>OX424529.1:11214889-12464889 GCA_949152445.1 Cerastis rubricosa | reverse complement strand
AAAAGTGTACGTGGTCCAAAGATAATATGGTATTTAAACCTCGAATTGGTCACAGACCGGAGGAAAAATGAGCGGCCATATATCTTCCTAATCTTTTGTACTTAAGGGTCCGTTGCTTCTGAGAACCAGCTATTACTATAGATCCCGGTTCACAAGAGGAACTGTTACTTTGTAGCGGGCACTGCATGACGGCAAAAGTGCATTTTTGTTGGAAATGCAGGCCTGTGACGTCACATAAAGTACGTCACACGCGGGCGCGGGGCGGTAGGGCTGGCTGGCTCCCGTTACTCGCACAAAGGGCTCGTAAACAAAGGACCTCTAGTTTGACCACAAAGTAGCTGCTCACTGCGCATTGTTTTGAGCGTAAAGCTATAAATCAATCGGTAACGGGAAATCTTGTTTGTTTGTTAACATCCATATGTAACAGACTGGTTTGTATTGCTATCAAAGAAGTACGTAGTACATTATTTACAAGTTGTCACAATAATTTCTTACGTTTTGTAAGTAGATTGCATCAATAAACAATCAAGATTGAGTTAGTGAGTCCCATGTCGAAAACAGAATCACACTGTCTCCTGATTAACACAATACTTTTGTATTATCTTTTTATGCGATTCCAGTATGTTACGTTAACTAAAATATGATGGTTTTCCTGCTACGAAGAATCAAAATAAAATATCATAATTAAAATAAACCGAAAAAATGTCAGTGAGGCGTCATTAAAAGTGAACGCATGCCGACGGGCCGAGGTTGAAAAAAAGTAAAAAGAAGGTACAAGTCCCGTTAGAGGCCGGTATCCCGCGGCATGCGGCGGTGGATGCACCGATAGATAGGTCGGAGGCTTCGGGTTATTACCTGATGGGCTGCCTTACCTTCTATTACGTAATGGAATTTACAGTTACATCGTTGATGCGTGCTCAGATTTTGTAGCTAGGATACATTATGTGAACGTGACTAAGTGATGTGTTGCATTTTGTTCAAAAAGATCCTAATTTCTTCACGTCGCGGGACCTACTAATCGTTCAAATTATTACTGCACTTACGGTCGCAAATTTCTTAGCCACTGAACACCTTTATCCGCAAAAACTACTGTAGTAATGAGACGATTCAGTCAGAACCGCTAATCACTCAGTTAGTACACTAATCGATTCATGTTTGATATGGCCAGTGTCATATTTTGAGCTATGCAACCGGTGTCACACGTCGCAAGATATGACAATGGGACAAATTGCAGACAAGAACACAGCAGGCCCAAGCAAAATGTCGTTGGCTACAGATCAGATAAAATCTAGAAGGAAGATCGCATACCGTAATACTAAGTGGCATAGGAAAATGATATTCTAAGCGCAATGAATCAAATTAATACGTGGGACACTCAGAAAGTTTTGCGAAACTAAAAAAAATTGTTCTATACGTACATATATTTTTATTAAATCTTTTCAAAGTACTTTCCACCAGCCTCTATACAAAGATTCATGCGCCTAAACCAGTTTTCAAAACACTTTTTCCAGTCCGCCGCAGACACCTCGTTTACAGCCTGCTCGAACCCAGCCAGCGCATCTTCCGGCGACGAAAATTGTATCCCTTTGAGCTGATTTTTTATTTTTGGGAATAAAAAGAAGTCACACGGTGCTAGATCAGGGCTGTAAGGAGGGTGACCCAGGAGTTTGACTGGCGTGCTGTCCAGGAAGTCCCTCGTTTTGAGTGCGGTGTGCGCAGGTGCATTGTCGTGGTGGAGCAGTAGCCCGCGGAGCCCTGTGTTTGGTCGCTTGTTGCTTATAACAGAGAAAACTTCTGGCAAACATTTGGAAGTATACCATTCGGCATTAATGCTTCTTTGATCCCGTAAGGGAATTGATACCAAGTGGCCAGTCAAATTAAAAAAGCTAGCGATCAAAATCTTACCCCCGCTTCTAGATCGCTTCACTTTGGTAGGCGTTGGCTCATTTTGAAACACCCAAACAGTCGACTGGCGCTTGGTTTCTGGGTCGTATTGATAAATCCAGGACTCATCACCTGTAACGATGTCGTAAACACGCCGAGACGAGCCTGCTTCAAATTTGTTAAGCATATCACGGCACCATTCCACCCGGGCCTGCTTCTGAGCATCGGTGAGGTTGTGCGGCACCCAGCGTGATACTATCCTCCTCACGCGAAGATGGCTGTGTAGAATCTCGTGAACGCTTCCCGATCCAATCTTCAATATGTGTTGAATCTCCTGATATGTAATTCGCCTATTGTCTTGGATTAAATTTTTCACTGCTAGCACGTTTTCTTCGGTAACAGCCGTCAAAGGGCGACCGCTTCTTTCGTCATCCCCCAAAGTTGGTCGACCGCGCTTGAATTCGTTATACCAACGATACACGGTTGCCTTGGAAGGGCCTTCATCCATGAATGCCATTTGAAGTCTATCGTACGATTCATCCGGTTTCAGGCGACACTTGAAATCGTATAAAATCATAGCTCTAAAATGTTCCCGGCGCAGATCCATATTTCAGTGAGACACAATACTTTGAATTAACTCGCAAAAAATGTGGAGGGAAATTTTGAAATTGGAACTTACTTATTTTTACTTATAAATAATCATATTTTCGAAAAACATAATAACTGGCCAGTCTCCCATATATAAAAACTTTTTTTCGCAATACTTTCTGAGGGGCCTGGTATATAGATTAACAACCCTGTTCTAAACTGTCACTTGATTCTTACATAATTTGACAGATTTTAACACACTAATCCGTGTTTTTAATTGTGACATAATTTGATGACATAACATTACCTAATGACAATTAAAAGAAATAGGTATTGCATTTCTCATGCGATCTAAAGACTTAAATGCATTTATGGACGATGATATATAACATTGGCGCCTGATAATATCATTTTTCTACCGAATGGGTATAATGAAATCTAATTAGGGTATAATTTAGGTAGACCTAACCTAAACTAAGTCAGTATAGCCCTAGGGCTATTAAAAAAATTGAAATTGAAACGGGTTATGGATGAAATTGAGTACAACTGCCCTGCTAGTCCCTAGGGACTAGCAGGGCAGTTGTACTCAATTTCATCCATAACCCGTTTGTTAAAAATGTGGTTCAGCTAAAATTTAGTATCACAAATCCCACCGAGGAACAGACTAAATAAAAAAATTGAATTATCTCGCAGAAGGTGCGAAAATTTTATTCTACAACCATAAAGGTGTCGTTAAGAGCGAGCTTTAAACCTTCGCTGACCTCAAGATTCTAGAAGGAGTTTATTCTAAACCCTCTCGCTACACTCGGGTTTTAGCGAGAGGACCTAGGTTAGGGATTCAATATAGTGTATGTGACATAAGACAGCGTTTTGCTCCCTAGAGAACTAAATCATTTTTTTTTAAATTACTGTTAAGGTAAATTCTACTGTGAATTTATCAATGCAGGTGTGACACGTCTTTTTCGTGGAGATAGGTAAGTACCCTATTGAGTACTCAACACATAAATAGATTCATTCGCTCAGTCAAATTAATTGATTAAATGAACTTAATGATTTGAGTCAACATAAAAATCATAATCAATGTTTCATCTTTACGAATAAATATAAAAGTCTTACAATTTGAGTTGCACTTAAAGTACCTGCCTAAATGGAATTCTGAAGTATACAGCGTTCATTAAATTCCAATTTGAGTGGAGGGACTAAGTGGTTGGATGGCAACGGCCTGTTTATGTGGGATACCACTGACGCGTTTCCTGGACAACCTTCGATTACACTTAAAGAAACCTCGTCGGGCCATAGTCGGGTTAAAGATTTTCATAATCTGATTTCGTCCTTAATTCATTATTTTATATTTTATAATTTTAACAACGTAGATCGTAATACCAACATGCATTTCACCTATGCGTTATATATCCAACGAAAACTAGAACATAAATCTCTCAATACTGTGAAAATTGCTGTCCACACAAGACTCATTTGTCCATCATTAAATAAGTTTTAACAAGGAGTATTATGGATCGTTTCCTCAGCTTTTTTAGCTCCATTGGATAAATTACATCGAGCAACGGGTACGGCAGTGTAAAGTATTAAAATAATGGTGTACGAGTACATTCTCAATAAAAGGTAATACGCTAATTAGTACCAAATTACCAGGCTGAGAGAAATTCTTGTAAGATTCAACAGAAAACGTATAACAATATACAAGCCCTAAATTCATATTCAATTTAGATCTATATACAAAATGATAAAATAAAGATTTATATGGTTAAAAACAATATCGATTTAAAAATGTGACAAAATCTGTGACAACATCTTAGCATTGAGCTTGAAGTTGATGTATTTATTCCAAATAGAGTAGGTCTAGTTTTTACGCAGCGTGAGGTAACAATTTCTAGGTTACCGGCTCACAGTCTGAATTCTTATAGGTCTAATAAGTTTCGATGCTACTGGTTTGACCAAACAAGGCGAGAAATGGATCGGAGCAATGCTTTCACCTGCCAGATATTTTCAGCCATCAGCAATTAATAGTGTGCGAAGCAATGTAAAGAAAAGTCATAGACGTAGTATAAATTAATTATTTTTCTAGAAAAGTGGCGCACAATAATTCTCGTGGGCGGCGTGCGCGACGCGCGGCGCTGGCATCGCTGCGCGAGCGCATTGCTAGTAGGAAAGTTGTTTATGACGTCGGAAAGTGTCACGTTGAACCATGGTGAACCGCGACCGGTGTCTTCCGCGGTGCCTGGCCTACTCACCAAATTGTCATTCTATCAATCCGTCACCATGACTTTATCTTCGCCATCTGAAGGGTACATTTGCAGAGCTCCAAGACGTGTCGTGCTCTTACCGTTGAACGATATTACCCGTCACATTCACCGTAAGTCTTCTTTGTCCTAATGAGATTTGGCAAATGTACTGGCACTGTTTCGTGTCTTCGTTTTGAGTTGGTAAAGCTTAGTCTTATGCCTCTTATTACAGCATCGTCTAGATAACGCTCGAATACCCATTTTATAATTAAGAAGCTTAAAGTCAATGTCCAGCTGAATTATAAGTAACTATTACATGTACAATTTTGCATGTTTTTCTAAATGGATCTTAGGAATTGTATTCTACAAAATGGTCGTTTTCAACATTTATTTGATTCGACTTTTAAAAACGGATTGCAGACCAAGAGCTAAGCTAAGTTAGTTTAACTTAGCTCGCATAGCTGACGCAGTTTTCATACCTACTTGTGGGCAAACTGCAAACTATGCAACAAATATGAAAAACTGCATGAGCAATGCGAGCTAAGCTAAACTAACTTAGCTCTTGGTCTGCAACCCGTATTGCCCTTGCTACTTTAATTGAGCTAAAAATGTTGGCCATCAAGTTTATGCTCAAAACATTTTTTAAAGCTAAGGCCGAGTGTTAAAATTAGTTTTTTCCAAAACAATCTTGCCTATTTACCATCCTCCACACAAAAAAATATTCAACAAAACTACGAATCTATTTAGAAAATAATTAAACAAGTAATTATAATATATTAATGTACCTATAATGTTTGTTATAAAAGTGATGATGGCTGTGGGCCGTGAATCCGTGATAGTTTAGTAGTAAGTGTTGGTATGGACGCGCTGCCGCGGCAGGCGTGACGCGAATCATCGACCTCTCTCGCCATTTGTAATGTTCGGTGGCGAAATAGAGGTCATTGACAAGGCCTAGCTCGCACCACCATTATACCATTTGAATCAACAATGCTTATTCAACGCTCTGTTCCCACTACATCAGTTTTCTTTCTAATGAAGAGTAATGGAAACATAATACGTGTTAATGAAATCCTTCATAAGATGTTTTTGCATTACATCCGGCTTTTGCAAAACTGACAAGTATACCATCTATTGTCATAATTTTTGTATTGTTCTTTAAATGAGAAGGGTGTAATTTATATCCTGAATTTCATAAATATTTGGGTTTCTTTCTAACACGCTCCTGATTGACGTTGTCTAAGAAATATGAGTTTAACTGACATGTTGTTGAAGCATTGATTTTTTTTGTGTCTGTTTGAACAATGACTTGTATAGCTAGTCGTGATCTAAGTTGGCGGAATGGGGGGCTTCGCTCTCGGGGGGTGCGGGGAGGCGGCACGCACACTACGCCAACGAAACGAAAATTTGTGAGGTGAACGAACGCAAGTGGCCGCGCAACCAAACGTCAGGTTGATTCACTTTTCATCTACGATCACTCTGTTATGGATGTTGTTAACTTCTTTATTTTGGTTATAATGAAAACTCACTTTTTACATTTTAGCTGTTTCGTTTTGTTCTTTTTGACGCACTGCTGTACTTCTCTAGATTTGTGAGCATTCCTGTGATACTAAATAACACCTCGTTAAACGACTTGAAGCTTAAAAATAATTAAAGATTCAGTTGTAGATGACACACGAATTCAAAATGTTTCGTTTCAGGGCCTGTTTCTACACAAAAATGTAAACATTTTACAGCGTAACATGAAGAGAGAATTAAGAATATTTCAATAAAAGGTTACTCTAGTAGCTGAAAATATAAATTTTCTAAAAAAATAGGAAGTAAGAAGTCGTCCCCTTCTGGCAGAGACGTATAGTTGCTATGTGCAGCAGCGGACTGCAAAACTAAGACAAGCTGTTGATAAATGTATCATATTCATGTGGTTGCACTAGCAGAGAGTAGGTTTGCTAGTTATCCACATATAAAATGAACCACAAATCCAAGTAGGGAACAATCTTTTGTAGATTCTTGAGGAAAATGGTAACAGGAAGGCGCAGGTTTAGACTCCAATCAATACACGTTAATTGTTCATAATTCATCCTGTAATCTCGTCTCGCGCACTGGATTAACATTTATCATTTTGTAATAACGCGCAAAGTATGAGTTTTTACTTTTATCGAGCATGTGAGTGGCGGTCATCGACCCCGCGTGTCCGCGTTTGGCGGGAATCCACTGTTCGCGAGCGCGCACTTTTCTGACAAGACACGTGACGAAGCCTGATGACGACTTTAATCAGGACCACTTGGGTTTTTACTTCTTGTTATTTTTCATGTGTGATTCATTGTTAAAAACAATGACGCAGGAACTTTTACATTTCACTGAAAAATAACCAGGACGGTTAAACAAAAATATAAAAACAAACAATAACTTCAGAATACATAAAATCGATGTATAAATTATTTACGTAGTAAGTAGGAAATTCACTTAACATAGGTAATCTGTTTGTAACGGCACATGCAAACAAAATAATGATTATCAACGCATTTATTATACATGTAAATCTTGATTAGCGTTAGTAAAACATTGTAAAAGTAAAGATAGCATAAAGCTTACAATAAAAATATTCACCGTGTGAGAAAAGAGCGAACTAAGTAGGTAGATAGAAGTTAATGACGAATTTAAGTCAATGACTGCAGAATCATAGAATGAGCAAGGAAGTGGCGTATATTAATACTCTTATAAATTATGAGTTGTAGCAACATTTATCTGTTGGGGCAATAAGGCGCGCGGCGCAGACGCAGGGCGGTGTGCTGCGCGCACGTTGATGTCGTTTGTTCTAGCGATTGCTTGTTTAGAACCATTTTTCATGTTACTCATAGCTTGTTACAACAGATTCACACTCTGAACTACAAAAAAAATTTTGATGCTGGTGTCTCAAAAGTAATGAAATTCACATTTTATGGTAAGAAGTACAAACATTTTCGAGGCTGGTGACTCAAAAGTAATGAAATATTAATCATCTTGGTAAATCTATTTCTAATAAACATTCATTAATACTGTGCAAGTAGTTAATAATTTATCATAATTGAATCTTCAATACGGAAGTAAGCGTACTTTACCTATGTGTAGTATATAAACAGCCTAGGTAACTATTAACTACAGTAAGAGCTTATCAGTAAGCTCAGTGGATATAATACCGTATATAATTACTGTGTTTAGTTGGATTCAGCCTCTTGGAGACATTCGAAACATGTTATAGTGTGGGATGAAACTATAAATAAAATGAATCCACAGGTGACTATGTAAGATTTATAGGTTCATCCATTACGGATATTAATTCACTTCACTTTGCAGAGTGAACTACATTTTAAATAGTAGAAATAAGAACAACGACCCTCGTAATTAAATAAAATAATAGATGTACCTACAGACGGTTTTCGTGAAACTGTAAAAGTAAGGGATATTTTGTTTTCAATGGATGGGCAGCTTTTTATAGGCTAAAAAGTTTACGACAAGCTGAAATCACATAAAGAAAGAAGCCTACTGTGACCATCAATTCGTGAATATTTTGGACGGCCTTATTTTCATATTTTATTATGGATATGAAAAGGTGTAGCTGTACATTCCATTTTAATTTCCCGTGATAGTAACTTAAAATAAACAAACGTCTTCTGACTAGAAGTCTTTGTCACGGGGGAATTAACCTCTAACTGTTACTTTTCTGAGAAAACTTTCTTCGTGAATAACAAACGCATTTCGGACTTTGAATGTTTGCTGAAAACTTCTCAAGTTACAGTGTTGTCAAGTGGGTGATTTTGGTAAGATAGTTAGACAAAATTGCATTTTCATTTGTTTTGAACTTTAAGCTCTGAAGTTAGGGGCTGCAATCTTTTTCGACAAATAAAGTGATTAGCAAATGCAAGTCGACGTAAGATAGTTTTTATTTTAATTGATAGTGTGTGTCGCTGTGGTGGTGTGCGCCGGCGCAGCAAAAAGCGGAGTTTCCGCATTGCGCGCGCAGATCGCCGGCCGCGCCGTTCGCTGCAGCCTGCAGGGAACATTTCCGCGCCCGTTGTCGAGCCGCCTGCAACACGAGCGGAGGGAAACCTCAACATTTTTTGTTACCAACAAAGAAAGCACATTCTGTTGTATTATTGAAACGGTAAAAAGATTCAATTTCAGGGGACTATGGCAAACAGTTTTTATAAACATCCTGAGATCCTGATTAAATTTAGTATAATGTGTAGATAAGTAGTACCGTCCCAATCCCACTCTAGCAAAAAAAAAAAACGAATTTAGCTAACACTAAACACGCACACTAATAACTAAATAACTAATAGCTAATTTCGCTTGAGTTACCAATTATCACTTAATGATAAACTCGTGATACTAAAATTATAACTTCATGAAAAATACATGCTTGTTCAATCAATTAATATAATTTGCCAATCATATTATTTTTGGGGTAATATAATATAAGAAATAATAAAATTGATCATCATTGTTGCATGCAAAAGTTCAATTTTTTAATGAATAATTTTAAGGACCCATGATGTAATGCGATGGGACAGTAGTATCATCAAATAAAATTTTGTTTTGGAACGGTTAGGGATTGTATACGAATCAGAAAAGCTGAATGATAAATTGTGATGTTAAAAGATTTGAATTTACATTCACATTATTTCAGTAATCTAACTGTTACTGAATTAATGAAGCTGAAAACGTATTTCCATGCAACACGAATACATGATAATGCAGTAATGAGCTGAAATGGCTATGAAATAGCGGTACATGTTTTGAAAAAAGTTCATTTTCAAAACTCGTTTGCGAACTGTAGAAACGTTTTAGTTCTCGGTAGACCTATAAATAGCGTTCGATTTTACGACACATGTGGTTGACGGAATAACAATAAAGTGCATTGCGTGGTGCCGCAGCCTGCAGGTTGACGACGCCTGTCGCCATCGGCGGCTAGCGGTTCGCAAGGTTTAGGTTCACTCAGGTTCATTGCCATAGTTTTGTAACCCTTCTTGTGTAACTCGCTCTCGGAGTCTCGGCCCTTCTCGCGCACCTCTCACTTGGACTCATTATTGCACTTATTTACTTTTCTCGAAATGCTCATTCTATGTCTCATTGTAACGTTACGTGGCGCTCCGTCATTGGACATGTTAGATCGAACCAATCTCGATGTTAAATAATATAATTAGTAGCTCGAGTGAGACGTGTGACAGAACAATTCAATCTGTAGGCCGCCCGCGACGTGGGTGTTTGATTAATCGCGTAGGTTTGGTCACCATTTGGTTAATTATAGGCCTCCATTTATTGTGAGCTATTATTCATATTTTGCAACATTCATTATATTTATGTACAGTTACAACGACGTTTCAAAATACACAGACAAATTGTCTTTGCCACTCATAAGGAAGTGACATCACAATTGTACGGTTCTTGACCTTTTGTTTGATTAGTAATTTCAGATGTTTAAATTTTATAAAATCTACATAACAGTGGAGGTAAATATTGACTGTAGAACAATATGCGTATGTTATGCAAAACATAATTTCTTCCATTTATTAACCGGTCTTTGACTTATGGTATTAAATTCCATTCGTCACATGAAACTGTTACAGTGTCAACAGGAACGTGTGATCAGTGATGTATTATTATATAGTCTGATTGTTTGAACGTGATGATGTTCCATGGTGTGGGTATGGGTATAATGTACATGCGGAATGTTTAATTGAGCAGTCGTGTAGGCTGCGGTTCCGCGTCTAGCGGCCGTCGACCCCGCAGCCTTTCGAGAGTATCGAACCGCATGGATTACGTCACCGCGCAAGCCTCCCCCCCATGCCTGATCACCGCGCCGCGACGCCTAGTGCCAACTGACGAACGAGCCATGGAATATTCCTACACTCCTCTATTGCCCAAAAAAATGTTCGTTAAACTTTTTGTTGAAGGACCCAAGTTCAAAATTGATAGCTCAAATTCAAGGTTGATTTTTTTGAGCCATAGAGATTTAAAACTATCATGTATTTTTTGCGCTTAGAAATTAATAAGAATCAATATATATATTTTTTTGTTATTTTTTATTGGCGACCGCAATTAAGCTCAGATAGACAATGTAATCGTAGCAAAGTAATGAACGTGCTACGCCGTAGTCGTTCAAACACACGCAATAAAGCTGTAGCGCTCTCAAAAATTTTGGGCACAAAGTTTGGCGCTGGAACTTTCGTTGGTTACGCTCACTCAGTCGATAAGGTAAACATCATCCAGTCAGCGGCAGTCATCGACCCGAGCCGCTCACAAGGCCACTCGCTTACACAACTCGCCACTAAATTTTTATTGACTTACTTCTTTTGGACCCCTTTAATTTGTTTAACTTTCTTACCGAAAACCGATCTTACTTTAACGTCATTTATCCCACAAGAGCATTTTACTAGATTGTCCTTCTGATACGGAGCGATCTAACCGACTTTTATGCGCATTGCGTAAGTTAGTTGACGAATGTTTAAAGTGTCCGATGGTAAATTATGTAAATAATGTTGAATGATATAACTGTTCGTTTAACTGAACTTAACATTCTCCTTGCAGAAACATTTTATTTTGAAAAGCTCTTTGTTTTGAGCGAACTCATACTAAACAACGACGTTGTTCTCAATACAGTGAACTCGAGCGATCGCTCGTGTAAGCGGTGCGGTGTGGCGGCGGCGCGAGCAACCAACAAAAGTACTTTCGGCCGAGTAACGGGACCGCGCGGAGAAATGCTCTACGAAATCGAAACACGCAGTCCCGTTAGACGGCCCTCGCCCTAAGAGCCTGCCGGGATAATCTTGGTAAATCACAGCCTCACAGCCGACGATCCGCCGTTACCTCGTATTAGTGCTCGTAATTTCCGCTGTACTGGTTTAGTGCATAGTTTTCGCAGTTGGCTGTAATTTTGCCAAGTAGTTAAAGTCAGTTTTAGATCTATTCAATTTTGTTTATGAAACTGGATGCACGTTACGGTACAGTTACGTGCATGATGATAATGATGAGGATTATTACAACTGTTCCAATAAGATCACAAACATTTGAAATTTACCGTTACTTTGAAAGTTTGCAAGAATCTGAACTGCATTGTCATGTAATAGAACATTTCTAATACTCCTGTACGCATCTATTTACAGTAATAAAGTTAATGAGATTCGACTGACATAATTGATACACTCAACTTCAATTAAAGCATGTTACAAGAAAGTATTCTGAACACATAAAAAAAACTCAAATTACTTTCAATCGTGAACTCTACATAGTTGCTGGACGAAACTTTCTATGTCGCCATCTAGCGGCGCTTGTAAAGACTATTACTCGACTCTCTACTCGATAGTTGAGTATTTGCAGCTAGTGGTAGAGCTGCTCTAGACTATACGGTGGCTTAGCAGTTCTTGTTATATCGTCCAGGTGGCAGCACATCAACATTTTATAATAAAATTGTCATTAACACTGAAAACGAGATATTTACCATGTTTAATATTTATATAGAGTTCCCGATATTTCGGAATCGTTGCAACACCCACCCGCAATAACTTCAGTTTATCCGTGATCATGTTGCTGGCAACATTGCCAAAATATCGGAAACTCAAATTAAATAGTAAACATGGTAAATATCCCGTTTTTAGTGTTGATTATAATGTTAGTGATCATGTCAGTTTAAAAACTTATAATCACAAAATGTTTGACCGTAATATCACTATGACTTTCCATAATAACAAATATTATGATTTTACCAGAATTATTTAATATGTAATATAACAAAATAGGTTTCCATACTAACTAAACAACCAATTCATGATGTTATCATACATATCAACAAGTGATTATTAAAACATTAAAATTATTATGTATACCGTAAAATTATGCACTATTAAGTTTTTTGTATCCATTACATAATTTGTATACAAACAACAGACGCAAGTTCTCGAAGGTTAGCTTCGAAAATGCAACTGTAAAATTTTAAGCATATACAGTCACATGCATCGCTACCGCAACATTTAAAAGTGATTTCCTCGTGTAATAACGACTACAACTTCGAGAAAACATCGATTCCAAAATAGACTTCGAGAATACTATGTTTTTAACATCATATAATTCCTGTCAATACCTTATGAATGAACCATTTTTTAATCTTGCGTAAGTAAAAGGTATTTATGCTCGTGACTGTCCTTTTTACCGTTGTACGGTTGCACCATGATTCATGGCATTTGTATGGCGATCGATTATATTATTTTGTTATGTAGATAACATGTCCTAAATATTCTTCCACTTTTACAGCACCGTTGATATATTAAGTAACGTACGCAAAGCTACTTCGATTCTCTTGCTACGGCTATTCAAGCTTTACAAAACTAATTTAACCTGATCTCTCATTGTAGAGGTAATCTATATAGATTACCTATGGCTTCGCTATATACAAGGTGTTGTTTTTGTGTGCAAAAGACATAAATAATCAATATAAATTAGGATACCTAGTTAATTATTAAAAAACACTACTTTTTAGGGTTCCGTAGCCGAATGGCAAAAAACGGAACCCTTATAGATTCGTCATGTCTGTCTGTCTGTCTGTCTGTCTGTCTGTCTGTCTGTCTGTCTGTCCGTCTGTATGTCACAGCCACTTATTTCCGAAACTATAAGAACTATACTGTTGAAACTTGGTAAGTAGATGTATTCTGTAAACCGCATTAGGATTTTCACAAAAAAGTAGAAAAAAAACAATAAATTAAAGGGGTCCCCATACTTAGAACTGAAAACCAAAAAAAAAATTTTCATCAAACCCATACGTGTGGGGTATCTATGGATAGGTCTTTAAAAATGATATTGATGTTTCTAATACCATTTTTTTCTAAACTGAATAGTTTGCGCTAGAGCCACTTCCAAAGTGGTAAAATGTGTGTCCCCCCCCCTCTAATTTCTAAAGTAAGAGGAGGAAAATTCTCAAAATATTTGGGATTGTAGAACGTAAAAAAAACTATCAACGAAAATTGGTTTCAATAAGATATGATGTTTAGTTTTTCAGATATGGGACTTTTTCATCAAACTGCAGCAGTAACTTTGTTTTTCATAAACATACTATGAAAAACAAATTTAGTTTTGCGGTTGTGTGGAAGTTTACTAACTAATACTACTAACTAATGAATGACAGTTCAAAATATTGTTATTAATAGTTTGGAGCTATGGAACCCTGTGTGCGAGTAAGACTCGCAGTTGGCCGGTTTTTTTGTTGTTGTTTAAATTTGTCAGTATTTCAGAATAACGTTTGAGATTTTTTGTATGTGTGTAAGCGACTATTAGGTGAGGATCAAACGTGCCGAATTTAAAACACGGGTGGTTCACACTTACCGATCTCAATAAATAAGATAAATAAAAATTTACCTACCCATTTTATTATTGATTCGGGTAGAGAATCATTAGCATAGTTATCTCCTTGAATTTGACGAGGATGCAAAAAACACCTTGTATATAGCGGGGCTATGTTATACATTTATACAAATCTTATCTTCTTTTATATTCTTCTCATTCTTATCTTTTCTTCTTGTTATACTGGAAATGTATAGCTTGATGTGTCACCGTGTGTACTCGTGTGTTCTACTACTGCTTTTGATGGTATTTTAGTTTGGAAAGTAATATACCGCTAAACATGGCTTTCTTAGTCACTACTAGTCTTTAAATCATACTTAGGATGTCAAATCTCATGACTACGCACGTATATTTATGATATAATTACAGTGCACAGTGCAGTGAATCCCAACTCATTTTTTTAAGAAAAGCGTATTATGAAATTTGCAATTGGCTGCGCTGACGTCCATATCGGGGTCACCAGTTTAGGGATATGAGGAACAGGGTGTAAAGTTCTTCATCCCCTATAGAAAAGGATGGAGGGATCCTCCGACCAGACAGGTGTTGTGTCTGGTGGGCAACTGCCTGACAGTTGTTGTCGGGTTTTTCTATATACTCTTAAGTCGATGTAAACTTTACTTGCGCGATGTAGGAAATTGATGTTAGTTCTTCCGTCGTGTCATAGATGGCGCTGTAGTACTTTTTGTAGTAAGCTGCCTTTTGTAGGTCGCTACAGTGTGTTATTGAATGTGGAATTGTTTATTAGGGTTCCGTACCCAACGGGACCATATTACTAAGCCTCCGCTGCCTGTCGGTCCGTCGCAGGATTATATTTTTTGAATCGTAATAAGTGGACACTTAATTTTTCACAGAGTATGCATTACTATGGCCGGAATATCAAAAAATAAATAAAGATAAAAATTAGCTAAGCTAGATTTGACACTATTAACAAAAAAATATAAAAGTAAATATTGTATGGTGGTACGGAACCCTGACTCGCACTTGGCCGGTTTTTTAGGTTTCCGTAGCCAAATGACTAAAATGGAACCCTTATAGATTCGCCCTGTTCGTTTGTCTGCCGGTTCGTCCGTATGTCACAGCCGTTTTTTTTACTCCGAGATTGTAGGCACCGCACTGTTGAAATTTGGAGAATCTTCTATAAACCGCTTCACAAAAGTGATGTGAAATTATCGAAATCAAATATAGAGATATATATAATATATTTGAGTGTCAGTAAGGTTAAACACGTAACTGAGGGTAAAAAATAATTCAACGTATACAATACGTTAATAAAAACCCTGTCCGATCCGAAAGGGGCATAAAGGTATACCAATGACATTTCCAAATATACTAAGTAACATGAAATATTCATGAAAGTGAAAATATTAAGGAATTTTAAAACCCAAATTACCATCATTTCCCTAAAATCTAACAAACTTAAACCCCATCTTCGGCATTGGTGTGTTCGATCGTCAGTCGTTTAGTAACAATATTTTACTCAAAAATGCATGTAATGTGGCCATTATTTTGACAACCTTGTTTGAGCAAAGTCGACCTTGCCGTTCTGTTTCAAGGAGCGGCCGGCAAAGTTTTGCTGGCCGCTCTAACAGGCCGGCAATGTTTTGCCGGCCGCTATTTTGACGTTTCAACGTTTTAAAAAATTAAATCCAAAAAGATTTTATTTAGAACACAGCTGTTTGTATCTATAGAGATAGGTACAAAAAGATTTTATTCCATATTAGGCTGTGTAGTTCTAACTACAATTTCTCAAAAAAAAACAAAGAAGTAACAAAAGCGCGGTTCAGCGAAAATTTTAATTTTTATATTTTTTATTTAAATTACTTGGTGGTTTTATTTAGATTAGGTACTTGCATTTTTGAGTAAAGCACTATACAAACCTTGGCCCACAATGACTGCTTCGCTGGTCACGCTATGATTGCCTCGAGCTAGCCTAGCTACGCTCTAGGCCTTTCAGCTTGGCCATCATTGCAGCCCTTGCTGTCCTCGCTGTAAAGGCCTCGACCTACGGTCTCGGCCTTTATCTCAGCTCGTCCATCAAGTGCTGCACGCTGACCGCACTGTGTCGGCCTGGAGCTGCGCTACGCTGCGCTGTCGGCCATAATCAGCGCGACCAGCAAAGTAGTCATTATAGACCGCGGCAGTAATGTACTATTAACGCTCATTCATAATATGTCAATTTACACTCAACAGCATAGCTTAATTTGGTTTTCATAGTATTTTAATGAAATAAAAAAATCACTGCTGCTGTTTGACCAAAAAGCCCCTTCTCCTCTCAAAAACGAACTCAACTCGACTCAAAAACGAAATATGTATCAAATATTATTTTAATTAAAAATGCATGTAATGTGGTCATTATTTTAACAACCCTGTTTGAGCAAAGTCGACCTTGCCGTTCTGTTTCAAGGAGCGGCCGGCAAAGTTTTGCTGGCCGCTCTAACAGGCCGGCAATGCTTTGCCGGTCGCTATTTTGACGTTTCAACGTTTTAAAAAATCAAATCCAAAAACATTTTATTTAAAACACAGCTGTTTGTATCTATAGAGATAGGTACAAAAAGATTTCTGTACTTTTCATAATTGTCACTTTAATTAAAATTCTAGTTAATTAATATATTTTTTATTTAAAAACTTGCTGGTTTTATTTAGATTAGGTACTTGCATTTTTGAGTAAAGCACTATACAAACCTTGGCCCACAATGACTGCTTCGCTGGTCACGCTATGATTGCCTCGAGCTAGCCTAGCTATGCTCTAGGCCTTTCAGCTTGGCCATCATTGCAGCCCTTGCTGTCTTCGCTGTAAAGGCCTCGACCTACGGTCTCGGCCTTTATCTCAGCTCGTCCATCAAATGCTGGACGCTGACCGCGTTGTGTCGGCCTGGAGCTGCGCTACGCTGCGCTGTCGGCCATAATCAGCGCGATCAGCAAAGTAGTCATTATAGACCGCGGCAGTAGTGTACTATAAACCAATTTCCCTTGAAAGTTTTACGGTCTACGATGCCGTCTGTCATTGTTTAGCGCGAGTCGCACTTGGCCGGTTAAAAAGCTGCATAAGGGATAGCTGCTACGAAGACCAAGTCAGTAGATTGTGTTTGTTAAAATAAAGTAGATATTTAAAGATATGAATTATTTTAATCTTAGCTAAAATTAACTACTGTCAAAATATAACCTATTAAAAATGGCAAAAATGACAAATCTAGATGTTCGTGATGATGTATGTGTTTATGTGTGTCTGAATTCATTTTGGGACGTACTAAAAAGAAGTCAACTTGTAGCAGCTGTCGTTAAACTAACTAAAACCTTTGTTGCCATGGCATAAACGACTTTAACACTAGAGACAGCACATTGTTGAGCTGCTAAAATCAACGGTAGAGTCTAACTAAAGGCATCAGATGTAAAAGTGTATGCTAGATTTATCTCCTAGGGTTTTCTAGAAAATCTAGTAAAAATAGTAAAGTTATTACAATGGCACGTTCTGTTTTAGAAAACGCATATCATTATCATCATTTCAGCCGAAAGACGTCCACTGCTGGACATAGGCCTCCCCCAAGTGTCACCACATTGACCGGTCCCGTGCGACTCGCATCCAGCGAATCCCTGCAACCTTCACCAGGTCATCGGTCCACCTAGTGGGAGGCTTTCCAACGCATCGTCTTCCGGTTCGCGACCGCCATTCCAGAACTTTTCGGCTCCATCGGCCATCCTTTCTGCGAGCAATGTGCCCTGCCCACTGCCACTGTTTGGCAATTCTTCGGGCTACGTCGGTAACCTTGGTTATCTTGCGGATTTCTTCACATCTGATTTGATCATGCAAGGAAACTCCGAGCATAGCCCCAAAACGCATATACCTTATTAATAATTTAATAATGTATTGATTTGGAAACAAATGAATTGAATCTTCAGGTTCAGTCTTAGTAATATTGGTACACTGGATATAATCAACGGCTATTTATTATACCCGTTGATTATTTCCAGAGACCAGTATTATTTATCATGATTATATTTTTCATTATTGTTTTCTTCCAATTATTTTTTCTGTCTTTTATTTATATTTCTCAAAAAAAAGGAAACACAAAAGTCTACTGAAATGATATGATTGTTTAGTAAAGGTCCAAAATGGTTAAAGTGGACATTTTAATAAAGCACCTTATCACCCTATTTTAGCAATAGTAAAAAAGTCACGAACACATGATACCTACAACACATTAATATTAGACCTCATACACGTAGCAAAAAAAAGTCAGTACGTAGCCGACAATCATCAATCACATATTACATAAGGGTACATACAACGAGTGGTTCGTAAAACACGAACGTTTTTTATTATTTTTGTTCTTTATTTAAAAAACCAGCGAATTGATTGGCTGCGCGGGGCTGGCAGCGACCTCGCGCCGCGCGCAGCGTCCCTTCACCAACCGACCAATGACAGCAAAGGACCTCGCGAGGGTGCTCGCCCTTTATCATTATACAAAAAATCATTTTGTTCTACTATGCCAAATTTTGGCAACGGAGCAAATTGCCAGGATTAATCAATATTTTCGTTGCAATTTTATACTATTTTGTTAGTCTCTGTATGGTTAACTTTGACTGGCTGTAGCTTAGAGATCAATAAAGTGACTGCTTATTTCCTTTTATAAACGAATTAAGAAGAAGCTTAGGAACTACCAAGTAGTTGGAAACTTCTGAAAATCTATTCGCAAGAACTAGAGAGTCAATGGATACCAAAGCATATTTTTAAACTCTCTTTAGTTATGGAATATGACTGCTTATTAGTTAAGACATAGGTCTATTCTAGTAAATGCATGTTATAATATCTGAGTGTACATTTTGATGTACACGAACATAATATTACTAAAGCTTCTAGGTAGGATAGATTTTCTCAAAGAAGAAGTATTTAAAATTCACCCGAGTATTTAAAACAGTATTCTTCATGTAAAACTAGATCTAAGTTTGCTCATGAACCTACAATAAAACACATGTGTTACCTCATTATGACTGTAACTTTTTTTTTGATAACTTTATTTCTGTTCCATCAGCCACTCAAACAGCTCAATTGAAATCATGAAAACACCCTAAGTATTATCAAATATTAGTGCTAAACCTACCAATAAACAAACTCACCATGACTTAAACATGTCACATTTTGATGCCGTCATTGTTCGCTAGTGTTTGATTCGCGAATATGTAAACTGTGGTAGTGACGATGATGGAGCGAATGACTGACATTGTGTGTGTGGGCACAAAGTTGTTAGAACGAGGGTGCACAGTGTGCACACCCCCGCGGCCCTTGGGGATGAAGTGCTCGAGTGTGACTCAACGAGACGATGACTTGGCAATATTTCTATGTAAAATTAAAATTGGAAACTACATGCCTGATAGGTGACTGTTCATGGTCCGTAAAAAATTCAATCCTTGGTATTACTTTCAATAAGCATTTTTTTTTCTAGATTCAGAATCTTCTTATTGTTGTAAGGAAAACCAGTTAAACATTTAAGATCAGTAGAGTCGTGCATGCTTTTACTTCTACTAAATGGCACCTAAATATATGCATATGTATCATTGCAGTGTTAGATATTCAACTCTTAACACTTATTCGAGCGTTAGCGCTTTTATTCAGTTACTGGATAATACGTTATTAGCTAGGAAGCACTAGGACGATGTGCTTTGTACTGCTAGTTACATGAATGAATTTAAGTAAGATGTGTATACTATACTTAAAAAACTTATTCAAAAAGATAGACTGACTTATTACGAAGGCAATAACAACAAACATACGAGTATTCAGGCGGCGTTTGTAACAGGGTTTTTTTGTTGTTTATAAAACTTTTAATTGGATTACAGTTATACCAGAAATGGACTGGATCTGCAAATGACTACATATTATCTTTAGAGTACACACACACACTTAACATAACATCACGCATTTAATCCCCGAAGGGTTAAGCAGAAGTATACCTAATATAACACCCACACGACACTAGTTATGTTTAAGTTCCATGTAATAGGCGGTGAGCCTATTGCCATCAACCGGGCACAAATTCAGACTCCGTGGCTGCTACTGCGAAATTCCTAATGGAAAACCCGCGGGCACTAGACCAACGAAGTCATGATACTTTTGTATTATTTTTTGCACCGTTTGATGTTGCACCAGAAGCTGCATCACCCGCCCCAGTGCAGGCCGCCGTGCTAGGATGATGGGATGGTGTAAGGGAACCCTAGTTGCATGCCATACCAACGGCCTGGCCAATTTTCATGGCATTATGGTAACACTATCTTGTCTTTTCCCATCCTCACGTGCCAAGTCATTGGGTTTCAAGACAGCTGGCACCCCAGCGGTGGCAAGAGCGCGACGCATAAGATCATTAACGCTAGCGTGCCACGCAATCCGACCTGCACTAACTGCAAGAAAGGCCATTGTGTCCGAGGCAGTCGAGTGCTTCACTACATTGACACCAATGTGGAGCCCTACAAGGAGCGCCCAATCGCAGACATGTAGCGAGCCGGAAAGTAACGTCACCTAGATTAGTGTCTGTGTTAGGTGACGGAAGCGCTTGAAACTAGAGACCCGACTCCCACTCACCCACAGCCGGCAGGCGGGCATGTTTAGCAGTATTGGTGTACGTAAAAATAAGGTTATTCCGTACCAACCTGCAGAGCGGCTCATCAAACTGTCTCAGGTAAAATGAGCTATTGGGTCAAGCCGTATCACATTCCAGATGTCCTTCGCGTCGTCACGAATCAACCAGGGAAAGAGTTAAAATATTCCTGGTTAGGTTTTCAGTGCTGTGGGCAGAGGACAGGAACACAGGAGCTTACACTAGAAATTTTGCGAACTGGTAGGGTTGCAGCCACGTTCAGTCGTCCAAGACCCTTATTTCTACACTTATAAATAAACTTAATCCCTTCTGCAGGGATAGCTTTTTTGCAGCTTTGCTAAAAAAAAATGATTAACATAAATGAGTAGTGACAACATTTGCTAATTTTAAAATATATCACTTTTTATTGGCACGAGGGGTGGCACGCGACTCAATCCTAGAGAATAGTCCTTCCTTTAATGTGAGGGTTTATTCGCAATCCTCAATTTGGTTTTTTGGGACTATTGTGATATTTTTTTCTTGCTTTTTTTGTATGGTCAATGAGGGGTCAGTTTTTTAGATGGTCCCCTGCCTCGTTGAGATTGATTGACAGGCAACGGTCACTCGCAAATTGCCATCTGCATTTACGTCAAAATAATAAAAATAATTCTCAGTGATTTTAGCCAAGGGTCTTTTTTTTGGAATACAGGGATTGTATTTCCGAAATGTACGAAGTCAGATTGTTTTTTTAAAGTACTTACTGAAGAATCCACATGCACAGTGGTTTTTCAAGTAATGGTCTGAATTTATAATGTTTTGTTACTACTACAGTATTTGTGCCTGATTAATTTTGTACGTATATGAGACACCAATAAACGACATTCATCCCTTTGTACAACCAAAACTATATTACTTAAATCGTCCTAACACATCGCTAAAGTTATTTTACTTCAAAAGTGATTTAACATACAAACCAATCTATCTCAGAATCCATACTCCAGACAAAGGCAATTTCACATTGGGATAGTTTTATTAGTTATTTATATCTCTAATTCATTGTGTAGGGCCTCATTATCGGGCACAGTGTTTCCATTGTTCACGTTGACACGCGCCTGATCTCTATTTTTTGTCACATACACTTTTTCACAGCCAATATTTCTGCATTAATGGATAAAAAACCTCCCCTATTTACAAATAACAGGGACCTTTAATCCGAACGCTTATTAAATGTAAATATTTCATGAAATATTATCGTGATGGATTTTTATGGTGTTTTTAGTATTATGTTATAATTATAAGTTTTTGGTTAAAAAAACATCGATTGTACTGAGTTGTTGAATGTCAATTCTATGCTTGCTATAAATCAAATTAGAGGTCATACTAAAAATCTTATGAAGCCTTTAGGTACTTGTCTTCATCGTGTCGGTACCGGGCGGCGGGCGGAGCACGTCGAGATTGGTTCCAGTTGTAGTGACGAAATTCAGCAGCAAACTAAAATGGTTTTGTTTCACACAAACCTGGGCATGGGCACTTAGGAACGATCAGACACTAGACGCTCAATTCTAATTTGTCGTTTCCTATAGAGAAAATCGTTGAGAAACTCCATGGTTACACTGGTACATGGTAATACTTATCATATGAGGCCTGACAACAACACCAGATACCATAAAAATTCCACAAAATCGTAAAAATATTATAAAGGCAGGGTTGGCTTGAATATTCGGAATTTGCCTACAACCGACAATGCTAAGTGCATTGTCTGTACTGATCGACACATTTTTACCCCAATCCTCTAGAGGTAGGATATTTTTACAGATTCAATATTATTTTTAAAATACTTCTCTTTTTTAAATACACGTTGACTGCTAAGAGTAATTTGAAATGTGCAAATGATCGAAATGTGCATATCAAATCGCATAATATTGGTTTTAGCAAACGTGTAATAGAAAAAATGGAGCATTGATGTACGCGCGCCTAGCGTCGTATGGGTCAGGTAATTGTACTGTGTCGCAGATTTTGTACAATGAGAGATATTCCTGAACAGAAAGTAAGACCACACTAATGTGTGTTCGTTCTGTTAGAATAGCTTGCTAACGCCGTAGAATAATATGTTTAAAACAAGTATTTGTTTTTGACACAGGTTAAATGAAAAAATGTTCGTGATTCATATTAGAGTCCATGATGAGATTTAAAACCAAAATTGTCACAGTGAATGATCCGATTTTCACACGATTTTTTTCAAGTACAAAAGACTTAAACGCATGTAAAAATATATCAGATCGTTTGGTGTAGGCAGGGGTATGAGAAATAATAATTTAAAATGTTCCTCTGATTTATTGTAACATGGTGAGTGTAGTTGGCATTGTGTCCACGAGCTGACCAGCAGATGTGCGGCCGGCTGTTTGTATTCACTCGTCGCCGTGCGCATGCGTGCCCTCCACGAACTTTTGCAAACATGGCCGCCAACTAACGCACTTATTTCATTCATTTTAGTCTTCAAAATAATAATTAATTGAATTAATTATTGGCTGCAATCTATAGCAATTGTAATATGTAGAATACAATGTTAGATATGATTTTTATTTACATTAGAGTAAAACGTCGATATGTCCAAAATCTAAATCTATAATTGAAATATATTTTAATAAGTATGATACCGATGTTAAATACCACAAGTAAACCTATTAGAGTGAAGTATTAGGATTGTTAGGTACTTACGTTGAATAAAAGCTTTGACGAAATAATGTTTAGTGTCAAAAATTTTTTAAGGGCCAAGAAAGCGTAATAATCTTATGATGTTTTCGCTAAAAGATAGACTTATTATTAATATTAGCACATTCAGCTGCAACAATCTGTCAAATTTCTTTAATAGCATATTCACCGTACCGATAAAGAATACGGTTCAAGGTTGATCGGGAGAATTTGTCAGTTTCGGGTAGCTTGACCTGCTGGCGTCTATGTATGTAGTATGTACTAAATAATGATTATTTTGTTATTGTATTTCCTTGGTTCAGTTTAACGTGAACGTAACATTTGTGGACTGTGGAACAGGTAGAAAGTGTCAGAGAAAAGCAGCAGTCTAAACACGGCAACACATTTCTACTTTTTTCTTCATAAAAAATGTCGTATCTCACCATTCTGTTCCATTAAATTAAATTAATACGAATCGGATGCGTAGACATAAATTTATTTGGTAAACCACACATTCGTTTTTCTTCATGAGTCACGTACACAAGTTTTTCTAAAGCTGGTTAATTTGCCGAAATTGGTATTTTACTACCCTTGTATCTATTTAGGTTGTAAATGAATGTTCTTGTAATTATTTTCCAATAAATTGGCTTTTAACAGAGTTGTAGGAAGTCTCATCTAAAACGCACTAAACAGCTTCTTGCTATTAATGTCGTGACGTGATCACAGCTAAGATAGCTTAAGGTTCTAAGCCACAGTCTTATACCACAAATTCTTAATTCTAGAGCAATATCTTTGACTCGTATCAACAACTGTTACTATTGTATTTACTTGTAGTAAATGTAGGCAGCATCCCCCGTCCATGCGCGTCACCCCAAATCAAAACGCACCACGCAGTCTTTCGGTAATCGCCACGCGGGCCACAGCGCGAGCATGTATACCACTCTCGTTTCACAATTACGGCACCATAAAAAACCTAATAAATATTTCTTACAATCAATAATTAGGGTCTAAAGAACATCAGCGCCCAATTTTCGTATTCTTCCATTTCGGCTTCCGCCGTCAAGTAACAAGTGTGGTGTTATTGTGTTTTTTATCGAATTATGTTTGACAATATAAAAAGACTTATGTATGAATATTTTTAAGTAGCAGTGCGTATGTGATACGCTCGTTGGGGTTTCTCTTTCGAGGGGCGGCTCGCGGCGTACATGAAGGGTGAGAGATTTTATATACCTACTTGCTTGAGTATGATCACTTGATCGAATCTAAAATTGTGAATCATGAAACATTTGTTATTCAGACTAAAACTTATGCACAAGTACCGATGCCCCAGAAAATGAATAAACAATATTGATAAAAAGTACAACTTTTTCCCAAAGATCATTGTGCTTATTCGTATAACCCAAAAAAAATAGGAACAAGTGCATCATAAACGATAACCCATGTATAAAGTGCATACTGATATCTATTAACCTAAAAAAAGTTATCAAGGCGTAGGTAACCTATTACCTATGTATTGGCTACGTTGACCTCAAGTTAAATACATAAGTAGATAAATAATACCTAGCCATGTTATCTTTTCTGTTAATATGAATCATTCTAAATTGAATACAGATAAAGTCAACGATTTTGTTTCGAAGATCGGTACATTAGGTACTAGTGATTTAAAACATTTTATTGTTTTTTAATAAATAAATTCTAATAAGAATAACGTAGACTCTACATTTTTTAAGAAATGAAAGATAAATACTAATAAATTATTATTAAACCTTTGAAAATGATTGCAATTTTTTTTGTACTCTTTATCTTAAGATAACAGCGTCTTATAAATTTTTAGCACACATTCTATAAAGTACATGACCTTCAATGTAGTCTTATTATTACACATAAAAATGTTTTGATTAGGGTGGGTATGGAGAGCATCATTCTGCTGTCTTTATCCTAACTTATTAGTAAACAAAAATAGGCAGTGGGTGATTCTTAATTAGTACGCTGATAGAGGAAAAAACGAATGAATAGTTATGTTTATAATACACACATCAAAAGTGTCTAGGGATCAACATATATTTTTGCAATAACTTTTCTCCTGATTGATATTAATTAAAATTTTCTTTAAGGATTCATCAAATAAAGTGTTTTCGTTTGTCACAGTAACGATAAACCAAGTCACCTTTGCGTTAATAAAGAAATTTGCCATTTTCTAATAAAGGGATTTTTGACATTTGAACCACTAACATTAAAGTACGAAAAAAAGACTGAAATAACAGTTTTCTTTAAAATTTTATTGGGTAACTTAAACAATTAATAATCCGTGTTTCTACTGCGAACACTAACAACACAAGAACATCGGTTTGGCATACTCAAAATGAGTTCATCCAAATCACGCTGTGGAATGGCCGCCCATGTTCGTTGCAACAACAAAAAAAGGTCTTCTTGCGACTGGATACCCTCCATATTCGGCAGAGCTCTTCTCTGTAGCATATCCCATGCATGCTCAATCGGGTTCAAGTCTGGCGACTGAGCAGGCCAGGGCAGGACATTGATGTTAGCTGCGGCGAGAGTCTGTCTTACAACTCTTGCGGTGTGCGGTCGTGCATTATCATGCATTAACTGAAATAAGGGACCGATTTGCACTTGTAGAGGAACGATGACGTCTGATACAATCGTCTCAGCATAAATTTGAGCGTTGAGGTTGCCTCTGATCCAAATCAACTCAGTTCTTCCGCCGATCCAAATACCCGCCCATACCATGATGGTTCCACCACTATAAGGATGGACTTCCTGGCAGGATTTTAATCGCTGTTGGCGTCCAGGGGTTCTCCAGTGTCGTATACGTCTTGTATCCGGTCTCATACCAAAACGAGACTCATCAGAAAAGCACACGAAACGCCATTTTTCTTCTGCCCAATTTCTGTGTTCAAGAGCCCATTGATATCGAATCCTACGATTGTGCATTGCTATAGGTGGTACCCGTAGCGGTCTTCGGGAATGAAGGTTCACTTCATGCAAGCGGTTTCTGACTGTTTGGTCGCTAATTAAGTTCCCTGAAGAGTGATGAAGCCTCACGGCTAACATCATGGCGGTTATTGTTGGAGCTCTTCGAGTTAAGATTTGAATGTATCGGTCTTGTCTCCGTGTGGTGCAGCGATACCGTCCTCCATGGCGCTCAGCCACGGTACCAGTGCTTCGGTAACGTGTCCAAAGTCGACTGATAACACTCTGACTTGTATTCAGAGCTAAAGCCACAGTACGTTGCCGGGAACCAGCTTCTATCATTCCCACGGCTCTGAGCATTTCTTCCCTGCTTAAATGACGTCGCCGCTCCATAATAACGTTGGTTTTAATCAGTAGTAGGGAAACAGTAGCACTAATAAAGTCTTCAATGCGTTGTATGTTTTTATAGGGAAAATATTGACAGCTGATTTTCATCTTTTACTCGAATTTGATTCACAGTTCCTGATTCAAATTATGAAATGCACCAAAAAGGATCCATATAAATTTATAAAATCATAAATTTATTACAAAGCCACATCTCAATCTCAAGAAATCCGCATAAAAATGCTTGATCCCTAGACACTTTTGATGTGTGTATATTTACATTCAATAAGTGCTAAATTGTGTGTGCTTCTTATGTTAACTATCGGTATTTTGAAAATACTAGTTAATTAATGCTTAAAAAACTTAACCTTACCTGGTTTTGTAATTAGGATTATAAAGATATATATATCTATAATATAATCTAATTTTAATTTATCTCTTACTACATAATGTTGTCATTTTCATAAATTGTATCTTTATTTAAATTATCAATCAATTTTGTCATCATTCTGTATTTTTTTACTATTTCAAGTTTAATTTAATTTTATTGAATATTGGCGCTTAGTACTTACTAAGTTAGCTTATCTTCCGAATTTACTGTTTTTGTGCATGTGGTGTTTACCTATAAGTAATTGTTGCACTGTACCTATAAGTAATTGTTGCACTGTAATTTAATTTTAGAATGTATTATGTCGCTGTATCCAGTGTGAACAATTGTTGGTAGACCCTTTAATAAATAAATAAATAAATAAATAAAATATACTACGTTTACTTTGTCGAAGATAAAATAATACATGGGCTAATTTTGAATATTTCTTTTTTAATCAGCCTTTGTTTTAAAATATTCAAAAGTATAACCATCGGCATTTCTTAAAATCAATAGGTCTGAGCAACTGCACTTATAAGTTATTAAAATCATTTTTCCAAGTTGGTACTAATAGTCCATAATTAAAAATTTGTAATACGTCACACTGCCCTCAAAAACGGTGAAGAAAACATCGTGAGGAAACCGATGCCGGTTTTCTCACGATGTTTTCCTTGCAGGATATGCGTCCTAGAACTAAAAATTCGAAAACATGTGACATCTAGCAACCCGCACTGGGCCCGTGTGATGGATTACAGCCCACTCCCTCTCATATATATAAGGTCTGTGTTCCAGCAGTGGGAACCTTATAGGTCACATATATTCGTGATGCAGGGTTTTCCACTTTATGGTTTCAAACTTTAGTTTAATTAGTTTGTTGGTTAAACAACCAAGTAGGTATGTGTGTCCCTCTCGAACTACTACAGGTATCTTCAGATTAAAACATTTTGTATTTTTTAACATACATTTTATTAAAATTGCAAAGGCTTCATAGTTTTGTTCTTTATGTCAGTCTTCAAGGCCTTTGTAGATCTTTGATGTCGTTGCGGGTAGTCAGTGGCCTGAAAGTCTAACAACCAGTACCCAGAGAAATACGCGATGTTAAAATAAGAAAAAGCATTTATAATAAGAAAGCTTTCTACTTAGAATTTACAGGGTGTTTCAGTTTGTTCTGGTATACTCATACACAGAAGCGTATTTAACCAATAGGAATTACGTACGAAACCAACGCATATTGGAATCCCAATAGACCACCTATAACGGTTAAAGATCTACAATTGACAGCCGGGACCAACGGCTTAACGTGATACGAGGATAAACATAGTACACTTATTATTCCCCTTATTTATTTCCATACAAATCTAATGCATTTTTAAATATTCCTTAAACATAAATAAAAATCATTTAAAAAAATAAAAACTGGTAAAGTAATTATTAATATGCTCTTGTGCATGGGTGATGTGGTTGGCATAATATTTTCACTGTTTGTGTCACAAATTATTTAATTAATTAAGACATCAGATGACTGATGTCATGTGACGTGAAAATAATTGGACTTTGGGGATTGTCAGTTGAGTTACACACATCCTGATGTTTTTTTAATCCAGTTTTGTATACCGGTAAAATCGTAGCAGTTAAGGCAGATGTCCAAAAACTTTTGATTAGTTATAAGGATCTGTTTATGAGTCTATCAGTTATATCTATATATCTTTGTTTTTCAGAGTGCACCGTGTGCGCAGCGGCAGCGGCCGCAGCCGCAGCAGCAGCGGCGGCAGCGGCATCGTGGGCAGCCAACCACGCGGCAGAAATCAGCAAGCATTCGCCGCCCATCATCATCGCCAACGGCAGTCTCAACGGAACTGCACAGTATAATGGAAACTGTAAGATTACCACATAACAATATCGCTATGTTCCCGGGCAAACCCGATTTCAGGCCAAACAAGTTGGATCGAGGCCAAAGTTACCATCACAAAAAACCGGTCAAGTGCGAGTCGGAATCGCGCACGATGGGTTCCATATCATTATTTATAAAAACAAGCAAAAAAAAATCACTTTTTTGTATGGGAGCCCCCCTTAAATATTTATTTTATTCTATTTTTAGTATTTGTTGTTATAGCGGCAACAGAAATACATAATCTGTAGAAATTTCAACTGGCTAACTATCACAGTTCATGAGATACAGCCTGGTGACAGACGGACGGACGGACAGTGAAGTCTCAGTAATAGGGTCCCTTTTGACCCTTTGGGTACGGAACCCTGAAAAGACGATCATAAAGCATTCAGAATGGGTAAGGTTAGTTTAGAACTGTGGCCAACATCCAAGTTGGTCGCTGTGTAATTGCTTTACTTACTGCCACGATAAAACACTTAACCGGTTGGGCCTGAAATCGGGTTTGGCCGGTAACAGGTACAAACATTCAAAGTTATTCCAAATTATTTAAAATCTAAACTCTTATGCCTCTATAGTTGTAAAATCTACTCTTGTGGGTACAAGAATAGGTTTAACAACTAAAGTAAACTGCAGAAAAACTTGTGTAACCTGCATGCCCTAAAAGTCTAAAGCGTATATCATTATACTCAGCAATAAATGTCAACGATCGTTAGCTTAGAGTTTCTGACTGAATATTTTTTTTTTCCGTCGTCTCTGCAGTAGATTGAAATCATAAATCTGTATTTCAATTGAACTCACTTCTTGGTACAAATTTACGTGTTGCAGTGTTACTTATGAAAATATTTCGCTTTTGGTCAATTAGGTTATAACCAAAATAAAATCAACAATAAAATAAAAAATATATGTATGCTACACGACCCAACACATACATTGTTTTCGACATAGCCAGCAATCGTTATGCACAGCTTGTCATAAAAAATAATTGTATAATAAAAGAAATTATTTGTATAATAGACAGATCCGATATTATACACTGGAAAACAAACAAGGCTAGGCGCTTATTGGAAAATACATAAAAAACTAAACCTTATGGTTTCTAGTTAGTCGGTATATTGGAAGAGACTCCTCTTCCTAATACCCTTTATTCAGAAAAATCATAGTGACAGACTTTGTGAAACTGTGGTAAATTCTAGTTAAGTGCCAGCTATAAGAAACCTACAATAGCACTAGTTTATTCGATTAACTGATCCATTTGAAGTTGCAGAACTTTATTACATAAATAAAATAATTTAACTGTAGTAATTCGTAGCATCGAGGCAATGTCTTACACATTTTGATGATTTGGTCGAATAGAAAAAAAAAGTAATCAGGGGAACAAATCGATTTGATTTTGCAAGCTTTTGTTTAATATTTACTACATATTTGCGAACCGTAGCAGTTCCGTAGCAACGGCGTAGACCAAGCCAAGCATTAAACTTCTGCAGATTTTAATGTCGTACAAAAAGTTAAAAGAACAATATAGTAGACACAGGAGACAGAGTGATTAGTTTTGCAAGCATTTCTAAAAATTACGCAAACACTTTGCGATTCGTAGCAGCGGCGTAGGCCCGACGTAGCACTGAACGCAATTTAATTATATGATGTATTTTTGATTCGTCTACGGGCTACTTTATTTCGAAAGCTTTCTTGAAAGATTTTTTTAAAGTCCTAAGTTACCTATTAAAGCGACGGCATTTGTTTTTGATTAATTTGTCTGTCGATGTGTTTGAAACCTTTGTAGAGTACATCCCATTTGTAAACTTTCCCATTTCGATAATTAAACAAATACCATCACAAAAGTGCCGATCCGTAACTATTTGTATCTTCATAAATTTTACACCCATATTCTAAGAGCCTTCCAAATCCATTTTTGAACTAATTCGACCTTTTGTTGCCATGACAACAGTTGAAAACACCCACCAAATCGGATTCCTAGAATTTCTTGGCCGCAATTGGCGGATCTTCGAATAAGGTACGTCCTCTAGCTAGCTATCTTACCCATAATTGCATTCTGCTTCAATCAATGCTAAAGATGTCATATGTCACTTTAATCAATGTTAAAGATGTATATAATTTATTGTTTCCGGTACTTCAAATTTGACCGATGAAAAGTAGGCGTTTCTAAGTCAATTTATAAACAAACACAGCGGAATATAGGCATGGTTAGTCCGACTTAAGTTCAGTTCGTGACTTAGAATACCAGTGCGAGTCTCGTTTCGTAACCTTTTGAGTCTACGTGTATTCATTCCCATTTGGTAACCCTTTTGTTTGGTAAGTAGAGATGGTTTAAAATTAAAACAATAAATTGAGTTACGCGTATAAGTGGAACTCTGAAATCACTATTATGAAGCCTGGTTATTTTCTTGGTTGATCCAAATTAATAACCAGCCTTCATAATAGTGATTTTTAACATTATAATCCAAACTAAAGGGGAACAGGCAGTAAAGTTCATAAAACTGATCCTTTCTTTGAACTACCTACCTGAGTCGTTATCCTTTTTTTTCATCTCAGTCTTGATCTTTAGTATAGGTAAAAATCAGTAAGTACGTAGATAAAACAATGCAACGTTTGGAATGATTGTGATTTATTTTCTAGTGCTTAGATTAAAAACAAATCTACAATGGTTTACAGATTTATCAACAGGATAAAGTCAACTCGTTTAATAAAACAAGCTGAAGAAGGTCGTCTTAAATGCGTTTATATTGAATTTGAACGCAAAATGTAATACGAAAGAAGCCCAAACATACCTATTTTTATATTTTAGGGTGCCAGTAAGCGCCACCCCTCGTAAGGCACGCCTTTAAAGCAAAATTAACATAACTCACTGGGGTCGATGGCTGGTCCCTTCGGCTTGGCTCTCGGTTTAAAGTTCCTCGATACCAATACAGATGGCGGTACGATATTAACGATACCAATGCCATCTGCAGTTAACTTGACGAACTAACAAATTGGGAAGCCCACCACGAAATATTTTCGTATGTTAGTTTAACGCTAGAGGACACTTTCGGGCATGTTTGAACGATGTCTTAATAATTCTTCACAAAATTTTCAAAGATTTTTATATGTTTTGCTACTGAAATGCTCGTACTTGTTTTTAATTTAAGAAAAAATATGGAAAATATCTTGTAAATAAAGGTGCCATTAGTAAATACTTTATGCGTAACTTCGATCATCACTCAATAGCCAAAGTGTCCCTAACAAATGCTAGTACCATTTGAATTATTAATATTTCCTCCAAGTTTATACATTGTATTTGATTGACCTTTATTGTAGGCAGAACGATCAGAAGTAGCTTAGTTACTATTTGAAGGTCACCAAATCATTTCTTTAAACCCTTATCTATGAACGCATTACTCATCTTGCTTTTTCAACATTTTAGATACAATATGAATCACATTTCGAAGAAGGGAAGACTAACAATCGATTAATCAGCCAGTTTTAATTTGCATCGAGTCATAGAAATTAAAAAAAATCTTTAACTAGCTTTTAGTTGGGGTGAAAAGATCAGAGAAAGTGAATACGACAGTTGGTCGAGTTTCATTATTTCCAAAACGTGTTTTTCTTGTGAGGCGACTATTGTCAAATATTGTTGATGCATAATCATACGTGGATTAGATCAGTAACAATGGGTCCGGTCGGCCAGGTCGTCAGTATGTGACGTGACCGAAGGGGACTCCCTCTAACGGTTGGGGCGGACCTGCTTCAAATTTCGCCATACCTGGTTCTCAACCGAAATTCAGAAAAGCAAACGTGAAATTGTCACACTTGTAACAATGAACATCAAGTTTGATAATGAATTTAACACGAATTCCGAGGGGATCGCGGATTTAAATAATCAAATGAATAATTATTCATTGATCTGTGTATTCAACTTTCTGACTTTTGTACGAGCCTGGGATCTTTCTTTTATATTTTCTCCCTCAAGAATCACTTTCTAAGGAAAATAGTCCGTTATTTGGAGTCTAGGCATGGGAATTAAATACTTCGATGTAATTCAGGTGAACAGATACGAAAACACGCGTTCATAAACTCTGTGCAATAATAATGATTATAACAAGGAAAAGTACTATCACTCGTTTCATTTTCAGTACTTAACTTTTTTCACGGTGATTGGGACATTTGTTTATGCACCAATTTTGTTGTAAAGTGCTCCCCACTCTAGATTGAGTCATATCAATCAACACGTAGGGTGCTTTACAGAGCACAAAAAATAAAACAAAAAAATATTAAAACTTATATTGGAGATAGTTAAAGGGCTCATTCCATAAAACTAATTCCGTTCAGTCTCAGTTCCGACAGAGCCGGGTATCTCGATTTTTAATGCATGCCATAAACTTGGACGCGAACTCTGCATTCCGATCAAAGTTGTCTCTCAGAAATTACGGTGACACACACGTTTTGATACACGTTTGAATTCTTTTAGTATCAAATAGTTTGATAATTGGAAATGCTTTGCATGTTACTACTTCTTGTGTTACCTACCTACATCTACTCGAAAGTACTCAACAAAACCGATCGGGTACTCGCTCCTTTATATTCTAAATCGGTGTTATTTCGCGCCACTACATTTGGTTAAAAAAATAATCATTTACTGAAAGATGCAAGACGTAGAAACGTTTAATTCTTTATCTTTCATAATAGGGTATTAGTCTGTAAACTAGTAAATAATATTCAAATAATCGGATTCACGGATGAAGCAAACGTATAGCGGAGACCTATTATCATGCATTTTCACTTCGTAAACCTAAATTTCTAAGTTTACTTAATTAAGGGTAATGATTAGACAATACATAATTGTTATTCATGCATAAAGATTTGCCAAACCAATGCTTTAGAAATTATGGGTACATACTTCAGCTGAAAATAACGTGAAAAATCCAGCACGGAATATTCATTAGGTACCAAAAGCAAAAATTTAACGATTTAAACATTAAATTTAATGTGAGATAAAATTTCACTTAAATTTCTATAATGAAGGTTTTAACATCCTCAAATAAATAATACCAGTAAAGAAGCCAGCAAAAGCTCATTCAATGGTATTTCAGCGCGAAATTTTTAATTCTAACACAGGAAATCGCAAGTTACACTTTACGTAACACATACACGTTTATTTAGGTGGAATTCTGAAAATAACATAACAAAAACCATTTATCGTTTCTGGATATAAAAACAAAAACACTTGGGAAGTTGGTCATTCCCAAAAGATCCCTTTTGCGGCCGGTTGTACGCGGCTTCTATTGAGAATATTTTTTGTGAGGTTTCAAGATGTAGTTGGGTGTTTGTAAGCATTTGAGGTAGGTAGGAGAAGCCGTTCACCCTGCAGCGGACTCGCGTCTGTTGGGAACGTTCGTGCTCCACACTCCACAGTGCTCCACGCGAGCACGCTGCGCGCTGCGCCGCCGCCGCGCCAACAAGTGACACAATTTGGGTTGGGGTAAAGCGGCCGGCGCTTTCGGGCGGTGTACACGTTTCGTTAGCTTCTCTATTTTAAAAACTACTTGCTTGGCGATATCCGGGAAGGGACCGACCGCATCACCGCGGCGTCGACTCTACACCACTGTCACTCATTTTCGATGCAGTCGACCTGCGTACGCGTCGTTGGTCGCTTCGCGCGCACGCGCGTCCGCCTTTATGCACTTAACACATTTTGATAGTTAATAAGTTTTAAACGTGCAAAGGTAAATGAACTTATCATAAACAAAGTGCCTTTTTTCAATCAGAGGATGTATGTTACGCAGAGGTGATATTTGTGGTGCCAGTTGATAATTTTTAGTTACCATGAGCGGGAGGGAAGGCGGAAATGCAGTTCCCTCTTCAAGTAAGTAGATACTTAAGATTTCTTTTCTTAGACTTAAAAAAAATGCCTTTTGTTTTGTTGTTTACGCCGTTTTTAGGTAAAACGAAAATTACAGAGGGAACACAATCAAGTCACGTCAAAAAGCTGTTTCATGTGTTAGAACTTGACATGGCCCTTATCGAACGGATGTGTTGTACGCAGTGCCCAGGGAGGCAATCACAAACAGTTCATCATTGAAATTATTCAAATTGAGGTTAATAGAGTCTCGTTTTACTGATGTCACACATATGCGTGTGCCATGTTTACTGGGTATCGAGTTGATCAACAACAAAATATACTAATTATAAATTCGTACTTCCTAATTAGAGAATGTCTTGTAAGGCATGACGTCACGTTATACGAATAATAATTTATATTTTCTTGTACATAAAACATGTGTATTTCATATTAAGGACTACGGATTAAAAAAAACAACAACAGTTAAGTCCAATTTGAAATGAATTAATAACAAAGTGCGTATATTCATGAATGGACGTACCAGCAGTCCTTGTACAACATGAGTATCAAGTATTGAATTGGAAACATGTGACGTGAACATTTTATCAAACAAGGTCTACGCATCGAGCAGTTAATTGTTTACTATTCCTACGATACCGTTTTAGTTGCCTGCGACTTGGCGCCGCTGCTGCGCTGTTTTCGACTTTAATAACACTCTTATTAGTTTTATACTACCAAAATACTTTCTATTTATATTTATCTGTGTGAGTGATAAAAGCTTGAATGTGTTTAGGTAAGCCGACTGCATTTTAGAAGGACCTTATTCTCGCTCCCCACTACTCCTGCACTACGTGTTTTTGTCGTCGACATACCACAGTTGTAGTGCCGAAGGCACTATCGATATTTTTATGCTGATTAGAATATTGTTTACATTCTTACGCAACAAAATTATACAGACCGAGATTTTGTAGTACATCCTCAATATGAATATACCTTTAGGTTTGTATCTACGGCGTAGTGCCTCGTAGTTCGTGGTAGTTCCAAACAGGAAATCATTTTAGCGAAAACGTTACCATGTTTTGCTTGATCTGTAAAATTAATTCGTTTGTACAAATCATAAACACAAACATAGCGAGAGCATTCTTCCGAACAGGAATTATCATAGAGAGTTATTGAAGTACCATCCGGAATTTTTAGAAAGTCGATGTAAAGTGAGGTGACGTCCCTACGGCAGGGTCCGACTTCGTAACCAGTCAATTAAATCCGAATGGTGGTACATTCGGCTGTCTCTTTCCCTCCTAGTTCAAGATACCCAAGCACAAGCGCCACTTGACGATGATTCACGTTCAAATTCCATACCTACGATTGATAACAGCAAAAAGTGGTGAATGGCACAATGTTTTAGGTCATTTCATTTGCTTGCTGGACATGCGTCCTACAATCATATTGGTATGCGTTTTGTTTACTACACGTGTGACTCGTTCCATTCAAATAATGAATGAGCATTTGAACTTTGATAAATATGTATGTTTTTATATCCTCAATATGTATAGCCTACATCAACTTTGTGTGAATGAGGCGATGCTACACTATAATTATATTTTTAAATACTTAAAACTATAACAAAATAACTGTAAACTTTTATAGATAGACTTTACATCAATAAATAATTGTTTTGTCGATGTTCGTGATGTAGTACAATTTTATTAAAATATAATAGCTTGTTATCTACAGGCGTTTAATTATTTGGAAGAAGACAATTTGTTTAAATTAAAATATACCTAATAAATAAACGTAAGTGTCAGCTTCATCCCACGCGCGTCAGGCACTGCATCTGATCGCCGATGTGTTCATGTGTCGCTCTACGCGTGTGATACGAATCATCGCCCGCATCCCGGCGCAGACACATCACTGCATAAAGCTTTAAGTAGGTTCGGGAAAATATTTCAAATATTAAATGGCTTTTAAACCATTCCATATTAAACCTCAAGTCCCCTACAAAAGCTCTCTAAACTTCGTGGCGCGCTTTCGTGCTAGGCCTCACTTTTACCAAAATTCTGAGAATATATCCAAAAACTATAAGACGGTTACGCTCATAGAGAAACACCATTGAGAAATATAATGTCAAATACGCAATATTAGAGACTGAGACAACAGATGCGTGGGTCAACACGTGTTCTTTTATTGACTAAACTTTAGTTTCATTCATAGAAGTGATCCTTTACCTCGTGACGTAGATTGATATATTAATGAAAATGTTGTTGAAATGTGTCTTTTTCTAACTTTGACGGCTGCAGATGTAAACAACATGGGTAAAAGCTCAACTAGATAGTCTAAGTTGTATTAAAAAACACTGCTGCATGCACCTGCTTCAGGTAAGCCTAACTTACACCGTCTATTCGTAAATTAATGTAACAAGACATTGGGGTGCGTGCGAGCAGCAAATGTTCCACTTAAAATATGCGTAGAATTTCCCCTTCCTGCTTTTAAAATACCACGAGCTTAAATTTAAATTCCAGTTTAAAAATAGTGCACCTAATCGCTTTAGGAACTGACAATAAACCAGAAACGTCACGATTTCTGTCTCGTGTTTTGTTATAAACGTAGAGAAGCTAAACATTTTTGTTATATTTAGTAGAACTGGGACATTTTAATCTGCACCACAACAGTTCGTTGCACAACAGTTGTGGTAATTTGATACGAAGTAGAAGCGGCAAAGTGATGGTTAAATATTTGAAGAGGCGCGTCAGTGTTGCATTAGACGAATACCGTGTAATGCATCTGTTGCATAGAAATTCCGGCGCATGTTGAGGTGTAGCGTGGAATGTGCGTAGTTGTGCGGGCCGGAGGGACGCAGGCCGGGGAGGGAGGGGGGCTCGCGCGCACCATGCTGAGTAAACAAAACTACAAAACAGGCACATAGTACAGCAGTCGGATGCGCCGGAGTGCTACCTCACTCGGTACATATACGTATATAAATAACGTGCTGCTACCGCACTAGCGCACTAACACCATGTATTGTAATAAGCGAACACCCCGCTACACTTTAAGCTAACACGATAACAACGTCTGCATTTCAGATCAATGCTTTAGATATAGAAACTTGCATAACATGTTAGTTAATTTAACTGAACGAAAGCTATTTCTTCTGGCATCAATAAACCCTGAATAAGGCCTGTAATTGCATCATGTAAGTCATTAATGCGACTTACATGATGCAATTACAGGCCTAAAAGGTTTTCTGAAAAGCTACTGGAACATTTAATTAATAGATGAATAGTAAGATAATCAAGATTTGTTAGGTATGGACATTGGACAGTCTTACCGTATTACATGGTGTCTACGTGTATATGTGCCCTGTTTTTAAAATGGCCTCTTACAAGGCCAATGCCACCTAATGTTTCCAAACTAAAATTAAAAAATAATCGTGAAGATTAATTGATATGAGCTTTAGCACGGAAAAGCTCGTTCAATGGTCAGCTATAGAGCTTTTAGCACTTACCGAGTTTTAAACAAAAGTTTTATGAAACTGGCAAAACTCTCCATACTCGTTATCACATGGCTCTAAAGCCAACAGTACTGACAGTATAAAATATAGGAAACCGATAAAACTAATTAAACCTGCAACCGCTTTACCGCGTAAAAGGATTTCATTTCGGAAATGGAATCAAAACTGAACCGCAAAATACAAACAAACAGATTAAACTCATGTCACGTACTTACGCATTTATATGAATGAAAAACAACACGGTATAAACGGTCTCTACTTTCACTGCTTGTTAGCTTTTCAAAAAGTTTTCAAGTTATTAACGAAAATTATACGTTCTTTAATGAGTACTATGGTTATCGCTCAAAACCTTTAAGAATTTACCCGTTTCTTGTGTAAACACTGAGTTCACTATAATAAATATTTAAATACTAAGAAAACAAGTCTCTACAAAGAAAAAACATATTTTTTGTAACGGCAAACAGTTAAGATACAAGTTGATTTTGGTATACATATTAACTCAGCGTCCGATAGAATTTAGTTATATGAAACATGTTCAAATGGATCCCACGTTATTAAGAAACAAGTCTAAAAGCTTTCTCATTAATATGGTATAGGGAATAATAAATATTGAGCATGGTGTGCTCGGTGAGGCAGTGCGGCGGCTACGAGGCCGCTAGGTGCAGTGTTACGGCAATGAATGAAAAAGGTACCAGAAACTTAACCTAAATACCGAACATTCTTCTAGTTCCCGCCGACCGTCGCCGTCGTCGCCACACTCGCCACGTGTGCTGGCACCACGCTTTTACCGCTGCCGCCGCCCGAAATAATATGCTTAGCTTACATACCAACACATGGAAATGTATATCGAATTAGCAAACCCACCAATAAATTCTCATATAACTAACATTTGAGTAAGCCTCCGCGATACTAACGCTCGATTGATGAGAGAGCGTCGTGAGAACTTCCAGCTTGTTTTATTTAAATTTTGGTTTGTTATGGTCTAGATTGGACTCGCATTATACATATTTATAACACTCGGCCGCTTATAAAATGCTTTAGCTATTTTGTTTATTATAATTCTAGATAATAAATTTAAGATATTATTTCAATTAAAATAACATGCAAAGACTTAACATAAAGAGAAATTATAGCCTTGTTTTAAATGATGAACAAAAATACATCTTTGGGATTTGGAGATAAGTCATTCACTACGAGGAAATAAAAAAAAGAGTAGGTGCTAATCAGTGTGAGTATGAGTATCGGTGTTTGTCATCTGAAGTATTTCCGGATTTTTCTAATAAACTTGTTAGTCACTACTTGTATTTTTTCAAGGAAGTAACGTTACGTTTATTAGTCATCGCTACAATTGATGTTTTCGATAGCTAATTTACAACCACCATTCAAAGTTAAACTCTCTTTTAATTTGTATGTAACTTAATATGCTTAAATGCATATGGTGTAAAAGGAGTTGTCTATTATTTAATTCCGTTCCCACGTTATTTGTTGTCTCTGTGCCCGATAAGGGGAACAGTATACCCTTTCTTCGTCCAGTATACGATTGTAGGCCCTTATTTATTGCTAATAGATTTCCGAACGTTAAAATGTCTATGCATGCGTTTAGAAGCAAGGGACTACGACCCACTTAATGCAATTTGACTATTAGTGAATTCTTTATGACCTTTGTATTCAATAAAAACATGTTAATGCGGTGCCGGTATTACTATCTGTTTTCTGATAAAGGAACTGACAAATAAATGGTAGGTTTACCATCCGGATACATTTGGAATACTATTTGCTACTATTGTAACATCCTACCTACCCTCGAAACGTAAAGAAAAACGTATTTAATAAGATATTATTAAATACGTTTGTTATTAAATACGTTCATGCTTTAATTAACGCATGCGTTAATTAAAGCATGAACGTAAAAGCCTGTTAACATCAGTGCGTCGTAAACGCTAGGTATGAACCGGAAACACAGGCTTTATTTGTGAAGGAACTAAGTTGTAAAAAACTCAATTAGATTGTAGATTCCGTAACAGGTAAGAAGGGGAGCGTTGCGCGGGCGCACGGGGCTTTAGGGACTCGCGACTCGCAGGAGAAGCGGGAGCGGGTGAGCGAACGAACGAGCGGGCGGCGGGCGCGGCGCTGGTGGCGCGGTGTGGCGGTACTCTAACTGAACTGTATATTATTTGCAGGTGCAGCGGGCGCGAGCGGCAGCGCCGTCACAGGGGTGACTCGCCGCGGACGGTGTAAGTGGTTCAACGTCGCGAAGGGCTGGGGGTTCATTACCCCTGACGATGGCGGGCAAGATGTTTTTGTGCACCAGGTGATTGTTATCATTTTATTCCACGAAGCATGCACGCAACGAACACAAATTTAAATTAGAGCTGACGCAAAATTTTAGACGCACACCTACGTAGTTAATTGAATCGCTCCGTTCTCTACAATAGTTAAAATAGGAAAATAAATCCATTTAGAAAAAATATTGTGGCGTATCTAGCGGTTGACCCGATAGTGCGCTTATTTGTTTGCTCGGCTTATCAAGGCCGGATGTTTTTTCTATACATTTGCGCCACCAAACTTGTACTTCGTTCGGCTGCAGCGACGCTAGCGGTAAAACTTATATTAGGTCAAGACTATGTTACTGGATACCGATAACGTTGATTTTTTTCTCATAAGCGATAAGTAAATTTATAGCCCATTGAAGGGACCCACAGTCAATAATAATAGTTAGCACGAAGTTGTTATTTTTATACTGAACTAGCGAGCCACCTCGCGGCGCCGCTGTCGTACGCACAAATATTATTACAACTTTGTGACTGCTCCACCGAAATTATTTACTTTTACAATTCTGAATATTTTTTTGGATAAGTAGTTTAATACTTGACACCAGATTCTGAATCAGGAAAATCCGAAAACGTTTGTTTTGGTTATTAAAATCAGATGATTTTCCATGTACCGTTCTAATTCTTACCGCGTTAATATTTAAACATTTCTTGTTTGTAGCTTTCGTAACCAGAACCGGTGCCAAAGCAGCACAAAAATGTTAACCAACACATTTATTCGTTTCTTTCCAGAGTGTGATCCAGATGCCAGGATTCCGGTCACTCGGAGACGAGGAGGAGGTGGAGTTCGAGTGCAAGGAGTCAGACAAGGGCCTGGAGGCGACACGTGTCTCCGGACCCTCGTCCGTGGACTGCCAGGGTTCGCACCGGCGCCCGCTCTCCAAGAAACGGTTCAGAAAGATACGGTAATTTTCGCTAAGTAGCGTAGGAGGAAGTATCTCAACGCCTGTTTGTATGGACGGTACTTCCACGCTTGCTGTTTGCCATTGCTGAACGTAAAGAGTAGAGTAGGTAGTAGAGTTGCTGTAGGTTGGGAGTAACGTGGGGAGTAAGGTCACATCATGACCAAGATTTTTGGTGCGTTATGATGAGATAGGAAATTTAATGTATCAGGAAAAATAATGGTGCTACCTAAAAACAAACCAAGGTTTTTTACATGAATTTACGTACATAACGCTAGTAATCCTACTCCCGTAGTGAACTGCTAAGGTACTCTAGCAAATCCATGCGCCGAAAAAGCCGCTTATTTCGTACTGCATCATGCTATACCAAAACGGAGCACGTGTTATCTACACGTGTTATTTTAGTGACCGAAAAGTTTTGTATGTAAACTATGTAAACATAACTAGTAACTATGACAGGGTTGTAGAGGTCAGATAGGCAGTCGCTTCGTGTAAAAAACTGATACTCAGCTGCATGCGGTTAGACTGGAAGCCGACCTCAAAGTTTGGGAAAAGGCTAGACAGATGATGAATGGCACGGTATTCGATATCGAGTTGGTATCCTACTATGAACTACTTACATGTAAAACGTATATGTATAATTAAAAGTTTAAAATTCAGTTATCAAACTATTAAACAATTTCATGAAGTACTAGTCAAACGATAACCTATTGAAATTAATATCGAATGATTACGCCACGATTTGACTATTTCAATGATATTGTAGGTTTGTATTTGCGCTATTCACTGGTTGACAACAGCCATAGGAATATAGATTGATAGGTACTATAATATTTATAACAAATTGAAACTGCAATAACTTCAAACGTGCACATGGTGTCACATTTCATATAAATATGAATATCATATTAGATTTATTCTATCTGCTGACTTGTTGCCGAGTCAAACACTTAATCGGAGGGTTATCGCATTATCTAACCATGGGAAACTATCGAGCCTACGAAGCTACGAAGTCATATTAACTTTCTTGGAAATACAGTTGAAATCTTTTTTACTACACGGCATAGGCAGATGCTAGATAAAATTCTATTTTAGGCAGTGGTTCATAGATAACGATTAATCGTAATGTGTTAATTGGTTTAAAAATGTAATAAAATATGAAATGTGTCTATTATCTAGTAGATTTTTTGTCAGTTTTATTTAAAAAAAAATAAGTCTTTCAATGAATACGCTAGTGTAGGATTGGATGTTCCATTATTATATATAGATAGATTAGAGCTAGTCTAGAGTGAGGAAAATCCCGAAGCTTTTTTGATGGTTTAACCAATCCACGTGGTAGTTCAGTTCAATTTCATTCTTCAACACCGGTGACTCCTCAATATATTCAGGACACTGATACATATAATATGACAATAAAAGGTGTGCTTAGCAGGCAACTTAAAGCTGTGTTTCATATCTCTGTTGTGCAGCAAATAAGCAAGACGCTACTACGCGACGCTACATTAAAAGTTGTCAAAACTGGCTGTAAAATATAATATGAAAGCCTCACAAGTAATGCGCCATGTTTCAGGGACAATCAGTTACATGAGTTACGGTTTTAATGAGTTGTTACAAAAGTACGATGCTACTTAAGGTAACTTAGGTATATTTTGGTTTGGCTTTCAGTTCTGTAGCTAGTAGTTATTGCATGTTACATTTCGTTTTTCAAGTTGAACATTGCTGATACATGAGGGTTATCAACGTTCATGATGATTTTTGAAAAGGAAAGTTTTTTCCTTATAGAATGATGGATTTTTGTAACTGTGTAAAAGATAATGTTTGATTGGTTCCAGTTGCTATAACTGCGGTGAGTTCGCCAACCACATAGCGGCTAAGTGCAGCATTGGCCCACAACCAAAGAGATGTCACAACTGCAAGAGTGAGGATCACCTCATTGCCGACTGCCCAATAAAGGTAAGGATGCTTGTTTTCTTTCTTTACGTTTTCTTTTAGACGCCACTCACAGACGTATGGCCATTTCTAGAACAAGACCCAGACTTTCTTTATCTTAAGACCATATCATGAGTCATTTTATTACACTTGAGGTCCTATCGACATGACTAAAGAATAAAAGGTATACAGTCTTTTGGTAGATAGACTTTGACACAAGAAAAATATTCCGGCAGTCTGACTCACAATATTAAGACACCATAAGCGCACGTACACTTCAACCAACTTTACGTACAGGCGGGAAAATACAGAACTAAAATAAATATTCCTAGTTTGGCTTATTGATGCAATTTTTCTTGACAAGCAACGCCACCTTCAACTGCACACTTAAAGTGGTCATACTATGTGTGATTTAATAGCATATGTCACTTGGAAAAATAGTGAAAAGTTTCCATCGCCGTTCGTGGTGTGACTGTTAAATTACTTATCAGGGGCTATTACGAAAAAAAGAGGATGGATATTGAGGTATACAGTTAAAATTACTACTAGGTACAGGTAATGGTAATCGCCGTATCTCGGTTTTATGAACGATGTTACTGCCAAAGTCCCTTTCGAAGTATACTAAAATTAAGTGGTTAGCTAGGACTTAGCTTCAGACTTGTCGATCACTTGCGTCTGCCAGTTGCTTACTTTACACTGATATCTGATGCTAGCTGTCCTTGCCCTTGGGCACCACTTACATTATCTAGATGGCTTTTAGTATAAACCTAAACAACTGCCCATACCAGACTAATAAACCAAACAATGTTGAGACTTCCATCAAAAACTGCTCGAGACTGACTGTTTGTCTGTTCATCGGTCCGTTCAGCGGTCGGAGTAACAATTTTTTTTCTTCCATTCTCCTATAAAAGTCGTCACGCCATAATTTACGTATCATTCCTCTAACAATGCATCCATCCTTAGCCTTCCTCACTCTCTTCACTCTTTTAGTCACATGCGATTTGTCCCTCCTCACCCAAGCCCACTAAACCCGCCCATACCATGACAGTCGATTCCCTTTCAACTTTTCTGTACCAGGCGCAACTTTCAAACTTCCTCTAATTTGCTCATTCCTTACTTTATCCATTCTTGTCACACCAAACATGCACCGCCACATTCTTATTGTCTGCCTATTAAACGACGAATAGTTTGCCCTGTTAAGATTGTTTAGCCAAATATTTAAATTATAGGTGGAGAAGAAGAAGGACGATACAAGCAAGAGTAGTTCGAGCAGCTCTCAGGGGGGACAGCAGGACAGTCCGCCGCACTCGTAACTCCATCAACACACATACTGTATTCCAAACCCCGACGAAACTTGTAGACTTTCTAACGGCATTTCTTCGCTCTTACTTTAACTATGTTATAACGTTTTATAAGTTTAGACAAAGCTTATTTCCGTCTAGATACTCCATTCCAAATTAAAACACAATTAACAGGTTTTACTTCAAGAAATACATATTTTATCAACGACTAGCATCATCTATAACTTAACATTGTAACGCATCTACCTCAATATAGTTACAGATAAACTATACAAATAAGTACAAGACTGATCGGTACAAATCCATAATTCTAGTACAAACTATACAATATATACTTTTTACATAATAATTTTAATGATAGTAATATTACAACCTAAGTTTGCAAACGTAACGTAAGTACAAATTTTATGTGTTCGAGTGACCTTAATTATTTTACGTATATTGGTGTTTATCCAAAGTTAAGTGTGTGTTTATATTATTATTATTTTGTTGCTATATTATATGACAAACTTTATGTTAATTTTAGCTCATAATCAACGACAAGTTAGAAGTACGAGTATTATAACTGGCTATGAGACAAAATGAAAATTGAGAGGGTGTTACAATATACGCTTACCAATAAACGTGAAAAGTAAAATGATACTTCAAAGATCAAAACAAATTAATAATATGTAATACCTATATTGTAACTTAAAGTACAAAACCTTTAAGGTAGGTCCTGCATGTACGTTGCTAAAATAAAAATAAATGTAAGCCCCAAAAATAAATTTTACGGTTAACGTAGGAAAGAAGATAATATCAATTTTGTTTGTATATTTTTTCAGATGCTTAATACAATGTAAACGTTGAAGTTAATGTGCCAAAGTCAAATTAACACTGTTGCAATAATTGTAAAAATATTTTTAAGTGTAGATTCAGTACGAATAATATTTCTATTACTTGCCGTAGCATACTAGATTGCTATACTTACTTTGTACAGAGAACAGACAGTACAAATATAATGTTTCTACGAGTATTTTAGATTAACTTTGCCATGTATAACATTTGCGACTTTACTTTGCTCAATAGCCTAATCATAATTAAGTAGAACAAGTTGTGAGTATAGAGGGGTACTTAATCAATCCTGCAATCATCAAAGTTTACCATTTTTTCCCAATTGTGTAATTGTTAGTAACCGCACTTAAATAGAATGCAAACTTGGATCGAGAAACATTACCGCACTCATGTAGACCGTAATTAGTACATTTTAAAGATGGGCCAGTCTCCTATAGTGTAGGTAATTGTCAAGCTTCTGCGGTCATTAGTACATTACAAACAGTTATATACCCCACGTAATGGTAGGCAGCTACAAAATTAATAAGCAACACGCAACTGTTTGAAGTTTCGCTGTATCGGTTAGACATAAAAACCCATCGGTTGATGTTTATATTTAGACATTCAAATAAAACTATTACTAAAATTACAAATAGTGAACATCGATACATAGGTGTGTACTACCAATAATTCAATTAAAGCAATCAATCGAATTAAGGGGTGGCTGAATTTTAGGGTGTTGCACCCATGTTCCAACCATATCCTCTTACTAAGCTCACATAAATTCATCATTTGAAACAATGAGAATATGTTCTGAATTCTTTTTATATTAATATTGCTATTGCAGAATAATTCATCATTTGAAACAATGAGAATATGTTCTGAATTCTTTTTTTTATATTATTATTGCTATTGCAGAATATTCACCTACCCATCGATGTTAATTTAAGACTTTGTTTTTTACACACAAAATCTATTAAGGTAGTTTAGATTCAAATAATAAGGAGTAATAATCTACCTCAATATTTATGAATATGACTTAGTTATTGTAGTTAAGATATTTTACTGTATTTGTTTTTAGGTTATAAAACTGACTGTCGAAACACCAACAAGTTTTTAGTATCATTACTCACAGGCCCACTGAAACTGTCTAGACCCCTTTTTTTATTTTAAACTGCGATATTTGCGCACTTCTTCTATGATTGTAATTTTAAGTCATCAATTAGATAAACGACACACACAAGGTACAATTGATCTAGTTAAGGAATAATTAATGTGTAACGTCCGCCTGCGTTAGATACCAATGAATTTAAGATTTTGTTTTAGGAATCTAAATGTTTCATAAAACAACGTTGTATAAACAATTTATAAGAGTTGTTTTAATTATTATTAATAAAGGCATGTTTAACATAAAACAATACACAATGGCTCAGTTCACAGTGGTGCCCCACACACTTAATCATAAAATTGGAATATTTCGACATATTTGCTCACATTCTCTTTCAAATGTTTGGTATAAAAATAATAATTTCCAATCATATTTATATGGAAGTCAGTAAATTTATTAGATCGATCAATCAATTACTAACAGTATATTGAAAACTTGAACATTTATTAGCAACATAACAATTATTGTCAAGCTTTTAATCAACAAGAATTTTATCAACTTTTTGTCGCTTACATTTGACGTTGGGTGTACAGTATGAATCGTAATAAAAATGAAGGTTATCAAATTCTACAGGGAGTTTCAAAACTCACATGCGTGTTATACTTGACCTACTGCTGCCAATAGCAACTGAAATATTTTCAATTCTATGCTGACTTGAAATATTACAACAAGTGAATAACATAATATAATGTAGTAAGTTTAGTCATGTGACATCACGGTAGAGGCAGATCGGTTTAGAGATATTATACACTACGGGTCTTTTTGCATTTCATTTTATATAGCAGTAGTTTAAATGTAGTTTTAATTTATAAGATTTTAATGAAAGACTATTTGCAAACATCTACCTCATAATTTAATTACGTTAAATAGAGTTTATTGATAAGTTAATTAACATTTATAAATTCTAGCAATTATTTTTTTTCCATAATTATATCTTTGCTGAATGCCGAATTTCTTTCTTAGAGTTTAAATTTTGTTTTTTATTATTATTCAAAGAAAAATAAATCATAAAAATAGTTTGTTGTTTTTTTGAATACCCTACACCTACAGTTCCAGAAATTATTACAGGACAAAAGATATTGGGAAATGTTGTAAAGTTCTACTGATGTACATTAAATAGTCAAATTTTTATACATAATGCCTGCCTAAAAACCTTGAAGCTATGTTTAAAATAACCTATTCCTTACCATGTTTTTATTAATTTCAAGTTAGTATAAAAGTTGCAAAGAATAACATGCGTTACAACAACATAACTTATGTTCCAACACCGATTTACCAATCATAGAACTTTTTTATGGATAAAGTTAATTTTTTTCTTAAAGTCCCTTTCGAATAAATTGAGAAATTCATGCCTCATTATAAGTAAATAAACTAATATAATGGAAACCATATCCGTAATTGCATCTACGTAATGAGTTTCTACACAAAATGACCACGAGTGAGTGATGGTAAGGTCCTTGGAGAGAGATGGAGCGGCACGGGGGCGAGGGGGCGCAGGGTGGCGCGGGGAGCGGTCGGCGCGGAGCAGAGATGTCACGTTTTTCAGCGAAGCCGGGCGAAGATGTGCGCCCGGAGGATGCAGTAGTGCGGGGCTCCCGTCCCCCCTCGACCCCGGCTCTGGCTCCCCCCGCCCCCGCCACGGCCCCGTGCTGACGTAACGCTGCCGTGTCCGCCGCCCGCCCTAGTGTGTGCCGCGCCGCGCTCCGACCGGGCCATCACGCACGCCGCGCCCAAACGACATCAGTGCTAATCACTTGACGTTTCCCGTTTTTGCGCTCTGGTTCTGAGCTTTAATAGTGAATGAGGTGCATGACGAGGTTGTGCATATTGCTTATGTACGTCTCCTAGATTTTACTCTAATTGGCAATTGTCGTAAACACTTGACACCGCCCTTAAAGGCCGGATGCATAGGTGTCATTCTCAAATGAGTTATCGCGTTGCAAAATCTCGGCTCTTTAATTTTCTAAGGCCTTGGTAGCTTAGGTTACAGTAAATTGGACTCTTTTTAAATCATAAGTAACTTACGTTGTGTTTTAAATAGATTAGGAGGTTCAGACAGTTTCAGTAGAACCGTAGTAGGCAAATTAAATGCATAGGAGCATTGATGTTATTTTTTGTAACGAGATTCAGTTCGTGTTTGAATTAAACACTTCAATTATTGTAGAAATAGAGAAACGTTAAATTGTTTACTAAAAATCTAAGTATCCCAATGAAGTAAAAAGATCAGTTTAATTTCGGACTTTTAGAAGCAAAAGATATAACTACACGACATTTCCTTCTAGGTCTTATGATATCCGAAGTTGTGTAACATTAAACAACTAAGCGGATTATAATATCTGATCGACTGTGTTGTCGCAGCAATGTGTATCACATAGACCAGCATCAGCTCATACACAGTATTGATAGTCGGATAATAGTTCCCATTGATATGATCATACGGTAAGTTAGATGTGATCGATCCTGACAAGCGTATGTAGTGTAAACATTAAGCTTTTTAGTGATTAGAAGCATCATTTACTGCATTTTATATCTTCGAGCTTCCCAGAAAGAGTCCTCTGGTGACTGCCTCGTGCATACCATCATCCATCTTCATTGTAGTTTTATTTATTCCAGCAACATCGATGGCCTTGAATTTAGATGAATGTATTCGTTATTTTTACAAATGTAATATAGCAGTAACTCAGCCACTCGATCTGTTACTTGAAGTGGAATACGTTGTAATATAGCTACAGTTACAACGACATTAGGAGTTAATGCAGCGGTGAATACGTTGAGAGCACCGAGATAGCTAACATAATATCGATCTGTATATAATTAAAACCAACTATCTATTTACTGGTCAAAGGGGAATAGGAACATCGTTCGTGGTAGCTACTAATGGGTTTGTAGAACATCACGACTTGTTGCACTGACGACTGTCGTGTTACGTTGATTGGGCGATTCGGTTACTGGTTCATCATCTTTAATGCATTTATTTTATTAAATTTATGAATCCTTTAAAACGTTAAACATGTTTTTTAGTCTAATCTTTTTGGTTTTAGTTAAGCTTTTTACAAATCTATGATTTTTTTAAACAAATTAACATCGATTAGTTACAACTAAACATAACATAACACCAACAGTTGTCGATAAAACATATCCATTGCTCTTACATTGTATTGTATAATACCAATTACATATTCCCGTAATGCTTCTATTCCACTTGCGGAATTGGTTGGCAAAGGTCTAAAACTTCTGGAAGCTCTGGCTGCATTTCACTCTTGATCATTAGAGTTAGATGCACTCTCTGGCGAACTAAAATGTAAGAACTTACACTGAAAGAGGAAACTAGTCCCCTTGAACAAAAGTTTCAGTCTATTTTCCTGAATCATTACATTCGTGGTGAGGTTTTCAGATTCGTTCCTGAAAGTAAGTACATTGTTTTAGAGCGCCATCTGCCAGATAACGACCGCAACTAATGTCGTTTTGTTTATGTTTTCGGAGGGAGAGGTCGCTACCAGCTATTGAATTACAGTTGTCTTCGTTTTGTTATTCATTTTGTTTTAACCCGTTCGACTGATTATTAAATACTTACTGCTAAATATATTTTGAAATCATCAACCCAAGAGTGAAATTTTATTATGTTTAGCGGATGAATTTTTATGCTGTTGAATAATTGTTCAATATTCATGGTTTGTAATTAATCGCATTTCAAAACTCTGGGGTGGTTTCAGTTTCAATGAAGAAACACAAAAGGTACTTTAAAAGAATGCAACAAAATGTACGGTTCCTCTATACCATTTACTTATGTTGCGTTGTTCATATCATAATATTTTTAATAAAACACAACTCAAAACATCTAGTCTGTGCAATTTGACAATAAGGTAGATTTGTGGATGGATAAAAGTCGGTTTTTTTAAGTTCTTCTCCTAAAAAAGATCGTGATTTAATTAAACACATGTATAATTGTAAAAATACAGATACGTTAAATTGTTTACTAAAAATCTAAGTATCCCAAAGAAGTAGTTCTTTTCTTCGATACTGGATAACATAATAAACAATCCATTAGAACCTAAATATCACGTCGACGATTACCTACACGTGTTGCATTGGTCGGTGCATAGTAGGTACAAATTTTTGTGCTTTTTTATTTTAATAATCATGCCAAAGTCAGTAGACACAAGCACCTTCTTCTTCTCCATAAAGAAAGAAGCACCTACAACACATATTATTTTCATTGTGCAACTCGTCCCACGTTTTTTTTTGTGTGGATCTTTAAACTTTATCAACGTTTGGTTGGTTATGTAACGTATGGTTTTACTGTCGTTTTGTGCAAGATCAAGTGTTATCTGAAATTAATACGAATGGTGTTGGACAACTAAACTAAGGACGTGAAAAACAGTGCCATTTCAAAACTACTTTAATCTTCATAGATTGAGTCCCATTTCGCCAATCATAATTTTTAACTGTTTTTCGTATGGTACAGTTAGCTCCCAAAGTTACAACTAAACTTTTTCCCGATGTTGTTATATTTTGTCTCTCTCTGGCACACTAAGGTTTGTTACGAGAGAACTTAGTTTAGAATTTGAACAGAAAGTACTATGAGAGCAGACGAGTTGTCTCTAAATCAGTTAAATCATCATCGATTTTTCCTATTATTTTTTTTGCCAATTTGTGTATGTGGGGGCTCCACTGAAGCTTGGCATCCAAAGTTATGCCCTAGAACACTGTGTTATCTTCCCGTTTCAACTCTTCATCCTTGATTAGTGCACTAGTTTCCACTTGTCTAACATGAGGAATCGTAAATTTAGTGCATTTCATTTTTTTCTCATTTAGCAATAGATTCTTAACATTAAATAAATTACCAACTTTTGCCAGGGTGCTATTAACATCGTCGGTAACATGCTGCTGACGTTTGAGTTTAAATAAAAGAGAAGTGTTGTCTGGAAACAACACTATGTCGTGATTATCCTTTATGAGGTAAAGCAATTCATTTATATAAATAAGAAACAAAAATGAGCCAAGCATTGAGCCCTGGGGTACCCCTATTCTTACTACACATCCGGGAGATCTTTTCCCGTTAACATCAAACTCTCTTTAAATCCTATCATTTAAATATGAAGTACAAAGATCCAGAGAGACGTTCCGCATTCCGTAGTAGTGCAGTTTTCTGATTAATGTTTCATGAAGAACGCAATCGAAAGTCTTAGACAAATCACAAAAAATACCCAAAGCATCGCATTTATCCTCCCAGGCATTATAATGTCCTAAAAGTTCAACACCAGCATCGGTAGTTGAACGGCATCTTGTAAAACCTTACTGTTTAATAAGTAATAATTAATGTCTATTGAAAAACCTTTGCATTTGTTCTAAACTTAATTTTTGCTAAATGAGTACTGAAATAGGTCTATAACTAGTGGGGTCTGATGTACTATCCGATTTGAACAATGATATTATTTTATTATTTTTCATTAGATCAGGAAACTCACCACGGTCAATACAATAATTAAAGATTACAGCTAAAGAAGGAGCTACAATAGTTATTATGGACTTAGCAACGTCCACAGATTGACCCCATAGATCAGAGGTCTTCTTAACATTTAACGTGTGAAAAGTATATATCATTACAGGTGACATATTCAAAATTAAATTCGGAATTACAGATTGTAACATTTTCTTTGTGTTTAGTTTGTGATCGATTACTATATCGCTATTTAGTAGTCGATACGGGAATATCCGCAAAGAAATTTTCAAAAGCGGTGGCTACTTGAGTGTCTGAATTTAAAATATTTAATCGCCAATAGCTAGTCTGTAGTCACTATTTCGGTTACTAGACCTTCCCAATTAAATAAAAAATACGAGTCGTATTTTTCGAACTCAAATAACGTAACTTTGTTATAAAACAAACTTTTTTAAATATTTTAGAATAATATTTAACATACGAATTAATTATACAGTGTTAATATAAGTCCGCTCATGATACAGCTCATAAATTAGTTTTCTACATTTATAAATACCAATGGTTGCTCATTCGTTGAAAGAAGCGTTAATATTAACAGAGATTGTCTTAGAAACAAACGTGGTATTAAATTGTGTACACATGCTGACAAAATCATTATATTGTTGATTGGGGTCATCACAAGTTGACAAAAGTGGTAATTTACATAACAGTTTAGTTTTAAAAGTTTCTAGGTGACTTTTAGTTTTTGGGTTAACAATGATATCCTTTTTAGTTTTGTTCTTGTTTAAATTTGGAATTGTGATCAATTGCCCACAATGATCAGAATCTATTAAGTTAATTATTACTTTGTGGGTAGGTGTAAAATCTGTGTAAATATTATTTAGGCAGGTGGCACTAGTCGGGGTTATTCTAGTGGGCTCTAAAAATTGGTTTTCAAGATTGTATGACTGAAACAGGCTTATAATTTTAGTACATATTCCAGAGTTTTCTAACAAATTAAAATTAAAGACACCACAAGTGATTATGGACTTCTTTGAATTACAGATTTTATGCAACACCTCATCCATCACCTTTTCAAAACAATCATACAACCCTGAAGGAGGTCTATACACACTTTAATATGATAAACGGCTCCAATTCTATACCGGCTATTTTAACTGTTTGCTCAACAGATAGGCTTACAATATCCTTGCGGTCTTTTAATTTGGTCTGATTATTCACAAGGATCAATGCACCGCCGTGTATAGCATTTACTCTGCTGAATGAACTTCCAACCTGATGATTAATAAAATTGAAAATTAATTAGTGACTTTTGAGCCAATGCTCCGTTACACAAATAATATCTATGTTGTTGCAATGCAGGAAAAGTTCTACTCCAAATTTTTTGTTCAAAAATCCTTGAATATTTTGATGAACCAGGTTGATACTATTAATACTCCCAAAACTTTCATCCGATTGACTATAATAAGGAAGCCTCCTTACATTGGTGCAAGAGACCACCAATAGAGATTAAATTATTGGTGGAATGATTTAACTTAATATGGCATCGATCATTAGAGGCAACTTGTATAGCCAAGTTCTTGGCTGTAATAATAAAAAAATATGATACCGACGCAGCTACTTGTCTTTTACAATAGTTTGTGAGATAGCACCTATCCACAAGATATCATCTTATGTCATTTTTTTTTTGTTTTTGTCAATTTTTGATGTCAATTAAATGAAATACATTACTATTATATGTAAAATTTATGTAAGGTCTTATTCCTATTATATCTAGTGTAATTTTCTTCCTGTGGCAAACTTTTACTGTATGGAAATTAAAACAACACACATTTTCTTAATTTTAAGTTGGTTAAAAGTTACAAGTTCTATAATACTAAATCAGATCCCCTTGTTGGGAATGTGAACAAATTGTTCACATTTCCTCTATTACCTATGAAAATTACAAGAATGGTGTCCTGGTCAAAATTACATTTAAAAATGAATTTCATTTTATGATATTATGAACATCCTGGCTTACAACTGATATTACTGAGTGTCCCAGATATTAATCTGTTAACAAATTACCTAGGTCTTTTCCAATCTCATCCCAAAATATAACTTTGTCATTATTTAGAATTTGTTTACATTGTTTGTTGGAACTGTTCATAGGAATATGCAAATCAACACATGCGTTAAGTTTTTCAATGAATGGTCCGGTGTATGTACTTGGGAAGTTGTTTGACAGTGCTGACAGTTGTTTGTTTGTGATTTAACCAGATCATTCATCGCCAACACATATTCCCTCATATTATGTTCAGAGGATATGATTTGCTAGTCATTGCACTTAATTTCTACGGTAGGTGATCCAATTTGGATTGCAGGTTTTCTTTGTCAATTTAGTACCTAGTGCTTTGTTCCAAATTAGAAGAATACATGTCTAATTGTTCAAGTACATTTAATCTTTCTCTATTTAATTTTTTAATAAAATACTTTTGCCTTTTAGTTTTGTTAAAACGAGTTAGTATTGTTTAGCACTTTTGCTACCGATTTTACCTTTTCTAATTTTGATAGTAATGTGGGACGAGTTGCACAATGAAAATAATATTTAATTTGATTTTCTGCAAGTCGTACCAAATGGGCAGAAGGTGTGCGGGATGAGTTGACGCATTAGCCCTAAGTACTTTTTCACAATGAAACACAAAATTATAATTTTAAAGAAACACGTTATTTACCATTTACCAGTGGAAATACCATGATTGTTATTTTTTTAATATGATGTTCAGGAAAACATGGAATATCTTTCATCTATCATTTAAACTTCCAGAAAGCACTAACTATACAAAAACCGGCCAAGTGCGAGTCTTACTCGCACACAGGGTTCCATAGCTTCAAACAATATAATAACAATATTTTGAACTGTCATTCATTAGTTAGTAAACTTCCACACAACCGCAAAACTAAATTTGTTTTTCATAGTATGTTTATGAAAAACAAAGTTACTGCTGCAGTTTGATGAAAAAGTCCCATATCTCAAAAACTAAACATCATATCTTATTGAAACCAATTTTCGTTGATAGTTTTTTTTACGTTCTACAATCCTAAATATTTTCAGAATTTTCCTCCTCTTACTTTAGAAATGAGAGGGGGGGGACACACATTTTACCACTTTGGAAGTGGCTCTAGCGCAAACTATTCAGTTTAGAAAAAAATGATATTAGAAACATCAATATCATTTTTGAAGACCTATCCATAGATACCCCACACGTATGGGTTTGATGAAAATTTTTTTTTTGGTTTTCAGTTCTAAGTATGGGGACCCCCTTAATTTATTGATTTTTTTCTATTTTTGTGTGAAAATCCTAATGCGGTTTACAGAATACATCTACTTACGAAGTTTCAACAGTATAGTTCTTATAGTTTCGGAAATAAGTGGCTGTGACATACAGACGGACAGACAGACAGACAGACATGTCGAATCTATAAGGGTTCCGTTTTTTGCCATTCGGCTACGGAACCCTAAAAAGTACAACTTATTGGTTCAAAAGCACAAGACACAATGGCAATTAGTTCGTGATTGCCTTTAACAGTGACTTACTGACATAGACTTTCATGATTTTTTGCCCGAATTTAGTTGTTGGTAGTGAACATGGATGTAAAAATGGGTTTCCTTAATGAAGTCGAAAGGCACTTATCCTCCCCGTAATTGCCATCATTTTTTTTTGTTCGTGACCGTACCTTCTAATTACGGAGAAATTGAGGGTCAAAGTTCAAATTTTTAAAAGTACCATGTTTAAAAGAAGATCCAAAATTTTAATGTTGAATTTGACTTTATATACCTTCACGACCCCCGTACCATTCAATGCAACCACCAGTAGAATGTTTTGAGTGCAACCGAAAAACGTGATAATCACTCAAAAAAAAGAAATGATGACCTACATGATTTTTGCGTAGAGTTACTTATTTTAATGTACAGAGTGCTGGGTTGACGGCTTCGTCAAAGGTCCATTTAAACCTTGTATATTGGTAATGGTACTAACAGTGACTTCCTAAGCTTGTTGATTTTTTTTAATTTTTAATGTAATATAACATTTTGTTCCAAATGTATGAATTGCATACTATAATAAGGTTTCAATTGAATACCAATTAACCATCAGTTATTATTTTTAATCGACTTAAATAAGGAGGGTCCAGAATAAAATCTTTCAAACCTTTGAAATAAGGTATTAATTAGGTTATTTTCTGGCGTATTCCTAAATTGCCATCTTTTTTTTCCAGTCATATGAAACTGGCTCTGACCAATCCTCACACTCAGATTCTATAATCGAACCAATCAGAAAAAAAATCACATCTTTAGAAAATTACGTTGTCCGATCGATCAGACCCAATGTTCTAAAATAACGATAGTTCTCGTGGTCCGACTCTTTAGTCGGACTAATAGGTAAAAAAAGTTCACGTAGTCCGATTGATCGGACTTAGCAGTCGGACCAAGTGTTAACAGGGGGAATATTTATTTTTTCAAAAATCCATTGATGCAGTTTTAGTTTTCATCAAAATCGAGCATTTTGATGAAAACTAAAACTGCATCATCTTCGCACTACTTCGCGACTACTTTGAGTGTTGTTCGCTATTCCTCATAGTTTTGGATTCAGCCATCCACAGCCACATGAAAAAATCATCCTGTATAGTGTACATAAAAAAAAAAAACTTTTGGTGCCTGAAATACATTTATTTGGCTATTGTTGGATTAGATTAGTTGGATTAGACAATAACAAAACCATAGGGTACAGTTCAAACGGGTCCATATTGGCTCACCTAAACTTCTTTACCCGAAATTGTTCTTCCTAACGATTTGTAATCCGAATGATCATTCTTCCTAAAATTTTTCATTCTAAAGTTTTCATTCATACTATTTGTACTGCTACCGGCGATGTTCATAACACTCATGTTTCCGAAAATTGTAATTAATAATATCATTTATGTAAATAATTTAAACTCCTACTGTTTTTTATCATAATGCTTTTATCCCTAAACATAATTACCATAATATTTTTACTGATACTCAGATAGAAACATTTACCAAGTGTAATAAAAATATACGTGGGTAGAAGATGATATTTAATGTTTAATTTGGGTGGGGATTAGGTCAGAGTGTTGTCTTGGGGGCACTATGAAAAAAATACTTAGAAAAATTTTGTGACCAATTTCGAGGTAGCGCTCGCCGGCCGCTACCGCGGCACCGCTCGCTCCGCTCGCTCGGCTCGCGCGTAGTTGGTCACAGTTCTAACCTAACCTAACCCATGAATATCTTTCCAGGTACACACCGCAATAAATAAAAAAGTTAAAGTTACGCAAAATCAATGTCTAGAATACTGATTATTATGAATAAAAAGAAATCTAAACAAAAAGATATGACTTTGAATAATAGTGTAAAAAATGGTTATGTTGAGAAAATATAGGAAAACAAATAAAAGTATAATAGATGTTTATTGCTACTGACATTATGAAGTGGAATGCTTCGGAATTATGAACATTAGATACAGAGTAGTTAGGAATTGCGATTGTTAGGATGAAAAATGTTAGGAAGAACATTTTCGGATTTCCAATTATCGGAGTTGAAAATTTAGGTGAACTTTGGCGCACCCAGTTCAAACAATCTTAACTACAATGTTAGATGACAATGTGACTAAACACTCTTGATGAGAAAAAGTTCAACTAACTTTTGGAGGCCTCTGTGATTGTATATATATAATGCCCAACCATAGAAAGGCTTTATATTTGTAGATGAAGATGACATAACAAAATGAACAGTGGCTACTTTCAACTGATAAAAAACAGTAAAATACCATCTAGGGAACCTAAAATTCATTTGAAACTTATATGGAAGAAATGGCGAGGATGACCAGAACTAATCAGTCTTCATCAAATACGGACTTGCACTTCGTTGAAGTAAAGTGAGATTGAAGATCGCAAGTTATTGATGAATTCCAATTTCAAAAGCGAAGCCTGTTTCCCTTGACTTAAAATGTTTTTTTGATTGTCAGCCGATGGTATATTACACTCAGACTCTTTAACTTTGATTTAATTATTGTAACTTAAAGATTTATGAAATGATAGCATGGTGAAAGTATCATAGTGTATGTTTATGTACCTCATTTGGTTGTATAAATGTGATGTACTTTCATAAAGTTTTTATATTCGGCCATACCTTAATATTGTTATAGGGTTGATAATTGTATAGAAGCTGGTTATGAATAAAGTGTAGTAGTCCAAACTTTCCTTTCGGATGGCAGACGAGTAGATATTTACTCAGTCAATCTTAATCGTGATTTGTGAACGAAATCAAGGATCGTAATTCAGATTCAGTGTGAAAGGCAACTTGTACAGGTGCATACAGTCAATCTGGATTGCGAATTCAGATGGCAAACGAGATTGACTCAGGTCAATCATAATAGATCTGTTAATGTTGAATTTGATCATTCAATTTTGCTGACGCAATGGACTCAGACACGGATTTTGGTTAGTACCTACCTATACTGTAAGGGGCAAAACAAAGAAAAGGAGCTTAAAGATGATAAATTCAATCATTATTAGGTAAAAGGAACTTTACCTTCACATCACAGACTCTTCTCTCTTCTCGCTTCAGCTCTTTTCATCCTTTTCTAATTGTAATTATAAATCTTTTAACTGACATGGTCACTAACATGGTCAAATAGTAAACATGGTAAATATCCCGTTACTAATGATATTGAAAGTGTAATTATATAGTATATTTCATTGCGAGTGCGGAATGCCTGTCATTGCAAAGAGTTCCGACAAATGTCTACCCGAGCCGAGGCGCAGCCGAAGGTGAGGGTTGATTTTTAATACAGTTGCGAAAAATTGAAGCAATTTAATAAAGAACATTTTTGGAAAATGGCGCCATCCGTAAAAGGATATAAGCAGAGATTGTTTTTTGTTTTTTTTCACCCATTCTGGGTAGGCAAAGGGAACTATGCCCATACAGCCAAATCACCAGTAGTTTTTTTTTTTGATATGAAATGAAAATGAAATGAAACCTAACCTAACTCATTGAATCAAATCATTAAATCTGATATTGAAACAAATTAGTAGCTTCTTTTTAGAAATATTTGCATGAATCATAAAAACTTCTATGATTTGTTTTTAGTGAAAACTCCGTGGTTGTTTTTTTTATTTTTAATAGACATTATTTTGACAGTTGGGAAAGAGAACGTACGAGTTCGGAAAAGGTAAAGAAAAAGCTCGAGTGTTTAATAGCCCACATCCCGAACGCTATACGTTCCTGCAATACGCCACTTTTTGAGCAACTGTATTAAAAAAGTAATTGTTTATCCATTTTTAATTAATAATGTGCCATATTATTTTTTAAACTGACATGGTCGATATGGTAATATGCGCAATTTTCTTCATAAATTACCATAAAAGTTACGTCTCTAGAATACCTAATATTCTCGTGGTAAATCGGAGTAGTTCGTATAGCTACGAGTACTACGTCTTCAATGCAGTAACTAGCTATTTGTAATTGGAGGTACCTAATTATGAAACCAATGCAGAGAGAGACTCCTAGAAAATGGTGCAGTAGGAAGCTAGGGAAGTTTTAGACGAGCACATGAGTGAAATTATAGGGACATTTGGGCTTAGCCTTGCGGAAATCGATACTAGTACCCAGACCTGCAACTCACACATATTTATATCTGCTCGTATAAGCGAAGAAATTTGAAAGGCTGCCTCGTAAAATGTATCCACCTCTGTCTACGTAGGTATTCTTATTATTCGGTCATATTTTGCAGTATTGCCAATAAAATAAAGTAGTCGCATTTTCAATGAGAATTCATACGACATTATTCCTTGTGCCTATTGATTTTAATGTTTGAAATTCATAATTCCTTTCAATTAATTTACATTACAACACGTTTAACGTTAAGTTAAAAAAATCAGTAAGTTAAAGTACCTATCAACAGAGATGACATGTCTACATCAGTCGTCTAAAATTGAATTTGCTTAGTTGTTTCTAATATAAATGATAGAAACCCACAGAAAAGTATATGTTGCAATGATTCAGAATTGTTACTAACTTACGTCATGAAAAGTACATTCAAAACTATCTGTAAATATTTAACAAACCTATGCAATTAATGATTTATTCCGTTCGAATACTAAAAACTAATACCACTGCTATTTGTTTCAATCACTTGTAGTTGAAACAACTACCAACCACCAACACCAACACCAGTGGTATAAGTTTTTGGTATTAGAACGGAATAAATACAATTAATAGTTCACTAGCGCAATATGCAACTGACATAGTTTATTTTAGGAACGTAAGTTTATCTATTCAAGTAGACAGACATTACCGAATTACGATCAACTACTGAGACTAGAGATGGACTAATAGTATGGACAGTATAAGTACATAGGACAGAACTTAAAATATTCTGTGTGATATCATCTTCTTTTCTTAATAAAAAAACTAAACTTTTTTTTTTTAACCAACTTCTAAAATAGGAAGAGGTGCTGTAGGTAATCGCCGCGTATCTTTGATTCTTTTAATCTTCATCATCTGCCTGCCATTGTCTCTGTTACTTGAGGTTGGTGCAAGACGGTTTCTTCTTTCATTCTCTTTAATAAACCTTCACGCTACGTGTGCCATAAAACACTACTCAAGTACCGCGGAAAATTTTGTTTGTTGCTTATGTTGCTCCATATAAGAAGGGCTAATCCAATTCATGTGACGGCTTCGGTATCCGGTAGCCTAGTGTCCAGATTATGATAAGGTATTTTAAAATTCCGTGGGAACCAAGAGTACCTTGCTGGTTTAGTTAGCAGGCGTTTGTAAAAGTGAAGGAATATTGGGACCTTATTTGTCGTTAGTGATGATGTTGGTACTGCTGTTAGCCTGCAGCGGCTTCATACCTACCTATTATTTACATGTCACATTATGGAGTGTTCCGATTGTTGCCAAAATACTCCCAACCTTGTTCGATACAAATGTTGTGGGTTAATAGTTGACGTATTGGAATATGAAGTGATATTTTGCCAACTCATCACCTAATGAAATATCAGGTGATGCAATTAAAAGACTTTATTTCATGTCTGCGGAATGCTTGGATGATAAGCAGCTACTTTCGTTTAGATGTTGTTATTTGGATTATTGACAATATTTTGTGTATGTATTAAAATGCAGCGGCCAATGTTTCTGGGCTGAAATATTGCAACAAATAAAAAAAATTAAAGTGTGCCAGCTCCGGCGCTAATTATTTGTATCTCAAATAAATGAGTAGTAATTTTTGTACACTTACTATCATTATTATCTGGTGGTTATGGAGGTCAAATGTGAGGATTTCGTGTATGTATATGCAAAACTTCATTCTTTGGGTTTATAAACTTGAAACTTGGCACGAATATTTATCAGAACAAATGAAAAAGCTTGGAATACCAAGCTTATTAATAATTAGTTTTAAAATCTACTCCCTCAAGGAAGGATTAAGGGGCGTATAAGTTTATATGAAATAATTGTAATGCTCAGATTAACGTGTTATAGATACTTAAGATAAGAACAAAGAGTACACACAGTAACATTTTATATATAAGACAAAATATCCATTTATACAGTAAAAACAGTGATATTCACAACATAAACACTCGAAATAAGCATAAACTACGTGCTCCCTTTCACCGGCTTCATAAAGTTCATAATTCATTCGTAGGGCTTGGTATAACCTTTTACAACAAGCTACCATCTTCTTTTTTAGACTTGCCATTTAATGCGTTTAAAGCTAAAGTAAAATCTAACCTTTGTTCAAAGGCCTACTATTCCATTAACGACTATTTAAACGACAAGAATAGTTGGTCGCTGGGTTGAACTCAAGACAATGTTTATGTTCTTTCTCCAAACTAGCTTACTGATTGTTTTTATAACTTCATGCATAGATCTTCTACTTAATTTTTTTTATTATCTTTTTTTTATATTACTTTATTTTTATTTATTATTTTTCGTCTGTATGCACGTGTAAGCGGGCACGCCCTTTATGCTTTAATAATTCTTGTTTTTTTTTTTAATATTTTATTACTGGTGTGTGCTAGCTGACATGTGACATTAATTAGATTCTTTGTTTATATGAACTTGAACACTATTGTATAGAATCTGGTTCTTCTAACCTAACCGACAGATGTGTTGCTGGGGAGTTTGTTCCGCCACTTCTTCTTCCCAGCTAAAACACTAGAAAGTGGCGAAGGGCGGGCGTTTTGGGGGACTGTCTCTTGTAATTTTGACGTTCAAAAAGTGCTGATTATCAGCCTAATTTGAATAAATGACTTTTGATTTTGATTTTTGATTTTGATTTTGAGTTAAGTGATGCAAGGTTTTTCAAAAGTCCACCCTTTACGGAGCCTGCTTTGGAAATGTGTGTAAGCTGTTAGAGTAGTCACTACATCAAACAGTTTTTCCGAATTATGTTATACTAGCTGTCCCGCGCAACTTCGTCTGCGTCACATTTTCCCCGTTTTCGCAACATTTTTCATTGCTGCTCCGCTCCTATTGGTCGTAGCATGATGATATATAGCCCTTGTCCTTCCTCAGGTTGAAATCTATCTTCTTGCCAAATTTCATTAAGATCCGATCAGCCGTTTAGTCGTGAAAAGGTAACAAACAAACATACATACAAACAAACAGAGTGACTTTCGCATTTATGATATATATTAGTATGGATACATTATTTGTCTACCTATATCTTCAAAAAGTAGTAGTATATACTCTGTTGTACCCGTTTTAACAAGAATTTTAGCTAAAGTGAATCGTCATATACAATTGTTGGAGGTTGGAGTGGCCTCGGCGTTCACTCATAACTTCATTAAAAACAGCATATCATATAGTTAATTAATGGAGAAGTTGTAAACGAAATTCTGCAGGTAGACGTACTAGATAAATTAACAATTGAAAGATCAAGTTCATTCAGTAGAAATAATTACTTACCGCGAATAAACACAATTAGTAGTAGATACACAAAGTTTTCCTTAACCATTTTATTACGTGAATAATAAATATGCTACATAATAATGTTTTCTTGATAATTTTGCTACAATAATAGAGTTAAATAGAGCAGGACAATTGATTCAATTCAATTCATGTAATTCAGACTCAATTATCCAAATTTTGGTTAGTTAGTACACTTAAAATTATGTTAGTAATTAAGTAATTAAATAATCATAAACAGAAACACGTCACATTACGACTACAGCAACAAAACAACAAATTTATAAAAAATAAAATTAATACAAGCATTTCTAATGTCAAATAAAATGTCCACAATCAAATTTAAAAATTAAATGAAACTAAAATAAATTAAATAATTTGAGATCTACTACAATTATAAATTAATTAAAAGTGAAGCGAACACGGAATAACAAAAGTGAAAGGCACTTCGTGTTATTCTAAATAGTGACACTTTTTACATTTTGACGTGCAACTGAACGCAATTCCACAATATTGGACAGTCCAATCGGCCAGCCACAACACTCAGAATGCTGTTGCTACTCCCGCGGACACGACTAAGCAAAGACGCTGCTCTTTTTCTAAGGATGGCATGGATGCCATCAACATGAGTGTTTGCAGACATGCCCGAAGCACTGCAGTGCCTCGGCAGCCGCATCTGCATCCTAAAGGCATTGTTATACTGTACGCGCAGGGCGTTAACTGTCTTCTGCGTATATTTGACCCATAGACTGCACGTATAAAATGATGAAAAGTATTCACCGGTAAATCTGTAGCCTTCCTTGAAAACTATTATTGTGTTTCAATTGAAAAAGTTTAGTTGCCAGAAGGGAAAATATAATTATGCAGGTATCACTTTTTCATTCGAAGAGAAAACAACGAACGCAAATAATTAAAACGAACCTAGTTACATTCTCTATTAATGCAGTTCCCTGGTCTCTCGTAATTAATACTAGAATAATAAATGCTTTGAAAGTTTTTGTTCTAATTATTAGAATGTTCGTCGTTCGACGGCACGGTTAGCGCAGTGGTTGAGCGATCGACTGCTGCGCTGCGTGTCGCGGGTTCGATCTCCGCTCAAAACAAATATTTGTATGACCTACAGATAGTTGTTCCGGGTCTGGCTGTTTGTTTATGATAGTTTAAATGTTTGTAAACGCACCCAAGGTACAGAAGAAATTACAAGTGTGGGGCACAGTTTAAAAAAAATAATTAAAGCCAATGTTAAGTGTTTATGAAAATAATGAACGGAAATGTAAGTCAGGTTACGAATGAATGTGGAATAGCTGCGTATTACGAAAATAATTAGAATGTAAGTAGTGTACCTATGAATTTACTTAAGTACCTAACTACACAAAATAGAGTAGGTAACTACTTCCATACATGTAATATATGTAAGAAAAAATATAAGCAAGAGTAAGAACAACAAATAAACTTTAGCCATTTGTTAATCGTATTGATGACCTATACCTGAAAATGGTATTCAAAGAAAACTACCATAACCACTATTTTTTGAAATTGTAAATTAATATTATGCGTCAGAGAGTTCCATGGGATCAGACCTTAAGTTCGAAGGTATGTGAGGATACTACTACACGTATCTAAACTTTGCAAATAGGTATCTTGGGTTTTCAGATGATGGATTACTGGGAACGACCCCAGGTATGTTAACGTCTTCGTGTTATTTACGGTCACATGGGTCAATCTTCAAGGCTTGTAGTCGGGCCTTGCATTTGTAGAACAATCATTAGCTGATAGACAGGCCAGATAACCAAATATGACGTCTTAAAGCAGTATTGTTTTAATATTAATCTAATCCGGAGTGGGAAAGAGATGGCGCTACACGTCCTCTATAGCTCCGTCTCATTCTCACGTTGGTGTGACATTTAAACAGTAAGTTTAAGACGTCATGGGAACTCCCCTGATCCGAAAGATTACCAAAGATCTACATCTTTGATGGTCTTTACGGATAGTCAGAAGCCTGACAGTCTGACAACAATTCTTGCTGAGGGATATCGTGGTACCCATTAGGCATGGGAAGTGTAGGTCAGATAGCCAATCGCTCCATAAAATAAGGCTATTCAGCTGCATCCGGTTCGACTGGAACCTCAAGCTCTAGTAAATGACGAGGCAAATGACGACCCTTTGCTTTTCTATCAATGTTTTCTCGAGGAATTTGTTTATTTTTCTATTATTAGTTAGTTCCTAGACGACTTGTCGTACCTTTTCTTTCTTTTTAGTCTGTGTTATGAAGCTCAGTCTCATTTTCTTCCCACTTGGAGACCAGATAAAACCCCAAAAGTCAGAAGGGTTCTAATCTACGAACAAAAGGTCTCATAGCTCCAAAAGAAAACTATTTCATTCCCATTCTTTTCTTAATTTTTGTAGTTGGTTAGTAACATTCAAGTTCCTTTAATTTATAAATGTTCCACTCACAGGAAAAACTAGCTACTATGTACTATGATTTTATCAAAGTCAGTACTACGGCCTACGGGCAACCAAATCACGAGCTTGCCTATCATTTGGTCGACGAAACCAACGTTTGTTGAACCAAAGCATTCTGGAATGCAGCGGATTTTCTGATCATTCTCTCACCTTAATCACCATTTTTGTGGGGTCGGTGCAGCATGTCTCTTTCTTCCATATATCTCTATTACTCGTCATTTCAGAAGTATTTACATTACTCTATCGTTATCGTTACCACACACCGGCCGGTTCTATAAAAAACTCAAGTGTTTCCTTTTAAAAGGTATTATTTTAATTTCCTGTCTATAACTAATATTAATTTATTTAAAGTAACGCGTAAGTAGCGTAGGTTGGCTACAGCTACAAACTTAGTTACAAGCTTATAAAAAATAAAAACTGGGTAATATTTAGAGAATGGTTTTTCCAAACCTACTTTGGTTATGATGATGGTGGTCGCTATCAGCTTAACAATGAATGAGATTTTGCATACATCTCAATCTAAAATGTTCATAACCTTTTGCAATAACCAATGTTTTACCAAAAACAATTAAAATATATAGTGTTGTCACGCACTGTTGCTACAACGGAAGTGACGTAGAATTGTGTCATGACATGTCTACGACCGCGTAGCGGGTGGCGTAGCAAATATCTACGATTGCTACGATCGGATGAGTCACAGTTTTTTGGAACATAAGTAGATGTGCATTGTTCAATATCAGGTGTCCTATACAAAATTCAATACTTACTCGGTCCAAATAGCAAACTTATTTTTTTGGGAATACGATTTTGGTATGGTGGATCTGGTACACGTTGTAGACAATATTATAACCGTCTAATTTCACTTTTATAAATTTTGCAAAGTAAAAAAGTCATGTCGATTTTGCAAAAAATTATGCTATTACAGTTCTTTTAAAATATGTAGTAAAAAATAAAATTCATTTTATTTTCTTCTCAAGTTTTTACGAAATTAAGAATAACATTATCAGCCTGTGACGTTCCCTCAGCTGGGACACAGACCTCTTCTCTGTGAGAGGGAGTGGGCTGTAATACAACTCGTGGGCCCAGAGCGGGTTCGTAGATATCACGTGTCTTCGAATTGAATTAAGAATAAATAATGAAATACCCTATACCTTAAAAATCGCCTTCAAACTTTGATTGAACGAATTGTGTATTATTTTCTTTGAGATAAATCTAAATCTCACTACTTCTATCATATTTATGAAAGTGTTACAACTAAAACTATCAAACAGTGTAGATAGACAGACAGTATTCTGTTTCATCTATAAATACTTTTTTTTTTAAGTATAATAAACAATGCCAAGGTCGTAAAAAAATACTTTATAAATTAAATAAAAATCTAATGCCAAAACAAATCTAAGCTGGTGTTACGAGTAGGTCATTTGTTTTTCCATGGCCGTTATCAGTACGCATTTGATTTGCGTTGATTTTAATTCCTGGTAACTGTTGACTAAAGTTCAGACGGAAGCCTAGTTATCCTTTGACAAACGTTACAGCCGTCAGCGTCACTTGGGCTTTCATTCTATTAGAGCTTCGAAGTGAGCCCTAGACTGGCGTTTCTACTGCAACTTTCATAATATTAACCATTCTCAAACCAAGTTGCATTGGCGTAGTGAAGATTCGATTTAATAAAAGTACTAATACTACTCAGAATCTTCTAGTATTTTGCGCAAGTTGTGGAGACACCGAGTGAGAGGGATGGCACAATCTTGATAAGCTTCTTTTTCTATGCTCTGAAAACGTCAGTGTAAACGACCTCTGAATTCAGATATTATTTTGTACCCATCTTTTCATGAAAATTGACACGTTTTTTGTTTAAAATCGTTGCCGTTCCAGAAACTCAAGAGAAGATTTTCTCGAAGCCTATTTTGAGTGATTGTTAAGATAAGCACCATGGTACTATTAGGGAATGGATCATAATTCTTTGATTGTTGCTGTACGTTAGCAGCTTTTTTACAAGGATAGAACATAATGTGTGGGTTATACGTAGTTATGACTAAGTTGCGTTCGAAGGCATTTGAAATTAAAAGATCAGCATCTGCATAAATCCTTTCAGTTTTCACATTTCTTAGTTCTAAATCGCAAAACATAGAAAAAAGTTGTCTATACTGATTTAGTATATTTGGGCACGGTTCCACCCGAATTCTGTTTATTATAAATACACAATGCTATGATCATATAGGTTCTCGTCCCCTTATATGATTATAATAAATTGACGTCGGTATTTATAGGCTTCTATACAAGAACTCGGGTTGGAAAGTAGTCATTGTTTCTAGTAAATTTAAGAAACCTCTCTCAAAAAGCGAAAACAACCCTATCCCCCATATGTATACACTATTAAACTATTTTTTTTTTATTTGATTGATTTAGACCGTATTACGATACCGTTGTCATAAAAGTAGCTAATAACAAAGAAAAGGCTATTCTGATGCAATCGATTCTGTTCCTATATTTATCTCTCTCGGAACCTACATTCTAGGTCGCGCTTAACGTATTTTATGTTAGGAAAAGACTCAAAAATACACAATGTTTCATGCCACTAGAATAAAGTGTTATTTGAGCAGCTTTATGAGGACAAGCAACTGTCATTCTGTTAACATAAAAAAGTTGTATTAATTTAAAATAAACGTTAATGTACTTTCAATGGATCGGAGCACAATGTTGTGTGAGTACTTGTCTAACTATTGTTTTTCTGTAAGTTTCCAGTTAACTACACTACTTTAATTTGGTGGATTAAGCCAAATCAGGCCGTTCCGAACACGTGCGTACACCCAAAACGATATTTTAAGAAATAAATTCTTTAGAATCAATTCAACATTATCTGCAATATTTAAAAGGAATTCAAGTGGACAGCAACTCAACATTGTACACCAGGTATAAGCAAAAGCCAGAAATTATCTTAATATTTGACAGGCCTTAACGCCACTGCTGCCGTCTAGCGAGACAAATGACGTTTATACTGCTCATTTGCTACCCACGAGTTACTTGGCCAAGATAATACAAAGTTGCCTTACTGCTTTCAGTTATCATAGTTAATGTTTGGCCTAGTCGCAAGACTGTGTGTATGGGGCGAGTGCTTTGAGTGCTGCCTCATGATACCATGAAAACAAAGGGCCGTTGTTTTGTGCTTGATATTGCTACATCTTTGCTGTATCGATGCACTTCCAGGAGGAATTAAAGTAAATTCTGTATTAGTCTACATGAGTGACCGCAAACGGTTTATTGAAACTCCGTTTTTTTTTCACAGTTCCTTATAGTCTTATTAATTTTTCATGTTAATAAAATAGCACAAGGCATTAAACACTTAAAATTGGTATTTAATTATTTGTACTTCTTGCTATCAAAAAAAAAAACTTAACGAAAAAAGATAACACAGCTGTTAAGATAAAAAGAGATGCATAGAGTAGTTTGGTATTATGTAGTTGTCGCACATAGTGTATTCTATCTTTTGCCTGCAAAAGATCGAGCGTCTTTTAACATTAGTATATAAGCAGATAGGAATAGGCAATTTCGAACGCATCTGGAGTTCGAAATTGATCTGACTACTCTGAGAAGAAACACCAAAACAAGCGACTTTTTCAAGTCCAAACATTGTCTTGCTCAGATAATGTGAGGTGATGTGAAGACCATTAAAACACCACGAGTATCCCATAAACAAGCTTAACGGTTTTTTTCGTACGTAAAATACGCGCTTTGGGCGTGGAGTTGCGGACACAAACCCGTTATATATTACAATATGGGGAAGTTTTAATTAATTTTAATTTTCTTTGCCGATCAGATAATAATAGATTTGAGTTTAAAGTCAAAACAGGGTTCGAACCTTCCATCACCTCGCATTTCTGAACATGTGTTTATTAATCAGCTATTGCGTACTTCATATTTCTCCTCATCCTGTGGGTAGTCCAACTCAATTTATATTTTAGTCCAGTAACTTTATACATCAGTGCTTGCGTCAAATCCGGTAGTTCTGATTTTTTATCTAAAGGACTAGTTTTTTATAGTACCTTTTCAGGCCGTTTTTAAAATAAAACTAAATTTGGTACAATTTGAGACTAGGACTGTCTCTGTAGACTCAATAATTTCTGAAATAATGAAATGTGTTCACAGTTTTTTCGATTGTTAACAAGGTTGCGTTCGGCACTCGAAGTCAGAAAACTTGGATTATTCACTGAGCCCACATAATAAACAAGTCTGCAAAAAATCAGAACTCCGGTAGTTCTGATTTTTTTTCTGATTTGGCGGAATACCGGATTACCTCGTACTTTCAGACGACTAGGTTACTGGACTATTTAGGTAAACTAATAATTAATTTAAATTGTACTTATTTCCTGTAAAAATCTGAGAAATGTATTTGATAGCCTTAAAAAAAAAATTGTCAGTAATCGGGAAGCAGAATTTTAAAGAGCCATACAATACATTTAACATTGTCACGCTGTCACAATGAAAATTATTATGTATGATTGTCAGTGCGTTACATAATAAGCTGTAATTTTTCCTTTCATTCGGGGAATCGTCACCTGTGTAGGTAAAAAAATACCGTACAAACATACAGAAGATCATTATAATAAGTCGATATCTACCACGATATTATGGACAATTTAAAACAACATGTCCTGTTTACCTACGCTAGAAAACCTATGAAAAATGCTCTATGTGTGTTTACAGAAATTCTCAAATTTCTTCATGTTGACTGCTCTGGTAGAATATTACGATTTGCTAAAATTAAGTTATTCTAATTATTTTTACACCCTTGTCTCTTCCGATGTTCATCTATAATTACGTTTTGTGATTTTCGAAAGTAGCACCATGAAAACTGTTGTTTAGAAACATTGAATTATACAATTTTTACCGCTACCTATCTTGGTAGCATAAGTAACCAATATGTTTGTATATACCTTATCATTTAATAGAGATGTGAGATGCAATGGCTATTTGAAAATATTACATATTTAAAATAACCAGCTGTGCACCACTATCCTGACCCAATTTTGCAAATTTTTGCTATTCTCGCAAAACCATCCCCGATTTCCGTACTTGTACCTACCTAACATAACAGATGACTATCAAAACTGCCATCTGATAGTTTGCTGCATGAAATATTGTTACTTTACTGTAGCAATTCTTGGCGTTATTAGGTTCCTTATTTTTCCATTAAGGTTAATTTAACTTGATGTGAGTGTTTGTTTTATATAACCGGCTTTAGGATAATTCAAAAATAATCATTACCTCACCTTAACAATGCTTTCATGGTTTGTCTAAAAATACGTGTTTATTCTCTTGGCATAAGATAATAATGCCCACAAGAAATCAGACTAACTGCGCATGATGAGCGTCAATATTACATTGACCCCTAAACCATTCACATTATGAACTTTATCTGACGATGTCGAATTTATAGTAAAGCTGATGAACCAGTAGGCGTGATTACTGACTTTACGTAATTTGATGGTAATCGGACATGTCGTGTGCTTCAGTGCATATTTAAGCAACAGGGGGAAAGCTTACTGCGTGTTTTTATGATAGATGTAATTAAGATTTTAAATGTAAAAAGCTATAATGATTAAATAGTCGTGTACTCGGTCGTAGCCTAGAATGAACTATTAAAGCCTTGGTTGAGCCACAGTAAGCATCCAACAGTCATGGACCAAAATCGAATGTTGTCTCGGGGAGAGTGCGCGCGCAACTCCCGCCCCACGCCGCACCGCTCCGAACGTCCATTGATGATCTTCTTAATCTCGATACATGTTATTAATACTATTCGTATGCAAACTCGTATAAGGCGTATATCTCCTCATTTTTTCACTAAAGATTGATTTTATTGAGGAAGTGAGCCGAGATAAAGTTAGGAAAATACGGGGGACACATCTCGCTGAGATGGAGGGCGCTGGCCACCGTATCGTTTGCTAGGTTTGGGCGTCGCTGCGTCTCGGCTGGCGGCGGTGCGCGGCGGCGGCGCGGGCTGCGCACTCGGCGCCGCCACGCACGCTTGTATCGCGACCCAGTCTGCTCTGACGTGTAGCCGAACCGCCGGTGTGGCCCTGCCGCACCGTTCGCTAAAACGTATCACCGCACATTATATTCTGCGCACTTTGAGATACCCGGAGATAATCGAAAGTGTTAGGTGTTGCCGGTGCTAGTGAGGTCGAGCGTAGGGCAGTAGGGTCGGACGGTGCGGTCAGAGGCCAGGGTGCGAACGTGCTGCCGGCCACAGGAGCGCGCCGCACAGCAGCTGGCCGTGTTTACACGCGGCGCCTGCATCCGCCGCCAGCGCCAGCGCCCAGCCTCAGCGCCCAGCGCTCAGCGCCTGGCGCCCCGGGCCCTCGGTGGCTTGTGCGCGTTGTGTGCTCTGTGCGCTCTTGCGCTCCGTGCGCTGCTCGCTGCAACATACAACACCCCTCATTTACTATTCAACGCTGTGAATTTTTAACTTTGCGAACGACCGAAGATAGAGGTATTTAAATGCTTATCAAAGCTGACTCTCGCAGAGAGACCGACCGTAGTGGACATTAGTGTCACGAGCTCAGAGCATTCGCATCGAAACAGAATTGTCATAGTTCATACGAGTGATTTCACAACTTCGTAAATATGGGTGCTAAAGAAAGCGTGGATGCTGGTAAATTTACTTCGCAAAATTGGAACAATTTCGAGGTTCGTAAATACCTTTAAATTGATTTGCACATGGAGTGTTTGTATTCCCCTACCTCCCTCGTGAATGTCTGTATTATGGGGCGTTTTGCCATTAAAATGATGCTAAATTAACGTTATGTGAAATCATAATTAAAATTTCATGCACACTTTGTATCGAGCAATCAGTAATATGCATGTTCACACATTATGTTTAAAATATATCTAATGTTAAAAGTGTAATAACAAGCTAAGCTTATAACAAATAAGTAAGTATACCTATATATCATATTGTGTGTATAAATGTATGTATTCAATTAAATTTTTTGCAGCTTTATAATATGTAGTATATTATGTCCACTTGACTATAAGTTTGCTAGAGGATCCTTAATACTCAATTAACGTGTTACACGTAATCTACCCGCTGACGGCAGTGGAGCGCACCTATATGCCAGCTGGGGTCACGCAGATAGATCTGGACGTCGTGTGTACAATTTACCAAACGTTTATTACTTCAGATAATATTATATGTGAACAGATAAAGATAGATTGTATTACATTACATAGTGAGATCTAATTGATACCGTTAGAGTAGTACAGTGCTAACTAACGCATTCAAGCGATACTATCGTCGCATACGATATAGTTACATACACTGCTGTAGCTAGACCATTAATGTCCACTTGGTAATAAAACCTGACATTTTATATTAGATTCCTGCAGACGGCCTTTGAATGTTTACGCTAACATTATCACTTATGAAGGTGAATAACTAATCAGTCAACCAACTCACGACATTTGACTATGACTATCAATAGGCATTCAGTCGATGAAATGTTTAATGAACACGTTATTATGAACAAGTTATGTACGAGTAGGTGGTATATAGCCAGTTTTAAATAAGAAGCCAAACTAAGCTGACCCACATACAGTCGGTCTAATCTAACATGATTGAAGGCACTGCCGTGGAGATCAAAATGCGGCGTTAGAATTTTAATTACCATTTCATAGAATAGGGTTGGACTTGGACGTTTCGATAACCTAGATACCAAATTAAATAATCACGCTCTCAGTTTAACCTATTATAATATTTGTTTAATATTATTCGGTTACCTAAAGGAATACTGGTATTTTAGACGTTCACCAGCCCAGCCCAACACCAGCAATTGTTTAATGATACGAAATTCATAACAATAAACAAAAAAAAATAGCCTTGACTGTGAGTATTGACTGTCCTATATCACCATTAAACCGAACGGAGTTCACTGATGGATTTGCTTATGCCTCTCATGTAAATTAATAGACACCTACAATACAATAAAAAGGCAGTCCCAATAGTTTTTGTGCATACATTCATAGTAAATGTAACACATGGGTATATTTGGATGCTCGTAAATTACGACTCATATGGCTTCCACAACAGCTGTCAAAATATTTTCACAGTCAACATAGAGAATTGAAATAGATGATACCTTTTATAAACGATTTTTTCAATATTACCCCAACTTTTATTGACAAAAAAGATTCAGAAATCTCCCTTCAGCTAGAATTTTGGAGATCCCGCAATACCACCTGATCCGTATCTAATGAAACTTGGTTCAGAAACTTGCATATTAGTCAAAGAGAGTGACAATCTGTAGCTACGTAGGTGGCCGAATACTTTTATAATTTGATTTAGGAAGGCTTCATGTAAATAGTAAAAATGTTGAACAATATTTAATATTAGGCCTGTTCCTTTTCTAATTTTAGAATTTTTGATGAAGGATCTTTTAGAATAAAATAAAGCATTCGACGTTAAAATGGCATGATTATGAGATGATGCTATCCATGTAAATGATATTTAGCTAAGTGTTCAAGGTGTGTTAGCTCTAGGTGACTTAATATTATGACTCATATGTCCATGTACAACTTTGATAGATCTCAACGCTCTGTGTTGATTCAATGACACTTCGATTACTACCTCTTGCGAGAAACTGAGCATCTAAGGTATTTTTATCGTTAGTAGAAATAGTGGCAACCGAAGTGAAGTTAATTATAGGCAGGTGAAGCCTTAAAGTGAGTAAATTTTCACACTTTATAAAACCCAGTGAGTACAAAAATATCACCAAAGTATAAAATTATTATAAACGCTATTTTGTGATATTTTGTGGCCAGACTTTAATATATTATAATAATATTTTTGTAGTTTCTATTTATATATTTTTTCTTTTCATGCATGACGTTTTCTATATATCTTATAACATTAATAGCTTCACATCCCTTTTCTATCGTGCATCATCTAAACTCAAATCTAAATAAACAAACTATAAAATAAACTTTCCTATTATTCCTTTAAAAATATACTTCTTAAATATTTTGAATAATACTGGCTCGAACACTTTTGATAAACATGTTTGTAAATGGAGTAAGTATATAAAAAAAATTGAAAATTGTGGTTTTTAAAATCAGGGTTGGGTTGACCATTTCAAAAATGTAAAAGAAGTTGGTAAGGCTATGCTGTGTGTTGTGTGTGTAGTTATAGTCTGTTGTGTTTGAATACAAGATGTTGTATTGTGGGTTGCAGCACGCGGCTGTGAAGCATCCGTACCGCCACGGCACGCAGCGGTCGCAGAGCCTGAACCGCGGCCACTCCTTGTCGCGCACCGATGGAACCTGGTGACATCACGGGACCGCGGGTGAGTGCACGTGCACTCATGTGCACCACTATCTATGAGCATTTATTGAAGCGTACTCGACACCGCTGTACACCTGTTTACGTTAGTAGAGTGAGTTGACCGATTCACACGTACACGTGTACGACGTTGAATGCACCATCTACGTAAATTAAATCATTGGTATGAGTTGTATTTGGTACAACTGTACACACGTGGTTCCTAGATGGTCTTGCTAACCCATAATGGGGTATGTTTCTGCATATGTATCAGAACCATTTACAAACAAAAACAGATTTCTAGCAAGTGTTCATGCGGATGTAAATAGTTTGATGGAGTCCCGATCCCGAGCATTCTTTAGAAGGCCCTTCAATTACTTTATTCAGTTTTTAATTTTTTGATAGTTACCCTAAATGGACTGCCAAGACTTTAGGTGCCTGTGGATTGCAATTGGAATTGGTATTGCTGGTAATTTTTTTCTCAATTAGGCAATCATTGCATTCAAGAACGGTTACAAATACATCAATGTACTTCAAATTGCTATTCGTAGGTACCAACATCTGGGCCACCAGAGTATTTTGGGCTACAAAGTAAATAGGGAAAAATAGTATTAAATCATCTTATAGTAAATATTTTCGGCAGCTTAATGTGTAAACAAAACATCTTTCATTTAGCAGTAATAAATTTTAATAATGGGTTTTGCTCTAAATATTGATTATGAGATACTGAAGCAACAGAGAATTTAATGATTTTGAGAACTTGGCCTTTCAAATTAATTTCGGATGTTCTGCTAAACTTGGGTGTCACTCTGAATTTTATAAACCAAGCTCTGATCATTTTACATTGCGTCTATTAAATTATATAAATGTTAATCATCAACGAAAATTCTAGATTTCGGTCAAGACAGAATCGTATAATTTTATCTAATATTATTAAGCTGAAGAGTTTGTATGTATGTTTGCTTGAACGCGCTAATCTCAGGAACTACTGATCCGATTTGAAAAATTGTTTCAGTGTTAGATAGCCCATTTATCGAGGAAGGCTATAGGCTATATATCATTACACTACGACAAATAGGAGAATGATTAATGTTTCAAAATCGGGGAAAATGTGACGCAGACGAAGTTGCGCGCGACAGCTAATTTAATAATATGTATAAGCCTTGGGAAGCTGGGAGAGATAGGGCATCATCCCTAATTTCAATATTTTTTAAAAATTCATAGCGGTGCGGTGTAAGGTAAAAACATATTTATCTTACCTATTACATTCATTTCATGAAAACAACATTTCTTTTTCACAGTTTCCGGATAGGGATTATATACCAGATACCATTCAGAAATGGAACTTAACTGGAATGAAATCCACATATCATTAAGGGATCTGCCAGATGATTTAACACGAACAGAGGTGGTGAAACAGGACTATATTTTATTTTTGTGTTTTTAATGAATAGTTCAGTAATTTAGTACCTAAATTTTATTGTATAAGTTAGGGTAGAAAAGAAACATTTTTCTTCGAAATGAAAACTACATACCCTAGAAAACAGAGTCGCATTATTTTTCTAATATGTGCAGTCATTACGGCAGTCAGAAGACTGGAGTGTCTAAATGATAAAGTAATTAGTCACGAATTAGAGAAAACATCGATACCAACTGGAAATTAGGTTGCAGAGGTCAGGTGGAAGTTTCTGTGCAACATTTTAGGTATGTTTAGATGCTTCCGACACTTCCAATTAAGAACAAGCAGCTGTGAGAAGCAATTTATGGCATTGATTCCTCCAATTTTCCGCTTACTTTATTATTCGAATAGTTACAACTATGCTGGTATACAAATAAAAGTGGCTAGTTCCGGATTATAAGTAATAGAAATATGTATTTTACACTACAACATCTTTCAAACAGTTTAACGATTTTTTACTCGATTTTTATGATGCATGCGGAATTTCAACAACACTAATTTAGTTCATGACAGTACAGTTAAAATACAACAGTTTAAACTGTTAAGATAATTACTTTTCCTGTCCTATCTCAAGTAAACATTTCTTACCTTAAATATGTGCAGTCAAAAGGTCATCAGCTGCACAGGTGTGCAGTTGACCTATTGGCTGCATCAGTGAACAGAGTTCGGGTAGCTGACTTTTGGGCCAAACATTTTACATCTGTTTGTCATACATCGTCATCATTACAACGAACGCCTCCTTGTAATGACTGCATCACTACATAGTTTAAAACCAAGCTGCTTTCTCTGTCTGTACCTACGCTTAGATCTTTTAAACTACGCAACGGATTTTGATACGGTTTTATCAATAGACAATGATTCAAGAAGAAGGTTATATTGTTATTGTTGTATATGTATAATTTATCTCTGAAAAACAAATCAAAATTTTCACTGGAACGAAGTCGCGGGCAACAGCTAGTGTTATAAGTAGTAACGAGTGTTGGTTTGCAGGCAGCATAGTGCAGTGCGCCGAGTGTGGCACGCGCACGATGGGCAACAAGCTCTCGTCGTGCTCGTGCGCGCCCATCCTGCGCAAGGCGTACCGCTATGAAGACAGCCCGTGGCAGAACTCCCGGCGAAGAGACGGACATTTGCTAAGGTGACATTTCAAGAACTTTTTACATTGCTGATCAATAGTTATAGTACTTAACATGTTATCCCCAAATAGAGGCAGAGGTTTACCCTATTTTACACCCGTCACCACCATTCTAGTCTAACCGGATGCAACTGAAATAAAATGAATACCAATATTTTACCAGGAATGACTGCCTCCACCTCCCATCTCCTCCACACAGTACACCCATGTGTACTGGTACTATTGGTACTATTTCACCAATTATCAGTCGTGAACTTTAATAAGATTTATCAAGTGAGAGCTTCCACTGGAGGCGAAGCAGACCCCAACATAGTTGGGAAAAGGCTAGGCAGATGATGAGGCTCCACCATAGACGGTACTGAGCATACAGCAGAGCTAACAGTCATTCTACCACGATGACTGGCCTATCAGGGTCGTTGCTGCTGGCATGAGATAATATATATTTACGTATATTTTTGTTATTCTTGCTTATACGATAGAAGAGGCAAACTTATTGATGAAGGATAAAATTGGCGATGATTCTATCTTGCCGTTTTTTTGTCGTTTCATTATAAGCGTTGCAATCAATCAATCAATTCCCTTTAGTGGTTAGTTTACTCCTTTAACTGAGAACAGTTACATTTATCGAGCTATCGTAAATATTAAATTGTGTTGGAATTCCAGTTATTTCTGTATAGCAACTCTGTCGCCGGCCTCTCCATGTCGTTTCCAAGATGTACACTCACGGAGTAAATACAATATATCACGGTTACTTCATTGGTTGCATCAAAGCAACTCGTTCCAATTTTACTTTCTAACTTGTTTCTAAGAAAACTTTATGCAGGAAAACGTAGCGGCAGAAGTTTTAACGACTTTTTATGTGAATGTTGCGACAGTACTTTAAAATGAACATGTAGTTCATTTTAAAGTAAATGATTTATTTCAATTACCTACTTTTTTGGTTGTTTTTATTAAACAGGTTATGCACTCATGAAATGTATTGAGTACAAGAAATAGCTGTTGTACCAGTGAAGTAATTAATTCTGAAGATGCTCTCTAAGTTTATAGAAAACCCGAAAACGTTGCAAACATTGATTAACATACAACAACAAACTCTGAAACATTTTATTCTCCCCGCACTCTATATATTCAATTATTTAAACGTCATGAGCAAATTAGTACATATTATGCCACAATGCATTCTTTACCAGTCAAAAGATTATAATTATGTACTATTGTTGTGTTGGTAACGTACGAATCGTTCCAGACTATGGGCGGAGGTGTTCCACGTGTCTGCCAGCGGCGCAGGCACGGTGAAGTGGCAGCAGGTGTCCGAGGACCTGGTGCCCGTCAACATCACCTGCATCCAGGACTCGCCCGAGTGCGTGTTCCACATCACTGCCTACAACTCGCAGGTCGACAAGATCCTCGACGTCAGACTATTACAGCCAGGTACGTTTAGACTTAACTTTCCTTTGCTGAAAATTCAACATGGATATCTGCACTCCAGATCGGTGACTAGCATCTGGAGTGCTGAACGCGCATCGGTAAGCGTAACGTGGGATGCCCACCGGCTGGTCCAACGACCTTTAAACGATGGCTGGGTCAGACTGATGCGGAAAGCGGAGGATAGGGCGTTGTGGTGCAGTTTGAACATATAATCAACAGGTGACTGACTGCGATGGCTGTGTCGATGATGCGATCAAACAAGGCCGGCCGGAGACCATCTTATAAATTTCTTTTCAGTAGCACCTAAGTGACAAACGGTAAATTCTTCACTTCACACGTCATTTTGTGTTTTCCAAAATCCAAACCCATAAATACTAACGTTCTTTCCTCCATAACAGTCAGCTAAAAATAGCCATACATGTGGTCATGCTAATGTAATATCGACATAAATCTTCTGACTGATATATTGTTACAAATTGTGGGTTGCTAATAAAACCAGGAGTGGGCAGGCCGCCTACTGAACGGTTTCAAAGTGAGCAGTGGGACTGCTGGACGTTACAGCTGTCCGTGTCATAAGCTCTAAGTTATTAATCCATAACACTAGTAGGGTCAGCACGACAAATATTTGATATGTTTGAGCTCTGAAGTTTTTGCGAATAATATGACAATAAATTTTAAAAAAAACATTAGGTTTTGTATGTTGGAACAAAATAATAAATTAAATTGCTTCAATGGATCTTAATAATACAATGAATGTTAATTTAGTCAATGGCCTATAAGCATTATAAAAACTCTGACGCCCGTTTAGGCAATAACCACACAGCAAAAGTAAAAAACAATCTTAATGTTCAGCGAAATGCGTATTTCAGGTAAAAACCCAAAAAGAAACTACATACATATTCGGCTTCAAAGTCATCTTCGTTGCAATGTACCGTCTCAACACCACGTTTATGACGGACTTACATCATACATTATGGCCGTTAAAAAACAGTTCCCGAAATAAACACTTTTGTAACAAACATGGAGATCACTGACAGTGCAACACCTACATTTTACTGGGGCAATTCGGCAGACACGACGCCAGCGGCTCTAACCTAGTTTTAAATTTACACTGGATAGTTAGACGAGTAATCGACCGAATTCACCAGCACGTACAAACGCGGACGTCCGATACATTACTTTATTCACATGCTCACAGCATTAAAACTGTTGCTGAACACGTAAACAGTTAAATATGAAAACAACTTGCGACTACGTATCTATTTACTTTATTGCTTACTCTACTTCTGGTGTTGCAAGCAGTATATATTTTATTAACGTTCGTGCTAAATCTTATTTACATTGTGCAACACTAGTTCGATATGGGGTAATTTGAATACAAAATTCTGACTGTAACATTTCTAGCTGACAGTTTGCTTCTTCTTGGTCGTATTGATTATTCCATAAAATGGGTGTAAAAATACCCTTAACAAAGCCGTTGTTCTCCCCGTTATTGCGATATTTTCTTGGTCTAGACCATACCTGAGAACTTCAAGTTACGGACATACTGGGGGTCAACGTCGCATTTTTTTTTAAATACATGTTTTTAATGTTCAAACCTTATTACTTCCATAAGCCCCGTACACAATATATATATATACAATGCCAACAACACAAAAACACATTACATTGAGCCCTACCGTAAAACGTGACTTTCATCCCACAAAAAGTCCATTCCCAGCAATAATTTATTGTATACTTAATTACTTACTTTGACCTTAGACCTTAGACCTAGACCTTATACTATCGAATCCCCGGTTATTTTACGTCTTCCAAATACAAACATTTACTTATCAATTTATTGCTTACTGTTAATTAAGAAATAATATCCTAGTAGGTATTTTTTAAACGGATTTAGTAATCCGGTTCTATTTTCTGATTTTCATAATTATTTTTAGGAGAAGAAAATGACACTGCCTCCGTACCTTGTCGACTACGAACTTCAAAATGAGCACCATAGTTGTTTATTGTTTGCTTTCTTCTATTAGGAAATAAAAATAAAAATAAACTTCAAATACATCAATGAATTCTCGTTCCAGGCACTCGCATAGGGCAAGCGTCCGAATGCTTCGTGTACTGGAAAGATCCCATGACTAACGATACCTGGGGACTAAACTTCACATCTCCCATTGATGCCAAACAATTCAGAGAATGCTGTGTAAGTATCAAACGTGTAAGTTGAAAAAAGTATGGTTGTATGGTCATAAATATAGTAAGTATAAGTATGGTAGTCATAGTTAAATACTTAATTGAAAATCCATTTTAAACAGTAATGAATCATTAAAGGTGTGGATTTTGAAAGTTGACAACGTTGCAAATAGCTGTTTGTATTTTGCTTAATAAATTAATATATACTCTATTAAATTATGTTTAATCGGCCTATGTTGCACTACAGTTTCGGTTATGCATTGCAATAAAATTACTGGATTAGGTGTTGACTTTGAGGGGTAAAAACCACGGTCACGGTATTGATGATTCCAATTCATAATTGATTTTTTAGTACAATACAGATATTTCATAAGTTCGTTCAGTAACATTAGTAAATTGATGAAAACAACCAATATTTGACAGTTTTATGCGACGTTACAAAATATTGAGAATGCACCATCTTAAAAGTAGAAATCAAAAACTACAAGACATAAAACTTCATATCATTATCTTCCTGCCGTTGTCCCATATAACTTGGAATCGGTCAGTTTTTTCTTCCACTCTTCCCTATCTGCCATCACGATATTTTCACCCCCTTTTCTTTACCATCCATCCATCTTTTCATTGATCTTCATCAAGCACGATAAAATACTTGTAACAATCACTTAAAAATAGATTCATGTTTACTTGTAATCAATTAACAATTTTTGTGCTTATAGTCACCATCATTCAAATTCTCCCGCAAGGCTTCGTCGAGCTACAGCCTGAAGCTGGACCCGCCGGGCAACAAGCAAAAGTTCAAGGCCAAGAGGAAGCCGCTCTCCACACCTGCCAGCCCCAATCGATCTAGGTAAACGTAACATCATTACATAACATCACGCTTGTATTCAAATCAAATCAAATCAAATCAAATCAAAATAATTTATTTCAAGTAGACCAATTACAGGCACTTTTGAATAGTCAAACAATAAAAATGAAGCTACAGTCCCAGTTACAAGACATAATAACTGTGAAAGTACTGTAGTTGCCCATTCCAAAGCGTAGATCTCTATGGAGAAGAATGGGCAAGAAACTCCATGGACACTCTTTTAAATCAGTAGCTTGTTACAAAAACCTAGGTTACATCATTCATGTTGAAATGGTACATTATATGAGAACGATGTAGCAAGACGTGCACGTTAAAAGTGTCCACAGTAAAACAAAAAAAAAGACAGTGAAAAAATCAAATAAATAGTTCAAAATAAGCCGTGGCAAGTAAGAGATGACCAGGCACAACTGACAGCGCCCGTTCACGAACATGACGCATGGATCAGCCATCATCATTATTTTTTTGCGTATTAACCGAAGGGTTAGGCAAAGGTATGTTTAAGTTTCATGTGATTGGGGCGGACCTATCGCAATCAACCGACTATGAATCCGGGTAAAGTGTGAGGATATGAAATCCCTGCTAACCGATCTAGGTAAAAATAAAATCATTACATAACATCACGCCTGTAATAGCCAAAGAGTTAGGTAGAGGTGTAGGTACCTAATTCGTTCATCCAAATTTCGCCAATTATGTTTAAGTCCCATGTAATAGGGGGCGAACCGGTTACCATCACTCGACCACAAGGCCAGACCCCGTCCAAAAAGGTAGTAACAAAAAACGTTGTCGAAAAAAAAAAATAACAGACTTCCAAAAAAAACACAAATCAGTGGAAAATAAATTTACTTCTAGAAGTCAGTTGCAAAAATATCATTGAAACAAACAAGAGTCAACGATTGTGATTTTTACGAAATCGGTTACTTTTAAGCATAAATATTAAATACTCAAAACTTAATTAGCACAAGTGTGAGTAAGTTGATTTTACGCAGCTTTGCATTGTACGATACGATGGAACGCTGCACGCCACTAGTGCACAAGTCTAGCTCTAACAATAAGTTCTGTGAGTAATGCACCTTTGTGATTGTAGCTTGACCTACGGCCGAGAACCACAGTGCACATGCATGTCGCAAGAACAGTATGCACGACTGAGGGCACAGGATCCTCGCTATCGTGAGTATATTTTCAACAATTACTAGGCATTTTTATTCATCATATAAAACTACACCTAGCACAGTTTATCAAGTAACACACTCAGAGAGAAAAATATTAATGCAGTATTTTCAATCTAGGACGATACAAGTTCTTCAGAAAAAGGAGATTTTTATGAATGTGTACAGAGATTGATGTATCACAAGAGATATTCTTATTTCAGTTGGGGTAAACTCTCGTGTAAGTAACATGAGTACTGTCATTTTGCGAATTTATAGGTACTGAGGACTAATAATTTCAATAACATTTCCAAAGATAAGGTGCGTTGATCTTTACCCACTTAGTTAAAACCCCACTCCAAAGATGAATCCCTGACCTTCTCCCGGAAAAATATATGAAGTATGTTATCGCCCGGGGCGATATCATACTTCCTATTTTTACCATTTAATGATACTAACTGGTGTAGGTTCATCGACCCTGCCCCGAACCACGGCTCGCGCTATCGAAACAGAGGGAGGCGCGGCAGGAGGGACAACCGGACGCTCCGACAAGGTTGCTGCCGCCACGTCGTCCACCTCCCTGTATGACAACGTGTCCAGCGCGCAGCCCGCACACCAAGCACCGCCGAAACGTTAGTACATTTGATACCTAATTCATACATAATTAGCCAATAACGTTCCCATTTGTGAGACTTCTCTCTTGGCTCTTAATGGCCTTAACCACGCGGGTCCAGTACCTATAGCTTGGTGAAAATCACATACTTACTTTTTAAAGCATTCTGATACGCCAGTCAGTGTGTGCAAGGACAAAACTGCCTCATTTTATTCTACAGAAACAAAGTTGCCTCCAGATCCAGATCCTCAAGGTAAAAATATTAGAATCGGTCGAGCATAAGAAGCTAAAACCCCAAAAGCATCCTCTTATTCTTTAAATGTAGGAACACCTGCGTTACAATACTAATATTTATTCTGCTATATATATATATATATATATTATACTATACTACTATTTCCTCCGAATTTCAGCGGCATCGCGACAGGCTGATGCAGGCTCACAGCCCCCGACTCGACCTCCAAAGTCACAGGAGACGTCTACCATGACTACTAACACTTCCACTGCACCCAAGACTGTCACGGCTTCAGTGGGCACACACGGCACTAACGTAAGATTATCAAATGATAAAAAAAAGATTTTCGAGACTTTACTTGCAATTATCTCTAAAAGCCATAGATAACTATAGGAGAAGGAAAGCGTGGTACAGACCATCAAACAAAACAACTTTCGCCATAAGACCAACATCACGAAAAGATATACAGCTGCTCCATACATTTGGGTCGAGTAGATATTGAAGTTTTGTATGATATGTACCACATCCTTTAATTATGACCACACCTTTCTGATACTTGCTGTTTGTACAAGCATTTGGGAGGGTAAAAAGATTTTATTTGAGAACAACATAAGCCGCGCTTGGAACGCAGTTTTTAGAAGAAACAAAACATGGAAAAATCTGTCAAGACACACATTTTCATTGGCAAGGCCATTCTAATTTAAAATTGATTTAATTTTTAAAGTCTTTCCTTTTTAAGAAATGCTAATTCTAATATTGTCGACCACACACCTAGGTATAGTTGATTCTTTTCAAGTTATAAGAAAATGCAAGTGTCTATTCTCTGAATCTCTTAGAAACGGCAAAATATTGTATAATCATACTTTCATTTCCTCATCAGACTAACGAAGAAACCCAGGTTGGGGGCGCGGGTGCAGCAGCCCAGTCACAGCACACTCAAGACCTGAAGTCGGAGGGGGTGCAGGCTGGCGGGACGCTCACGTCTTCCAAGTCCTCGGGCACAACCACACGCTCCGGCAAGGAACACCTGCAACACATGCCCAAGAGTGTCGACTACGGAGATGGCAATGAATCAGTACGTATTACTTCGCTTATTAAATTATAGTTTTGTTTATTTTGTGTAATGTCGTTATATAAAGGAAAACTGGAAAAATATTATAAACTCGGTTTCTGTTACCAGTAAATCTGAGTGAAACGACCACTTTAATTCTCTTCTAATTCTGACTGTCACTATTGATTGTAATCTGACTTCTTATGAGCTAAATGCTAATACCTTGGAAACTCAACAGGACTGTATGAATTTTCAGTCCCGGGAATCGGACAGACACGCAGTTCACCACCACAATGTGATCAATAACAATACATCGGGATCGCGGCGCAGTAAGTCCAAGAGCACAGAAGATATGAATATGGGTGAGTCAAAGTCAACCCATTTAACTCTAGAAACGGGATATTTGGCGCTTGCAACAGCGCCGAAATATCGGGAACTCATAACCAGAGGTCGGAGTTATTTTTGTCTTGCATCGAAATGTTGATATTAATATGGAGCTTCCCTTGCGTGTGCTCTTTGGAATTTTGCAACTTCGGAAATCCTATGTCGGATGGTGATGATGATTAAATTGTGTAAAAGATAATAACTTTTTTATTTAATAAATCACGGGATTTTTCTGCTCTTTAAAATTAATCTAGGGATTTGAGGTATATTTTATTCTTTCGCTGTATGAAATCAGTGTAAATACACAAATAACTCTACCTAATTCCGACCTCTGCTCATAACAAATTGTAAAATGGTGGTAAATATCCCGTTTCCAGTGTTAATGTGATGCTGTTAGTGACCATGTCAGTTTAAAAACTTATACATATTATCATTTATTACAAAAAGGCCATTAAAATGTATTCAAGTGTAAATATAGTTGATCCCAGTTAACCGTTTGATAAGGTAGTTTCGCATGGGGTAGAATGACACAAGTTTTTTTTTTAATGTTCAACAATATGTTGTAAATGTTTCCCGCTAAAGATGGTTGTGGAAGTTAACTTAAGATTAGCCGGCTGAACTGAATATTCGCCTAAATGGAACAGCTAGTAAGTACATATACGACTGCATTTATCTTTTCAATTTTAGCAATTGAAACTGAAGTAATTTTTGATATGGTGGAATAGGTTAGAATTTTGACGAGATGGTAACTAAGCTTGCTTGAGCTAACTAATCTTACAAGCTAACTTAAGCTTCTAAGCTTGCCTAGTTAGTTTAGAACTGTAACCAGAAGCGAGGAACCTGCGTGAGCGCTTCATCCAAGCTAGTTGCAACGGATCGCCAGTCACAATCATATTTTCAAGTCGCCGTGAACATTCTTCATTTATAGCTAAGGGCTTAGGCTGCACTTATCTTAATTTTCACGCCAATCTTCTAGCCGTAACATATACTACAGTTACAAAAGTGAAAGATATTATTAACTTTTTAATATAATATTAAATATATTAAAACACTACTTTGGACAGGTTACAATTGTTTCGACCCTTGATACAGGAGTTACAGCGGCGTCCTATAGACAAAGATAAGATTTTAGAGTAGAAGGTTGCAAGAGCGAGCACGGGGCACGGGCCTCCTGATTTATTCCAGCCTCTGTCTATATCGGTCGATCATGCGAAAATCCAATAGAACTGGCAATCCAGAGGCAGAAAAAAGAATCATCTGTAATATTTTTTTTTCGCAGGTTGAAATACTGACCACGCGTGCTAGTTCAAAGAAAATGTGTAACTTTGTAAAAGTAGTAAGATTACCCAGAGGCTCATTTTTTGCCTTAAAATATTATTGTTTCTATCTTCTTCTTAGCGTGTCGATGGCAATCTAAATTGTGTCGGCCCAGAACTGAGCCACTAGTTTGGCGCCCTCTGTAGCGTCCATCAGTTCCTGTAATTAACAAACAGCAGGACACGCAGGACACGATATTAAGTGCCGCAACGTTTGTCGAACAGCACCACATTTACACTTCAGGGCAGAGTCATTAATGAATCTCCACCTGAGCAGGTTTTTCTTGCTGCAACCAACCTGGGTCCGAAGTCTATTTAAAGACTTCCAGGTCAGCCATGGCAACTCATGTCCAGGTGGGAGACTCTCAGCAGGTAGAACGAATGGGTTTGGTAAGGTTGCACTACCTCGCCACAGCGTTAGTCTCTCCGTAGACCGCTCGCCAGTGAGTGGGATGACACACTTCAAAAAATTGTTTCGGCTTCTCAGTCTTTGTATTTAGGTGCAGAGGGTGTCGTGTATCTGAAACCATTTTGGCTCTTTCATTAGAGCTTGCCACTGTTCGGCGTACTTCTGGTGGCGCTATGCCTACCAGTGGGTGCAGCATCTGTACCGGTGTCGGTTTAAGGCAACCAGTGATGATCGTTTCGTTCAGAACTGAATTCACTAACTTTGCATGAGCTGAACGGCTCCACACGGGGCACGCAAATTCACCAGCTGAAAAAGATAGCGCCAGCGCTGTAGTCCGCAAGACATGAGGCGAAGAACCGAACTTCGAAGAAATTAGTCACCGTAAGGGACTGTCTGTTGCGAGTGTGCACCTTCTGCTTGATGGTGTTGCAGTTTTTGCTGAATGTCAATGCTCTGCCCAGAGTAACCCCAAGATACTTTGGAAAGTTGCTGTGCTCGATAAGCGCTCCACCCCAGAACGATTTTGAGTCTGCGTCCAGCCTCTCTGTTTCGAAGGTGGAAAATGCAAGACTGTGTTTTGCTCGGATTGGGTTTGAGTGAATTAGCGAGGTAGTATTTGGATAATTCACCGAGAGCATCTGACAAGCGGACCTCGGCCTCCTCAAAGGTGGTGGTTTGGGAGGTGAGGGCAAGGTCGTCTGAATAGAGGAAGCGGGACGTGTTCGGGCTTCAGGGTTGGTCGTTAGTCTATTTATTAAATAGAAGCGGTGCTAAGACATTGCCTTGGGGTAGGCCGTCCTTTTGTAATCTCCAGTTACTTTTATCCCAAAGGAGGTGGACCCGGAAACGGCGGTTGTTTAGAAGTTTCTGGAGTATGCGAATAAACCTCTGATCGTTGATCAAAGTCTCCACCTTCCACAACAGCCGTTTGAGGTTAACTGTATCGTAAAGATCCACGAACACAGCGCCTGTGACCATTCCTGCCTCGAAACCATCTTCAACCACCACAACCATCTTCTGTTGAACGAGTTTAAGGGTCTGATTGCTGCAAGACTTCACGGATCTGAAACAGCTTGCTCTGGGATCAGTTTCGGGTCAATAACACTCGTAAGACGATTCAGCAGCAGTCTCTCGAAAAGCTTGTATGTGTGACACAGTAGAGAGATTGGGCGGAAGTTTTTGGGGTCGTCTGGCTTAGGAATTCCTTTATGACCTTAGACGTTCTCCAGAGACGTGGAATTGCAGCTGATTCTAGACAATTGTTGAATAGTTGCAGCAACCACGACACAGCGACTGGGCCAAGTTGTTTTAATTTTCCAACTGAGATGTCGTCCATTCCGGAGGCTTTACCGCACTTAAGACCCCTAATCGCTACGACGATATCAGTAAGGTTGAACAGCTTGTTTCTATAATGCGATACAATTTATTACGAACTTACTAATTCTGTGGCAGTAATTGAGGCAGGAAAACTTTTAACTTAAAAAAAAACAAGGTTCTTAGGTGGGGGGCAGCTATCCCCCCCTGCCTGATTAAATACCATCCTTAAACCTAAAAGCTTTAGCAGAACTATTCTATCTCGTAATTTTTTCCTACTCTTATTTTATGAACTACCCAAAGTGCTGGCTGTTCAGTTTGCTTGTTTCTTCAATTAGGATGTCCAGAAGTAAGTATAAACTAAGTTCTTGTTGTTATGCTACGTATGTGGACAATTCATATTTCCAAAAGAGAGAATCGTCATCTGCCTAGCCTTTTCCCAAACTATCTTGGGGTCGGCTTCCAGTCTAACCGGATGCAGATGAGTACCAGTATTTTACATGACCCTTCATAACCCAGTAACTGGGTAATCCGATACGCCTTGGTAAGACTGGATGTCAGACTTTTGGTTTCTGACTTTTTGTAACGACTGACAGTTCATATTTACAAAAAAGAGAATACCATTGTAAATTCATTAAAATGAGTTAATCTTCAATATGGTTTATCTCTTTATAGAAACTATGGAATGAATAAAACTAAATATTTATAACAAAAAAGACGAGTAAATAAAAAAAAACGAACTAACTTAATATAAACTAACTTAATAAACAGTAGGAACTAGGACGTTTAGGCGTCGAAGTACTCCTCCGCATCGCTGTCATTCGGAAACGTGCCTAGAAGACTGGCAGCATTGCCACGTTGAATGGCAATGCTAATTCTGTGCCCAATGAAAGAGCCAATCCTCTGGTCACATGAAGTGTCAACCAGTCGACGAGAAATTTTAAATAGCTTAAAAAAAAAGACGCGCGCTTTGGCCCTATGACCCGAGCGTTTTGACCCCAAACGGCTCAAAACTGTAACTACCAATTCGGTTACAGTATTTACGCCGTTTGAATCTCAGCAACAGCAACGCCAGCACAGCCCGCCGTGCTTGCAACATGAGATGTCGCATGGGTTTCGACGCAGGTTGCGTCACACGAAGGCCTACCCACCTTCTAAGGCATCAGCGTCATGCCGTCTGGTCTTTTCCCATCGTTTTGTACCAAGCCGTTAGGTTGTAAAACCACTGGCATGCCAGCGGTGGCAAGAACTCGACGGATAATGTCGTTGATGCTGGCGTGTCGCCCGAGATTTTGGACTGATTCAAACGGAATTTAGGGATATGTTGTCAGTGTGTGACTTTATTTATCCCTATTATATGAGCACTGCGTTACCAGGTTATCGGCCTCTGGGACTTGTTAAATAAACGTCAGTTTACTACTGAATATGTTTAATTCCGATCAAACCCCAAGGAGAACCTCTCGACCGGGCTAGTGCGCAGTAACTCCCCGCCGTTCATACGTCGCGCTCACAAATGCATTTCTGCTTACCTTGCGTTCTGATTAACGTGCATGCTTACATGTGTCCCTACATTACACTACTTACCCCAAAATTTTACAAAAATTTTTTTCTTAGTAACTAACAAGTAAACTTATCTCTAACAATTCTATAACACAGTCAAATACAATATTACAATGAGCGCTATGGTTACACTGCACTTATCACTATCGCACGGTGGTGCGATCATATTACGCATGCCCCAACGATGTCGTCATGCCACCGGATGCACTGTTGATTTCTCTGTGTATCCATTTCTTCATGCGATGACGACCCTGGCGCCATGAGATCAGCACCACGATGGGAAGTACTGCGGTTGCCATTATTGCCAAACCTGTCTCGTACTTTGCGACGTTGCCACGTTTCGGCGCTTGATTGGCTGTTGGCCGGTTTTTGAATGATCCTTGCGCCGATCGAGCCTCACAAGTTGACTTAATGAAGAGATTGTTGCTTGATGCGTTGGTGTAGGGGATGGACGACGAAAAAAAACTTGCTGATGTTGCTAGCGAAAACCCACGACACGTTACTGTACACGTACACGTGACAGAGTCATCGCATTCGTACACTTTGCACTTATTACGGATTCGCGTTCGGGGTCACCACTTTAGGGATATTATTGTCTACGATGCTGACAGAGGGTTCCGCGCACTTAACAATGTTGCCGCGGGTCACCAAGCTATTTTTCCTATCTAACAATTGTTGTGCATTTAAATCTACTAACAACCCATAATGACGCAAAAAATCTGCTCCTATGATAGGTTGTTTTACATCAGCAATTATAAAAGTCCATCTTAATGGTTTTCCTAATTTTACATGTAATTCTAGGTTTCTTGTGCCGTAGGTTTTAATTTCAGAACCATTTGCTGCATACAACTTAAAATTATCACTGTCACTTACGTGTGTTTGCCATTTAGTTGGGGGTAGAACTGATACGTTCGCACCTGTGTCCACGAGGAAACGCTTGCCCGAGCTGGTGTCTGTAACACATAGGCGGTTATTCACGTTGTCGATGCAGTGCTCCGCCGTTGACCGCATCGCATCTAGTTTCCCGACCTTCGAGAATTTTCACCTGCTGCGCCGTTGTCCCAGCTGCATGGTTGCGAGCACCTGGTGGCGTTCTTCCCGAATCGGTAATGGTAGAAGCACAGTCTGCCCTTTCGTTGCGACGTTTTTTCCCTCTTCACGTCTGGTGGCTGTGATCGGTACCGTGGTCTAGAGGTGCTTTGCCCGCTTCTGTTTATTGCTTCGATTTTCTCACCAAGCTTTACTATTTCCGCGATCAGCAGGTCTGGTCCTGATGTTGGGGTACTCGTTGCAACTGCTGCGATAGTGTTTTTAGGTGTCGCTTCTTCCATTATTTTATCCGCCATTTCCGCTAGTTTTTCCAGCTCCGTTGTTGCACTGATGGTTAATAATGTACGAACGGTTTCAGGTAGTCTTCCCATCCATAGAATGCGCATCGTTTCATCGGGGATTTTGTCTCCTGCCAGGTTTTTCATGCTCCGTAGTAATTGCGTGGGTTTTTGCTCGCCCAGTTCGGATTCATGCAACACCTTCTGGAGTTTCCGCGTGACCGATTCTTCGTACACCGTCAAGAGGCGTTCCTTTAGGGCGGTGTATGGTTTGTCCGGTGGATTCAGAATTATGTCACGCGCTTGTTGTATGGTGCTTTTGCTTAGTTTTGGTAGCACCAGGCCGAATTTCTTGGCCTGCCCTTGTTTCTGACTCGCTAGTAATACCTCGAACTGTGCAAACCAGAGACGTGGATCGTCTGTCCAAAATTCAGGAATTTGCGCCTTCAACTCTATCGGCGCTACATCCTCGCTCTCCCTTTTGGCTGGCACCGCCTGTGTTTGTGGAGCCAGCATTTTTGCCAATTTAGTTCGCACTTATACACGACACGTTACAGAGTCACTCATTTTGTTCACTATGCACTTTGTGACGGCGTAATTATACAAGGTGTTGTTTTGCATCCTCGTCAAAATTCAGGATGTTGTCACAAAAGACATAAATAATCAATATTAATTACGGTACCTAGTAAATTATTAAAAAAAACTGCGTTTTTTTGTTGTTTAAATTTGTCAATATTTCAGAATAACCCCCTTAACGTGGTTTAGGGATTATAAAATTATCGAAAAAACGTTTGAGGTTTTTTGTTTGTGTGTAAGCGACGTTATAAAGCGGGGATCAGACGGCCCGTGTTTAAAACACGGGTGGTTCACAGTTACCGATTTCAGTAAATAAATAAAAGAAAAAGAAAATTACCAACTCATTTTATTATTGATTCGGGTCGAGAATCATTAGCATAGTTACCTCCTAGAATTTGACGAGGTTGCAAAACAACACCTTGTATAGTTCCCGTTCGGGGTCACCACTTTAGGGATATGTTGTCAGTGTGTGACTTTATTTATCCCTATTATATGAGCACTGCGTTACCAGGTTATCGGCCTCTAGGACTTGTTAAATAAACGTCAGTTTACTACTGAATATGTTTAATTCGATCAAACCCCAAGGAGAACCTCTCGATCGGGCTAGTGCGCAGTAACTCCCCGCCGTTCATACGTCGCGCTCACAAATGCATTTCTGCTTACCTTGCGTTCTGATTAACGTGCATGCTTACATGTGTCCCTACAAAACCAAATAAAACAACCCAGTTTTATCTGGTTTGAATCAGTTTCTTCTTCATGTGTTTTTTGATAACTATAAAATCATTTTAATACAAAGTTCACAGACGTTACAGTTTTCCCCAGAAAACTTAGAAACTACGAGTTCCACTTAGGCTAAAAACGTAAAATTTCCCAATCATAATATAAATTCTTAAGTAAAATCCATCTACTCCCTAAAACTAAGCAGGGCTTATAAAAGATTTACTACAAACGTGCACAAAAAAATACTTTTATACAATGATCATATTTCTTTCAGACTCGAGCACGCTCAAACGCATGCTGAAGCCGATGCCTTCAACAGAGAGTCCGGTAACTTCGCCGGAGATGGGCCGGCGACGGTACGGCGGCGCGCCCCCGTGCCCGCCGACCTGCGGCTCGCACGGTCATCGCCAGCAGCCGCAGCAGCACATGCATCACGGACACTACTCGCACATCGTCAACAACAACAGTCGCCAAAGCTCGCAGCGGTACGTACTGTAACCATTAGGTCTAGTAGTCTAGTCTGGTGACGTCGCCGGAGACAGGGCAGTAGCCGCCACTACCCGCAACACACGAACTCTAAAATCGCCGTTAGAAGTCGGTTAATTTTTTTACTGTACAAATTCACCTAGGGTCGAAGGTTTGTATTAAGTTTTGTATCAATGTTTTGTTTTAAGGTGTAGTCGAAGTAGCTCCGCTGCACGGGCCTTATATTCCGGCTTGTAGGTTAAAGTAACCTAACACGAAAGGGATGGCGGGGTCTTAATTCACTGGGGTATTAGTAAAATGATGAAATTACCAATTATGTTTTGCCAATCATTGCTTGTCAAATGAAATTGAAAATTAAGTTTCGGTGATTTGTGTCTTGTATATCGTGCTGGTGTCCGCAACTCAACGCTCGAAGTGCGTATTTTTCGTATGTCAATTAGCTTACGACTTGATCATTCCCGACCAGGGCCCCGAAGCAGCTAGGATATCTTTTCATATTTATTGCTCGCGATTTATTAGACGAACAAATATGATGCCTTAAAATTTATGCCAAGGGGGGGAATCTTTAAATTTTCTCTCACGGCGAAGAGAGAGAGGAGCGTTTTTTTATTACTTCATTGATGTTAAAATATTAGATAATAAGTAACTCTTTTTGCCGATTGTACAAAAAAGTAAGTTTGACCTATACAAAAAAAAAAATATGGGCCGTAGAAGAAAAGTAAAATAGGACGATGCGGGAATAAACTAATTAAAATTATATTGGGGAATTTTTGGAATGTGGGTCAAAACTTTAGGACGAACAAGGAATAAAATCCTTTCCTTCCTGATTGATTTTCTATGGCACAGTCGTGGAGTCGGGGTCGGCGCTGCACCCAGCGGTTATCCTGGCCGTGGTCTATATCTTGAACTGGGTGGAGGAGAACGCGACATGTCTCCACCATCAGACAACGTGATGTTTGACAACCAATGCTATGCCACCACGCCTTCTTCGTCAAACGGCAACTCGGACCAAGAGCCGTGCCAACGCCGCGATTCGAGGCAGCCGCACCATCATTCGGTGAGTATTGAAAGCTCAAGTTGATACTTACATTGTACTCTAAACAGCCTCTTCAAACTAACCTTACTTTAGTCTAGATCGAAAATCAATGAAACTCATATTAAATTAGTCAAATTGTTTTGTTGTTTAAAACAGAAGCTCGAGCACTAATTTTACAGTTGTACGTACTCATATAAATCCATATGATATGAAACAGATTAACATAACTATATATAGTTCATTAGTATCAAATGAACATCTTTGTCATTAGCCATCCGATTAACGTCGTTTTAAAACTTTGAGCCCGCTTGCACCACAAATTAACCTATTCTCGCAGCAATTCTGGCAACCAGTCTTACCAAGGGGTATCGTACTACGCAGTAACTTACTAACTGGGTTGAAGAGGTCAGATAGGCAGTGGCAAAAATACTGGTATTCAGCTGCAGGTTAGACTGGAAGACGACTCCAACATAGTTGGGAAAAGGCTAGGCAGATCATGATTTAATGAGTTAAATAAAATCCCTCAATTAATTCAGTGATTTATGGTTCAACTGGGCTTAATTTGACTTTATTAATTCGATTGTTTTTGCATCAGAAGCCGTGCTTGTCTCGTCAAGCGTCCCAGTCGAGTGCCACGCCCGCGCCTGGCTCGCCCACCTCCCGGCTGCTGCTGGAGTACGAGATGCATCTGAGGAACACCCTCGCCAAGGGCATGGATGCCGAAAGCTACAGTCTGCACACTTTCGAGGCCCTACTGAGCCAGAGCATGGAGGACTTAGGTAAGTTATTCTTATTTAATGAGCTTTTACAAAGTAAGGGATGATTAACATATGAGTTGAGTTTCTAAACCTTTGACATACCGAGGTCTTGTACTCAGGTTTAGACATGATGACGTAACAGTTGTATTTTTCTGTATTGGTCGATATGAATATCTAAAGATAGAAAGGAAGACGAAAGCTCATCTTACTTGATTGAATTCCCCACTTTAGTTACCTTTATCACCGAAGACGGAAACGCAATATGACAGTAATGCTATCAACCTGATTTGAGGTGGTTTTGTAGAAATTGGGTTTGGATAAGTATGGGTAGCCTTGTAACTAGGTTTTTCCTAGCCTTTATGAGTATATATTGCGTCACTCTCAGTTTCCACAAAATTCTGTAGTTTGCTATGTAACATGGAGTACATAATTGAATTTCGAAAATTAAAATACCTACGATTAAAACAGCAAGTTCAAAACATCGACATTTTAAATTTCGAAGAAAGTTTTTTACTGTCGAGTGGTCAGATAACCTACGTCCAATATATCTAAAATCTAATTATCTACAAAAGTGACATCGAAAGACCTACATATCGAAGTAAGTACAGTATCGAATGTCCCAAATATTTATTTATTGGGTTTTCTTTTCATGACATAAAAGCATAATGTTGTTTGAACGTTTTCGCATAACTTTTATTAGCATAATAATACTTTAAGTGTGCTTACAAGTAGCTTAGGGCACCCCTACGGATAGGTTAGGTTCGAATGGTATAGGGTAAAGCCGGGATAGTTGTCCCACTTTTTGAAAAGGCCTAATAATTTTCAAACTGTGCGTTTTTGACGAAGAATTTCCATGAATGTAATTAGTTTAATCTTTGTACTAGCAATACGACCCGTTTTTGTTGATCTAACAATAACTGATTCTGCATAAATTTTCTTGTCCATTTTTGCTTATTCCTTAAAAGCGCCTTGTAGTCTACAAAACTACTTGAGGTCATACTCCTTCCTTTCTTTTATATATTCGTGGCATGGTTCACCTATACTGCAAAAAATCGGAGCAACTATCCTTTTTGCTATGGATAGATGCCCTTTTATTTTTTGACTTAATTAAATACAAAAGGGTAATTATTAGTAAGTAAGTATATAGTTAATTAACTAAACCATGGACATAATTAAAATAGACCAGAATTAAGTACCACATAAAAAGATATGTAACAGTAAATACTTACGTTTGAAACTTTGAAGAATTTGTCGTGTTCTTCGCGGAGATGATCGCACGCACGAGCTAAACACGTAAATACTGTGCGATGGTCTGCGGGCCATTTAGGTGTGGGGTCCGCTTGCTCTATTTTTAGGCTAAACTTTGTATTGCAATTTCGGGAAGTTAGGTTTTTAGAAAATGGGGCACCTATCCAACTGCGGCATCTATCCCGGCTTTACCCTAACTGGAGTTAGAGTGAGCGAGCGGAGTGAGCGAACTTACCTCCTGTCATGCTTTTCATGTTAGGTACCTTTACACCGTGCAGACAGAAATAGGAGAATTGCAGCGGGGCTCCGTCGTAGAATCGTCTTAGATCGTTTTAAAAGCATAACCTCAATTTGATGAAATCGGGTTAGAACTAAATTACTTAATAATTAGGTATACAGGAGCCTTGACGACAGAGCCCCGCTTCGTGGGGCTTCTATTTCTGTCTGCAGGGTTTAAAGGAACCTAACATAAATGGCATGACGTCATACCATTCGAACCTTACCTATCCCTACCGGGGTACCCAATGTTTGGCTATTTAGCTTGTTCGATATTTAAACTAGTATGTATTTTTAACGAACGTAAATGCCATGAACTTAGGTGTATGATTTAATGTTGACATTTGAACTTTGGTACAATGACTATCGATTTCATTAATCATTCGATATTTAAATCAGTCGGCATTTCTATCTTAGACATTTTAAGCTTATGTATAGAATTTTTCGATATTTCGGTTACAACCGATATTTTAAGTAAGTATGATGTTTTGAATATTGACATTTTAAGCGAAGGTATTTTAATTTTCGAAATTCAAATATGGACCCATGTAACATGACTTATGACTGGCACATTCCAACATTGGCAACATTTTCGGCCATAAGTGCTACCTCAATTTACAAATGTGTATTTAGTTAGGTAAGAGCCATAATTACGTTGTTACAAAAGAAGAGACACGTTCGATTTCAAGAAATCTTGCGATTCAAAGATATGTAACAGTCGTCAAAGTTTATCTTTAATTTGAATGACATACACTAACCAATTCATAAATTTTGAACCAGAATACAACGACAACGTGTCATCTTCGAATCAACGAAGCCCTTACCCACCAAGGCGACGTAAGTATTTGACAAGTACCTAACCGTGAACTTTAAAAAACTTTGGCTTTTGACACTTTTAAAATTATAAAAAATAAACAGCATGCAGCCAATTTTGATAATTCTGACTTTTAATATTAAAATACATTTTTACAACATAAACTGCACACGATTTAACCTCGTTTGGTTTTAATTTGAACCCTGTTTTTGTTTTGTTGAGGACCGACCCAAGAATCAATTCTACAATCTTTGAGACACCTTAAGGAGGCAGCGTTAAGGGACAGAGGTGATAAACATTGATTATTTATTGTATGAGTGGTATCATTGCATTATCGTGTGTATCTATGCAATATGTACCTATGTTGCAATGTTGATAACTATGTATTCTATTAACCTAACCCGTTAATTGTTTTGTTTGTTTTCTTTTTACCATGAACATTTTGTTTTGTTCTTGTAAAAGGAAAAGCATGTTACTCACAAAACGATATTTTTCACATACTATAAATATTATTTGCCCGTTATGGAGTGAACCAATTAAATATCTTTCTTACATATACACACAACATCACGGCTACAATCTTCGAAGGGTTAGGCAAAGACGTACCAAAAGTACATCCACATTTCGCACATTATGTTTATTTAAGGACGAGTTTCTTCAATAAAACTCATCGCGATCAGCTTTGCACATTTAAACTGCATTCAAGAGCTGACAGTGTCATTCTATTGAATATTGACATTAACGGGCTTTAATCGCGCTTTAAATATCAGTTTCATTGGTAAAATTGTCTTTAAGTCCCTTGTAAAAGGGGGTTAATTTTAGGCAAATTTAAAAAAAAACCTCTGTTAAAAATTCAAAAACATACGAATAAATTAATTAATTGATTCGCTCCATAGAGATAATTGTCTGAACACCACACTGTATTTTAAGCCCATAGTTTATATTTTTAATCCACGTAGATGTTCAAGCAACCACGTATCATTTCTTAGTCAAAAAAAGAGATTCGTATACAGGCAGTTAACTTCTAAGTATATTTTTTTTATTAAATATGTGGTGTGTGTAGTGCACACAAATCATTAAAAAGTTTGGTAATCCAGTCTTTGACAAACTCTCCAAGTGTCCTACTAAGCTTGGAGTCTACAGACGCATAGTGAATTTATTGTAATAATAGTGGAAGGATTTTTTTGCCTGTATACCTAACTGTTTTGTTGACTGTAAGTAAGCATATTCGTAACGTCTCACAGTATCTACTGGCTACAAATCAAAGTAATATGTTCCTGTTAGAAAATGCAGTCACTTCATGAGTTAAGTAGAAAGTAGTAAAAAAAACATCCTACGTACTTAGGTATACCTCTGCTAAGTTATCTGTGTCAACGGGAAAAAACAGAACTAAAATAAATATACCAAGTAAGACATTTCGACGCAAAATTTCTTTAAAAGTAACTTCACTTTAAACTGCACACTTTGTTTTACACAGTGGTTATACATACTATAAACTTGTATTTGACGTTTTTAATTAAGTTTTTTTTTTAAATGACGTCTCGTAGCTCAACCTAGGAGTTTGTAGTCTGTTTAATCGTACTATCCTGTGAGTTTCTTGAGTATAAGGCCTGACAGGGGCAATAAACTTAAAAAGTAATGATTTTCTTTTTAGTGAGTCTATAAAATTGTTATGTGTTCACATAACGTTAATGTAAAATGTTGTTATATGCTCGGTTATTAGACATACTCCAACTTACTACACCCCGAATATTTATATTTGCAAAAAAAATATTAATTTGATTTTAATTTTAATGGTACATGGTATTTATAACAAGCTGGAAGAAAGAAGGCTTGGTTAGGAAATTAAAAAACATTAGAAGTTTTCACTGAACTGGTAACAAAATAAACAAAAATATACTGTTTACAAAATCGATACATAAGTAATCGAATAAAAAGCAAAGAATAAAAAGCTGTATATGCTACAAAATAAAAAAAAACTTGTTTTTTTTACTAATAATGAAAAGTTAGCATGTGCATAGGAACAAAATGGTCAATTGGAGAGGTTATTCATAAATATCGCAATATCCATACTATTATTATAAATGCGAAAGTCACTCTGTATGTTTGTTTGTTACCTTTTCACGACTAAACGGCTGATCGGATCTTAATGAAATTTGGCAAGAAGATAGATTTCAACCTGGGGAAGGACATAGGCTATATATCATCACGCTACGACAAATAGGATCGGAGCAGCAATAAAAAATGTTGCGAAAACGGAGAAAATCTGACGCAGACGAAGTTGCGCGGGACAGCTAGTATTTTAATATTGTAAATATTTTTAATACTAATGAATAAATGTTGGTGTTCTGGAAAGAAGCAGCGTCACAGTGCTCGGGAGGAGGCAGCCGATCTTCAACATTACCGCTGCCACATCGGCTCGGCGTCGAGAGGCAGCATAGCGCGAGGTCTGACCGCGATGGATACTACAGGTTTATATTATTCTTATTTTATAAACTTGCTTCTTTGCTAAATATGAAGTATCAAAGTTTTACAATTATATAAAATGCGTGCCATTTGTTTTTTTTATCACCAAGTCGTTTTTATTCTGCCAGTATCTTTTTGATCTAATTCATACATTTTATATTAAACTTAATGGGAGACATTAAACCTCTGTGGTAAATTTATACCCAAATAAAAAATAAAAAACAATGCAGTAATGAAAAACTGTGCAATAATGAGACTCCATATAACATTTCTGCACTGTTTTGGTTCTAAGCAAAAAATACATACTTTGTGATTGGTTTCGGATACCAAATTACAGGATTTAAAAAAAAAACTTAATTCTATCATGGAATTAAAAAGTTCCACATAATTTATATACATATTTTATAGCTGTACAAGAATCATTTGATCTAAAATTGGAACTGCCGTCGCCATTATACTCTTTTTATAATTTCACAAAAACACAAAATATGTATTTACCAGCAGCGCCTCCCTGTCAAGTGTTATTCGAGCGCCAAAACGTTCTTGTACTATACTAATCAAATTTATTTTATTGGGAAAAGGTTTATTTTACGTGGCATAGGGATGGGGGCGCAACACCATTTATGCGCGGCATGGCATACGACTCGCTTTTACTGGCCAGTCGCGCATTTAGACGTTTCACATAAAAACAACTTATTCTAAAACTCCTAATTTAAAAAGAGTTTCAACTCTTTACTGTTCCAATCTTCTGTTTATTTTCTGATTGTAAATTGCTGGCCATTTAGTATTATAGCCATAAAATAAAAAAAAGGAATTCTTTTCCCGCTACAATTACTGCCACAATACTTTTTCAAAATTAAAATTACGAACACTAATTTTAATTTTGAAAAAGTATTGTGGCAGATTTTTTAATCGTTATTATATTTTAGTGATCGCAACGAGCTGATGCGGGAACGTGAGCGGGATCGAGAACGGGGCTACTTGAGTGACCACAGCTCCAGGTTTGTTAAACTCAAATTACATTAGTAAAGGACATCTGAAACGCAAATAAGTTGAATTGTTACGCAGTAACATCACGTGCACATATCTTATTTGGCTAGTCAATATTTTGAACCTTTCTTAACTTTATTTTCTAAGAAACGATCACGTTATTATCACGGGTACAACATTTGATTGGACATCATACAAATTGCAAAAACTGCTTACTGCATTTAAACTTAAAGAGAATGCATGTACTCGCATAAACGCAAAACAGAATCTTTGAAGAACCTTTGTGTGAATCTTTGTTAAGTTTGTAAACAGTGCGTTAGGTACTTATACCTACTGACTGAAGAATAAATATGTATCCATTTTTTTTCTATCTATGCGGGTCCTAAATTACAACACCGTCTCGTTACTAGGGTAACGGAAAGATATACAGCATGAACCATAAAATACGGATATTTTGATTTCTGAACCATCAATCAAGAATTATTAATGGCAATAACAAGTCTTCTGTTTTCGTTTTTTTAGAGTAAATATCCTTGACTCAGCATGACGAAGTACTAAGTTGCTAAACCAACAAGATGTTATCCATAATCAAAAACAACTTGTTTAGGCTTTAAACAAACAATATACTACTCAGGCCAAAAAACAAATCGGTATGTTTTGATCTTTCTGTTAGTATTCTCAGTTTTGTAACATTTTTACCGGCAGATTACGGTGCATTGGCTGTACCTGTTCTTGTATTAGGTATGGTACATGCTAAAACTGATTTGTAACCTTCAGCAACGTTTTGGGTAAACGTCTCGCCCCATATCGTGTAGGTATTTGTTGCTTATGCTTACAAAAATGAACCAGCTAATTTCAATTGGCTGATATATCATTTTCATACTGCTTCTTGTAAATCGTATAGCGGTGTTTCTTGACAAGGTACTCCGTGAAAAAATGATTAGAACCCGTTTCGACCATTCATTTTTAGAATACCTTGAGCTAGTACGCGTATAGACAGGATCAAAATATACTGTAGCAAGGCTTAGTAAACATTTCGCAAACCGTTTGCTTCAAAGATAATGGTAATATTTGTATACCCTTTTTGTCGACATAAACCAACTTTTCCACTGGTTAATGTATTAATGAAAATTCGTTTCGTTTGTTTTAGGGATAGAGTGCGAGATCGTGATCAAGGATATCTCAGTGATCACCAATCAAGGTAAGTGTCTTCAAAGTACAAAAAAAAAGTATTACTCCACTTGTTTATAATGCAGCTCGTGTTAAAATCACACCTTCAATCTGTTACAATTGAAAAAAAAAACAAATAATACTGGCATTTCATTTCAAAGAAAAGACGAACGTTTAGGGCAAAGTTGAGATAATTAAATCAGCAGAGTCATTTTATTGTGTAACATACTCACAATCCCAACGCATACATTTGTACAATTCAACAATACTCCTTGTGTTCTTTACGTTGTTGAGCAGATGAATTTTGCAAACGTATGAAACAATGGATTACAAATTTTCATCGGATTTTAATAGAAAATACATAAGTCACGCATTTGGATTCTGCTTTATTTACAAGTGAAGTTAAACTTTTGTAGTCTACTTAAATTAACAAGCTTTTAGGTGTTTGTATCTATCCGTACTTGAATACCTCTGTATCAAGTAGTTATAGCAATATGGACGTTGGTATTATGTACTGTTGGCTAATTCACGTAGCTAAAGAGTCTGTTGCTGTTAAGCTTTGATCAGAATTATTGTTTTCGTATTGTTTGCCGTTGTCAGATAAGCTCGCGCAAAGTTCGCGGCACGTGAGCGCAATGAGAGCTCATTCTACTACTATGCGCAGAAAAAGATTTAAAAAATACGATTTAGCACTCATACTTAAGAAAAATTAGGTGAATTCGCCTACTGATTGTAATAATCATCCTAAATGAAGGTCGGCACGGTGGACGTGTGTTGGGCATGCCCCCGTTCGGGTGAGTCCATCAGACATATTATTTCTGGTTGTTCTCGTCTGGCTAATGCCGAGTACTTACACAGGCAAGATTATTCACCAGCAACTTGCCTTCAAATATGAACTTGTGGAATCTGAGCTACCGTAGTACTAGTATGTGCCCGACCCAGTTCTCGAGAAAGACCATGTCACGTTGTACTGGGATCGGCCTATCATTACTGACAGGTCTATTGTTGCCAATAAGCCTGACATAGTGGTGATAGACCGATCAGCGCGCTGCGTAATGATAGTCGATGTTACCATCCCGCATGACGAGAACCTCGTGAAAGCTGAGAAAGAGAAACAAGTAAAATATCTCGACTTAGCACACGAGGTTGTCAGCATGTGGAATGTGAACAGGGTTGTTATTGTGCCAATTGTCGTAACGGCCAATGGCCTTATAGCCAAGAGCCTCTACGAACATCCGTCGAAGCTCTTAATTGGCAGTTGGATCAAGAGTCAGATTCAGAAGGCAGTACTCCTCGATACGGCCCGCATTGTGAGGAGGTTCCTGTCTCTGCAGCCCTAACCACCGGTAGCTTGGACCCTGCTCCCGATACCGGCGGAAACCTGTTTTTTTTATATTTTTAAATGTTTCTTTTAGCCTTTTTGTTTTTTAAGAAATATTTAAAAATATATCAAATAAGATGTTTAATGAATAAAGGGCATCCTAATAATGGAACAGGTACAGGTACTGAATATTCAGCATTTTTTTCAAATGAATTGTTCGTTTGTAAACTTCAGGTTTACTATCTGTGACTATATGGTATGGCAATAAAGTATATACCTATGTATGCCATGTTAAAACTAGCAGGCCAACTTTGTTAAGCGTTAGGTTAGCGTGGCTCACAATACTCGAAAATCTTAAACATTATCAAACTTTCCATTTTCAACCTACCGCGTTTACCTGCTTATTCCAAACATTGTATCTAGAAATGCGTCAACTGTAACCAATAGATAGATACTAAACTCGGAGTTCATTTACGGACTGTTATCATAAGCAAACAAGTTATTTTGGGTCAGGTCTAGCAAAGTAGATAGTTAATGGTTAGTAGCTATAGTTCTCCAACAAAATCGGGTCCCAACATTGCGTAGAAGACCAATAAAAAAAAACTACCTAGTGTCAATAGCTATGTTAGAGCGTTCTCCACGCCTCTACTAGTGCAGTTTGAAACTTAATTTTAATGTTTAACTCAGTATCGTTCTTTGAACTTGTTAATTGCTATTTTAAGCAAATACTCTTATCAAAATGGCCAGCTCGACTAAGACGGTTTTACAACATGCAAATAAATGAACGTATGCAAATTATCTTCTAAGGTATGTAAATTACAAAGTTATTGTACCCATAAGACAAAGTACTTACTTATATGATGCTCAACATTCACTATCGCTGATTTTACAATAAAAAAGCTCAATATTAATCAACGCAAGCAAGCATAGACTTCTTAAGGAACCTATGCTAGATGTACTTTATTCCAAAATCGGAGTTGGAGCTATAATATTGTAAATTTATAATTATGTGGACACATTACTTATATTTAGGTCAAGTGGAACCTTGATTTGTTAGTTGTTTAACTGATATTAATATATGAACTGTATGACTGATGCATGTTTTGTTGAAACAAGCTGTGGGTAAAACCGCAACCAATGTAAATAGTGGTATCGGTATCCCTATTTTCAATAACAAACTACATTAATTAATTCAATTGCATTGAATTAAATGTTATTTAAAAGAGCTAACCACCGACAAATTGCATGTGTTACAAAAATAAACAACACGAAATGTTGGTCCACAATTAATTGAATGTATAAATTAAAAGAGATTCATTCAATTGCAGATGCGTTTGTATGTATTCAATTAAAATCACTGAACTATGAATTTCAATAAATTAAAAATTTAAAATCATCAAAATCTTTGTATATTATTTGCTAAAAACATTTGGTCGGCAAACATAGATTTTAGTTAGAATTGTCGAGGCCCATTTGTGTTTGACAAAACAGCATCTCCTACACTCGGTTTCTGATTTATGAATTGTTAATAAAGAACTTGTCAAACTGGAGGTACTTTATTAACACTTAGAAAGATTCCTTTAATGTAGCCCGCGAAACGTTACATTTCTTACATCTTTTGCGTTAGAAATGGTGAAAATGAAAAGCCACCATCGTAAGTTGGTAATACTGAAGTGGAGTGCCCGTACCTGGTATTAGTTTTCCATATTTTCTCATTGACCTGAAAAACTGAAAAGCGTCTGAGGTGTAGTGGTGATGTTGTTTGTCCAGTTTACCTTTCCAGTCAATGAGATTCATACGTTCCCTATTCAATTATTATATAATTACTTGCTCCCAATTATCGCCTTGAAACTACCATTTAATTCATGAATGCCCTTGCGTGGCTAAAAGATTAGTTTTTGAATGTACAGTTTATTGAAGAGAGAAAACACTTTTTTTGTGTTAAACAAGGCTTTCTGTTTGAGTCTAAAATAGGCTGGAAATCATGAAATAGCTCTCTTATTAAAATTCGTTAGTTAGGTTTAAACTTAACTTACTGAGAAACTATTCATCTTAACTACAAGTCACAATTTATTAGAGCTAATTCTGATCACACAAGTAATGTAGAGTGGAAAAAAACTAAAATTGTCATCTAAATATTGTCAGATTTTATAATTTCACATTTTATCTTTACCACCATTTTATGAACTTAGCGTTCCCCCGACGCAACGACGCGACGACCACGATGAATATAAACGTTAAGGGACAATATTTCGTTTTTTTGTTCCTTTTAAGAGGTTTTTGTGTCGGGTTTACTTTAATTTAATTTTATTTCATGTTTTAAACTTATATTACGGGTACGCTACCATTTCACGCTACCATCGACACTAGCCCCAAATTCACGCAACCATTCTGGGAGGAAACACGAAATTCCCTCGCCTAAGTCTGTTATTATTTTTCATAATTACATTTTACTATAGTGATTGGGGTTTGCCAATGAAATATGGCACGTGGGGTTTTGAGTTTCAACCTGTTTTATTACGACTTTTACACACGTAACACGATTAACTTAAAAATAAGATTTTTAATACAGTTGCTCAAAAAGTGGCGTATTGCAGGGACGTATAGCGTTCGGGATGTGGGCTATTACACACTCGAGCTTTTACTTTACCTTTCCCGAACTCGTGCGTTCTCTTTCCCAACTGTCAAAATAATGCCTATTAAAAAGAAAAAAAACCAACCACGGAGTTTTTACTAAAAAAAAATCATAGAAGTTTTTATGATTCATGCAAATATTTCTAAAAAGAAGCTACTAATTTGTTTCAATATCAGATTTAATGATTTGATTCAATGAGTTAGGTTAGGTTTCATTTCATTTTCATTTCATATCAATAAAAAAAAATCTACTGAAGACTTGGCTGTATGGGCATAGTTCCCTTTGCCTACCCAGAAGGGATGAAGAAAACAAAAAAAAACTCTGCTTCTATTCTTTTACGGTTGGCGCCATTTTCCAAAATTGTTCTTTATTAAATTGCTTCATTTTTTCGCAACTGTATTAAAAATAGTTGTTCAGTACACGTGCGGAACCGTCATTGCAACTTGTTCCGACTGTCAACCCTCACCTTCGGCTGCGCCTCGGCTCGGGTAGACATTTGTCGGAACTCTTTGCAATGACAGGCATTCCGCACTCGCAATGAAATATACTATTAAAGTATTGAACAAACACAAAACACATTGTATAAGTCCAAACACAAGGTGGATCCCATACACCACTGAGGAGTTCGCATGAGATCAGATTATCATGCTTTTCAGACCTGTGGAAGTTGTTAATATCTCTTCATCGACTAGAAAAGAGGTGATGATCTTCAAACGTCTGAGCAGATTTTCTTGAAACATAACTAATAATGTTCTCGATTCAAAAAAAAAACAAAATCGAAATCGGTTTATCCGTTCAGTAGTTATGACACCACAGACAGACACACAGATACACACTGAGGCGTGAAGTGAAGTTGAAAGACGGGTATTGACCCGTCTTTCAACTTCACTTCACGCCTCAGTTTTGGTCGGAGGATAGAAAGCAATCCACATGTTTTGATGATGTAATTCAAGATGAAGTATACTAAAAGTCTTCGCCAGATAAAAAAAAAATAAAGGTCAGATCCGACTTGTACCCAAAATGTCCACAAAACTTCGTTAGCGAAAGGTCGTCATTCAAAAATGTCGCTAATACTGCTTTGGTCGAGTGTTACAAATCTCAACGGAATAAGTAAGAAATACCTACGTAAATTTGAAGTATTTTATTTATTAGTATTTTTATTTAGTATTTAAAAATACATATTCATTCAATTAAATATGTAATTGCTGTTGTTTATGTATTCCAAAATAATTTTCGTGGTGTTTTTTTCTTTTTTGAGATTACATAAAGAATAGAATCATTGATTTCAATCGCAAAGGATTATAAAATTCAACAAACAGTAACACATCTTAAACTATAAATACACAGATAAATAATACATTGAAGACTCCAATATAAACTACAGTATATTATTTTCCACAGTTTGCCAGGAATTTAATAAAATGTGTCCTGTAAAAAAAGTTAAAGTCCACTCAAAATCTAAATTTAGCGAATGCAGGCATAAGAAAAAGTAGAGATATTTTATACAATTTATATCACGAAATATCTCTGACTTCAGACCAAGTCTTTCACACTTATGTTCGAAACTATTCAAAAATATTCAAAAGTGTCTGCGCTCAAGCAAAATCTAAAATAATAAGTAATAAAATCGGTGTTTCTAAGAATAAAATAAAAACTGTTTGGCAGGTAATTAACAGAGAAACAGGAAAGACGCAACAACGAGATAAGAATGAATTGTCTTTGAAAATAGATAATAAAACAATTTGTGATAAGCTAGAAGTCGCTGAGACTCTAGACAACTTCTTTACCAACATTCCGTTAGAGTTTACGAAATCTCTCCCCTCTTCAGCTAAATTAGCTGTACCAATTTTCAAATCGGGTTGTAAGAGTGATCCCTCTAATTATAGGCCTATATCTGTGCTTCCAGCATTGAGTAAAATCTATGAAAAAATCATGCTGGCCAGATGTTGTCTCACTTCAACTCTAATATGATACTGCATAGTCAGCAGTTTGGTTTCACGAAGGGTAGGTCGACAACGGACGCGGGAGTAAAACTCATCAGTCACTTTTTGGAGTCCTGGGAGAAGTCCCAGGATGCTATTGGCATCTTCTGTGATCTCTCAAAAGCGTTCGACTGCGTCGACCACACCACACGGATATGTAAATTACACCACTACGGAATTCGTGGACAAGCTGCTGATCTTGTTCTCTCTTATTTATCAAACCGGCTGCAAAAAGTAAGTGTAAATGGGGCGATATCCTGCGGGTCTATAGTCAAGATGGGCGTGCCCCAAGGTTCAATTCTCGGCCCTTTCCTGTTTTTTGTTTATATTAATGATCTCCCTTATATGATGGCCAAATTTTCGGATATAATTCTATTTGTTGATGACACTTCGCTAATTTTTTAAATTGATAGAAAAGATACGGGCGTCTTACATGCAGGGCTGCCAGATGTACGATTTTAATCGTACTCCTACGATTTTTTGGCATTTTGACTCATGTACGATCGCTAGACCGTCGTAAGGAAAATTTACGATTTTTAAATACCTGGCAAATCTGACAACATTTCATAATGAAACGAACGTGCTCCACTGGCAAGTATGAGTTTCGGGGAATTCCTCAACAATTTAACGCGTACCTACGATCTTTTACTTGAATGAAGACTCTTTGTAGAGTCATTTAAAAGCTGTTGTTTGCATTTTTACGCAACTTATTTTTTTTTTCTTTAAGTAATAATTGCGACTTGTCAAAAACCTTTTTTTCTCGTCAGTCTCGCTCGATCTGTACGTAGTTCATATATCCTCTTTGAATCTGTATACTGTCTTGAGTGCTTTTTGTGTATGTTGTTTGTGGTCAAGAAAGAATGTATGACAAAACTGAAGACGAGCGACCTGCGCCAGGTACTCCAAAAAAGAAATTGGCTAAAAGAGGAGAGCTTTCTGTAGCAGAGAGGGATAAACACAGGGCACAGAAGTATCGTCCCGATTGGGAAAAACTAGACTTTTTGAAGGTCTGGTTAGGGCCTGGTATGGTATGTTTCTTTCTTCTTTCTAAATTGCATTTCTTTTCTAAAACTAAAAGAATTTTTGCTATTTTTAAATAAAACTTTGTACTTCTAGGTTGTACGATCTTTTCATACGATTTTTCCTTGTCATACGATTTTCATGTAGTTGGCGTACGATCACACAATTTTTGAACCTGGCAGCCCTGCTTACATGTTAACGAAAGCCTAACTATTCTCTCGAAATGGTTCGCAGCCAACAATCTCTTATTGAATACGAATAAAACAAATGGCCTTAAGTTTTCTTTACCAAATGTACTTTGTTGTGTAAGAATATAAATAAATAAAGTATTTGTTTGGGTTATATACTCGGCGCTGAGTGTAACGTTAGAGCGAGTCAGGGACGCGCTTTTTTATTAGTGTTTTTACAAATTTATTTATTTTTCCAAATATGGTTTGCGTACTCCATACTCGGAAAATTTTCACGCATTATTATATGGTCCATGGTTCGATTACCTGTTCATTCGATTCGATTTCCCTTTCATAAGAGATAGGATACTATTATTTTTTTGTAAAGTAAAAGCAATAATTTCTGTAAATGTATTCGTCGAATTAATTAATTGGCCAATTTATTGTGAAAACGTTCAAAAGTATTCCGAATAATTAAAGTACTATTCAGTTGAACCATCTGTGTACTGAGAATTACTCGTTCATTGTTAATTAGGTCAATTAATGTTTTTACGAATGGATGAATCTCGAATTCATTGGAAACGGAAATAGATAAAATTGGGAGATAGGTTTGTCACGTGTTTTGTATACGTGACAGACGTATCTATGTTGAAAACCCCATTTTTTCACAAAGATCGAAAGGGCCCGCCCGGGCGCTCGGTTGCAGGTATGCATTAGGGTGATCAGAGCTTTGCTGAATTCCATTGCATAACCCCTTGCCGAAAAATACGTGCATACGGAAAGAGCATGTCGGGATCAATTTGTACTTTTTTCAAATCAATGTGTTTACGAGAGGAGAGACTATTCGAAAGCATAAACCTGGATTTACTTAATTCTACGAAATCATGTTGTCTAATTAGGAATGAACTTTTACAATGGAGCTTTCGTAGGCAAGTATACTTACTTTTTTACTTTATAGTAATTAGTTCTCAACTTGAGCAATGTACCTACTGAGACTTAAAAAAAGTACACATTGGATATCATGTAAGTTCAAGCTTACGTTCTTTTCATAATAAGGAAACCTAATAGGTTATAATTCCATGAATGGAATAATCAGTCCGGGACAGTGGTCCAACTGCTCTGAAGACGATTTTGTTAAGTAGTACAAAACCATCTTTAATAATACTATTATTAATTATTCACTCATACATCTTTAAATATGACATTTATAATGTGAAGAATATTTAAAATATCTCGATTTCCTAACAAATAAGTTCCTGCTTGCGTACTGGCATGTAAGCAATGTCGGTTCTTGTATAACCCCGATACAATAAATCACGCTTATATAATGATACTATATGTAGGTATTCTCTAATAACATCACAATATTACCGGTTCAAAGCAGGAATTCAATCAACACCCAATAATTGAATTGTATACAACATGTTAGAATCTCACATCAACTCATGACATTAAAACATTGTTTTCCATTGTTATGCTGAAATGCTAATTTACCTATTAAGTGTGTATACTGTGGAGTTTATCGGAATTTAATGGTTTCTTATGCTAATTATTAAAACATACAAAGGAATGCGTTTTTCCTCCCAATAACTAGCAAGGGGCGGATTTCTAGACCTATCACGTTAATATTATTCTATGGTAGCATTTATTATTTTGCAATCTTAAAAATATCTAACTGGTAGATACTGCAAAACCATAGTAGCGTAGCTGATATTTCCCCATAGGGTATGTTCGCCTAGAAAGGTGGAAAACGTAGAGTAACAAAATAGCTTATTCACAGAGGTTGTTTAGTAATATGTCCTCATAAGCATTGAGGTATCTAAACGGATTAGGGAGATTAATTCCGAAAACAATAATGCTCAGTAGAATACAAGGAATCCCCGTAATCGGTATACGAAATTGTACCTACGTGTTTATGATACGTTTACAGAGATAAAGATTTCGATTCATCCCTCGCTCAACCACTTAGTAAAAGGCTTTACTTGAAAAATAACAATAGTTAGCGCGAGGAAAAATATCTCTTACAAAGTGGTCAGCTTACTGAATTCGGCGTGTTGGGCTTTCCTTTCACTCTTTCACATAAAAATAGATGGCCAAAATAACGCTCTAGATACCCTTAATGGAACTGAGATACCTACCTACGTTGGTGTATAAAAGTAGAGAGGTTTAAACAGTTGTGTTCTTGATTTACTATAAATAGTATCTGCAGCAATAAAAGTAAAAGGGTTTCGTTGTATAAAATGTACTGTTTGCAGGATGGAAAGTTGACCTTTCTAGTAATTCATCTGCCAGCAGACGTACTCTTAGGCCATTGATTTATTTACTGACACGCCTCACATTTTGTCTGGTGGGGGAATATAGTTCAACGCACTTGTTCAGTCGTTGCTCATTGATACGAATATTTAATATTCATATTGATCAAAAATTACTTCCTTTTAAATGTTGATTCTGAATTTATTGCGACTTAGTAATTCGCAAAAGTGTTTCATCGATCTTTGAATAGACTTGTACTTGTGACAATGACGTTTTGGGAATATTATGTATTTACTATGTCTATTTTACTAACATCTTTTATTAAATCATTAATGAGTTTGTAACTTGAAGGCTTCCCCTCGGTGTCGAGCTCGTACTTTGATTTGTATAACAATCTCGTTATTTTTATATAATTTTAACTCTTCGGAATCACCTATTAACATATCAATAGTATTATTGATATGTTAATAGGTGATTCCGAAGAGTTAAAATTATACTACTATTATTATTTTACTACTTACATGCAGTTAGCAGCCTCTAGTCCCATGTGGGCGGCCAAGAAGTCACCGCGTACACTTCACTATCAATTACATTATTGGTAGACAACATATGTTATTTTGGTGAAGGAATGTTGATATTTCGTCCCACAAGACCCATTGTCGTGTAAGTAGGGTTAGGTATCGATCGTGCGACTCAGTTATTGTCGTCTAGTTATCGTTTTTCCTGAGTCACGTATGCTCCAGGGTATACTCTCGGGACAGAATTAGCCATTCGGGAACCAAGCAATTTTTGTAATACTAAAGGGCCGACAATAATTTATAATGCTTTTGATAATATTACACAATTTCGCGATCCTGTTCCTCGAGGTCCATAAGGATATTAAGGCTGGCAAGTCGGATCTTATTAGATGATTGAATGATGAAAACATTAAAGATGCTTTGCAAATTATATGAAGGTATTTTGCTTTGTTGTGAGAGCGATGTTTAATAAAGTGCTTGACAAAAATTCGTTACGATATTTTTTCTTTGGTCTCGAGCAATATGATTGATTAGGTAAAAGAATCCTCCGTGCCCGTAAAGGGCGTAAGTGAAAAAGGTATATCATATTAATATCCTTCGTTGCCTACGTATTTGGAAAATAAAAGACCTATAGTATTCTTTGAAAACTACGGTGTTTACTTCTAAGAAAGGTATTCATGATCTTGTTATTACAAAATTGTTTTGTCTGCCTACATTAAAAGTGTTGCTGTGTTGCTCGAACTACGAACAAATACATCTACGTACTTAGTGTTTTGCTAAGATTCTTCAGGAATACAGAATAGTTATGTTCTAGTGTTGGAAACTCTCTCTTTGATCAGGTACACGAACAGCGCTTTATAAACTCGAATTATTATGTATGTATATGACTTACATAACCAAATCTGTTTTTAAAGAGTACCTTTATATTTTCCTGCAAGAATAATAGCCACTCTTGAAATTATTAAAGCCGGATTTATTCTTCATACAATAACAATGTTTTTTGAAAACGGTTTTCAAGGAAAATAGTCTTCATGTCAAAATATTGTTCGTAATATTATGTCATTACTTGGTTGCTTTTGTAAAAGGTTCGTTATAGTAGGTGCAGTATTATTATTATATACACCTCCATCCACAGCACACTGACTACCTAGTCAGTTAAATGAGAAGAGAAAGTACCTACTTTCTCTTCCTTTTTCATAAAACAAAATTCCTGTTAAATGTGAGTTTTACCTTTAGCTTTAAAAATCAGAGCCAACAGTTGAGTTGCTAATTTTTGTATCAACACTGCGTATTCAAAACAACATCAAAACCTGGGAGCCGTTAATCTGACACGGAACAATGGGGTCCAATCCCATTGGTCTGGCCATCGCAGTCGGGATACGTCCATTTCAAATTAGTTTAACTTTGGACGGTTTGTTTATTTTTCATTTATCTCAGGCACGGTAAACGGAACTTTTACTTTGTTGAGCTATTTGGTGAATTAACGGATAGATGCAATTTTTGTCCAAATATTTTTTAGCTAGAGCAAAAACAAAAATATAGCTTTTTGTTTTACTTATAATACAGGCTTACAGACTTTTTGTTTTACTTTTAATGTTCTTCACTTTTAAAATGAAAATGAGTCGTAAATTTAGTTGAGGTTTTTATAACGGTTAACATACTTGAAATGTTTGAAACGCGGGTTATACATGTGTCTCAGTTCCGTACCTCAAAATTAAAACAGGATCATTTCAATTTGTATCCAACGTGAAATATCGCTTGTGTTAATCTTAGCTACGAGTATTATAGGCAGTACGACAATAATAATGAACGTTATGTACAGTTTCGTGAGCGCATCCCGGTGCGCTTCATGCATCGGTGAGTCAGCCCGCGCGGCCTGGTACCGCCACTCAGACGGGTGGCGCGGCGCCCCGCCCCCCGGCCCCCGTCGCTCTCCCTGGGACTCCCTCCCCAGCCTCCGGCACGAAGGCAGCCTTAACGACTCCGGTTACAGGAGCAACAGGGCTGACAGCTTCGAGCAAAGGTATGATATACTTCTACGGTATACTCGTTCATCTTATCTACAGGGTGAAATTAAAGTCATGGGCATTATTTTAACCTAAGGCACTACTCACGATATTGATTGCTTTGGGGCTATTAATACGCAAATCAAAAATATTATTGATGCAAGTACGGAAAACCTTCAAAATGTAGTAAGTCATATTGCACAACGCTTATTATTGCAAATAAACACATTGAGTAATTAAAACAAATTAATTCATTAACGCCAATAAGTTTTGAAGTATCAAAACCATAAAGCGCAGTACAGCTCGGAACGATAGGTAAACACATCAAATAATACAAATTCCGTACTTGCATTAATAATATTTTTGATTTGCGTATTAATAGCCCTAAAGCAAACAGTATCGTGAGAAGTGCCTTAGGTTAAAATAATGCCCATGACTTCAATTTCACCCTGTATAATAATATGTATAAAAATAAATCGCTGAATGTGTTGCTAAGCGCAAATCTCGAGAGCAGCTGAACCGATTTCGCTAATTCTTTTTTTATAATATTCCTTGAAGTACGAGGATAGTTCTTACGGAGAGAAAAATTAAAAAGATTTGTAATAATACTTAAAAGTCAATTTGTACTTTAAAACCATACCATAAAGTTTAAATGTTAGTGGAAGAGTTGCGGGAAGGCAAAACAATTGAGTAGCGTTAGTATCGTAATAGTCCGGGGCTTTTAGATTTGAACCCTGCATTAAATATAAACAGCGATGTTTTTCTTGAATCGTGTACTTGACCTTAGCTCTTCAAATAATAAAAAAAAATTAAACATTTTCCGAGACCGGATCAAGCTGAAAAAGACGAAAACGCGTTTTTGTGAATAAAAACATGGGAAAAAAAGTTAACAGGACAAATTTAGTTACTTTAGGTAAAGAATTGGTGACAGTAATATATTTTTTCAGAATTAAACATTTTCGTCCACGGAAATTACGGTAAAAAAACATTTACGAAATTTTTGGATTGTACTTAAGGCAAAAATATAAACAGCGGTTTCTTTACATAAAATAACTTAAATTAATATATTACACCGCCAATAAACAAAATTAAACAAATTGTACTACCGGAAGTTATTATTACCAGTTTTTTTACAATAGCGGTTGAGGCAAAAAGGTAACAGGGTTTAATTTAGTTTAACTTTCATCTAAAGGCTATTTCTAACCTATTTACACGAAAATTAAACACTTTAAAGCAAATCGTAAAAAAAAATCAATTAATGTTTACGTAAAATACGTCTGCAAGCTTTATTCTTGTATTTGGCGCAGCACTTTCATAGGAATTTGATCTTTCCGTAATAGAAATAAGGTGTACAATCGCGTAACTCAATAAAACAACGACTCAAACAACAACACAGTCATACGCACACAATGAACGCAGCGCTTATCTTGTTTACGCACACTAGCACACGCCGTACGCCGCACGCTGCTTAGCGCTAACACCGTGCATCGTAATTTAATTTTTACTTTGACAATATTAATTATCGCTCTAATTTGTTTAATTTTGGGGGATTAAGGTTTGGATTTATATATTTCTCATTATTAAATGAATTTAAATTCTGTTACATTTTTGCCGTAAGTAGTATTTAAGATTTTTTGATTTTCTTGATTTTCTGTGAAGTCCGGAGCAGAATTTGTTTAATTTTCATAATAATAGTTAGACATGGTGATATAAATCATTTTAGCACTATTTTTGTCCTGTTAATATTTTTGCCTTAAGTACGAAGTCAAATTATAAGATTTTTTTAAAAAAACGAGTGTTCCGTGGACGAAAATGTTTAATTTTCTGACCTACTTGTAGTACTCAATCTGTTCTACAAATACTCCAAATAAACATACCTGTTTATATTTTTTTCCACCAAGTTATATACATATTAGACGTTTTCTTAAAAAAAACATATACGCGGAGGTGAACTTTTCGCGGGATACAGCTTAATATACTCTCCTGTCCATACCCTACACATTCAATGAAAAAAATCGCTGTTTTTAATTAATGCAAAGTTAGCCTAATATTCGGCGTAAATTCCCCGGACTATAAACTGTTAGGCGGTACGAAGTTCGCCGGGTCAGCTAGTTTCGAATATTTTTTTACAGCACAGAGTTCACTTGAAGACTCCGCCGTGTTTTCATACGGCGGCGTCTTCAAGTGAACTCTGTATTGTGTAGTGAACTGTCTCCTTACTAAGCAAATTACATATACGTTAAAAACATTTTGTTCATAAAGAGGCTTAGTATGAAAGTATTTCATGAATTAAAAGAAATGTATTGAAACTTCAGTCATCATTATTTATTTACTTCAAATTAAAAAGGTATAATAAATACGACCTCATCCGAAACTCAATGTTCATTTTAACAATTTATGTCACTGAAGAAGATTGGCAGTGAAATCCGACTCCAAATGAAGTTCTCATTACTGCCTGTCTATCGGAACCCGGCCCGAAATGGAATGAACGGATTTTGATTCCCCTTGACAGGTTCATTTTTAATACTTAATAATTTATTAGTTGAAAATTTAAATGGAAAAACGAAAACTTTCCAATACGACTGACTTTAATTTGTTCTGAAAGCGAAATGAATTAGGTCGATATAGAACCTATTTGCCGACGGCACCTTTTTCTAAAGTTACGGTCAGTCACAGATTTTGATAAACTTCATAGGTTAGGTTATCTTAAGGGCTTATTATTTGTTCACTCTTCTCTTTTGTCAAATCTTTTGTCAAATAATATAATTGGTAACATGGGATTTGACTGGAGAACAACTAAGACGTACCTACTCAAATATAGAATCAGTTTCCTATGGCTGTTGAGAATCATTATATAAAAAGTCTTTTTGGTAGATATTATACCTTACAAAACAATTCTTATACGAATTCAGAGAATTACTCAGTATAAGTATCTCAACTCGCGATTCCAACAAAATATTACATTATTTTTCAGGATCTGACGTTGGCCTAAAAACAAAATTAACTTTGTTCCCATAAGAAGTATCAAATTTTGTTTATAGGTTCATTCTCTTTACGATAGAAAAGTTTTGTAATTGAACGTAAAATCACTATTACAGTAACAAAATGTTTGTTTACTTTAAAACAGGCAGGCAAACATTTCTGACGACTAACATATTTTCAAAAGACATTTCCTAAATCCTCGCGGGAGGATGAAAATTGGAAAGTTTGCCCAATACGTAAGCCAAAAGGTATTTCGTGTTTTTTTTTCAAGTAACGAGGGTCCCATGTGTCTTCATTTCCGCTGATGATACATGACTACGTACATTTTCCACATTCTATCAAAGTTGTCTTGTCAACCAAAGTGCTCCTGACTAAAGGTCTTTTCATCACTCAAAGAAAGATAAATAATAGGTTACAGCAACAAACTCGTTAAAAAAACTGTGCTTTTATTTTCCATTTTTAATTTAAAACACCGCGCGAAAGTTAAACACAAATCCGTTAATCAAGTAAAGTTAAGAAAGGGTAAATATTTAGCTTCTGTTACAGGGGTGTTTTCGACCGCCAAGACAGCGTTCGTTCGGAATACACAAGTGATCGCGAATCTGCGCGCTATGGGATTGTTCAGCAAGCCTCCATTGATAGCACCGACTCCAGGATTTGCTACTTGACATCGAGTGAGGTAAGTTACTTCTATTGATTTCTCCCTCCTCCTCATCCTATTGTTTTTACTGTGTCTAACCAGGACAAGCTTATCTTAAGAGAGGAATTTATGTATCAAGTAAGTATCTGGTTTATTGCGGACATACCTTAAGTTTTATTAAATCTCATACATTTATATTAGGAGCATTTTGTGAAGGAAACCAGACTTGATTGTTTTCTCTACATTCATGTTCCATAGGTCATTTACTAAGCAAAATTTTAGGCATAATAAGAGTTTAATAAGAATGAAAGTAAATTTTATCGAATGTTATAGAAGTACCCACATAATTATTTAACATTGGTTTTTTTTAAAGTTTGCCTACCTCACACATATAATACATTAAAACATGCAAAATAATAAACGTTGTAGTTAATTAAGTCAAACTAAACGAATGAATACATTAACGTTGTGATTTTCATAAAATTGTTGCTGAATCTTTCCATATTGTTCTAAATCTAATTGTGAATTCTATGAGGTACTCTAATATACGTCTTACTAAATCTATTCACGTATTTAGAATTCAAATGCAAATCGATTTAATGAAACAGCTTCCGTGCACATAGTTATTAATTCCGTTTTAGAGCAGTAGAGGAAACCATCAAATAAATAATTAAAATATATCGCTAACATTATCAAGCAAGGGCTTTCATTATCATTACCTTTATTAATTAGTCCTTATCGCCCCTCTGTTACGAAAAGACCTTTCACTAAGTCTTCCACTACTTGTCGTATAAAAGGCGTCGAGTTTTTCTCTCCACCTTTTGTGACGTCTACATTATCGCCCAAAGGCTTTCCTCGTTCATAGTTTTCCCCGCAGATTTCCCCGGTTTTCTTTCATTTTGATGCAATAGCTAAATAAAGATTAGTCGTAACAAAATCCTTTATTTATGAATATTGTCTTTCTATAGCTTCTGAAGGTACGGAACCTTTCTGCAATTTTTTCAGTATCCTAGAAAAGTAAAGTCTTGTACCTTAAAAACTGCAATCATTTTAGATTATGGTGACATTATGCCTTCAAATCCTATAAATTGTAACTGAACACACTTCCGAGCTTTAATAATCTCACATCAGTGGGCAATCTATATGCAAAGTAGCTACCTGGCCTACTGGTTCTTGAATTAATTTGATGTTTTTTTGTGCCATTATGTATATAATGAAACAGTACTATCTCATTTGCCTACGCTGTCCTGTCCTGATTGACGATCTTAATAAAGCAGTTTTTTTTTTGTTAAAACCTTAGTTCAACAAAACAAAAGACTGGACTATTTTAAAAACCCCAGATCCAAATTAATATGCCTGAAGCAAGTATATATATACAAGTTCGAATACAAGCAGAAAAGTGGATGATATGATGACGATATTGTGGCAAAATGTGCGAAAACAACTAATTATTTTAAAAATAATTGAAATTAACTATGTACTGTCAGGCGTATAATATTGAATTAGGCTTGTTATCAGCTAGTTTTCTTCAAAAGTGACATAATTTATTCGTACGATTCGATAGATAGCAATATCATAGTACACGAGCCAAACAAAATGTAAAATAGTGATGGTGGACGAACGGTCCGGAGGAGCGACATCTGGGATGTTCGCCCGCCCTCGGAAGCGATCGGCGGAGCCTGCGCGCCAGACGCGCTGCGCACTCAGCTACTCCAATCGTATCCTGAACGTAGTATTAAAAATATTATTTTGAGGTTAACTTCTCTCTTGTATTACAATGAATTAAGGCCAATCGTGGGTTTCAAACACCTAAATTTGTCGCAAAATAGCTGTGTCGAATGTCGCGAAAGAGAACATTGAATCGAAAATTGAGACGTTTTGTGTGTGTAAATACAAAGCTTTTACTGTCAAGTGCACGGACAAAGAAGAGTTGCGTCGTCCTCGCTCCGTTTTGCTGTAAAACTCAGTTTTAATTCTCACGGTTGTTATAGTTAAACCAAAAATCGAATGAAACTATTGTGAAAATACGTAAATTATCTATAAACATATCCTACGTGTTGAAGTGAAGTCAATTCAAAGGCCTACGTACGAGTGAATTGTTGACAAATAACAATATTCCATTTTTATTAACAATAACAAGATACTTACTATAATTAAATATATTACATGTTACTAATTAAGTAGAGTTCCTGCCTGTATATCGCTTGATCCACCTGTGATATTTCGTCTTCGTAATGAATGTTAACCTCTGTGTGTAGGTGTTTTCTAAAGCTGCCAACTCTAAGTAAATATTATATCGTAACTCATAGAGTGTTCAATGTTATTTTGTTAATATTGTAAAAATAAAAATCTGTCGTTGACTTTATACTTAAATATAAAATAACTCAGACTCGTAAATATTTACTGTTGTTAGATGTAATATAAATATAAACAAATAAAAAGTAGACATCATTCAAGACAATTTCTACGTTTAATAATAAATGATGTTTGCACTATAACTTGTATGGGGGCCATCAAATCTAAGAATGCTGTATTCTCAAAGGTATTGTTTTATCATAAATAATATTTTAGTTATTTCTTTTTTAAACTCTTTGCACAAACAATAAGACGTATTTTTTCTTAACCCTTAGACATGATATGGAAACAATCATTAGGCTTCAATTTGGATTGAAAACAAAAAAAACCCATTCAAAAATTTAATTATGAACTAGCAACATCAACATTGTCTGAATAGCCAAGATTGTTTTTTTTTTGTTTACTTATCTCAAACAATTGAAAATCATTTTACAATCAGTTTTATAACAACTGGACACACGTGTGTCCAGTCTTTCGTGTCGAGTTGGTGACTATCCCATTTTATATAGAAAGTAGGTAGCTATGACCTTGCCTATAAACGAAAATCCTTGCTAGGCACTTTTACACTTTCCTTGGCGAAAGGCAAGTTTATTTTAGGTTGTTTATTGAGCCACCCTCTCTATTTCACTGTAATGGGATACTGAAGGCCTAATGTTTATTCTTGAACGCGAAGGTACGGCCACTGTAAATTGTGTCAAGGTCGAGTTTCTATTGATCCCCTTCTTTCGTAGCGAGAGCCGGCCCGTCCCATGTGTTTTCCGGTTTATACATTCTGATGTGTATAATTATTTCAAGACCCAGCGGACAAATTGAATAAAAAGGGGTTGCATACTTGGAAGTGATTTTTTATTGTATACGATCTTTTTTGTCTTCTTAATGTTCATTATGTTTTATTTTATTGGAGTCCTTTTTTATTTTCCTTTTCTTTGAAAAGCCTAGCCTCTTTTTTGTTTTATTATACTTATAAATAGAGCCTTTTAGAAAAGATTCATAAAAGCTCTTAGCATATATTAGGATGTTTGTTGACTGTAAACAAACATAAAACTTTTCGTATTATATTTAGTTAACAGTTAACCTCAAATATTTAATAATATACAAATGTTTACATGGCCTTCATGAAACAAAATATGAGTACTTGGGGTTTAACTGTGCTTACTTTATAAGTTACCTTGGTGTGTTATTTTATGGCTATTAAGTACTATTTTATTTATTTATTAAGTATTCTTGCCAGTTTTAAACTTTTTTTTAGTGGATTTTTACAAACTATAATAAATAGTCACTGCTAAGGTAATGGACCATATTTTTGGAGTACTTAATGAAGGGCTTTCGTTTTAAAAGTCTCTTTGATCATTCTGAAACGTTAAATCTGGCCATGATACTTGTGTTGCCCAATTTTAAACGGAACGCACTCGGTAATTATGTAGTTGAGCCGTAATTCATCAATGGTTTTTTTACGTTACAGTAGGCCACTTTTGAAAATTAATCAAAATGCTACCTCTTTTAGTGCTCCATTTTGTTTTGTCTTTCTTCGAAATAAACCTCTTACTTACTTACTCAGTAATAAATCTTCCAAGATTCTAATCCGTTGCTCATAAAACAGCATAGGTTTTTCTTTTTCCTGTAGTCAAATCATAAAACAGTACATTTCATTCGTTTCATTCATGCGACATAAAAATATTGCATGAATGATAACAAAAACATTTATATAAGTGTCTTTATGGCAAATATGAAACATTTTTCGCTAGTGACTAAATACATGGCTGAGAAAACAGCTCAACATGATGTATATCCGCAGGAAACATGTAATACGTTGAAGACAGGTTATATATCGTTGGTAAAGCAAACCCCATTTGCTGGGAAAGCTTTTAGAGGCAACCATAAACTAACAGCGCTTTTCTTTTCACAAAAATTTGACCAAGTTTGGCATTTCCATTGAAAATTAACCATCAAAGACTTGTCAATGTAGAACCATTTATTAATCATAACTTTTTGTTACAGGTAAGTCACTTTTAATTAATGCTCCAGTACAACATTGCGGTAAGTACTTAGTTGTATAAGTTATACCTAAAACTTAATGAAAATTTAATATTTATTTAATTTTGAGGGTAGAAAACTTTGAATAACATACGCACACTATTAATTTTAGACTAAATAGAAGATTGGCAAGTACAATTCACACATTTTTATTTTATTCGTTTCAAGTTTTTATTGTTTCATAGCTTATTATGTATTCAATGTTTTCACAACTGCTTAATCGGGATGTAATAAGAAAATAAACACCTAGTTTCAAATATTTTGTAACATTATATGTTTGAGAAATTGATTGGAATTGAATCCTTCAGCTTTCATTGCATTTGTAAAAAACAGACTGTACCTTCGTAAAATATTTGATATTCCGCCTCTCTCTTTTTAATTAGTTCATTCATAAATATTCCTTTGAATTAACATACAGAATCAAACACATACTCGTAATTACTAATTCGGAAACAAAACCAACACTTTGTCATAGATGACTAAAGTATAAGTAAATTATATCTCTACTAGTCTTGATCGCAGGCGTCAGGTAGACGGTTATTACTTTGATTTTCAAAAGGCGTTCGACAGAATCAACAATGACGTCTTGCTGTCAAAGCTCAGTGCGATAGGTGTTGCTCCAGGGCTTCTACGGCTTCTTGCAGATTATTTGCAGGACCGACAACAATTTGTCAGATTGGGTTTATACGAGTCACTACATATACCACTCTTGCCCGGGTGTGAGTCAAGGTTCGGTAGTCGGCCCTCTCCTTTTCATTTTGGTAATTAATGACCTTCCTGATGTAGTTGCGAATGCTAGATCCCTCTTATATGCTGATGACTTAAATCTATATAATGAAATAACATTATAGCACGATTGCCAAGCTCTGATTCAGTATATAAGTGGAGTTTAGAAAATAAAATAGAATTTAATATATCAAAATGCTACGTGATGTCTTTCGGTTAAATGTTACGCCCAATGAACTTTCTATACAAACTGAATGGAGATAAAATTACAAGAACTGATTTCATGAAAGACTTGGGAGTCATATTCGACCGTAAACTTTTCACGACCACATCACATCCACTGCTATGGATTTCTTCAGACGCCTTTTTTTTCTTTTTCGGATGGGAAATCATCAAATGACCCCACCTGCTCTGGGCGGAGCGGAAGGGAGTGCCAGACTTGACTGACTAAAACCCATCCATGTTCCTTCTTAGCCCTTTGTGTTCCAGGGCCACGGTACCTCTTTCGATCAGTCCCGCAGCCCTGGCAGGCATCGGCTCTCTCGGACCCCTTCCGTTCCTTCAGACGCCTTGGCTTTGTTTTAAAGAACCGTTGTGACTTCCACAACACCCACGTTATCAAGCTTGTTTATGGGGCATTGGTCCGTTGCAAACTTGAGTCTAGTGCGTGCGTATGGAATCCTTTTGAGGAGCAATATTAGGAAAAGTTCAAAAAGCATTCCTTAGATACCTTTACAAGCACTTGCACGGGTATTATCCTTTCTTGTATCCCACTAAATTCCTGTTGGGTTGCTTAAGTTTCAACTCTCTAGAAGTAAGGCGGTCGCGCGATCAGATGACTGTAATATTTAAAATTCCAAGGGACACTATTGATGTTCCTGATCTGCATAATGACATCTGCAAACTATTTGTCCCAGACAATTACCGTCGTGGCAGGAAACACCGCTTACTGGCTGTTCCAACTTGCCGTACTGTTGCACAGTCCAAGTCACCTACTCCTTTACATTAGCCGCTATTAACGTTCTCCTGAACTCAAACACAGATCTATATGTTTGCGAATGAATGGAAGGTGATACTGTCAGAATGTTTGAATTTTTGTGAGAAGAATGCATGACTGTGTTAAATAAATTAATGTTAAAATAGTGTAATTGGCTTCGGCCGTTCTATTTTAATAAATAAATAACTTTAATTACGATTTCTTTGTGCGAGCGTTACAACTACATGTATGTCTTGAGATTACCTATGATTTAGATATAGGTCTAACGCTCCCACAACGCTACCGATCTTTCATATAATCTACAAAACCTTGAAATCAACTTTCTGTTTGAAGGTTTATCAACGCTGTCTTTGTCCGAAACAGAAGACTACTATGGTTATAGAAAGATTTTCTCTACCCTTACCGTGTCGAGTAACTACAAACATTATTCAGGGTTATTTTCTCACTGACTCACTGTAATTGCAGTGATATAAGAAAAAAAAATCGCTCTTTCCTTTCCCAAATACGGACCGTATAAAATACATTTCAGAGCCATTCCGTGAAAGTGGCCCGTCTGATATTGTTTGCTATTTATTTTATACCTACCCCACGGCAACTACTGTAAAATACGTTCTCCCCTTTTCCTTGCCCTTGAGTTTCAAGTACGGTTAAAGCCAGTTTTTATAGAGTGGAGCCATTAAAATTAAATCTTTAGTTACGAAGTTATTCTACCTACCTAAGTATAAGGAAAAATACGATTGAATGAAAAGCTCCTGACTTATTTCAATAGAGATCTGATAGAGATACTTAGAAATTTTACTTTGGTAATTATTATGCGCAACGATCAGTGGTTAAAATTAGGGTCTGTTTTGGACTTTTGATTTTATATTTACTATTAGTTTGTCAATGTACTATTATAATCTAATGTTAACCTGTAGCTTTACAATATGTGTTTCAAGTGTGCAAACTCGGTATAAGTAGTTTTCATTCAATGAAGCCGTATACACGAGATTGTTGCATTGATTGCACTAGCCGTCATTATTCTGTAATTGAATAGACTGGGCAGTCTCTCAAAATTCTTGCGAAACGGACATTTCGCTGTAAATCAAATTTGGAACACGTCATGCACTGGCCCTGTCAGGTCTTGTAGCAGGCCGACGGCCCTCGGTCGCCCCGGTCGCTCGCATCGATGTCGCATCAAGCTCTGCTTCGCTTCACCTTCTACGTGCATCGGCCAATGCACGTAGCGAGCAAAGTGGCAAAGGGACGCGCGCGGGGGGGACGCGGGACGCGTGACGCGCGGGGCACTGTAAAGCCTTACGCCTGCGCTCTGCCGCCAGCGCCATTTATCCTCTTGTAACATACTCTTGGTTCGTTTGCTAGGTCAATTATCTTTAACGTATTGAAGCTAGGATAAAACGTATTACAGTCACAGGTTGCTTTTAATAAATCTTGATTCAGCTACAGTTTTATGAAAGGTAAGCTTCGTGCATGCGATACTCGTTTACCTTCTATAAATGTATGGACCTACGAAGTTAATCACATTTGTTCATAAAAGCTTAGTCATTTATATATTAACGTCCGATAAATTTTGAAAAGGTAGGAGGTTCATTAAATCGATTGCGATGTTAAGCCAGAGAAGCGATCATAATTTATGATTAATTAACTTTGCTTGTTCACTGCGTGATTTCCCAACTTCCCTCGAAAATACAGATAGACGATGGAAATGCTAGCAACCAATTATTCTAACTGATTAAGTTTAAATGTGTTTTGAAGACGTTGCGTAATGGGAAAAGAAATTAATTATTTTAGCTTAACTAAGTTTTTACTCGACTTCCCGAGAGCTTTTAATTATGGAAATGGATAAATCTAGTTAGTTGGAACTGCTACGTACTACATCTGTGAGAATTATATTCGCCCATGAGCACGTTTGAAACACATAAAAAATAATAGGGTGTGAGGTCCACGCGTCCAGCAGGCTTCGGGGGAGTGCTCTGATGACATTTTGTTTGTTAATGATTGATCGCTGGACAATTGATGGAGGATATTTATGTACATTGTAAACAAGTTCGTATCGACAAATAATTCTAAGGAAAATCCACCATAATAAAGAACAACAAAAGCTGTAATGTTACTAAGTACTTTATTTTTTTTAATAAAAATACATAAGAAGAATTAATAAATGATGCACTCATGACTCGGTAACGACTAGATGGTTGTGTGCCAGTACATTACTTACCGCTAATGTTATTAGTTTCACACCACGTGCTCTACAATGAAACGAGCACGTCTATATTACCGCACATTTACCAATGTCTCACAAATTAATTAACTAGCTTCGTTCGAAATAGGCGCGATATTTTCTTGCTCTCCAATATCCATGTAATATATTACGGGGAGAATACCTAATCAGTAGGATTATAGTACCCTTTTCAACCCAACACAGGTACAATGACTCTGAATATATGTATTAAAAGGTCGACCGTTTCCATGCCTCCGCTAAATAAAACAAAAAATATATTCAATAGGATTTCATGTAGGCACGAATTCCATTTACTGCTTATGAAGACCCACCGTTTGAATCTAAATGAAAGTGTTGAGCTGCTGAAAGATTGACGGGAAGAAACCTTAATCAACATAAGAATCCAACATTTTTGAGAAAACTATAGAATCTAAAACTATAGTAATCGTTTTATCTTTGTTAGCTTATTTAACAGTTAATATTAACTCTGGAAAGTATTCAAAGATAAGATCTTTTCAGATAATTATTGTTCATAGTTTGTTTCATTTTCAATGTTTTATTATAGCAAAAGATAGCAGATATCTTGTAATTGTGATTAAACAAGAATTAATGCTGTAATACTCGGTACAAAATATTTATCCCTGCCTCTACCTTGTACCGCATTCCTGCGGTTTAAATATCATCTTACTAATACCTACTTGCCCAGTCATAATCTGAGCAGGTAAGGCGGTTTGGTGATAGCACTAAACCTTACCTCCAAGATTATGACATTAACCATTCCGTCGTCCCCTGGGTCGTTTGTTTTGCAAGTCTACGAGTTCAGGCGAAGTTTGTGGAGTCAATGAGTGGCCGCTTACTGAGCAGGTATTATTGATGATAATTTAGTCGATGTTTTATATTTTAATATCAAGTATTTTATTAATACGATTGTAATTAAAACTCGAAAGCTTTTCATGAATAGGCCTAAGGACCTAATTGGAGAAAAAATGCCAAGTAAAGGTGTGTAGCATTCATATGTAAAACACCTTTACTTGACATTTTGTCTCCAATTTAGGTCCTTATGCAATACCATTAGGCAATACTCATGTATTTCCTGGTCTTAAAAACTTTGCCGATTGTAAGTACGATATAAAGTAATATTTGATTTAGTTTCTTAAATAATTGATTTGAAAAGAACTTATTATTACAACAAATATCTCGTTAACAAATGGCAGATTTGTACCTACACACGCGCAAGTCTATTATACAACATTTCAACGTTACTAATTAGCAAAGTGTGATAAGTAGAAACCTATTCAAACCGTTCCATTACTCTCCCAACATAACAAGGGCGCGTTAAATAAATGTTACAGTAAACTTCCTCATACGTAAGTCATATAAGATGTAAACAGTTTCAAAAGAACATGAATAAATACTTAAAGTTGTGAATTAGGAAGCAGGCGCCGAGACCCCGCGGTTTCCATCCCCAGACACATTATTATTTGCTTCAATACACAATCCGCTATCAAAACGTAAAAATTGCCTCGAGATAACTTATTTTCGTAGTTTTACGCTCCGCTAACGAATATTAAAAATGATGGACGACTATCTATCACTAACGGACCGTAGGTACTTTGCTGTTGATATTAACGGAATATACGGGCGACATCAAAGCGGAAAAAAATGATATCAATCAATAATATTCCATGGCGTGCCCTACTAATCTTACACAGAGTAAATATCCGCTTGAAGTGCATTCACCTCATGTAGTACATGTATATGTAAAGCGCACGTTTTATGTCTTTTTACTTCTTCAGCGTAACACGAAGATGGTAAGAATATTTTCCGCGTGGGAAAACTCGGTAGCGAAGCATGACAGGCGCGCGATAACGTTCTGCTATGTTGTACTCTAATTAGATTAAGCCAGCACTGAGCAAAACTTCCTCTGCATTATACTATTTACTTAGCCTATATCTTACCCTATTCAAATAAGGAAATCTGGTTTTACAATGTAACCTAGTCGTGATATTTTTAGTTTAAACAACCTATTTTACCGCTATGTTTTTGTTTAAAAAAGCCTACTCGTACTTTTAATATTTTTTGTATGCCTTACACAAAATACGACTTTCACAATACAAACATGCTTAAAAAGTAAGTTATAAAAAAAAATATTATGTCTACATTCCGTTTTATAAATCTTTGTTATCTATTTCTTATTTTGCTTATCTTCTTAACTTAAGCCATCACAAAAAGAGACACAAAATCCTCCAAAATGAATTAATAGCCCGCCATATTGCTGTTCTTTACAATAATTTAATTAATCTCTTTATCAATGTCAACACTTATCTGGAAATATCCGTTAATTCTAGTAGAAATAAAATTAAACAGTGGGTTGTTATATCGTGTGGTAGGCGGGAGAGCGGGGCACACGGGCGCCGCCCGCCCGCAGGCGCGCTTGCTCCGAAAGCGCCCGAGGACTTACGATCGTTTCATTCCGAATCGTAACGAAGTTCGACGATCGCGACCACCCTCCGTTGACGCGTGCTGGATCCAGTCGCAGCGAGGGCCGCCAGGGCGTTGGAGCGGCTCTGTGTGTGCTTAGTGCTTGGTTATGTAACTCAAAAAACTTATTTATTTATTAACTTAAACAAATCGACTCGTGACTTCACTGTAGGCGTGCCGACAAACAATGGTTAAATAAATAAATATTAATGTTCGTGCTCTCCATTTACGTATTGTGTGTAAAAGTGATGTGTACGCCTATCCTCGAAGCGATTGAAAGTCTGTACAGGTTTATGGTTTACTTTAAAATATTCGATTGCATTCAGTGCACATACATGTTTTAAACATAACATATTAAAATTATTTAAACCATTAGTAACATATTTGAAGTGTGATATTTAAGGCAGTTGTTCTAAATTTTGTTAGAGAATAATATTGTTGTTGAAACATTATAAATATGAAACGTGACGAACGTCAGGTGAATACTGGAAGAGCGTAACTTATTGGTACTAAACTGAACAGGGTTGTAGAAATGTAGATGGCAGGTCACGTTTTTCGTTGTTGTTCCAATTAAAAGAACAAATAGAATCAAACCAAACTGAATTTGGCGCAATGCAGGGCGCTTGGATGGAAACGTCCACGAGTTGCGGTGACTCATTCCGAATCCATAATTGCTTAGTGGATTCAACATTCGATGCAATCTCAATCACACGCGTATATTGTACACACATCGGCGTTGATACCAATGACTATTTCGGCAAACATCTAATTCCTTACAAACGTAATGTTATATAGAAAAGCTTTTATCAAAGATTTTGTGTTTACTGAAACTCCCGTTGGAACGGGGAGAGAACTGCAAGAAGACTTTGTGTATTTGAATACGATACAAACAAAGCCGCTTATAATGTTTTATATGAGCTCAATATAGAAGCCAAAGAAGATTCAATAAAACATGACATTTTCCATTTCCGACATTTCATATCGCGGTCGGGTTGAAAGGTAATGCCAGCGCTAGATACGATTTGCGGTATTGTCAATGCCAAGTCGGTATTTGGACTTCTACTATTGTTGAGGACATTTTTATATTTATGTGTTTTCTTACTTAACGATAGTCTGAACCTGCTCGATATTCAATTTCTTTTCGACGATATCATTCGATTATTCTTTCTAATAATTAGTTTGAGAGAATCCATAAGTCGTCTTTGAGATAACTTGTCACTGATTAGCTTATTTCAGTGACAAATGCTCAATATTAATTTTTATCTTTTACAAGATGATTGTACAGCAGAAGCCTTGTCTATCAATTATTCAAAAACTTTTTCCTTTAATGGATCCGGTAATAACAAAAACAGCAAACAGAAGGTAACGGCTTAACGAGGGCAATTTATCAGATTCTATTGGAGATTAAATTCCATTACTTTATCGTTTTGCGTAATTTTCAAGTGATTTGTTGCGACGCGATGGCTTTTACCGTTAGACCTATACATGAATACCTACCGATATGTTGACGATGACATATATATGTCTCGGCAACATTTTTTTACTATCTACGTTAAGTTTCTTGAAAGTAATTTCGAGTATGTACTTATTTTTCCATTAAGTTTTAGTCAAATTTAAGTATTGTTTATCACCCAGTTGTACAGAAACTTCAACTGCGACTGACAGCTGCTTAAGTATTTTTTATTTGAGGCTAAATACAAACTTACTTAGGTACCTTCTTCTATTATAAGTTATATACAGACCTTATTCTAGTTATCAATGGCAATTTTATTCTATTTCCTACCACCAATAGTTATTCTTGAGAAATTTTCTACATCATTATAACTTGCTACTCAGTTCTGCACTTTGCGAAAAAGTATAAGGATGGATATCTCAGTTGACGTCACGCTACCACGGTATTTCTTATATAACAGCTAAATAATCTAAAACCCTGTATTACCAGGGTTAGATCGTAGTGTTTAGTAAGTTACATCTAATGGTAAGCCGGTTAGGTACAAATCTAATATCTGCGGGGCTGTCATTAAAAATCTGTTTAAAAATCCTATAACTATAAGTTTTGCCCGACCTGGAAAACGAATCCATTAACTCATATTCAGCAGCCAGACCATCAGGACGGTCATTTAAAACATAAAGACTATACTTTTTAAAACTTTGAGTAAATATTAAATTTTTTGGCGCTATATAAACGAAATACAACAGTCGTATTGACATTTTTGATATTAAATGTCATGTTTTTATTGTTCAATATGTAAAAAAGCCCAGTTGCCCATCGCCCAAACGGGATGTCGCTTTGCTGTGGTGTGTCACGCCCTACTTCACTTGGAAAAGTTCGCGCCAGCTATTAGCGTAATTAAAACGCTACCAAACTACAAAAAGATTCATCACAACCATACCGTGAATACGTCCAACTTATATTTTGTTAGGAGAAAAACTTAGAGTCGCTGCCTCGAAAAAATCTTCGTCTTGGTTGCTTGGAACGTAAAAAACCTTAAGTTATAATTAAAAATAAAGTTTTTGTACATAACGTGTATATTGTTTTTTCTTCTGGCGTATCGTTTGACTGATGTTGGAGTAAATCTAACTTGTTGTAGTTAGATTCCACAAAATGGTATAAAAATATCTGGTTAACAATTATTCTGACAGCTTGTTAACGTCTCTGCCGGGAACAAGCCACTTCAAACGCAGAACGTTTTATCGGATTTTTATTATAAACGCCTACCTATTTGCTTATCACTCTGTGCTTTCCATATTCTCTCATAAATCTCTGGAACCAATCACGAGGACATTAAATCTTTTAGATATCTCATATCATTGACTTTTAATAAAACTTTATTTAAATAATGTAAATACGGATGTTTTGATGTTTGTTTGTTACTCAATCAAACCGTGAAGGTTACAGCATTTTTGTGGAAATGAGTTGTTGAATTTGGTGAGGTTTTAGCCGGAACTTTCTTTTATCTTGAAATATTAAGATTTGTATGTTCGGAAAAGAAACAGAAGAGTTCTTCTTAACATCTTGTGTATGTGTATGCAACATACACATTTAGCTGCCATACGATTCTTCAACACACCCAAATTTATAGAATTACTGCCCTTCATGTCACACTTCTTCTCATTAACACTCTTTCTATTACAAACTTAACTAAACTAAACCTAAAATGATAACTTATAAAGACAATTTAAGATAGTATGACGTGTTTCTCTATTATAAAACTTTGAACATTGTGCTTAGTGAAACTAATAGAAGTTTGAATCGTGAACCGATAACGTTCAATCATCAAAATGACTTTAAAAAGAATTAAAGTGCATTAATAATGTTCGCAATAACGTAATAGAAAAATAAAAAGTTGAGAAGTAGGCGGAAGCACAGAATAGCAGAGAGTGTTGGAGGCGTGATGAGGTGACGCTCGCGCGCCGGCTGCTGACGCCGCTCCTTGCCAATGATGGTGGAGACGCACCGCGCGCCGCCGCCTCGATGTGCGCGCGCGATCGAGCCTCGCACCAAGCCCACTTCAGCCTCGGCGCCGCCCTCGCTGGCTGGCAGCGGAACCGTCATGCACCTGCGGCGACGGCGACACAAGACTGTTCACTTCGGCGAAAACTTGCTGATGCAAGTTTGCGCAGACCGAGCCCATCTAGCAGCGCTTGGAGCACGGATTCCCGATGTTTCATTTTGCCACAAAGCACATACAGGACTTGGCAAAGGAGATGCCCGCTTTTGCTGTGTTGCCCATCACTGCTGTCTAGCCGCAGGAAGTCTTGTGGCGTTAACGTCGAGCGGTCGAGCGAAACCACGCAGAGAGCGCAGTGTTGACTCGCAATCAAGCGGTGGAGAAACTGGAGAAAAAGTGGACGGCGGCAGCCGCAGTTTAGCGTCGAAGGAGCCAAAACGCAAATCTAAACATCATCACCACCACCATCACCATAAAACTCACAGCTGTCCCTACCACGACGTCGCACCACCTCCCGAAGATGAGCCCGATGAAAAGGCCATTGTTCCAATAAAAACCGTTTCGCCTTATCTCTATATACCTAGTAAGTTAGAGCCAAACGTGCAACAGTTATTTAGCTTTATAGAAAGCGTATTAAGCGCCTGGGCAGCTGAAGAGGGTCTCACGAGTACAGGTGAATATTCAGAGCCAGATGAACGCATGGTGCGTAGGCGTAAACTGAACAAGTACAAGAGACGCACTGATGTGCTCAACATAAGGCGCATAGCGTATGATGTATCAATTTTGCGCGGAACAAGACTACTTGGCAATGTTAGATTTCGTCATTATCATTGGAAGGGAACGGCACAAACCTGTAATGAAGCATTTCTCAGGAAGGTGAGATATTAGGGTCCTTATAAAATTGACATCAAAATGACTTCTAGTATAAAGAAACCTACATAACGTGAAATGGTTATTATTGTAATAAATAACAACGTTGGAAGTAAGACTTAACAATAGGGCTGAGAAGAAATTACGGTGAAGATACCTAACATTTTGACCTTATTTTCGTTTCCTCTTAGTGGAAACTGCAATTTCCTTTTTGCTAATGAGGGCTTTTATTTTCTTTACTCTATTTAAGCTTTAATAAGGCTTTGTGGGTATTCTTTTGTTTTACATTAATTAGGGTTTTTGATCTTTGTTCACACACATGTATATAGATTATGTAAACACACACAATAACAATAACTAATGGATATCATAAAGAAAAAAAAACTATGTCTTTTTAATATTTAAAATCTTCTAAGAACTCATTGGTTCTAGCAAAACCTGGTAGATGGGACTCGTCGCTGTTATGATATTCGTTGTTTATATAGTTTATGAAAAAAATACTACAGCTCAACTTCTGAGAAACTTACACACATCTTCTGAGAAACTTACACACATACAAAGAAAAATATAACGGTTATACATTTGTGTACATTTGTGTGGTTATACATTTAGTAATATTTTGCTTTCATAACAACAAAGTAAAAAAAAAACTGCAATCACATTACTTCCTCTCGGAGTGAATTAATCTTTTGTTTCCAATATACACTTCGTCTTTGAAAATATCTAGGACAGAAAGTATTATAATGAATCGAAAGCTTTTGTATATTTATTTGATGAGGTTTTCAAGATATTTGTAGACTGCTAATATTCTTATGTTTCAAACACGAATGGGGTTACTAAGTATCTCAATATCCTGACATAGTATAAGCTCAAATCAAAACAAGTTACTGGTCTTTGTAACGTCATTATCTACCTATAACAAAAACGACGAACGGACGTATTATCAAACTATGTAGGTATTACGCTAAACTATACGAAAGTTAAAGTTTGTTCCGGAGTTGCGATTCCCAGTTAACTAAGCGAGGTGCAATTAAGTATTATAGCTAGGTAGAGCGGAGTTGCCCGGTAGTAGTAAGCTTTGAGGTGCCAAAAAGGAATTAATATTAAATTGAATTTCATTTAAAGCGGTTGCCCGACTCACAATATCAAACCTTGCAGTGTATTTATCAACTGTGAGAGGATTTCGAATTAATTTTGATCACCTTTCTTGTAAAACTGTAGAAGAACTAGATCTAAAAGTACTCCTTGCTCTGACGCTCTTCGAGCCGAAATTATGAATGTATGAGGAGACATATCAAAGCGTAGGTCTGCTTCAAAGGAACATGACTCAATTATTGTATATTTTATAATATGTGGTGGCATATAAGTCTTCTTTTTTTCGTGAAAGGCGGTGGCAAGGGCGCTGTGCGGCGTCAAGAGCCATCGAGCCGAGAGCGCGGTACCGCGGGCCGCATGCGCCTCAAAGCAACTCTTTTCTTACATACTGAGTTGTGATCAAAACCGCAAGACATAATACAAAAAATTCTTATAAAATGATAAAGTCATCTTTGACGAATCGACTTACTTAAATAAGACAAAAGATATTGTAAAGTCAAATAAAATCTGCACAATTAACAAAACAAAATATTTTAGGTTTACGTTACACAAGCATCAAACACTATACACGTACTCAAAAGCAAAAGATACGGAGTCGACAAAATGCATGACATCTTTATTCACATCCCAAACAATTACGATGCCAGAATTTGAACATTCTACAACTTTTTCACACCATGTCATACTTCTAACGCAAACAACGGTTATTCTGCTTAAATTCCTTCATCATTTCAGAAGAGTAAGTCACTGTTTCTGTCTTTATACGGTACGTGATAACGATACACTGTATTTTTAGTAGAATCTATTTACAGCGAGGCACGTCCGCTTGGGTAAATATAAAGTACAAAAAATTAAGTGGTCCAGGAGGCTTTTAAATGTAAGTGATTGAATAAAATTCAACCTAAAAGCAATCAATTTCACAAAACTTGATAACATCATTATCATCATTTGAAGCTTTCTAATTACTTATTAAGATTTCATCTCAAAAGTAATGTATTCCTGGTGAAGCAATAAAATAGTCTCGTTTAACACTCGTTCTTGTGCTTTGCGCCACTGTATACCAAGCCTCGTACCAGAGAGGCGAGGTAACAATTTCAAAAGTGGAAACGAGGGTGGTCTGGGGATGAAAATGCGGGTGGTCCGTTACACGGTAAAATGTTAAAAATGTCCAAGCTTGAACTTATGTTGTTTACGCGAGATTCAAATGACGTCAAAACAGAAAATTTCACCATCTTATTTTACAATTTTGCTTGGAATTAAGTTGCAAAACCGTCTCGCGACGAACGTTATTGTTGCTGTTTAGTTATTATCAGTAATCATTATTACAATACTTTTTGAATTGTCAATAAAAACAACTATGGAATCAACAAATAGCTACAGCAATAGCACGGTCCTAATAGTGAGCCAATGAAAACAGCGACCTGATACTTACCCACTATAAACTAAAATAAGATAAAATACTTCTTTATCGACAAACTCCACCTAAATTAAAATTCATCGTAATTAAATGTTTAATATGTATCTAGATATCGGACGATGATCGCATGTCGTTAACAACGGCGGTGTCTGACGAAGAGGACCCCGGCGAGAGCGCAATGAATTCTCCGTACAAAGGAAAGCAGACGGGCGCTGCAGCCGCATCCTTCAACTGCACCGGAGCTGTCAGGAAAGCCGGGTAAGTACTTCTATAGCCTTACAGAGAACTTAATGAAATTTTCTACTTAGTACTGGAGTTGGAGTTCCTCTTCGGACTTAATCGGTTTAAATCTGTTTCACGAAAAAAAAGATATTATTAATTTTAATCTCGACCTACCTTCCTGATCAATCCGAATAATCTTATTAAAATGACTCAATCAATTTGTATAAGACTATAATTAAAATAAGATAAATCCGAATAATCTTATTAAAATTACTCAATCAATTTGTATAAGACTATAATTAATATAAGATTATATTTCCCATAAAAAACATGTTACAAAAATATTAGTGACCCAACTAATTTTGATATACTTAATGAGATTCTTAATTATCTAACTTATGACTTCTCATAATGTCTGTGTCCCTTTTGGAATAAAGCAATTAATTAATTATGAGTTGTGATCCCATTTATATTTCGTGTGCCTAAATTTTTAAAGTAAATGATCACCGTGATACTCAGAGACTCAAATTATCTAATAATGATAATCCGGAAATCCTAAAAATCATAATTTAGGAAAATGTCTCTTATAAAATTCAGCTGTGAAGACACAAGGTTTTAATATTATTCATTTTTAATTATGTAGCTAGAAACGACCTAAATTAAAAGAAATAAACGTTAATCATTACCTTTACCTGCATATAAATATATTGAGTATAACTTAACATTAACATAAGTTAGTATTTGTCTGACTGTAATAAAAATTGGGACCAAGCTCTCTTCTCTGATCGAACCACGGTTCGGCAAAATAAAAATGATATATTACGGTGAACGGAAGAGCGAGAGCAAAAATATTGTACATGCTAAATCTATACATCTGAAATATAACCTTCGCCTCCGCGTTCCTTCGGCCTATTGCCAAGCTCCTCTTTGCTCAACGGAAATTCCATATACATAATGTCCAATAAAATACCTATATGTACAGAATTTATGTAAATCTGCATAATATAGTATGGGAACGAAGATATAGTTTGAGCGGTAATATTTCAAGACGGTGCCTGAGTTATTTGGTTAAGTCTAGGAATATTTATAATCCAATAAACGGGGAACATGCGAATAAACATGTTACACGAGATATATATTATGTATGACTTAATTTATTACATGGCAACCGTAGTTAGATTTAGGTTAACCGTAATTACATAACTGACAGTTTTGGTTAGTACCTAATTGAAGTTTTGAGGGGTTTATGTCTTTATTATAAAACCTATTGAGTCAGAACTAACTAGAATTCACGCTTTTAGTACCTACGTGCGAAATATTTTCGTTTAAAAAGGGAGAGTCCCTTTTTAAACGAAAATTTCGCACGTTGCTAGTCTGAGCCGTAGAGTCTAACTCGTACAGAGACAAAAGACATAGATTTCCCAAAGCTCTACCGTAATAATATACCCACGGGACTACTTCTCAAATGGACCATTATCCTCATTATAGGCATTTGCTTCCCTCTGCAGAGAAAAGATATTCTGTCGTTTTTGTAACGGTTTCTATCCTACCTTACCTACCTTTACAACTAAGATTTTATGAAAAAAACTACACTATTCTGCAATATCTTTATTCTACTTGATAAAATTACTTCCACCTTAGCATATAATTTACATGTAACATGTATTGTATTCAGCGTTCGCATCGTGTGCTTACATCGACACTTCATTGTGCACTGTAGCGCCCTTAAGAACAAAACAAAGAGTTAATATTAATACCTGTCCTTTGTGTCGTTTTCGAGATGCTTTAATAAATGTAAGCGAGATGTGAAGGGGACGAAAGGATGTTGACGTCGTGTGTCGGGCGCCTTCTGTCGAGTGTCATAGTCTCTATTAGGAAAAGCCTACGGCGTCCTTTATGTTCCTTGAGGCTACAATTCCTCTTCCATGAATTCCAAATGACCGGAGGGAAATCTTAGCCGTGACCTATTCAACGTCGTAAACGCGTATAGAGTGAGCAGAAAAGATGATGGTGTACTGCCGACTAACCATCCTTACAAATCCGACCAGGACATTGAGACAGCTTTTTGTTCTCAGTTCCTATTCTCTTTGATTCGACTTATGATTTATGTTCAACATTCATCCGCAGTAAATTAAATCCAGTTGTAATTAATTTTCAAAAGCATTCATATATTTAGTATTGCACAGCAATAACAGCAACGCAAGCTCAGCATTGGCTTTAAATGAAGTATCTAAGCTTATTTCGCAACGTTTTATTTTATCTATTTGCAATGAATACGAACTCAGTCTATATAAATATTTATTACAGGCAATAATTCTTGGGTACCTACAACCTATCAAAATATGATGATTAATTTCCGAAGCTTTCCTTGATTGGTTTTTTTATTGTTATTCGGAAATGAACCAGGATAACATTCCAAGATTCGTTACCTATGTAATACATAGACTTTATTGCTTTTGAATTATTGGGTATTTATTAGAATTGATTGAAATACTCTATTGTCTACTTCGTTAAAAAATGAGAATAATCCACAAAATAAAACGATTAAATAAGTACAATAAACATTATTCTATTTGGTATAAGTATTCTACTCTTTGTTGTATTTGCTCCTCCTTGCTATATTGGACATATTGTGTTAAGCTGTGGTACAAATGCTACGTTTGACAAGCTGTTGACAAATTTAAACGCACAGCTGTCAATGATTTCTTAAAAAACCAAAACTTTTATAAAAATAGGAAATATAAAATTAAGGCAATAAAAATGAAAACTCGTGATTCCTACTGGAAGTAGTCTATCTGCTCCACTGAATTAACATTACCTACGGCAGGGTTAAATAATATAAAAATCAAAGCCATGAAGACACGTCCCACTTCAACAGTTTTACGTATACGTTCTGACTGTGGACCCAAGATACAGGATTACAACTGCAAGCCTATATCTAAAGCTATGGATCGGAGACAAAAATGGAAAAAGCGACAACGACCAGTGAACGTTATTATATGGGCTATGAAATTGCTTGGAAATAGTACACAAGGTGTACGGATAGATACATTACGGAAACTAATTAAGAAGCACTTTTATCTGCCTTGCAAAAAGAAAGATACCGATAAAAAGATAGAAATGACTGTTATGTTAGCAGTCGATTTTGGTATTCTTGAAAAATGTAAAAGTTTGTTTTTTCTGAAGTGCCCGGAGTTTAATCGACCTTTAAGTATTTCAAGTAATAGTGACGGAAATATATGAGTAGAAATGTTATAAATGTTAAATTTAGTGTGCATCTGAAGGATAAAATAAACTTAATTCAGAAAAAAATATTTCAATTTTATTTGAATGTACACACTAGAGCTATGATGGCCGCTTTAATATTTGATACTATGGAGAAACAATAATAATGAGGAAACATATACGGTTAAAATAATGTCCTCTTTTTGGACTAGGTACCGTTAATAAGCTGTATCTTCATTTTATGATTTTATCATACTTACTTATTACATTAATTATGACAGAATTTGGGTTGCCCGATGTTTTCCTTAGAGGCGACCAACCACCTGCAAGAATTCCGTAATCACTTTTAATTGATGTCACAATATTTCAAACGATCGAGTCTATTCCACCTACTGTATTCTTACGAATCTTAAATGTTAGTAAATCGAGTATTTTGACTCAAAACACCAGTTTAACTAGCAATACAATTTTCTCTACCACGTTACCTGTTATTACGTTGTCACCTGTTACTGGTAAACTTATTAACAAACTTTCGAACCGTAAACCATGACTTAGTTACTATAACGAAGCCCAACTATCCGTGCACTGATATTGGATAAATGTTGGTACACGCGTTTAACGTACATTTTATGTAGGTATCTCATATTGGCACACCGAGTAGCATTTTTGTGCAAGAGGGTTAAACCGATTTCTGGCTAACTAGGAGCTTTTCCAAACCATAGAAGTTCGGTTTAGGCTTTGAACGATTTACTATATTTTTCTGTTTCCATTTCAAAAGCACAGTTTCATAACCTCGAGAAAAGCTGAATTTGAGCTATGCAAACCACAATGCTGAGTTTCTTTTGAATATTCTGAATTTTGACTACTGAAATAAGCTGAATGTTTTGTTTAGGTTTTTGAGTGTGAAGAAATGGCTACTTCGTAAGAAGCATCAGATTGAATTGGCACGCAAACGCGGATGGAAGGGTTACTGGGTTTGCTTGAAGGGCACTACGCTGCTCTTCTATCCTTGCGATTCTCATGAAGGACGCTCCGTAGAAGCGGCTCCTAAACATCTGATCATAGTCGATGGAGCCATCATGCAGCCCATTCCAGAGCACCCCAAGCGTGACCACATATTCTGTCTGAGCACCGCATTCGGCGATGCTTACTTATTTCAAGCACCGTGCCAGGTAAGTTTTTAACTTTTGTTTCTGAACTAAAGAACCACACAAATTCGTTGAAGATAATTAAGTTGTTAACAATGATAAATTATCTCTTAGATCGAGCTCGAAAACTGGGTAAACAGCATACATAGTGCTTGTGCTGCTGCATTCGCTCGTCATCGTGGCAAGACCGGGACTCTTCATTTACTACAGGAGGAAATATACCGCCTTGAAAAGGCTATCGAATCTGTAAGTAAATGCAATATATATTCATTGATCATTTTAATAAAGATCCAACTTCGAATACAAACTTATGGGTGTCCTAACATAAGGTATGTTGCCAATAATTTTCGAATCTAGAGATGTAATAGAAACAAAGTATAATTGGATCAACTTATATCGTACCCGTTCAACAAAAAAATCATATTATTTATAGCTTTATTTTTTCCGGCATATGTTAAGCAGGTACAGCTTAATATTAAGTTGAACGCTAAGTTAATATTGTTTACAGCTGACCAAATGAAAATGTGCTGAAGCACAAAGTGAACTCGCTGAGAAATTATGCATCGCTCGACCAAAATTGCGCATCGCATAGCCTAAACCAACAGGCCATTGTTTGACTACCATCAATCTCCTTTCATTGAGCGATTTTACGCTAAGCCCACACACGTAGTCATAAAGTCCAATTTCACGTGCCTTACTGTGCCTTTGTGTTGTGAATCCTGGATTAATCATAAATTCCGCGTATGCAACAATTCTGATCAACCCACATTGAGCGAGATTTTATTGCTCACGTTGGAAAACAAAGCACTAACCGCACAATACATTATACAATATATGAAAAACAAAAGTGTTAAATGTTATGTTAATTAAAATCTAATGTAACCAAAGTCCAGTAGCGGTCGTCTTAGTTTTAGTATAATAAATAAGCAAAAACTACCCTTTTCTTTAAAATAATCTTCAAAACCTTAGAGTGTGACACTGAAGTTATCCGAGTTTCTAATACTTGAATGATTTTATTTCAACATTTATATAAATGCAGTGGTTTTACAGAACACTAGATCAAATAAAATTATTAGATGGCAGACAGTATGTCACTTGCAAGGTATCCTCAGTTAGGTACGAGCGTAATACCTATGTTTTAGCTGAATACATATGTGTGAGACCCGGGCAGAGTCGGCGGCGTGCGGTTCGAAACGTTCCTCGTACATCGCGCCAATTTCTGACCCGCACCGGGTGACCGCAGCACGCATCAAAGCCTTTGTGGCCACTACTACATATTTACCGCATGCGAATAAACTCTGTCAGACATGTTTTCGATTAACTGTAACGGAAATGAAGCAAATACGATTGTCTGTTTGCAGTGTTGCTGATTGCATTGGCTAAGATGCAACTAAAGGGCAATGCAGTTAAATTAAACTAATTTCACAGCGTTACTCAACATTATGAAGCTATGATCCCTTATTGTTAAAAAAATAATACCACCTCGTTGCAATTTGCCATCTTAATTAGAAGCCACAAAGTTTTACGACTTTATGAATTTTAAATGACTTCTGCTGTTGCAAAATATTCAAAATAGATACCGTAATTAAGGTCGGGAACACATGCTTGTAGTTGAAACAATCTATTTTATCACCGTGGTAGTTATCACGGGCAGGTGGGAGCACGCGCTCATTAATATTCATAGCACACGTCATCCTCGGGTGTGAGTTCAAGGACCGCGTCCCGACTATTCAAAATATGACACATGCATACTTTAAACCCAGTTGTCTGTAAGTAACACATTTTTGCATAAGTAACGCTCTTAACAATTACAGGACCACAAGCTAAAACACATGGCAGATCTGCAACAATCAGTAGTCTCTGATCCCGAGACTCGGGCACAACTAGCTGTCCAAATGCTCCAGTGGGAAGAAAATCTCGAACGTCTACATTGTGAACAATTCCGATTGCGTTGTTACATGGCGAGCCTTCAGAGCGGTGAACTCCCCAACCCCAAGGTAAATGTTCAACGAAATTGAGTTTTCCATTTCTCCCTACAAAAGTGACCTTACCTAATGAAGTAGTAAAATCTCCATAACTTTTTATTTGGTGTTGGCCCACAACAACTTTGTTTGTAGCAGTAGTTTGGATTCATTCTTGCGATTCTCAACTATTTTTTTATTGAATATGATAAGTTTGACAAAATTGACTTTATTTATTACTTTCGACGTTACTCATGTAAGAGTAAAACTCACCTCGATAAATCACGTCTATTGACTTTTATTTATGCTATCTCACCAGTCGGTCATAATCTTGTTTTCCAAATATGATAACGAAAACATCGCGCTGGTCGTAATTTATCACCCGATAATAAGACAAGAGAGGGGTGTTGAAATTGTCAAGTGATTTCATCGAGGTGACAGAGAAAGGAAATTTGTTGGCTTCGCTATCAAATTGACAGTTCCGTTGACCGGGGGAACGGGGTTGGAATCTGTTACGCCACGACCCATGTCACGGGACGTCATAATGGTCCCCAACATGCGAATAATAAAAGTTGCTTACAATTTTGCACAGAAATGGGTTTGATTAACGGATATATCAATATCCTTTTGAGGATAAAAATACCTATGTCAATATGTTGTGAGCAAAAGATAAGAACTAAATAACATAATAATGGAACTTCCAACATTAGCTATAGTTATCATTACTTTTATTTTTTTGTAGCTTTTTGTTTATGGTTTTCTACAACCTAATCGTTGATGGAAACTACACCGTGTATGGCGAAAGGTTTGAAGTGAGACACTTAAAGATATGTTTGTCCCAGTCTCTGCTGACACACGTGTCCCGTGGTACAAAGAGCACGTTGAACAAGCTCGGCGTGTTCACGGTGTCGTCTTTCCACGCGTTCATCTGCGCGCGGTCGCCGTCGCTGCTGAACAACTTGCTGGCCGGGCGCGGCGCCACCAAGCGCCGGGCGCCACAGCTGTCTCGATCCAACTCGGGTTCCAGCCGGCGATCCATGCAGGTAAGTGACTGAATCCGAAGTGGCAATCCGAACCATCTCGTCTACTCAGGGTCTAATAAACTGATCGCAAGATTATATTGAATAAAAAAAACATTTATTCACTTAAATACAACGGGAGAACTTGAATTAGAATACTATTTAATAATTCTTTACTCATGTCTGTGTACTCCTTCAAGAAAGTATATTAATAGCGTTTAAAATACAAGCGTCTTGAAAATCTTCAAGAATCTTGTATTTTAAGCGCTGTCATGTAACATGTTCGTATTACACCGAAATACTCCACTTGCAGAAGCCTAAAGTTCAAAGAAAAACAAAACGAAATGATGTGAAATTTCCTGAAAATAATAACGTTTCAGAACAATTAGTGAACTATTTCGTAGACCGTGCTACGCCGGTGGCTACGGCTACGTAGAGGGTCTTTAACTCAGCCACTCACACAACGAACTGTAAAAAATGTGTTGATTCTGAAAATACATTTTTTTTCTTTATTTTGTGTGTATTTGGGAATGTATTTTTGGAAATGATGACCCCTGGCTGGTTGGGATTAATTCTTACATATTTTATAAACTTTGGTTGAAAACGAAAATTGTAAAACTATGTTTAATAATGTAACCTTAAATACTCAGTACACTGTCTTTACTAAAGATTCTTAATTCGGTAATAAAACCTTTGTGAGTGGCTAGAAAGAAACTTACGACTGCCTACGGTAAAGAGCTATAAAAGCTGTTGTATTACTGAAAATGGTCGTAAGTAATATACGTGAGCGCTTTCCCCTCAGGTAGCTGAGTCATTTGGAAGTGTACAAACGTGCCTCGTACAAAGCCACATGTATAGCGAATGTGCTTTCGTAATCATTTACTCCGTTTGATAGCTATAGGAGAGCACAGAGCGGATAAAAACGACTGTGGGTGTCGCCTCAATGTTTTCATCAAATGAAAGTTTTTGATACTCAAACTAGGGTGATTATAGTTATCTGTTACACACAAGTCGAAATATTTCCATGATAATAGCTTTTATTGCAGGATATAATTAATAGGTACTCAAACGTATGACAAGGATATATTTGATGTGAAAAACATAAAATCATAATCGTTCTGTTTAACTACTTTAAGGAACTACTTAAAATAATACTCACAAAGCTCTCTTCCTAATTTTACGAGGATAGTTCCTTATAGTTCCCAAACGTTTTCCTATCTATGTTGCCTCATAAAGAAAGAACATAAAAACCACAACAAAGCTTCTGAATTGGAAATGCCGATGTGGCGTGTCCCTTAATCCTTGGCGAGGCCGTAATACAGGACGTCACGAAAAAAGACTATTACTCGAGACAAACTGCTCGCCGCTTACAGCCTGTCATTTAATGTTGTTGTTTCAGCAATCCCAACAATATAATTTAATTATTTGCGAGCAGATTGGATAAACTTATTAATTTTCCGAACCTAGACTTATCGAAATCATAAATCTTTCAATATGTTTTTGGAATGTTTTAATATTTATTTCATATTGATTACAGCTAAATAAATTGAACAAAATATTGTTAATATCAGTTACGCGGAAATTGATAAATTACCAATTTACCTATATGGATGATCTCGCAATATTCTGAATTTATTCAACAGTGAATGTAGTATGAATGAAATGGAGTAGTATTGAATATTTCTGTTATTGCATTCCGGAAAACGAAAAACGTAAATTACGAATTATTCATGTTCTCAAATCAACATAAAACGTTTTATAAGTTGCGAAATATTAAATATTCTGCTTAATTCGCTGCTATAAGTCGAGGGGAGTTTATCTCAAAATAATATAATTGGCATATACTCATTTATATACGTACCTATCAAAACAAAACTCTTACAGGTCCAATCCAACCCCAGCTCGGGGGCTATTTGAATAGCAGTGTCGGCACTAGTGAACAGAGCACGAGATTTGCTCTCCCTGACTCGTTTTAATTTAATTTGAAATAGGGATTTGCTTCCAAGTGTTGATTCAGTTTAGTTATGTCGTTTGTTCTAAGTTGTCTTTGAATTTTCGTTAAAGGAACTATTTTAAAGTCTTAAAATAGGTAGGCAAGAATGCTAAACATTTTATATATAAAGATATTTAAGTAATATATTGTTTCATCAGTCAAACATTGTAATGAACTTTACTTTTCTAAACAAATAGGTTCTAAACAACTCTTGTGTTCAGTACCCTTATTTAAAAACTCATTGTATGTGACAAATAACTGATTATCAGCTACCAGCCAATTGCAATCAATACTTCAAAACTACGATATGGTACTAGATGTCCCGCGACGACGGCGAGGCCGCGGTGCGCGTGTCTCTGCCAGAGGGAACCACGGCGACGGTGGGCGTGCGTGAGGGCATGTCCGTCGAAGAGTTTCTCGCCGCCGCATGCGCACGCCGCTCACTCAACGCTCTCGAACACTTCGTCAGGGTCAAGAAGCGGCGTGATATGGAAGACCATAACTACTTCGTTCCCCACCGCAGTGATCTGATTGAAACTTATGTGAGTATCAATCTGTTTTAAATACTTTTTCAGCCACGAGCTTCAGCAACGTTTAATCTTTAAAAAATTGACACTAAGATGACTGAGAAAATTATATATTTAGTAGATAAACAATTATTTGATCGCACTCGCACTTGGTATAATTGTGGTGTTTCTTCTCAGTTTACCTTTTCACCTCAAACATAGTCTTCGAAATACCAAGTAATTGTCTCGTTAAATTTATGAACTAGTTATAACAAATACTTTGTAAACTACACGAACATTCAAACAAGCGCTACGAAATAAATTCCTCCCGCGCTTTAAATGTTCGTAGCCATTTCGTAGCAATTTCGTAGCCAACCTTATTTGTATTCACAAAATATACAAGATACCATTTAAGATAGCCAATGTTATTATTTAAAATCACGATAGTCTTGAACATAAACGTGTACTTACTTTAAAATTATACAAATATGCCACACATTCATGCAAGTGAAAATAAAAGTATAAATGTTTTGTGACCGAGGTTGACGTGAGTAGGGTCTGACAGCGCCCATTCCGTCACAGGCTTTGCGCGACACAGCGTGGAAAGGTTATCAAAAAGTTATATTACTGTTACTTTAGGATCAACAAATGCGAAATGCATATGACGAAGTTAAATCCCATTTTGCTTGTTGTTCGACGAATTCCATTTGTGGAAAGATTTCGTAATCCTTTGAGTGGAAGGTGGAACAGAGTACAACAAAATAGATACAGACAGGATTTATTATTTGCACATCAACATTTTCTGACTAACTTTGACTGTTCATGAAGTATTATGACATAATAATGATTTCGTGACTACAGCCAAATAATTTATGAATTCAAGTCTAATGAAATACTTAATCTACTAAGTTGGTGCTGAATCCACCTAATTATGTTTTAAACCAAAGCGTTTTAGTTGTGCGGTAAAAGCTTTGTCCTGATTGAGGTCCGACAGTATGAGGATTATATTTATTATACTCACCATGTATGTAGCTCTCCCTCATCAACTTTCAAAACAAAAAGCCATTAAAAAGCCTGTTACAAGAGGCTCAGAATAAAAATGATTTTTCCACCATTACAAGCAATACAGGTTGATGATATTTTCAAAAGATAATGATAATGGTAACTTAATTACCAGCTCGTAATGAAAACAGAACCCCACAATTAAATATTTTCACGCGAATAAATTACAATAAGTAGGTACGTGCTCTACGAACAAACAATGCAAATGTCACCAAATTTTGCAAAAGTTATTAAAGAGCAGGAAAATGTAAATTTTCACAAATGAATTAATGTATTCTTCCTTTTGCTGAGCGAAAACAATGTAGGTATTCAAAGTTATATTTGTTGCATATACTCACACATTCTGCAAAGGAATAGCTGCTACGGCTAATTATCTTGTGTGTCGCCAAGGCCGCGTAAGCCCATCATCAATTTTCGGACCGTTCTCCATGTGGACGGGTTGTCACTTTGTCTACAAAATAAACAACTGTAACCTCAATATTATAACTACCACTCTCGCTATTTGTTTAGTCGACTTTGAGTTACTGCTACTACAACTTCTACTACTGCTGTAAAGGAGCAATTTGTAAGCACGCGTTTGACACACATGTTTTTAACCACCATCGTAAAAGCTAACCCTTTGAATCGCAATTTGAATAAAATGTCGCAACACAGACAGCTACCACTTTTTACTCTGAGCACCAAAACTAATTTCACGTCTCACGTGATGTAAATATATACGTTAAGCACAAATCTAATTAGTACTATCTAATTGTTATATAGTTGCATACCCACGAAGTAGTGGAAGTGTGCGCCAAGATCCTGTATCAAGTAGAATTACAACGCACAACGCTGGAGCAAATGTGGGGCTTCAGTGTGGAAGCCGAACTCATTGAGAACGCGGAGCGGCAAGATGAACTCTGCTGCTACGTGAGCCGGGTTGAAGACAAGAGCGTCGCCATGCAAAATGGTAATTTATCATCGTTCAACGTTATATTTCCATCTTTACCGCTTGCATTTCGCTGAAGTTTATAAGTAAAATTCGTCAAAATATTTCTTGTGGTAAAAGTTCTACAAAATTTCTGGCTTGCATAATATATTTTCAGACAACGCAGCCGCTAGCCGCATTCCGCTACGTACACAATCTCAAGTTCTTTTTTTTAAATAAAACTAAATATAGAAAATGCATATGCATTTTAAATGACGTCCGCTCTCAACTCGTAGCAATGTGAAAGATCATAATCATCTGGAAAGGGTATTGCAATTTCCATCTAATTGTGTACTAGAAAGCCTGATGTGAACAAAATTAGAATAATCTTTCCGAGTACAGTCTTTTTCATTTTTCTGTCAGGTATAATCAAAGGCGACGAAATAATGGTAATCAACGGAGCGATCGTATCTGACCTAGATATGATGTACCTGGAGAGCGTTTTGCAAGAGGAACTGTCCCTCGTCATGATGATGAGGTATTTATATACGTCGACGCTGTTTATTTTTACTTCTGTGGCCTTCGGTGTGTGTTCACAAATCCTATTTATATACCCGTTTATTTTCTCCCTATTGTAACAACGTAAACACAGTATTGTAATCCAGTATTTTGTTTTAACTTTCTGGAAATCTATCCAACATCAAAAGAAACAGTTTTTGTTCATTAATTGACGAGCCCGGCAAATCGGCGAGCGAGGGCTCGTTAAAATAGAATAATTCATAGCAGATGGCAGCGAGAATATTTCTTAATATAAAAAAGGTCGAACAGCGTTCCCATTTAGCGAGATCCGAAGTACCACCGACAAACAGGAAAGCGGGCGCCTAGCACCTAATAAAACGGAAGTTAAAGAGCGCGCAGCCGGGGCAGGGTGGAAGGCCTGTTCATCGGCATTTCCCGCCCTCATACACCTGACCTTTCGCGGCCGCGACAAGTTTACTGAAGCGCTCGGTGCGACCTACATAGTCGGCCGCCTGCAGCCCTGCGGCCACCACCTGGCTCGTAGCTCTCCCTTCGCCTCGTCACCGCGTCACCGCGCCACCGTGCCGCAGCCATTGTGAACGACCGCAATTGAGCCTCTCGACGTTACCGAACCCGCGCCGCGTGGAATAATGCTCCCCAACAAATGTCATCTCGAAACAAGCACTCGCGACACGATATTATTATTGTTGTGAGTTGTTTCATCTCTCCGTTCACATAAAGCCTTTCCGGCTTTAAGGCGCTCGCTTTTATTGTCTTGTTAAACCTGGAGAACTTTATGCGAATAATTAAAGCATTACGCAACTTACATTACACACATGTATGTAAGCGTGTTCCTAACGACCCTATCCTGAAATATTTCCATCTCGAATAGTGCAAAGCAAAAAGTGCAAGAAATATCAATAGTAAGAATTTTACCTAACGCATTTTACTGAAATGGGGTATTACTATAAAAGGCTGTTCCAAATGCCGTTTTCATTTGTGAGTTGCGACGCCGGCCGTTGCCTTGATAATTGTTGAGCTTTTCATGTTTCTGTCAGAAAAAAATATATCCTTTTCGTTTCATTTTGATGATCGCGACGCTGGAAACGAGTGATTCGTCGTTTGATGTTATCTTTTGTGCCAGCTTTATATCCCTTCCTTCCCAAGTATCGAGACGTTTATATAAAATCTGGAGTAAACATATCACGTGTTGTTTCTGGAAATCGAGTAATCCGTTTTATTGTTCGAAAGAAGATTGTTATTTAGATAGCGGTTTGAGCAGCAATTTGTACCCAGGTCGTCTCGCACGGAGCCTCCAGAGCTGACGGGCGTGATGCGCGCGGCCACCGACGACATAATCGATTCCCTCGTGTGCCCGCCGCCACCCAGCGAGCCGCCAGTCATCTCCGACGACATGATATCCGGCCTCATCGTGCCCGCACCCGCCTGGAGTGAGTACTCTACCACACACCCCTGCATCTATTTTCAGACTGTAAGCAAATCGGTGCCTACTTGTGCCTTTGTACGTTATGTGTCCTCGCAGGTCGTCAATCTTCAGCATTAACACTTTTGAAAAGATATTTTTTAAGAGCGTTTATACCCTACGGCATTTCATACAAACTTTCAAGTCGTTATTTTCCGAAATGACTGAACAGATTTTAATGAAACTTCCTACGCAAAAGCAGTTTACATAGGTCTAAAAAGTTAACATTTTCGAAATGTCTTTTAAAAATGAAAATAATTGGAAATTTCTGTTTCTATAGATAGTTAAAAATCGGTCTAATTTAGCTGTAACATTATTTTTCGACAATGTTTTTTAGTAACTTTTTTGACCTATGTATACTAATTATGCGTAGGAAGTTTCATTAAAATCTGTTCAGTCATTTCGGAAAATAACGACTTGAAAGTTTGTATGAACTGCCGTAGAGTATAAACGCTCTTAATATCAATCACCCGTTTATGAAATGGGTAATAGAGGTTCAGTTCAGTTCAGTTGATTCAGTAAAACATTCTAGTAAATTGTATACAAGTAGGTAGGTACATAATATCGTGTATTTATGAACACTGTTTATGTTTTCATGCGACCTACTGCCTATTTTTCACTTTCGATGACGACGCAGATTGCTTACCCAAACGTTTTTAGCTTACGTCCTCTGTGGCTCGCTATTAAAAGTAACCGCAACGTCATGATGATAATTTGAGTAATGCAGTATTTAACCTTTTGAAAGCTTTATACCTTAAAAGCAGTATTTTAACCAGTTCCTGAAACATTGATACTAATTACATTTACAACATCAAATTATTTAATTAAATAAATGCACAGCTCCATCAATCGTTGACGTTTGTGAAAGCTTGGACTACCCAATGAACATAACAAGTAAATACGTATGTCCAATAATGTAATGAAATTATGGAATAAATTGACATGAGTACTTATTTTTTATTTGTTGTGCCGTAGCGCTTAACAAACAACTCTTCAATATTTCCTTTTACGTAATACTTGGCATCGTTTCGGAACATCCCTGAATCTTCATTTTCGAATTGTGGCTGTCAGCCAGTAATGCTTTGTGCATAACAACTACCTACTATCGCACGATGCGGATTATTTATCGATCATCGCGATAAGTCCCAGTTTCCGCTTACTGTCGTTATTTATACCTTTGCTAGTTATGCGAAGACATTGTTTACCGTATACACAGTCATCAGATGCTCTGAAAGCCACAATCAGAATGCGATACGATAGCTATGTAGATGGAGCAAATAAACCTTTACAAGCCTTAGTAAACGGAAGATATGCCAGCCAGTACGCTTATTGAACGTTTCTCTCGCTCGTCATGATTGTGTGCTATTAATTTGTAACAATAGAACATTTATATATGTAGAGAGAACGTCTTCCGCTTGTGTTCACAGTTACTACCCCAAAACAAATAACTAATGGTGTCTGGTTAAAAAATAGTCCTAAAGCTTGACCTATTTAAGACAGGACCACCATTTTTAATCCCCAAAAAGGCAGTTAAAATTTGTTTGGGTCATATTTGAATTTAATTCAATCCGAGAAAGTCAGCCTGGTTTTCCTTATGAAAGAAGTAAATTGAGAATGATTATTTCCTTACGAATTTTGTTCCACCCCTTTTTCATCCTTGTTTCTGGCTGGAGGCGTTTACATCGTGCCCGGTCATTATTTAAACTTACTGGTCCGAAATTGCTGCCCTCTCTAAAGGTTTGCAGAAATTTATTTCACGACTCGTGCTCTAACCGTACAAGAGGCAATTATGACGACATATTGACTCGACGTGTAGTTGTTGTTTGTTTTATGACGGCTATAGGAGTATCGGAGTGCGGCTTGACGCGGCCTGACTTCGAATCGCGGGTGGTCGTAACAATGGCAGGCTTTCACTATCGCAAACACATTATTTATTACGACATTCCTGACTAATTAAACTACTCTTCTAACTTAATGGAACGCTGAACAGAAAAATACTTTACTGGCAGATTATAAAACTTGCTCAAGACAAATTATTACCTGTTCTATTTCCGAATTATTATATTATCTCCTAGTATGTACCATAAGTAAGCGTTGCAACGTTGGTAACTAATATTTATTACATTATATATTCGAAGGATAACGTCAATTTAGTCACATTGTTGAGACTTTTCCACACTTTATTCATGTTCGCGACATTAGTCATAGTCGTCAAACGAGTTGAGGTCTTCATTAAATCTACAATGACCGAAAAAAATAGCAGCTTACAGTGTTGTGCTAATTCTGCAACAAAAATACCGGTTCTCTAAATAGAGGCCACGACCTCGCCTAGGGCTATTTGCTTGTGCCCGATGTTGACTTACCGCGGTCAAAAACTCATTGTGTCACTTCTTGTCATAAAGCGGCCTTTACATGAACGTTTCATCACGAACAGTGTAATTTCCTCTCATGTTATTGAAATCTGAGCATCTCTTTTCAAACCAGTTTTATTGAACATTTTGATTTCACATTTCTTAATCTTTTCGTATTAAAAGAGGATTTCTGGAGAGATCGTTAGTATAATATTGACAGAAATATAATGCTGTGTGAGTATGTGTGCCAAAGGACATATTTTTACAGCTTAGATCTATATCGGGTGAGTGCAAATATCAAACAGATAAGGGATATGATTTAATATAGCAACGTTTATACGTAAAAGATAAAGTAAAGTAAGGGCAGGCCTATTTACAAAACGAGCTATTCACTTTTGATTTCGGGAAAGCTCTTACAAACGTTAAAATTTCGGTTTAGAATATAATAAAACCCCGTCGGAGCGTCTCTATAATAAAGTCTTCCGTATTTATCATGCCGAAGTAATGCTACCTACATTGTATACCTGATGTTATCCATCTACTTGAATGATGGATATTCATAAAACTTTTGCAATTTCTTCGTTTGTTATAGAAACGTCCGCAAACCGTGATTTACATACCTTGAACAATGAGTTTCACGGAATGAGATTGTATTTTTTTGTTAATCTACATTTACCCGGTACTTATTATATTTTAATGCAAAGAAATAAATAATTGTACTCATTATTAGTCTTAACGTGGAACAGTTAACACTAGGGTTTGAAATCATCATAATATGTAATACGTAAATTTTAATGTACAGGTATTTTAAAGGTATAAATATGCTGCCGAACTGAAAATAATAACTACATATATTATCACTTTACAAACCAACCTATCCTATTGTTTTTATGTCTGATTAGTATAACTCACATTATGTGTAATGCGGCACAGGTAAGGAGTTGTACAGCCCAGACACGGACGCCCACGGCGGCGACTCCGTCAACACCGGGCCGCCCAAAGTCAGTTCCCGAACTAACTCGTTCGAGATCGAAAATCTACTGAAGGTATTTTACAAAATAATAAAGAATTATATTACTACGCTCGTCACATGCACGCCTCTGCGACTTAATCCCCGATTCAATTATCTAGCTCTACGAGAATATTCCCGTTTTATTTCGTTAGCGTACCCGCATGGTAATGTCTCTCTCGAAAATAATAATCGTCTCTAGAGATTCAGCCAGCGTCCCCTATTATATCCCTTCCTCTACCTTTATATCTCTCAAATTATAGCTATCTATTGATTTTATCATTGCCGAAAGTGTCCCTTTGTTTAGTATCATCTTTCAAGTTCATTTACAACGATTATTTGATTAATTTATCGTTCCTTGAATTTACTGTTTTGTTTTTTGGGTAGGTATAATCATTAGATCGCAGTAAATGTATCAAAATCCATAGTTGTTAGTACTTTCGGGCACAAAGTCGTAAATTGCGTCGGTTGCGTGGTCCAGTAAAGCTTATAATACACAGGCCAGTTTCTTCCACATAAAGAAAGAAAGAAAGAAAACATATTTATTTGGCACACGCCACAAATGCACACAATAAAAAATAAAACATAAATCTTAGAACCTCTAATCTTACATAAGTATGCAAGTAGCAGGCATGCTATTATAATATTCGCCAATCATAAGTTGTTATGGCTCGATGTATGTTTGCAAGCCACTTATATACGTTTGTGCAAGTTACTGGTATATGTATTACGGTTTGAATATGTGCACGTGCAGAGTGCTGAGCAGGTGACGGGATGGTGCCGGTCGCCCGCGGAGACCCGGCGCGGCAGCCCCACTGGCAGCGTGACCAGCGCCGCTGCCGGTACGCCCTCGCGCCACCTCTCCGACGCCGACAAACTGCGCAAGGTGCTACTCGAGCTCGTCGACACCGAACGAGCCTACGTCAAGGTAACACTACCATCGACAAGTTAATAGATAGTAATTCTCGGTACAACTCCCAATTGGATCCTAAGCATATTTACGCAACAAATTGAATAATATCAATGAAAATCGTCTTCAATTATAATCTTCTATCTAAAGTTGGCCTACCTACCACAATATTCAATTAGAAACTATAAAGTTATTATGTAGGTACATTTGTACTATCTGTGTTATTGTCAGCATTTCAGCCTCCACTATCTGATAATTGTCCGGTAAATCACGTCAACATTTCAACGCTGCAACGTTCTAAACGTGTGTATCCTCAGGTTCCTATTCAGGCTAACTGTACTAACTCTAACTCCATAACTAGTTATCCTTATAATATATACGAACTAACAACTTCGAGACACCTTCGCGAGTAGTTACTCGTAGTTCATTCGGAACTCATGAACTGAAATAACTTCAGCTGCGGGTAGGCTGCTTCCTAACTTAATAAACGGCTGTTACGATTCTTGAATCACATTTCGGGCGCACGATTCAATCTTCGGATTCAAATAGAATGAATGATAAAGCAATAGTAAAAGTCAACTTCTTCCATATAAATATTCATCGCCGGTCAAAAGTTTTGATGGATTTATAAAACGTATTTAAAACTTGGTAAACCTGGACGCACCTGCTGCTATATATAACTACCTGTTCCCGATTAAAAAGGTACTTTTAAAATATATCCTAAATGGGGTTAATCTAAAATTTAGAGCTACACTGCGGTATTCATAAAAACTTTTAACCGCAACCAAGGTGCTTATAAAAATAATGGATGACGGAAATGAACAAGTAAAGCTATTAAACCTCTTCTATTTATTTATATCTTTACAAATTAATAAAATTGAGGTGTCTGCTTGTTAAAAATAATTCTGATTATATATGAAAGTTTAATCGATACTTTTTTTGTATATATTTTTCAATTTTCCGGCTAATCTGCGAAACGGGTGGACCAGATGGGCAGATAGCTAATGTTATATAAGGAGTAAATAAGTAGTTTTAGTTTAGAATAAATAAAAATTTAAAAAGAACCGTTTCGGTTGATACGAAAGGAGAAGCGTTTTCTTTACGCGAAATAGTAAAAATTTATAAAAATAAAAAGAAAGATTTTACACACATGATGGTTTAGAGACAAGACGTAGTGTTTCCTTAAAATAAACAAAGCCACCGTTATGATTGTTGTACCTACAACACAAGGTTATCGATATCAGAGTACTAAACTATCACAGGGAAACCTTTGCGAAGTTTCAGGTGTCAAACAAACTCTCATTACCAGATACATGGAAATTCTGGACAGGATACAAAAATAACACCGCAGCTACATAGTCCACTGCGAGCATATAGGCTATTTACTAATTACTTCGCGTAACAGGGCTCTCCAATATCAAAGCAATAATTATTATAGGAAACCCTTTGTGAAGTATTAGGTCTCAATCAAGCTCTAGATATACATGGAAACACTGGATAGTAAACTAATCCAACTCTAAACGTAAACAACACCTTACCTTTGTAATACTCGGTTGAATCGAGTTTGAAACAAAAAGTTTAAATGTTAATTCAGACACGCGTAGAATATAACACGGAACGTTATTACTTCCAGCACCTGAACAACTTACTGGAAAACTACCTGGAGCCCCTCAAGAAGGAAACTTTTTTATCAAACGCCGAGATCAACGCTTTGTTCGGCAATATACAGGAGATAGTGACTTTCCAAAGACAATTCCTGCAAAACTTAGAGGAAGCGCTTGAGGCTGAACCTAACTTCCATCACTTTGAATTTTCAAACCAGTTTAAGGTACACAATAACCTTTTCTTTGTAGTGTGACCTTTCAATATTTTTACAGTATTCTATAGTGCTTATATTTCTTGCAGAATGTACTCTTCTCAGTTGGGAATGCTTTCCTGTACTACGTGAATCATTTCAAATTATACAGTTCCTTTTGTGCTAGTCACAGTAAGGCCCAGAAAGTATTACATCCAAGTAAGTACTCGTATCATCAATATGTTATATGATTTCGAACGTTGGTTGTGTACGAAATTAATCGTTTATTTTGCCGTCGTATTATAGATGAAGGTAATCAAGCTTTACAAGAGTTTCTTGCGGCTCGAAATCCAAAACAGCAACATTCATCAACGTTGGAGTCGTACTTAATAAAACCCATTCAGCGGATATTAAAATATCCGTTGTTACTTCAACAATTGAGAAATTTGACTGATGTAAATTCGGAGGAGCATCTCCATTTAGTGGGTAAGAACCTTGACATTTAGATTGATTTTGTATTGTAATTGGTTTCTTAAGATACAAATTATATCTCGCTGATTTTTAATATTTTCAGAGGCTCTGAAAGGCATGGAAAAAGTTGCAGAGCACATCAATGAAATGCAACGAATACATGAGGAATATGGTGCTATATTTGATCACTTGTTTAGGCAACATCAAAAGTCTTGCAAGCAACCTATAGATCTAAGTCCTGGTTTGTATCCGAGACAATTAAAAGATTTAAACTCTTCGAATACGTATTTCTGGGTTGTGTACTAAACTTATCTTATTTTTTCAGGTGATTTGTTATACTACGGTGGAGTAGAATGGTTAAATATTTCAGACTTTTTAGGAAAAATAAAAAAGGGATTGGAATTACACGCAATGTGCTTTGTATTTAAATCGGCTGTTGTCTTCCTCTGTAAAGAAAGACTGAGGCAGAAGAAGAAACTTATGGTACGCAGTCTTGTTTATAATTCGGAGCTTACAGCACTTATATACTTACTCCAGAATACTAATTACTAAGATCTTTTTAGGGTGTTTCATCAAAGAATAGTTCCAACGAGGTAGAAATCATTAGGTACCAGGTACTGATACCAGTGACCGAAGTGCAAGTTCGGGCCTCCTCAGCCAAGGACATGGACAGTCACTTCCTGTGGGAGCTCATACATTTGCGCAGCCAACTGCAGCGGCGCTCCGAGAAAGTTTACGTACTATCTAACAGGTGCGAGTTTGAAACTATGATTGATTCGATTACCATTCCAGTCAGACTTTAGTTTTGAAACTATTTAAATGTTAATGATGGATTGAGGCGTTCGTGTTGTATAATCAATTTTAGTTGAAGTTGTTTTGATAAGTGTTTTTGAAGTTGAAGCTTGTATTACGTACTTTGAGATTGACCTGCTAAATCTTTAACCATAATGAAACTTAAGGAACAAAAGTCATAAAAGTTGGTCACCTTAAGCTTAGTTAACCTCACTAATTAACACAAGTAATAAAATCTCGGCAACTTCAACTTAGCTTATCTTTACTGCTGCGTAAAATTATAATTTGGCTTTCAAACGACCCAAAGTTATCAAAAAATCAAGATGTGGTTCCATATTTAGGTACCTCTGGTTTTCTCCCCATAGCACGGCTGACTTCCGCAACGCGTTCTTGAAGACGATCCGTCAGATCATCCGCGAGTCAGTGCGCAACATGTCGCTGCCGACCACCCGCCCCGCGCCCGCACCCCCGCGGGCGCCACACACGCTGGAGCGAGAGAGGCCCAAGCACCAGGTATTTTTGAAATTCTTCGGTTTCAAACATTGTTCATTGGGTTCAAAGACGAGTTCATCCAAAATTAGCAAGTAAATCTTTGTCTTAAATGTTGAACTTAAACTTAAATTGAGTCTTCGAAACAATACTATTACATCTCTATGTCGACCTATGTGCAGTTCTACAAATTCGAACTATCCCTGAAGATATTTGCTTTGATATAGACCAATGGCCGCACATGGTGCAGACACCATGTACTTACTTAGGAAGATCATGAGTATTGTTTCATGGCTACTTTCACCATGACATCAAATCGCTAAGTAGATCTATGGTTCATCCTTTCCTGACGGTACATCTATCTTTTGGATGCTTATGTTTCGGTCCTAAAAAGACGTAATGTTTGCACAGGTGCAAGTGATGCAAGGATCGCAAACCCTCGGAAAAACTAAGAAACCTAAAATCACTGGACAACGACTGTCGGCCGGAAATATTGAGGTACGTTGCATTTGTTATACCATCAATATTAAGCTAGATTGGTTTTAGTTTCAGATTTAAGCCTATATTTCAGCTGATCCATAACTAACAATAAAACTACAAAACTCACACCTGTACCACAACTCTTGCAGGTGGGCGACCTATCACGTGAGAACTCGCAGGATGCTGAGGAGCCGCCGTCAGAGCCTCTGCCCGAAGAACCTGCCTTCAGGCTCCGCAGCAAGACACTCGGCGATGCTACCGGTTAGTTTCTAATCACCTTCTTCTAGCCTGGTACAAGTGTTGTGAACCTCTTTAACGAGCTCTCTTAGCCAACGCTTTTAGGCTTCAAACTATTTAATACGTATATATATACGGTCGTGTGTGCATAATTCCTTAGTAAGATGCATATAATTATTCGTATACACTCAAAAATATTAACCTGCATGAATGCTGCTGAATTATGTTTTCTTACTAATAGCCACCAAAACTTCACCAGCCTCTAAACTTAAAGCTAGGTTATTCTAACAAGAGCATCTCTGCAACTAACCGCCGCACCGCTTGACTAACAGAGAGCGTGGCGAAGCGCGCGCCGCCGCCGCCGCCCGAGCGCGACCCGGAGCGCTGCGACCCCGGCTGCAAGTCCGAGGGCGAGGACGAGCAGCCGCCGCCGCCCGCCAAGCGCGGCCTCGGCCGGACCCCAAACCATCTCACGCTCAGGTAAAAGACTAACTAACTAACGTCATCTTCGTGAACGGGCGCTGTCAGTTGTGACTGGTCTCTTGGATGCCACGGTTTATTTTAATTACTTTATTTTTGGATTACTGATACAATATTTTACTCAGGACGCTCTTAACTTGCCCGTATTTCTACATCGTTCTCACATACACACATGAATAATGTAACCAAGATTTTGTAACATATTTTGATTTAAAAGAGTGCCAATGAAGTTTCTTGCCTATTCTTCTCCATAGAGATCTACGCTTTGGAATGGACAACTACAGTACTTTCACAAGTTATTATGTCTTGTGACTGGGACTGTAGCTTCGCGTCTTTTTTGTTTGACTTTCAAAAGTGCCTGTAATGGTCTAACTGAAATAAACGCTTTGAGTTTGAGTTTGTACTAGCTAAATACTGCCTAGTACGGCTAAAACTGATCTACTTAAGTGTGTCCTCAGTTACAGTTTTACATAAAATATTTCGGTTTTCCACAGCACGACGTCGACGCTGAGCGCGGGCAGCACAGGCAGCCAGGCCCGGCTCATCCAGTCGTCACATCAGCCAACCCAGTACCAACCCACTATGGTCAAGGAACTAGGTAAGCAAGAATCGCAGTCTCTCAAATCTTCACCAGAAAGGAAAGGTACTTCTACCACCGTACCTGAGAAGAGGATCAAAGTCATACGATCGTGCAGCGGCAGTAGCATCAATAGAGATAGATCTCCCAATCGCTCCATAGACCGTACGTCACCGGATCGCGATCGTGTAACAAAAGTAATCGTTTGCAAGTCTCCTAACAAATCGAGCCTGAAGCAAACCAAAACGTTGCACCGGTCTCCTAGAGGAAGCTTCGACCAATCGAAATCTCCTCGAGGATCCATCGACAAGTCGCGATCTCCGCAGCAGAGCTTTGATGGATCTCGATCGCCGCGAGGTAGCATCATGAAATCACGCGAGAATAGCATCGATCGTTCCCGATCACCGAAACCTGCACCAAAGAAAGGAATAATGCGAACCCCGCAGGCTAGCTTCGATAAATCGCCCTGCAAGTCACCAAATCTAAGCCGAAGATCTTCTAAATCCGGGGGAGAGAAATTAGCGCGTCTCGGGACAAATTCTCTAGATAGAATGACTCACTATTCTCAACTAGCTAAGGCAGAAGATAAAGCAATTAAAATGGGTATTGTTGTCTCGAAGTCGACTGAATCGATTGCCAAGGCTATTGAGCACCCGACTTGTGTTCAATGTTACCTTTCTGGGAAAAAACAGAGTAAAACCTCCTAGCATAAGGCAAAGGGCAAGTCGCCCAAATCTCGACGGAGGTCAATGACTGCTCAATCTATTCTGACGTCATCAGACCGGAGCAGCGTCGAGACCCTGGACGACATGCCCCAAGAGCGTGCGCGGTGCACGCCCACTCGCCATCACGACAGAAACGACTTTGATCAAATACATGTATAAACAAATTCAAAAAACGACAAATAACACCTGGAATATGACAACCTCGGATGATACATTGTTTTGAAAGTTTTCAATAAAAAATCCAGTGACTAACATACAATCCTGTTATAACAGGCTTCTTGATACTTACCTAACGCAAGAGACTTTTGCGTACTGAGATTTTATTGAATGCTTTCAGTGATCAGACTTTTTATAATGACAAAATATACACCACTTTACAAGACTGTTTTACCGATTTGCGACTGTCAGACTACCAAAACGTTGAATCAAGTTGTAAACGTATAAGGCATGAATCATACACGCGAGCCGCAAGACAAGATTTCCTCAATTAGATGTTCAAATAAATGTATACGTGAAAATTTTAAAGTCATCGTAAATTCAATGTCACAGATGTAGCAAGCTGTATTAAACACATAGAGTAATTCCACGAGTCTCAATGGTAGTAATAAATGTACCTCCGTAATATAAGTAGACACAATAATAATTACACCGTATATTATAGCATATTAAAGTTAATCAAATCCTAATTCTAGATAAATCCAAGTGCTAAGTGTTATATAATAATGGCTGTGGTATCGTACTGATATTAATTCTTTTATCACCTTCGTCATAGTACTTCTTGTTAATTTATACTGTTATTATACATCCCGATAGATTTAATGTATTATTGTGTAGATGGCCATGGATTTGTATCGTTAATTAAGTCTTCCAATTCTAAGTATGTCTAAGTAATGATATTAATTTATTTTATCTCTCGCATCTCTTCAGTACCTGCTCAATTTAGTATTAAACTTAGCAATTTATTAAGTACCTTTATTCCGTAAATATTTTACAATCCAAACAATATTTACATGCCATTTTACGCTATACGTAATAAATTTTATTTATGACGTGATTATTTCATTGGTGAATATATTGATATAAATATACATTTATAGATAGGTTATTTCCAAATATTTGCACTAATACAATTTAAAAAAAAAATTGTGGCAACTTTCACAGCTTTGTAGCATTATAGGCTGGTTGAGCATTGTATTATGAAAGCCAAATATACTTAGCAGCAAATATTATTGTTCATCTTTCTCTATTAAAAAAAATATTGAACTACTTTTATGGATACACAACGAGTAATGGAACCGAATATATTGGAGCTGCAAGTAGCCAAAAAGTGTTTCAGTTTTTATGCGGATAGTGAATCATTATGAACCGTTATATTTAAAGTATTCGTCGGACTACATAATATTATGGGCATTAATAAACGATATTGATATATATGGTAATATATTTAATGCTATACAATTTACTAATAAATAGGCTAGCTGTGTATCCAAATTATAATCTAACTAAAAAAAACAATGTAGGCAAATACTCTCTCTTCGTTCACGTAGTGCTTTACCTAACCTCTGTAGCTGTGCACAGATTCTCTGTCGAATTAGATGATTGCACCCACAAGCAGAAATGAATGTCATCGTATATAAGTACCTAATCAATAGTGAGTAAAGTAAATATATTCAATGCATAAATAATGGATCGGTGCACCGTAGATTCTATCGTCACTGTGTGTATCTAGGCTACCGCTTAAGTAAAGTAAGTAGATGTTCTAACTAAAATAGTGGACGCCGCCAAAGCTCTGCCAGCCCCCTTGAACCGCTTGAATGTTCGATGACACGCGACCGCGGCGGCGCCCCCCCCCGCCCCCCCCCCACACTCATCAAACATTCAACTCTTTGCTCGCGCGCGCGTCTTCCCGGCGATCGGTCCCATCCGTCCAAATTCCGTTGGCGCCCCACGCGCCCTCTGCCGTGAGATGATGGAAGCCTAGATCACACGGCACTTGTTTCCTTGATTTTGCATTTGCGGATGCCACAGTACAGTAAAATATACGAAAAATAATAGTTCTAACGGAGTTCATTCTTTACAAACTTTAATAATTTCATGACATACATTTATTTATTAACGTCTGAAAGTTCTGCTACTTATGAAACGTATTGGGACAGGGTGACAAGCACAGAATTACGATCATTTTTTCAACTATCAATATTCATGAATGGTACGACGACAGAGGTCGTTACTGTACTGTGGCATTTCCGCATAAAATGATCTTTGGAACAAGTGAGGTGTGACGTAGGCTTTATAAAGAGTTCGGTGTTTGGTGTGTTGTAGGATCGCCCGTGTGGAAACCGCGCGACATGTCGAGCTCGTCGGGAGGGGGCGGGGGCGCGGGCGCGGGGGCCGCGGGTGGCGCGGCGCCCACCACGCTGCCGCGCTCCACGCGCGCGGCGCCGCGCCCGCACCACCTGTCAGCCAGCCGCAAGTCGCTGGCGCCCGACCACCGCCACTAGCCGCGCCGCCGCAGTGCCCACACTACCCACACTACCCACAGTACCGACGCCGCTCCGGCTGTCCGGACGGTGACCACGAGTTTTGTTACCCGCCGCCTACAGACCCCGCAATACTGAATCACTTGACCGTGAGATGTGAAGTGTACCACTTATCGTCTTTCCTTCGAGTTTCCCTCTGTTTTGTATTAGTTTGCCTAAAACTCCCCCATAACTTACGTTTTTAAGCTCAAATATTACCTGACCTGTGTTTAAATCAGTCGACCGGTAATTATTTTTTTTCATTAATTGAGCTCAAAGTATGATTGTGTTAGGTGCATAATCCTGTGCCCGTAACGAATAAGACTGCGTGCGGCTCTTTTGTGAAGTATAGTGTACCTATCTAATTATATTTAAAATATTTTGACAATACCCTCGTTAATCAACTCATTATTTTGTGAGGTCCCTCTGTGTAAAAAAACGCATTCTATTAAATAAAACCAGATACTTCGTTTGAAAATCGAAAATTGCCTGAGGGTTTTACCAGGTATTGACATGATGTGCCCTGACGATTCATTTGTAATTGATAGGACGTAAATATATCGCAATGAATTTGTTATGAGGTTTGAAGTTTAAATCACCATGTTGACTCAAAACGCGCTACACTACAGTGTCGCATCCTTTTATGACTTTCACGTTAAATATAATTTGTTGTTACAGTAATAAATACCCACTGGGTATACAATTAAACCTCAGATGAATAGAAAATAAGTTTCATTTAAAATCGACCTACATGACACATTTATTTAAGTAGGTCTATTTTATAACTACAAATAAATGACAATATCAATAGAAAATCATGAAAATTATTGAGTCACATTACGTAATTAGTTTCAGTGATGAATTGTTAATGGACATGTTACTTTTTAAATGAAATCTGATTGTTACCCTCGCGTAGAACGAAAACCCGTAATAGCTCATGAAACCGTAAATTTCTTTACACTGAAGGTAGTCTAAGTATGCCACCACTATGCAGAGATATCTATCTTCATGAAGACTTGCTACTTTAGCTTTATTTAAGGAATTCCTTTAAAACTTGTTTAAGCATGCGAATATCCTATAGATTCTTTTCATACGGACTGTTCTGTGCCAAATTAGGTACTCTCTACACCTCCCTATGCTTGGATACTTATCGTGAAGATATTCCTGAATAAATAAATATATCGTGAGAGTAGTTAGCTGTAATGTATTTGCGTTTGATTTTCGTCACATTGGCAACTCACTACCCTATAGTTCAAAATGCACTAACCCAAATGGAAATATACACTAGGTAGTTTTGACGATAATTTCTCTTCGTGATCAAATTCGAAAGTTCTATCATAGGCTAGGTGAATGATATAACATGTATCCACAAATTGAGTTTTAATATAATTGTATTATAATAATTATATGTATGATTGTTTGTTTGCTGTAATATATTGTAAATGTGTTGACTGCAGTCGCGAAAAACTGTAAACTGGATCGATAAAACTCTTAGAAGCCGTGACGTGAGATTCAGACCGCTACGACGACGTAGCGTCCGATAATATATTATTACCGGAACTTGGCTCGTATGGACAGCAGTTTGAAACTCCTTGTAAATGTATGTATGAATAACTACTGATCTAAACTGGTAAGAGGACGCGTTGCATAAAGAATTCCGACTTGTAATAATATATTACGATGAAGACATCTCGATGTAGATAGTCGAAGTCGAGTGTCTCGTAGCACTTCTGCAGTTGTCATGTCGGAACATACCAACGGCGGCAGAGCTCTCTCGTTCAGCTTACGTTTTCTAGTGATCTTGTAACTGTTTATTGTTTTAAGTATTTTGCAGTTACCAGGAGTATGTATACACAGTATGCACTATGATGTTTAGATAATACCTGTGTAATATATATGTATATTATTGTGACCACATTATATTTTGAACTTTAAATATTGTTTAAGTGTTTGTTTTGTGACTTATTGAAATAAAACAGTTTATTAATATACATATGTTAAAATATTCGAATTTAATAATTACGAACTTATACAATCAATTTATAGATTATTATTATACTAAGAAAATTATAATTAATAAAATGAATAAACAAATATGAGTGAAAATTAAATGAAGGATGAACTCATTAATTGCGATTGTATTTCATACTTCAATGACATTTGAAAGTAAAGTAGGAAAATGAATGAATATTTAGAAAGACTTATTGAAGTAAAATACGAAAGTAACTAATGTTATAATAAGTATTGAACTTTTATAATTTGTTGTTGATATGATTTGCTAATTCCGTTGTTTTGTTATTACTTTCTATGAGTGTATTATCGAGAATAATCTCTCCGGTATACAATGTTAGGCATGTTTTTACCGTTGTCAAACTACTTTACAGATATTTAGTATGGACCTTCGCATCTCAATGAGTCACTTCCGTGCACTGTTAAGTATCATTTCCCTTTATGTATTACTGCAATGTATTCCTAACTAATCATATCTTCTTTCATTCTTAGTTTAGTTTCAAATAAATGAAACATTATTTTTGTAGTCACCATAAATCCTTTATAAGATTTAAACGATTTTTAGACTAAATCTATTTACTTAATCGTGTCACATTTCTAGGTAACCTTTTTGTTCGATTATCTAAATTTAAAGTGCCTTCACATTTAAAAAAAAACGTGCACGTGTGTTTTAAGTTTCATAGATGAAAATACTAAAATCTTTGAAGTAGTTTGTCAATGCCTGTTAAATGAGAAATTATATAAATTCTAGTATCCTTTAGTGGCTTCCAAAACAACTAGTCTAATTTACAATTTTACTAATGTATGTATTTATTGTTTTCGTAAGTATTTGATATGTTAAATTTTGTGACACGTATGGAAATTACTTTTTATTGCTTATGAATAAAGATAAAATATGATATAATCTTTTTATTCATTTAATTACCCCGTAGCATTTGCTCAGTAAATTGGTGTAATTAGATACGTCAATATCTTATGCAGCACATGATTTTCACCTTATTGAGCTCTACTATTTAGCTACTGAATGTGGCCTACAGGTTTCTATAATAATGAATAAAACGCATACAAATAATCGGTACAATGTGTTTATTAAATCGTACATCGACGTTCATAAATCAAACATTTCAGTGTTTCCGGATTCAAAACCTTACAATTTGCTAATAAAACAGATTTTCTAAATTGATATGAGTGAAACATTCAAAATATAATTAATTATGTATTTACAAGATTAATAATAATTATAACTAGATAGGTACACAATATTTTTCATTATATATTTTTGTTCAGTAATTTTAACTGCCTCAACAAATTTACATAAAACTTACGCATCTAAATTTTGTTGGCCTAATATTTTTAACGAATCTTGAAGAAAACTTAGGGAACAATTCACTCATACCTGACCTCAACATTAGGTAAAAACTATGGAGGTCTAATAACTACAATATATTAAAACGATTTAAGTTCATTACACAGTCATGTTTATTATTTATGTTTTAAGATTTTAGCTATTTGATTGTAAAAGAAAAGGAAATATTTTTTTTGAAAAACTTCTACGAGAAAAATGCTCTAGAATCTATTTGTGGCAAGTAGGTAAGATTAAAAAATATTACTTATAGCAATGATTTAGTTCTGAATCCTATTTATATTCCAAAAAGTAGTGCAATAAACAGAAATTGTTACACACTTACAGACGAAGGGGCCAATGACAGCTGAATTGGAAATAGCAAAACGTAAATGCACATGGATGTATAAAGGAATATTAAATCGAGAAGCAGTAGGTTCAAAGGTAAGATTCAAGATTACCTAACACACAAAAAACTTTCATGGTAGACAAAATTGTGATTTACTTACTCGGGAAGCTCTATTTGTGAACACCTATATAAAGTATATCGTTTTAATTTTATATTACGATCTTTACATCTCTCTACATTAGAAATTATATTCCTTTCTAGTATTTAAACAATAACAATAGGACTATCTAAGGAGATGTATATATCATAAAATACATAATTTATGTGGCACTGGCTACATATGTAGGTAATGTATTATCATAATTATGATGATCACCTGATCACCTCGATGCTGTTATTGGCTTTCAAGACTGAACTATTTAAGGTTTACCTACTCATATTTATTTTCTTTAAATGTAAGCCTTGCAGGAATATAATATTATGTATGAAAGTATAAAGCACCTTCTAAATAACGCTCGAAATCGGAAGAAATGGTGTACACGCTAATTATACAAAGTCATAACTAAATTGATTGCATTATAAATAAATACAATCAGAATAACATTTTAATTCAATATTAGTAATAAACACTAGACGCTAAAATCATACTTCGTTTCTTTCTACTATAAATAACAAAATATTTAAAATTAATATACTTTGAAATAAAATAATTCAGTGCACACCACGATTATTTTAAATATGTTTATAGATTATTATATATAAAGATAATCTTTAAATAACTCTTATCAAGTTCATTACAATATCTATCAATTAATGAAATACTCGATTTAAAAGAAGTTTCATTACGCTATTATTTTTTATTATGGTGTTTCATCAAATTATGCTAGAATAAAATTCATTCATCCTAATTTCATATCATATTAAATACGTAAGGCACTCCATTTAATTTTGCTGTTTTTTTTTCATCGAATAAGACCAAAAATACTGTCACACAAGTTTCCTCTATAAAAATGAAGACCACTGGAAGTTACTGTTGTTCATGCACCGCACAATATAAGGTAAATTTATTTAAATATTAAGCTCGAAACAAAGTAACTAACATCAATGTATGCTTCTGCTTTCAAACAAACAGATCTAACAACAAATTGCACAGGTGCTATACAAAGGTAGTCCCATTTACTGTTAGTGTAACAGCTGGATTCGTTGTGGATTAAAAACGGGTATGAAATAATTCGGAAAAATTAGGTATACCTACTTTAACATTAATTTAGTTACCTCGTAAAGGTCCACGAAAGCTCTTCACCGATAAACATAAAATGAATCCGCAGGGGATAATTTGAAATCTAATAAATGACAAAATTTTAACAAAATACCAAATTTTAATTATGTAGGACAAAATTTACATAGCAACCTATATTAAAACATATACATACACAAACAACTCTATCACAGACACTAATCATTTACAAAACTCAATATAACAACTATGAATATATATTCAGTTTCTGAACAAGAAACTACATTGGTTTGTGGCACCAATCAACCATTTCTAAAATTAAAAATAACAGATATTATGTTGAAAGGTTAATTCAAGTAGGTACTCAATAATAGATGACCATTGATGTATAAGTACACAGTATGTATTACTGCTGTAATAATGATTCTAAACGGGAAATTAAAATGACGACAAACACTGCACATCAAAGTTGTTGGACCCCTAAATATTCAATTAAAAAGCCATTTTATTCATAAGTAATCTCTTTAAAATTTTTATCAAATTTAACTACCTATTTAACCTACGCACATGACTTGTTTCATTATTTCCTGAAAATTTTTGAATGTTTATAATAAGTCCGCGCGGCGTCTTAAAGCCCCTTCAAATATTTATACTATGAATATTTTTAATGTGTTATTCTATGTACCTTTACTGGAATTTCAAAATAAAACATTATCAAATAGTTTGTATTTCAAAACATGAAAGTATATTTAATTTCAAAATAATAAAGGAGAGCATAAGAGAGATTGTTTGACTGTCAGTTTGTAGTACCTATTGAAAGATCGAGATTTAATAATTGTATTTAGATAATGCTAATTACAAGCTACTAATTTGTCTTTGTTGTTTTTGTTATAATCTTCATTAAAATCCCAGAACATTCATAAAGTATTTCGTTGAGCTTATTGCGCATCGAGCGTGCACGCGACCGGGTCGTGTATATTTGTCTAAACGTTGGTCCCTATAATTGCTATTGTAATTTTTGTGTCGTACATAGCAACGCAGAACGGGGCGGACGACACCGCGGGAGTAGCGGCCGGGCTCTCCGAATAAAGGCACATTGAGTCATGATTCATTTGTTATCCTACATGCAGTACCTAACCATCCCACTTCCTCTTCATAATATTTCTCATTTTTTGAAGGTCGGTCTATAACTAGTTAAAGGGATTAACTAATTAATAATCTACTTTATATATGAATTAAAAGTCACACCACTATTTTATCCGGTCTCTTAAATTTTCGTACACTTTAGGAATTTTGACATCACATCATAATAGTTCTATGACATTCAACTCCTCATCTCAATTCTACTCATTTTGGCAACATGGTGGTGGAACTACAATTTGTCTAATTAAACTAAAAGGCATATTTGCCTACGAATTAGTACTAGGGCAAAGACCACTTAAAAGTTATCTTCGCATTTGTTCTCCCGTGAGGTGGGCTGCGAGCCAGGCTGGGAGGACCACTGTGGCTCGGCCGGTCCATCCCAGTCGGGAAAAGACTCGTACATAAAGTTATCGCCGGGAGTGTCGTCAACCGCGATCTCGGTCCGACTGAACGCCTCGGCGAACTTCCCGATCTCTGTGGAGCCGAAAGCTTGTTGGAAAGCGGGCAGCGGGACGACAGGTGGCCGCGGCGGACGCTTCTCCTCGGGCGGGGAGCGACGCGGCTCGGCGACGGGGAAGCGATCGCGAACTGCGCGGGGTGTATCGGTCTGTGTAACGCTCGGCGGGAATTCAGGCGTATTTCTCTGCCTCGAGCCAACTTCCCCGTTGAAAGGCGATTCTTCATAAACAGGATAAGGCGTCGATCTCCCATCTTGTTGACAAGCCTGGTTCTGACTAATCAAATGAGCACCCTGAAACAGGTTTTTTTTAATTATTTTATGTATATATATATATATATGTTTTATAGTAGTAGTAGTCGTATAAGAAAGCAAAAGTTTTCTTTAAAGAAAGAAAAATGTATTTTGTTAAAAGAAAACTTTATTTACATATTTTACTTTTTCGAAAAAATAAACCTAAATTCGCTTGGATACGTTACGAATTTCCTGCTCGCCCTCTGCTTGAGGGCGAACATTTTTAATTAATTGAAGTTAAGTTAGTGAATTGATTGTCGAGACTCACAGCAGTAAAACGACCGTACCAATCACAGTAAGCGGCCGTCAATTCTCCGCACATTGATTTAAGGCTTTATTGAGCGTCGTCTTTGTCAGTTACAGTGTATAAATGTTTACATAACAATATCAAAGAGTATGTCCATTAATAACCTTCATTGGTCGGCATTCGGGAGGATACCGCATGTGGTCACGCGAGCACGCACTGCGCGGGGCCCACCCGCCATTGCCAGCGTTAGCGCCACTCCAACCGCCGCCGCCCATGGCACCCATCTGCTAAAAAAATATCAAATACACATAAAAACTTACAATGTACTGCGAGAAGAGTTAACCAAATGAGTCGAGAGATGAACTTAGATTTATCTAAGGAAGACCAAAAGGGGATTTGGTTACTAAAAGTTCTTCAAAGCTAACTTGAAACTTCAGTATGTAGTTACTAGCTTCTGCTCACAACTGGGCCCGCGTGAAATTTCTTACTTTAGCCAAAACATTATGACACTAATTCTCCATAGAGTAGCTTTCTGTAAGTGAAAAAATGTTTGTAATCGGAGCATTACTTCTAAAAATTACCTCTTTCAAACAATCAAGTTGACCTCTATACAATATTAATTTAAATGAACTACGAACATCGCTAATCACAAAATGACGCTATTATACCTGATAATGTGGCCACATCTGCGGTTCGCAGTACGCGGGACCTCGACCGTTCATTCCACATTCTAGCGGTGGCTGAAAATTAAAACAACTTTATTAACCCTCTTTCACTTAATAAAAACATTTTTAATCGACAACTCGATTAATTACAGCCTTGAAATGGTTTAGAGTTAAAGAAAAAAGGTAGGCTTTAAAATAAAAATGACATGTATTGTTTAAATACAAGGATATAACATTGATATGGATTGTGGATTGTGGAAGTAAATTATAGCTATTAGTCTCGTTTTTTAGTATATCCTTGTATTCCACCCGAAGTAGAGTTATTTTTCTGTTAGGTGATATTCTGCTTTACAGTCCATAACTTTCAAACTAATCTTATCATCATCGCTTCCACGGATTGTTGAAAAGGTTCCCCTATTATATATACAAGGAAGAAAAAAGAGTTGAGCGTCATTGATTACCGAGCAAGGGACCGTCTGTCCCACGCGTACTTATCGATTCAGACAGGTTCGTAACAGACAGCTTACAGCGAATTTGACGCTAAGATTGCTTCCGATATACCCTGACTATACGGTCTGCAAAGTCAGTCTTCATTTTGTTCAGCATTTCATCTTTATTTATACTTTTTTTTTTTTTGTGAGAGATATATATTTAGAAATTTATTTTTATTATTCATGTGGTATATTATACAGCTTTACCCTTCTGATAATGTACGTAAACGTTCTATATTTATTTGAATAATCAAATAGCTTTATAAAAACCACCCTGTGTAAGTAATACTCGTAGCAGCCAGTACTTGATATTGATACGTCAAGGGGTTCTCGGATTCAACTTTTAATTATATTTAACACGTTATTAAAGCTTTATTTACGGAGTATTTATGTTGTCTTTCAAATATATTATAATGGGCCGTTAGCTGTCAGAATATCACTAAAAGTTTGCACCTTATCGTCTAATAAAAGTCTGTCATGTTTCCTAAGTTTTCACGAAACTGACCGCAAAACGCGAACTACCAAAATAAAGCGTGTTTAGAACATCTAAAACAGATTTGTTACAGTAACGTCAGATACAATTTCAAGCGGTTAGTACCGTGGCATCTGCATCTCGAAAACTTGTCTCGCTCAGAGTTTTCATCAGACAACTAAGGCGTGAAGCAATCACAATATATTATACCTATTTTTACCAAAATAAAAACATCATATACCCGACAATATCTATTTAAATAAATTTTATAAAGTAAAAATAAAAGAACCCTAGTTACAAAATAACAAAAAGTCATATCAAAATTGTTGACGATTTATCGCTACGGCGTTTTTGTTAGTAAATATTTACATTTAGTGGCAAATTTGTGCACAACCTGTACACGAGATAATGCTTAGTAGCGCGAGGATGTGAGGGGGCGGCGTGGGGGGAGGGGGTCGCGCCAGCGATCGATGTCCGTTACTCCCTGTGCAACGTTGCGTTGCACCAACTGCATTCATCATGACGAGCCATAAATATTACCATTTAACCTCGGTAAAAACTATTATTAAAACACATATCCCAGTATAATAACATGCTTTACAATTATTATAAGAGAATATTTAAATACCAGCCATTTTTAAACCTTCAATGAAATAGTGCTACGGTGCTACGCCGAAGCTACGCTCTGCTACGACTTTTCTCTAAAATGTGATATTATTCAAACGTTAATTCTAAATTTAATATAATAACCGTAGCAAAAAAAATGATTGGTAAATAATATTATATATCCTGGATTTCTGCTCCAAATTAATATTGCTACGTTGCTACGCCGGCGCTACGAGCTGCTACGCGGTCCTAACTTTAGAGTTATTTTAGCTTCTGCATAAGTTTTCAGGGATTTATTTGGAGTACTACTTTTTGTTAAATATGTAGAAGTTTCCTTAGTTTGTATTTATGTTTTATTTAAAAAGTCTTTGATTACGTGCTGAAACCAAGTAACTTAAAATAAATCTAAAGCTAAAAACTTTTTCATTTTGTTTAGTTGATATTTGGAAAATATTTTCTTCCTATAAATTGATTCGGTTAGTCATGTTAAAATACAAAATAAGTTCTTCAAATGTGTTTCTTCGTTGTAAAGTACAACAAAGTACCTACATAAAACAATCATCACGCTAGGTATTTCAATCGTGCAGACGTTATATAAACTCGTAACGGCCTGAAAACTGTTCATGTGTGGGGGAAGTACGAGTAGAATAGTGACGGGAGATTTGCAGAGGCTAACTAACTATCGAGCGGCAGGCGGCGAGCGCGAACCACGTGACTTATCGATCAGCGCGGCGCCCACGACACTCGGAAAAATCAACCGCTGACAGCTTTCATAGGCCACCTCCACCTCTCGACTCACAACCACCCTGCGCCCTCCCTCAGACCCCTCCCCTCGAACACTCCGCGCGGCCCCTCCCCGCCCTCATTAGCGCCTTTGTGACGCTCACTTGTCTCGTAATATGACGCCGTAATGATACCACTTACGACTCGATTATTCGTTTACATTCTACTAGTTGACTGCCAAAATCAGAAATGACCCTACATTTTTTAATCTTAAATTTTGGCTTATTTTTTTTATAATTTAATTATTATAGTACGTTAAAAGAGCAAAACTATTGGAACTTACTCTAAAAGGGTCCCAATATAGCAACAATAAATAATATTTATTGTACCACGTTTAATATTTACTAACAATACACCTAATTTACCTAATTTGTAACGTCTGAGTAGAAATGACAACAAACTTTTGTTTTCAATGAGCAGTCATTTCTGAATTTGCACAACAAACTTTCCCTGACTGAATTTTATAGTATGTCGGTTGAATTTAAACTCTATCTGCATTGCTTACGATTGATAATGTATGTATAGCGGCGCAGAGGAGCGAACGTTAGTCGCGAATGAGGATGTCAACTGTCCTCTGACACTGACCTACATAATTTTAACTAGTCTTTTTGTATGCCGATGACCTATTCCGCCGTAATTCAATAAACGGGGTCTTACCATGTTCAAGACAACTCATTTGTTTAAAATGTTAATGTTATGTAATTAATAAAGTCTTGGGATGTTATATGTATTTAAATTTGTCATTGACTGCTTCTATTAATATACCAGCAAAGATAAGGTTTGTTTTGCATCATAAAACCTTCAAACAATATCGCATAAGGCACGAGATAAGTTCTCATTTATTTCATGTAATATTCACATTCATAATTTCCATGGTTCATTGTAACAAAATATTTACATACTGCTCTAGACTGACTGGAAAATAGATATGTATCAGTAGCTTGGCGTTCTTGAGCGTATTGTAAAGATCAGCGGAGGGGAATAGGGCATTTAATTGTTATTCGTTGTTTGTGAGTCAACTACCTCAGCCACTTATGTTCTATTCTATTCAAATTCCATACTCCATTTCTATGCGTTACTTCAAATGGCCTCGACACAATACAACAAAGCACTTTTTATTGGTGTTGCTTACTCACGAGGAAGCTAACGTAACTAATATTAATATTTATACTTGCATTGACTTGAGAAAAGTTTTGTATTGATAACGAGTTCTTAAAGTACTTAAGTAAGCAGATTTCTGGGCTAATACTTTTACCTCGCAAACTATTAGGTTTCCGCAAGATTGCCACAAAGTACATTATCCTTGCGAATTAAGTGACGCTAAAGTCACGCCGCGTCCCCAAAGAGTTCTGAAGTGCTTTACTAAGAATCATGTTACGCTCACGATTTGTCTACGGCGTTTTATGATATTCTTATTTTACCAGCTTTGCATTCAAACTTTTTGGTGTTTTTAATACGTAGCGTTTAAAACTATATGCTCCATCAAGTTATATGAGAATGACGAAATGAGAGTCTACTTAATACCTCTACCAACTATTTGATTTTATTTTTAGGTTTACGGAAATTTAAAAAATAAACGAAATCGTTTTTTAAAACACAATTACCACCAAATGTCTCATAAATATAAAAAAAAATGTTATGTACGAATTTTTTATTGCCAGATTGGTAACACTTTCAGGCAGATTAGTTGTGCATGATATGGTTTCATCTAAATTACATGGTAAGGTCCAAAAGTTTCCAAGGTCCAAAGGTTTCAACGATAAAATTAAGAATTATTGTCCAAACAAAAATGGATTGAAATAAATGCAGACATTTAACAAAAATATTACTTTATTATTGTGGGTAACTAGAGAAAACTTCAGTAATTTACTGACATGATAGTTTTGTATCTCTGATTAATCTAATGTGTATAGGCCGGAAACGTTTGAACCTTACGGATGTATGTATAAAAGTGTGATGAAGGTGTTACGTACCGTGGGAGGCAGGGGCAGGTGTTGTGCGGGGGTAAGCGCGCGCTGCTCTCGCCGCGCCACCGACCGTCGCACGCGCGCCTCCTTCGGCGCGTACCCGCCGTAATCTAAACACGAATTGTTTATCATTATCTCTCCAACTCATTATAATAGCATGCGTCAATATTGATCAACATCGTTACTCATATCGACTGACAAATTCCTTTCATCTCTACGCGATACAAAAGTCAACAGGTTGAGCTGATATTTTCAGCAATAAACGCAATTTATCGATTATTACAGACGTTGGTATAATTACTTTTTCTCCACCACATTATTTCGTCCCACAAATACATAAAGAAACACTGTACGGGAATATCACAGCAAGGTCGAGAACAATACTGGTCTTGACGTATAGACCTACTCTTAGTTTATGTTCGCTGACTTAGCTGAAGTAGAACTCACGGCACCTACGTCATACAAGGTGCCATTCCATTTAAAAATCGATCATAGGTGGTTTATGTATACATACATCGCTACAGCGATGCAGCTATAGCAATCGAAACCGTGACCCTGAGCGTACAAGATGGATATTTTGCTGCTTCAACATTTGCTTACTTTGCTGACTCAGAGTGTCCTACATAATTACTATGACTTTGTAAATTAAGGTCGAACATTCTTGGAAAAAGCGACTGTTACAGAAATCAGTAATAGAAAAAATGAATACCGCTAACATAAATAAAACTATAGAAAAATTGAGCAAAAATTTAAACGACTATTTAACGATTTGCAATTGAGACTTTTTAGTATACTGCACAAAATCATGTTACTAAGCAAGTGTACCAAGAGTTTAGATTATTTCCTTTTCAGACACCGTATTTAGCATCTCCTGTAACCACTGTATACGTGGACGTCAGCGGAGGATCCATTGTTTTTACACGATATTGGATTGCGTTTGACCGCAGCCTTCCTGTGATAACGCGGCCTAAAGTGGGGCACATCATATTCAATAGTAAACGTCTATGGGTTGAAAATTGACAAACTTTAGTTTGTAATAATACAGCATCTTACAGTAAGAGAACACCAGCCTTACAGAAGTGTCGGAAAATGTAGCTTAACATCCCGAAAAGATCGATCTGCGCGAGATCTACGTTGCAAACCAACGCAAGAACCACAATTTTAAGGTAAGGTTACTAATAAATTGTCTTAGAATTTAAACAAACTGTCAATAACTTCATACAAGGTGTTGTTTTGCATCCTCGTCAAAATTCAGGAGGTTGTCACAAAAGACATAATTAATCAATTTACTTTACGGTACCTAGTTAATTATTAATAAACACTGACTATTTTGGTTGTTTAAGTTTGTCAGTCTATCAGAATAACCCCTTAATGTGGTTTAGGGAATAAGAAATTATCGAATAAACGTTTGAGATTGGCTGTATGACTGAAAGTGTGGTTATAGGGCGAAGATCAGACGTGCCGCGTTTAAAACACGGGTGGTTCTCACTTACCGATTTTCGTAAATAAGAGAAAAACTAAAAAATACCTACACGTTTCGATTCGGGTCGAGAATCATTAGCATAGTTACCTCCTTGAATTTGACGAGGATGCAAAACAACACCTTGTATGAAGTTATTGACAGTTCGTTTAAATTCTAAGACAATTTATTAGTAACCTGAACTTACAATTGTGATTCTGCGTAGGTTTGCAAAGTAGATCTCGCGCAGATCGATCTTTTCGGGAAGTTAAGCTACATTTTCCGACACTTCTGTAAGGCTGGTGTTCTCTTCAAATACCATACTCGTTTGAGTAAAGAAAAAAAGCAGTGATGTATCAATACACTATCCTTCTCCTTAGCGTGTCGATGGCAAATCGTTAAAAACATACGTTTAGCCCAAAATTGAGATAATTGAGATGAATTGCTATATAAATACACTATTAAAACTACATAAAGAAAGTTACGTGATAATCGACAGCATATATTTTAAATGGTCGTAAACTCTCAGATCTGCAAACATCAGATTATTGCTCAACGTAAGCTATATCTCGACATAAATAATTTCATGCCAATGCCACTTAAGGTCATTTTTTATACGGTATCGTTAACTTTACTGAAACTTGCTGTAAACTCAGAATTAGAGCAGATTCTGCAAATAATCCGATAAAGTGTAATAATTGAAATTAAGACATCATTTAACTTCATCATAACTTTTTATAAGTTTGAATAAAGAATACGCGTAACATTCATGTAAATGATAACTGTTACGCATATTAAAATACAAATTGTTTGTTGTTGGGTTAAATTGCGCAAAGAGCTTCATCTGCATATTCATTAATCGCTGACCTGGCGATGACGACTTTTTTAATGATGGATGTATAAACTAGAATAAGTAAACAAGACAATTTCTGCTTGCATTGTACATTTGTAAGTAGGCTATATGCAATTTTGTCGCGCCATCGCCAGTACGAAAGTCGTTTCATGTTTTACGTAGCATTTATAAGGAGTTGAGCGTGGATAGCGGCACGGGTGTTAGTACCCCGGTCAATATGTAGAGTGGCTGTGCTGTGCAGGCGATCAATCGCGTTGCGGCGTGGGGGCGGGCGGCCGAGGGCGAGGCGCGGGGGGGCGGGGGTGAGCGACCACCTGTAGCGCTCCCCCCGCACGCCGCGCTCCCCCGCGGCCTCTGACATCGACACGTGACGTAGACACCGAGAAATCCGCCCAAACGTAAACATTAATTCTTACTTCATTCTTCATTGTTCAGAATGTCGCTTCGCGCCACGCGCACGGATTCCGATCTCTCTCGTATTGGTAAACAAATTCAGGTCGACGCACACTACGTGTAAGTCGTCAGGCATGTTATTGTACCGACCAGCTCCACTGCTATGTATACGTGAAATAGTTCAATACTTGTAATTCAATTACGTTCAAGGAATTAGTTACATATATTTTGCTGCAGCACATAACATGTCTGTCTCAGTATTATGAGCGTGTATTTTCAAAGTACTCAAGTGACGAAATATAATATTAAAACTTTGTAAATTTTTGAACTAACAAGTAGTTTTTACACTAATTAAAACGGCTGTGGTAGACTGCCTCGTTGGTGTAGCAGTCGCATGTGCGACAGATGAGCATGAGGTCCGGGGTTCTCTTCCCAGGTCGGTCAAATTGTTATTGGGTTTTTGAATTACGAATTTCTTAGTACCAGCCACGGAGTCTGAATCAGTGCCTGGTTGATGGCGATAGGCTTGCCCCCTATTACATGGGACTTAAACATAACTGGCGAAATGTGACTGTACTATTAGGTACACCTCTGCCTGACCTTTCGGGGATTATAGTCGTGATGTTATGTTGTAATAAAAAAACCGGCCAAGTGCGAGTCGGACTCGCGCACGAAGGCCTCCGTACCATTATTTATAAAATCGAGCAAAAAAATCACTTTTTTGTATGGGAGCCCCCCTTAAATATTTATTTTATTCTGTTTTTAGTATTTGTTGTTATAGCATCTATAGAAATACATAATCTGTGAAAATTTCAACTGGCTAACTATCACGGTTCATGAGATACAGCCTGGTGACAAACGGACGGACGGACGGACAGCGAAGTCTCAGTAATAGGGTCCCGTTAGACCCTTTGGGTACGGAACCCTAAAAACAGTGCTTTCAGTGGTTCACAAACACATCACATCACATGTGTCAACGCCTTTATTTAAAAAAATAAACAGTTTACTTATTCGACCAGTTAATCAGAATATTCTAGAAATTTAATTTTCCAAATAATTGCTAGCTTATTTATTGGAGCAAAATAGAATAGCATTTCCTATGTATAGTAGTTAACGAATAACACAGGACGCTACCCGACATATACATTGCACACGATAGCAAAAAAATCTCTTCAGCCCCTACTGGACCACTCGTAAACCTTCCAAAAACGAATGCTATAAACGATGACAATTGATGATGATTGGTAATCATTCGAAACTTAATTAGTATCTACGGAAAACGATCAATATGATATGTTGGTAGGTTTAATATAATTTATCCCATTCTTTCAATTTCAGTAGCTCTTAAAAATATTTACGTACGTATAGATGCTGATACTGTTGGCCTGAGGCACCCCACAGCTGGGCATTTTTGACTGTCAGTTGTTTCAGACGTAACCAACTTTTTCCAAAACCCCATAATATCAGGGAAGAAAGTATAGACCTAGTCCGATTTTTATGAATTATTTCCTGCTATTTAATCTTTTAGCCATATACATCAACTAGTCAATCTAAGCCTTTCAATTATCACACAGGATTGGTATCACAATCAAAATAAATATTTTATTATTGGTAGCTACGGAAAACGATCTCTAATTTCAAAATTGTTGACGGAATATGTTACTCAGTAGCCAAGTTTAGTCAATAGGTATATAAAGATTAAACATTAGGTATAGTCTCAGTAAAGTATCAGACATTCAAGGACTTTACTTTTGGAGCAATTTATCCCATCATTTTTAATATAGAGGCTTGTAAAAAACTTTAAGTTTACTCCACAGATTTTAAATGTGAGAAACTTTTCCTAAGAGTACGAAAATATAAAAGAACATAGTTATTGATTCAATATTCCATAGAACTTATTGATTCAATTTTCCATAGAACATATTGATTCAATATTCCATGATTATTTGTTTTTCTTTCAGTTATTTATTTTGTATTTCCAATCTACAGTAGATTTTTGTTTGAAAGAGTGACATCTACTGTATATTTTCTACAATTTTGTTGAGTTTGGACTAAATTAAGCCAGATACCAAACAAAGTCAGTTTATTATTATATTAACGTCGGATTGTATATGTGTTTACGTATTCTGTAGGTACTTCGGAATTACATATTGAAAAGTGCACTGGATTATACTAGTGTTTTCTACCTGTGAATAGCTGAAACATAGATATACCAACCCATAGGCATGACATGTTCATGGTGCATGTGGTGGCTGGGGTAGTCATAGCGGTAGTAGCGCGCGTAGGGGTCGTGCGCGTGCGGCGCGTAGTAGGCGTGGGCGTAGGGCGCGTAGGGCACCGGCGCGTAGTAGCCGTCCCATGCGCCCGCGCCGTACGCCGCGCCCCCGCGGTACTCGCCGTAGTTACAGCAGTCCATGGCACCGGCCCTACGCGCAGCTCGCGCCACCCAGCGCACGCGCAGGCCACGACCGACATCCTCGCCTGGCCGCGCACCGCCACATCACCGCACTCTTACGCTCAACAACCCTACCACTATTCAACTGAACTCGACAAGTTCATGACTATAAACCAGGCTTTATTTGTAAACAAACTAAAAATTACATTAAATCTACGACCGACTAAATAAAAACTTTCAATCAAAATGTCTGTACAATAGTTTTACTGAACTCTGAAAAATATTTCCGAGTGCGATGAGTACGCGTAGAGATCGAGCGCAGTTTCGCGGCGGGAATCGGACGCGGGTGCGACGTTAGTTAGCGAAAAGAGGTCGTTCGAGTTTGCCGGCGACGACGAGAGATTCGATGGACGAGGGCGGTTGCGGGGCGCGGGCCGCGAGGAGGGGCGACGCCCGCTCGCCGGCGGCTCGGCGCAGCGCGGCGCTCGACGGACGCCGACTGAAGGCGCCGCGGAATCGATACGCCGCCGCCGCCCGCGGCCGCCCGCCGCGCGCCCGCCTCGCGCCCTGCCGCCCGCACTACCTGCCTGCGCCCGTATTGCGCGCGAACTTTGTCTTCCCCGACGGAATTTTATATTTAGAACCATGGTGAAACGATTGATCGATACTTTGCACTATTAATTACATAGTACCTACACACTTTCACTAGATATTCCAGAGAGAAAATATCTACTCACTTTGTTGCTACTTTCTAACCACTTTATTCAAGTTTCAGTGTACTTCCTGCAGGTTTCGCTATAGTTATTGATGCCTGAAACTGGTGTTTCCGCAGATTCATGCGGTACATTTTGAATTTGCGGGCAAAAAAGTTAAGTTGACTTTAGAATTAGAGTAGTGTGAGAGTTGCGTTCTGTTTGTAGTCAGGTGGAGGATACTTGCAAAGTTTTATCGAATTGCGCGTAGGCGGCAGTGACCCACATCGCGACAATCATGTGGCGCATCACCCGCGCCCTTCGTCCTTCGCCTGCCACTGCCTCTGCCGGCACCACTGACAACTTTCAATACAAATCAGATGTTATAGATGTATTTACTTTAGTTAGCTTTGCAATCATGCTCTTTTCAGTCAAACCGTAGGCTTTCATTGCAAGATCCCTAACTGCGCAGTATGCAAGCACGTTATGCCAAAAACCTATATTTATTGAGTTATAAACTAAGAACGGTAAGATTTCAATTATTTAATTACGCTTAACCATAAGGTTACAACAATTTAACATTTAAACTTAAGTTTAAGAAACATTAACTTTAAAGTTCGCTCAGCAATCGTCTGCCGATGATGACTAAACTTGTGAATCTATAGACAGAGAGGAAGTTACGAAAGTATGTAGACGCGTTAACCTTTACGTTGGCGGGGAGTTTTCTGCGCTAACCCTGTCAGTAAGCTACCGTGAAGATATAAAAAAATAATGATGTTTGAATAAATCTAAACTAATATTATAAAGAGGAGAGGTTTTATTGTTTGTTTGCATTGAATAGGCTCCGAAACTTCTGGTCCGATTTGAAAAATTCTTTCAGTGTTAGGTAGCCCATTTATCGAGGAAGGCTATAGGCTATATATCATCACGCTACGACCAATAAGAGTGGAGCAGCAATGAAAAATGTTGCGAAAACGGGGAAAATGTGACGCAAACGAAGTTGCGCTGGACAGCTAGTCATGAATAAATGATAGTGTAAACAACATAGATATGTGATGTTCTGTATAAAGAGTTAAATAGACCCTTAACGAAGCCAAAAGGCACTTGTTCTCTTCATCTAGTTACTGAAATATCGTATGTTCCAAATTTCTTACACGTTTTTAAAAAAATACTAGTTTTTAATTTTATAACTGTACTTTAAATACCTTCATAACCCGTTAACTTTTCAATGCTTCCATCAGATCAATGTTTTGAGTGCGTTACATTGAGATTTACCGTAAAACTATTTTTCATCCTAAGTAGGGTAGGGTTACTTATTTTGATGTACATAATAATTGGTTGACGGCTTCGTGAAAGCTCTGTTTACACCTTGTATTATATGCCCAGTTTTATAAAACACCTAGAACAAATACATTTTATCAAGTAGTTCCACACGGACCGAAAATCAATACTATTAGTTATAAACAGATATTTCGTGTGTGCAAATCGTGCAAAATGACGTGAGCGTCAAAAAAAACTAATAAATGACACGTTATAAACTATTATCCGGACAAAACTACCAAAAATCGTTTGAATCGACATATTTGAGTTCTGCGCAACTCCACATTGAAAAAAGCGTGATAGTACGAAGGCCGGTCGCCTGTGTGATAGATCCTTCTACAGCTATGTATACATAGTACTATGTATCATGTTACTTACAGGAGTGAGTTCACTCCATGTAGCAACTACGCCGGCGCGAACATTCAAAATTCTCTTCAAGATCTTTAAGGCGCCTATTTACAGTTTCGAAGTTGTTTAAATATGAATAAAAGGGTAAATTAATACTTATCTGTATATATACTAAGCCCGTCACATGGTTTTCCTTCGGTAAGTAAAGAATTCGAGCTTTAAAGCTGTATGTACTGAATAATATGTGCAGCGTAGCATTCTCGTAGCAAAAACACGTAGGCAACGTAGACTTGCTACGCCTGACATTTTGAAACAACCAGTTTTCCCAAATATTTTTAGTCTTTTGAGAACGTTTATTTATAGGCACTAATATGTAGATAATACAGCAAGTTTCACTGCTGTATGTAATTGAATTCGCAAAAAGTGCTAGGAGTGTAGTAATTCAAGATAGGAAAAGTAGATAAAATCTCGTAGACTGCACTAAAGACCACCTTTCTTAAAAAATGATTTTATTAGTGCTTAAATTCATACGTATCATGTGTCCAACATGTCTCAATGAAACCTTGAGTTCAGCCAGACTGTCCTCAGCTAGCAACAACATGAGGAAACAAAAGTTTGTCATAACAGTACAAGTGCTTCGCATCGATAACGTATCATTAATGTCGTCTGTAAATGTGTCTCGGTAATTGTGTTCTAATGTATGTTGTGTAGTAACTGTAGAGAAGCCAGGCGCGGGTTATCATGCAGATTGCGGCGAATCAATAGGGGCGCCTCGGCCACTGACGGCGGATGACGATCAATAGCGTCCCAGTGGAGCTGTCTCCGCATTAAGGGGCTTCCTCGAACGCCCTTACACCTACCCACAGTCTACCTACACTTCGTACATAACTTAGTGTTACAATACGACCAATGTGCCGACTGTTTGTGTCGAACGCGTGTGAATATTATAGATTTCAACGATCATTTATATTTTATGATTTAGGATTTGCGCGCTGAAACCTGACGCAGGGTAGTTACTAAGTTTATTATTGAGTTCATTCCCCACTTTAATGGACATATTATGCTTAGTTTTAGGGGTGCCTAAGTAGTTTATAGCCTTTCATATTTTTATCAAAGACCATTAATACGCACCAATTAACATACGACAAAAAGATTTTAACGCTATAATAATAATTTCATATTGACGTGGATTGGGTTATTAAAAAATAGCCATTCGTTTAGCAAAACCAAAATCTGGAGCGTTAATAACAACACGTGATCTATAAATCCGATTAGGATTTACGCATAACTAAGTACCTACTTACAAAGTTAAACAATAGTTCCCAGGCTGATCAATAGCTATGGAATGAAAACATAGAGTGTGTGAGCAGAATCCCATCCCGCGGAAGTTGTAACAAGCAGCTATGGGAAATGGGTTGTTGCGATGAGCTAGCAATCTGTCAATACCTAAGTACTTACTACACTGTTAAGGTATGCGCACATTACGTGCGGTGCATCAGTGGATTATTCAGTTACGGAACGTCATCATTGCGACTGTCTGTATTTTTGCGTGTCGAATTTTACCTCCCTCCCAACCATTGTGCCGCTGACAGGCGGGGTGGGCAGGATCCCACGCTTTGATGTAATGTATCCGACTAGTATGGTATGCGCAATCGTTTATATAAAATCGTAAAACGTGAGATACTGATTCGTGCAGATTCCTTTGCCGCAACCGCAATGCGACCATCTACAGGCATAGTGTGCACTCATCTTTTTGTTCTGCAACACTTCTGTATCAGCCTTGTATTTAGGAGAAGTTCAGACTCTGAACTGCCACAAACTTTTGGAGATTTGCTAATGCCATAATAAAGATATTCATACAAAAATTACACTAAAAATCGATTAGAAATACCTATGTACATAAATTATGTCTAACGTTGTTTATAATACCTACAAATATCTACATTAGCTAGTTAGTTATGCATCTTAGAGCCCTGGGTGTTCTTGATAAATAATGTAATCTTACATGCCAATATATTTAGTCCAACAGTTCCCTGCTTACGAGCCAACCCAGCCTCTTGGGGTGTAGACAGAGAATCGAGCGGCTGAGTTCCCATGCCGGGTAGGTTAGGTAGATAGTTATGTATGTGTTCAGTTGTCTATCTCTACATCCATAATTCATTTTGTGCAGACTCGTCGGTTAACCTCGGCTCGTTTGCGTGGCATTTCAAATGAAAAACGACTATAATATATATTTTTACTCAATCTACGACGTAAGGGGTGGTGCGAGTCTAAGTTCGCACTATCTGTACCTAGATATAACATATATGCAATTATCTATATTTTAGTTGTTGTGGGTAAGAATCACACGATCTTTATGACCAGGTAGATCATCATCATTATCTAACCAAATGTAGCTGTTCTACTTGGAAGTTTGCGCGTATTTAACCTCTACAACAACAACCCAGCTATGGACACATGTACTGAATAATAGGATACTCTTTTGGATACTGGTTCTTTCGAGCTCCTGACTACCCGTAAAGCGGCGGCAGGCTTTATTACAACATCAGGTCATAGTCATCAGATCAGACTATGTTGTAAAAACACGGAATACCACGCAGTGGCGTGTAGTAAGGTAAAGCTCGCCCCGGACCATAATGGCCAGAGGCCTAAGGCGACCAACTGGAAGGACGGCATGAGCTGCCCGTTTGACACAAGAACAACTTATATTCTGATATCCTGCCCCGTATTTTCTAAACACAAGCACTATATTACTCTAGCCAGCCGCGCCCACCTTCTAAATCTGTATTAATGGTAAAGTGAAAATACAACCAATCCGGGATATCAAAATTTTCCAGCTCGTTTCGTTCGCTCTTAGGTAATGCTAAAATCTCTTACTATTATTCCAAAACATCGATGCATAAGTCAAACAAGTGCCTACTTAAGGTGGAAGCGTCAGGGTAACCCGCAAAATTCATTTTTTTACGTTTTTTGCAATTTGCCGGTCAGTGTCAGTTTTTATGTTGAATAAAGTATGATACGCAGCCGTAACTAATATGGCTTTACTGAATTATAATCATTAAAGTCATCAATACAACCCCTTTAAGTTCATTTAATAGTATACATAAATTAATAATATATATATATTAATAATAATTTGCATAGTATGACTTTTTCATTGGGATTAAATTAACGTAAAGGGGTTATATTGGTGATTTTAATGACTACAATTATGTAAATACGTACGTTTTACGGCCGCGTATCATATTTTATTCAACATAAAACCTGACACTGACTGGCAAATTGCAAAAACGTAAGAAAATTTTAATTTCGCGGGGCACCCTGTTGCTTCCACCTTAAGTAAATTATCATTTGTATTTATGATGAAAAGAAAATCTGACAAAACCGAGGCGACGCATTAAAAATTTCGAGCTCGCTTCAGTCACCCTTGCAACCTAATAACTCTGAAATCTGAAGCTATCTACAATAATAGAGGAATAGTTAAAAGCAAATGTAATCGATCCGAGGTGCTAATATTTTTGAGCTCGCTCACTCTTTTTGTTAGTTTCCAGGGTCCCAACTTTCCAACTTTAAAGAGTCAATGAGTTTCATCGGTTTTTTACCAACTTTTTAGACCTACGTATTCTGCTTATGCGTATTAAGTTTCATTACAACCGGTTGTCATTTCGGAAAATAAGGACTTGAAACTCTTGAAAGTTTGTATGAAAGTTGTAAACGCTCTTAACGTGCTTTCTGAGCAACGGAGGGATCTCGATATGAAAAGAATTATCAAATTGTTCACCCATCCCTTTATCGATTAACCCACGTGGATTTTACTTAGCCACGAGCCCCTCCACGAGCTACTCCATGAGTACGTCCATGACAATTTTCTCACTTTACGCAACTTAACTTTTGGAAGTCGGTGACTATCGTTTGTTTCATTGACTTTTTTGCCCCCGACTTCCGAAAATAAAGTTATTTTCCACTTTTTTTTTTGTTGTTTGGAGGTGTTAATCATTTGCAGAAAACTTTATTTTACCCTTTGTACCTTATCATTATTCATAATTTGTAAACACCACTGGAAAGTGACTGGGAACAACCCAGTCACTTTCCAGTGGTGTTCTTCCCAGTGGGAAGCTAAATACGCAATTTCGTTTACTTGGATGACATATTTTTTCCAGCTATTTTTAAAAACTTTTTTTTTTTTTAATTTTAATTCAATATCTGTATAGTTAGAACATATAAAAAGTCTGCCAAACTGCAAAACAGTTTGTCGGCAGTAGTTCTCGTTTCACAATAAGTATTAAAATACTAACAAATTTTGAATTTTATTGTAAATAAGAAAAAGAAAGCAAGATAGAAAGTAAGCCTACAGAAAAAGGACATTTTCACATTTTAGACCCATGGACAATTGCCATTGTCCATAGATGCTGAGTTAGCTATGGGCACAATGAGAGGTAGTGTTTTTTAAGAACATTTTAAAGTTGCTGTTTAGATTTAACATGCGATATCAATTTTGGGGGTAGCTCATTCACCAACGTCGGTACTACATACTTTCTTGTGCGCCTGCCAAAGTAGTTTTTAACTTTAGGAACAGCAAGTGTCTTCTTTTTAGATAAACGAGTTGGGTACATATACCTACGTTCCTCCTTGTGATTTTCGAACTAAACTACTGAACCGATTTTGTGAAACTTCTATGGGACCAATCGGAAAGTAAATCTGTTCAGAGCTCTGAGGTAGCAAACCCAAAAAATAAATACAACCGAATTGAGAACCTCCTTCTTTTTTTGAAGTCGGTTAAAGAAGGACTAGGAATAAGAAGAAATAATACATTTTATGTATGAAGCATACTTTTTATTTATAACATAATTTAAAATCATGTAAATCGTGTAAAATCTGAATAAAATATCCAACAATGTAATCAACGCCAATATAATATTTAATTTAACCTAACTATAAATATATCTACAGCTATCTAGATTCGGTAAACCTAAAATCTATAGGTAATATTCCGTAAAATAATTAACAATTTTCACTAATGGCATTCGCTGGAGTAATTCAAATCAACAATTCATTCTATAAAAATATTTGAGATACAATAAGTTGAAATAAGGACTTGTCATAGCTACTTACGAACTTTATCAACTCTAACATTAAAACTACACGTAATGATAACATAAAATTAAATTCCAAGTAAAATCTTAAAAATTGAATAACTTATTATAATAACATTTTGGCACAGTATACCAAAATATACAAGAAATTTCAAAATACACAATTTTCTTATGATGAACTAATCAATAGAACATCCACAGAGTATGTGGCTTAATTTTATTCGAAAGTAATAACTTAATTAAACATTTATCAACAATAAAAGGACAACTTACAAGTAGTAAAGGAATATCAATCATGATTAAAACATTCTATAACATGCATTTTTGTTTGGCATTATGTACTTCATTTACGGCATTACAACAATGAAATTCATATTAAGATTCGATCGATGGTAAGCACCTATTAATTTGTAATTGGAACAGTAACCCTTCTCTTAATAACAATAAAGATCACTGATAATTGTATCAGCTCTCAAACAATACTTACAATCTAAAAAATCGTCCTATGCTAACATATTTGTAAATCAGCGTCAAAAATTATTTAAACTGATATTAAAAATTAAAATATTTGAAGTAAATACTAGAGCATTCGTTAATTTGTCGCCTCTGTTGACCGATATGAGAATGCTGCCTTACAATTTATCCGGCTCTGGCTGTACTAGACAACCTCTCGTAACAAAGTATCCTTAAACTTAATACAGCCAATTATATCTATAATATCACTTAATTCAATGAATCTAACACACAGTGCCAGCCAGCTTCATACCACATACGGATTGTCCCTATGGTAACATATGCCCCTCAAACTTGGCTGATAAAGGACACCATTGAAGTCTTGCCATCGTCTTACAATGCAGATTCCAAGATAACTATTTATGTTTCAAATGCAACATAGATTGTTTTTTTTTCTACTATGTAAATAGCGCTGCACTGTATCTGATTAGTTCTTGAAATACTGAACTGGGTGATACTAAAGGGACAAAAATAGTCCTTTAAAATGTTATAAAAATTTCAACTTTTGAATTACAAGCAAAAGCTATCAGTCTCTTCCACTGCATAATTTGACCTAAAGTATTATAACAAGGCATTGATTTTGGTTCAACAAGGCACATTAGCTTTCCACGTCACCTATCCAATGTCTTACAACAATTGACAAAGAATCTAAGGCACATATTTGCAGGATAATAAATGAAAATTAATTCCTTTGACCATGGCTTGTCCACATATGCTCTTTGAATGTCTCACGCATAGTGAATGACCTTGGACATAGGTAGCAACACAGTCTGTTGGTCAAGTCAGAGTGCATTAATCTGACATGATATTTTAAGGCTGACTGGTTGGAATACTTCATGCCGCAGTGAGGGCAGTCACCACAGATGGCGGCGTGGTTCGACTGCTGGTGTGCTAGTCCCTGTGACGTTGAAGCGCCGCCACCCAGCCCGGGCACGGTAGACATTCCCGCCATCATCAGTAAAGCTTGAGATTGATCTTGAGTATAAGTACTATCGGAATCTGTACCATCTTGATGTTCTGACAGTAACACTTCTGGCTCATATTCCACATCAGATTTTGGTGAATGCTTTTCTGGTTTTAAATGTAATTCTTCAGTTAGTATTGTTTTAATAGGACTTTTAGATGGTGCATTGGTGAATGTAATTGTGTCTGTGTTCATATCCTTTGACCATGTTGAACAATGCACATCCACCATGATATTTGACACTTTTTTGAGAGTTGAATTGTTGGCACAAGCTTCACTTTTCGATGGATTGATCCCTGTAATGCAATAAATTACAACAATAATTATTTCAATCAGAGTAATACCCCTCAAATAAACGAGATCTCCTTTGTATGTAACCATAGAACTGGCATTACTGTAAAACAATTTTTTCAATTTTGTTGTACAATATAGTATATTTTATCTCAATGTAGGTAAAACTGTATTACCTGAAAGCAGGGATCTGGCAAGCATGCTGTTTTCGTAATCAGGAAGACTATCATCATTTTCAGAGTTGGCATTTATTGATACTGGGGGTGAGTTGTTGTCGTCAGTCCGTTCAGTTTTGATTGTTATCGGAATGTTATCTCCTTGAGCATTCACCTGAAAATTGTTAAGAAACAAATTTAAAAGCAATTCAATTGAGAATCCCAGGTCCAATGCTCAGTACCAATATTTTATGAACATTACAGTTCAACACAATATGAATGAAACACTATAGAGGGAGATCACTTGACCGCCAGACCTCTTGTCAGATTTTCAGTGGCGGCGTAAGACGTGGGAAACGTGGGCAGCATGGACCACCGCCTACGGCTATGGGAGGTTTATGCATTACTTAAAAGATTAAACTAACAAAAAAAAGGTTACTTGAAATCTAGCTATTAGTTTATGTTATTGTAATTATTATTGTTTTTGAGAGTTTGTAATACAAATAATAGATGGGGTACTTTTTATAAAATAACATAAGTTTAATTACAATTAATCATACTTAAAGGTGTCTGGCAGGGGAATGCCACCACACAAAATGTCTGGCAGTGGAGGAGGTGAATCAGCATAGTATCCCTTAGGTAATATAAAAAAATCATGCTCTGTATTATGACGAAACCTAGCAGCTACTACACCTTTACCTGATACCAGACAAAGCCACAACCAACTTTTCACAATAGCTATTTATTTTAACATCTTGTAATTCCGCAGAGAACATTTCAGCTTTTATAAAATGACATAGGTCTGGCGGTAACCGAATCTTGGTCCATTAAGGTGGAAGCGATAGGGTAGCACGCGAAATTCAAATTTTCCTTAGTTTGTTGCAATATGTCAGTGGCAGTCTCAATGTTGAACAAGATATGATGCGCGGCCGTAATACGTATGTATTTACACAATTATAATAATTTAAATTAAAAAAATATATCATTATTTCATCTCATCTGCTCATAGTCTACCGACTGATTGCAAGATTATAAATTTAAAAAAAAATTTAAAAAAACAATTATAAAAAAACCGGCCAAGTGCGAGTCGGACTCGCGCACGAAGAGTTCCGTACTGTTATTTATAAAAACAAGCAAAAAAATCACTTTTTTGTATGCTCCCATACAAAAAAGTGATTTTTTTGCTTGTTTTTATAAATAACAGTACGGAACTCTTCGTGCGCGAGTCCGACTCGCACTTGGCCGGTTTTTTTATAATTGTTTTTTTAAATTTTTTTTTAGGATGGGAGATCATCAAATGACTTCTCCCGCTCTGGGCGGAGCGGAAGGGAGTGTCAGACTTGACTGACTAAAACCCATCCATGTTCCTTCTTAGCCCTTTGTGTTCCAGGGCCACGGTATCTCTTTCGAACAACCCGCAGCCCTGGCAGGCATCGGCCCTCTCGGACCCCTTCCGATTTGCTGACATCTCCTTGAGGCGTGCGTGGAACACGAACGCGCCGTCGGCACGGCCTGCCAATCCAAGCGTCGTAGCGTCGGGGGACCGCTTTGTTCTGTGCTTGTACTAAGCGGTCTTAGCAGCCCCCTTCAATTTTTATTTATTCTGTTTTTAGTATGTGTTGTTACAGCGGCAACAGGAATACATAATTTATAGAAATTTTAACTGGCTAACTATCACTGTTCATGAGATACAGCCTGGTGACAGACGGATGGACAGACAGTGAAGTCTCAGTAATATGTAGGGTACAGAACCCTACAACCCTTGTATGTTCTTTTAATCCTATTAAATCACTATTTCATGAAAATGTCATTCAATGGGGTTGAATGAACTTTGAGGGTCGTATGGATGATTTTTATGATTGTAACTCAGTAAAGCCTTATTTGTTCCGATCGCGAATCATATTTTGATCAACATACAACATGACACTAACCTGCAAATTGCAAAAAACGTAAGAAAATTTGAATTTCGTGAACCACTTTGTTGCTTCCACCTTAATAACTCGCAGTTTATCTTCTGTAAATATAAAATATAAAAAATACCTGAGAAGATGCAGAACTTTTTCCATTAGCTGTTATTGTTGCTGGTTCAATCTTGCCCTCACATTTTTTGTCAATATTATTTTCTGGTATGAACACTGGGTTATCAAGTTTAGTTGTTTGAGAAATATTACTTCTACTATAAATATCACATGTTTCTAAAAGTTTGCTCTTCTTAGGGGCCTCCCCAATAGTCACATCATTAGGTTTATCCGACGTGCTGCTTCGTCTCTTCTTCAAAGCAGGTGGTTTTGTCTCTTTGTGTGCAGCACCAAAAAGGGGTTTTGATGAAATAGTCAGTTGTGTGTATAGTTTATTTGATGTATTAGGAGATGTGAAATTTTCTTTCTGTAAGGAGAATGAGGTAATTACTAATTGGTAAAATATATTCAACTATTTACCCATACAACTTTTATAAAGAATACTATATTTATTTTTATTGCCTGCTTCGTTGGTTTGGTGTTCGCAAACACAACTGCTGAGTATGAGGTCCTGGGTTTGACTCCCAGGTCAGGCAAAGTGTTATTGGGTTTTTCCATCACAATTTCTCAGTAACTGTCACGGCATCTGGTTTTGTGCCCCGTTGGTGGTAATAGGCTCGCCCCTATTACATGAGACTTAAAACATAACTGCCAAAATGTGGGTGTACTATTAGGTACAACCACCACTGCCTAGCCCTTCAGGGATTACAGGTGTGATGTTATTTTGTGTTGTTGAAGTGCTATTCAGTTATTTCAAGTATGGTCCTCAAGTATCCCGAAATATTATTTACCTGCTGTGTCACACCAGTCAATCCTTTCACTTGCAATAGTGCTGCTGTGTGCAAGAATGAAGATAGCTTGCTCTCTTCAATGAACACTTCTCCTTGGTACATATATGATAGCAGACTGACAATATCATCGGCTGACACATCTTTTAGTATTATTACTGGATGCTGGCAGGGATTTTCCTAAAATCACAAACAATTCAATAAATACACATGCTTTATTGAAAGTCTACTATTCATGGTACAAACATTTTCATAAAATTGATTGATGAAGCCAAGTGCAATAATAAAAGTTAATGAATCAGTTAATTTAGAAGATCAGTTTGAATTGACTACAACAAATATAGGTATAAAATAATGTTGACATAACATTTGCTGCAATTTAATGCAACAGCTTGACAATAATAGGGTCAAACAGAATAGAAAACTAAAAGTAGGTACATGTTATATGTTCATTGGTATAAATATGAAGGTTATTAATGTCCTAAGTCATTCACCTTGAACACATTCCTGAAGTACGGGCTGCACGCTGACAATATGACTTTGTGGGCCTTGATATTTCTGCCTTCACAGGTGAGCGTAACGTCGACCAAATCTTCTGAACACTTCAAAGAATCCAAGGCACTCACTATGTTAGACTGGAAGTTGTTCCAACGTAAACAGAATTGATCAGCCATCCCTATGGTTTCTGTCGAATAATCTGCAAAACAAAATTATTTATGCTGACTTCTAGTTTTGACAAATGACAGTGTAGCGAAACCGTTCAAACTACAGAATTAGTGAAAACTTTTACAAACCTGTGGTAAAACGATCATTACAGTAACAGAAAACATGAGTTTTAGTTAAATTTTGTTGTTTCAAGATTCAATACTTTGTAAAATGCATAAAATGCAAGGCATGACCTCCATACGCTTGACACTGTCGTCGTTCTTTCACTTTCTTGCAAAATGCTTCGTCTATGAAGTGCATAGACACACTTGTCGTTTTTTATGGATAGTGACGTACCTATCGACTTTCACAACACTTTAAGAAATCGACTAAAAATATATTTGATTCCACTGATTGCTAAACAAGCATCAAGAAATATTAAAGATCTTCAAATAACCATGATGACAGTTGATTGGACTGACCGGATTGAGTTCCAGATATCAAAATGAATCACATCTTGTAATAATGTATGTAGAACCTGAAACAGATAACTTCACGGCAAGAGCAGATCCAAGAGGCTCTTGAGCTTGATGCGGGGGTCTAAGTCGACATAACAGTAACCAGTCTGAACTCATTCATTTAAATAAAACAAATACTTTGCACGATGACAAACGACTAAGTTAGTCCTATAATCCTGTTTCAGTATGAATGCAAAATATAAAAAAAAAACGTGTGCGTCTCGGTACGCTCGACAGAAGTGATAACTTAAACTAATCTAAGCCTGCTGCGGTATGCGTGAGCCAGACAGAGTGGCGCCGTAACGCGCTACGTTACGAAGCGGTTTACCTTCCCATAAGAACCTTTGACCCTTTTTAGGGTTCCGTACCTCGAAAGGAAAAAAACGGAACACTCATGGGATCACTTTGTTGTCCGTCCGTCTGTCTGTCTATCAAGATCCTTTTTCTCAGGAAGGCGTGGAGGTATCTCAAATACTCAAGCTGTGAAAAAATCAAACTTCTAAGCCAACGCAATCAAAAGATACAGCCGTTATACCGCAAATTTTCGACACTCACAAGGGAATCAAAACCTACAGGGTACTTCCCGTGGACTCAGAATCTTGAAATTTGGTACTTACTATATTTTAATAATTTTGTACGGAACCCTCGGTGCGCGAGTCCGACTCGCATTTGGCCGTATTTTTTGGATTTGTCGTCAGTTCTCTGTGAATGAAGAAACAAAAATCCAAAACATATCAGGAGGAGTTCTAAAAGGGTGGTAATTAAACCGAATTCAATTTAATAGCATTTTTGTAGTTCAAAAAATAACTTGTCCTCAAACTCTAAATTACTAACTCAGCCACTATCAATGTGCATCTAAAAATAACTATTTCAGGCACCAAATATCAATGTCAGCTAGTGTAAATACATCTCAGCATGGTTTTTATTTTATAGCACTAAATTTGTGAAATCATCATCATCATCAGCCTATAATGTTCCCACTGCTGGGACACAGGCCTCCTCTTTATGACAGGGAGTGGGCTGTTATCTACCACGCGGGCCCGGTGCAGGTTGGTAGTTGTCACATTACTTCATTTTTGGTTCTAGAACATGCCAGTTTCCTCACGATATTTTCCTTCACCGTTTTTGAGGGCAGCGAAGATGAAATAAATTACACAAAGTAATGCGCCTGCCTGGGTTCGAACCCACGGCTTACTGCTCGTAAGTCGGGGCTGGCACCACTGGGCCACCGCTGCTCTCCCTGGGCCACCGTTGCTCCCACTGGGCCACCGCTACTCTCACTGGGCCAACGCTGCTCTCACTGTGTGTATTTGTGATATGTATTCAAGCAATAAATTTCTAAAATAACTATGTATTACGTCCATAAAGTAAATCTATCGACTTCTAATTTTATAATTAAGTAAGTTTAAATCCTACTTAAATGTACAATTATTATTGTATGTACAATTCATAACTCGCCCTATAATTTATTGGTCATAAAATGGACCTAAAATAATCATCAAATAATTAACTATAGCCACTAAATATAAGACATAAACAATAATAATTAAACAAAACAATCGTAGCATTTTTTTGGGTAGATAATGGGCTCTTTTAGTTAGTGTTTAAATTCACCTAAAGTTCTAAGTTCAAGACAAACACCAATATTTTGTGATAGGCTTAGTCGACGTAGCCCCGGTGCGCGGGCTCCTATTTCTGTCTGCTAGGTTTAGGCTGCGGTTCCACTGAGGCCGACGGAGCGAAGCAGCGGAGACGAGCTGTGCCGCGATTCACCAATCACATAGCGGAGTGGAGAAGAGATGTGGATTTCAAGCCATGTGATTGGTGAATCGCGACACAGCTCGTCTCCGCTCTGCTCCGCTCCACCTCAGTGGAACCGCAGCCTTAAAGTAACCTGACACGAATTGGATGGCGGGGTCAACCTTCAAACCTAACCTGTCCGAGTCTGGGTGCCGCAGGTCCTGAGCTCGCTTAGCTAGCTCCCGCATGCTATGTTCGTCTTGCCGCAATGCCTGTTTTACGATGTTGAAGAGTGTTAGTGTTTATTTTATCCTAATAAAAGATTTACAATCTAGTGGACAATTATTTTTCTGAATGAATCGAATAGTGCTCTCTTATTGGTAGTAGTGGCCAATGGCAGTTACTATTCTCACGTTATACGATGTAATATTTTACATGAATTATTAGTCGCTCTTGAATATTTACTGCCATTGTTCTTTCAGGAGTCAACAAAGTTACTTCTTGTATAAATGGAAAACAAAACTTTTCAATTAATTTTATTTCCCTTCCATACAAAATTCGACTGACTGACTGACGGCAACAGCCTCGGGCAACTACAAGTGTAGTGATCTTATGGCTCATCCAGACTCACGGCGAGAACCCACGAGAACACCCGAGAAGCGTGAATGTGAGGAGTTTCTCGCCGTCTCGTTCTCGCGCTCGCCTGTTCTCCGATCGGTGTCGGTAATTTTGGCCGCTTCAAAGGATTTCTCGGGTGACAAGAGAGAAGACTACTACATTCACGTTTGGCCTCAGTACCGATTAGTGAGCTGCGGAGAGTAGACGTCCATATTGTATTTTTTGTTTTAAACATTTTGTTTGGTTTTAACCCCTTATTGCATGGCTTTTTTGATTGGGACACAAAAATATGACGTAGTATTACCCCAAGAAATATCACCAAAAATATAAAAAAAATCTACCATTGGTATTTTTGAAGAAATTTAGCAAAAACTTTCGATGCCAAATATGGCACAAAGTTATAATACGCAAATGCACAGAGACACACAGAGCCAAACCGGCTGTTTTTATTTTGTTTTTAGTTTGAATATTGTCTGTAACGTCCATACCGGATAGGAAACAGATCACGAGTGAGAAACATGAGAGTGTGGATAAATTATTGCAAGTTCTCGCGAGAAGTCTCGGCGAAACTTCTCGCCGAGTCTTCTCGCCTTGAGTCTGGATGGGCTTTTAGAATAACAACTAAAGCATTGAAGTAGCGTTAAAAAAAGAACTCTGACTATCTTTCTTCCCGCTCTGTCTTATGGCACGAAAAAGGATGTAGGAATGAGATAAATGATGTTCTCTTTGTATTACATTTTGTAGGTTGTCACCACATGAATTGCCATTTGTTTCTATTTGGTTCTAATTACCCTGCTAAACTTGATAGTACGTTCCTTGCATGTTTGTCAGTTCGTCTATTGAACTATTTGACATGTTCGCGTGTTCATTGTTGATGCTGTGACAAAAATGTTATCGATACTTTTCTGGAACAGTTTCCTAAAGACGATGTGAAAAAAATGAAAAGATTCATATTGTATTGGTAGACGAAATTGGACTCCAAAAAAGCCGGCCAAGTGCGAGTTGGACTCGCGCACCGAGGGTCCCGTACAAAAATTATTAAAAATATTTTTATTATAAATGATGTTACTAAAAATTTACGGTTTTCGTAATTTTTCCTTTATCTTTGCTATAAGACGTTGCTTCGTAACAAATTTCAAGATTTGAGTTCACGGGAAGTTCCCTGTAACTTTTGATTCACTTGCGAGTGTCAAAAATTTGCGTTAAGTTGCAGCATAAACGGCTGTATCTTTTGATTGCGTTGGTTTAGAAGTTTGATTTTTTCACAGCTCTAAGGAACCGTAGACCTGAGTATTTGATATAAATTCCATATATGCTTGATATCTCCACGCGTTCCTGAGAAAAAGGGTCTTGACAGACAGACAGACGGACAGACGGACGGACGGACGGACGGACAACAAAGTGATCCTATAAGGGTTCCTTTCGAGGTACGGAACCCTAAAAAGCTCAGTCACTTATGCTCAAACAAAGAACAAAGTAAGATGCTATGGAACTACATTATTTTAAGCCATTATTTCTGGATAGAACAGATAAAAATCGTCTGATATATGATCTGATTAAGGTATTTTATTTACAATAAATGATATGTCGTATAAATCATAACTTTATTTATAACATAATAGGAGTAAGTACTTATGGACGTGAAGAAGGACGTTACTTTGTAAAGTTTGATACTTAATAATAAACAAATGTTTGATAGTGAATAAACGATAATAATACGTGGAAAAGACTTTATTATAATTATGTTTTATTTATTTTAATGGTGTAAAAAATAAGGTATCTATCAATTTATTTGTCTTTCTTTAAAGACCATCGATTTCCCTTTGTGCTGGTTTTCAATGTTTTGATTCAAATCAATAGCGTGCCTAGGGCCAAACCATAGCGCAAAGCATTAACTTATTATAGCCATTAAATACATTCGGTTAGCCGGGACAGGTTTAATTTTGGAAAACATAAAGAGCATTCGTACTTATAAAAGTGTCCTTCCATTTTGAACGCACCTTCTGAGAGAATACATCATACCAACATCGTTTTGGTATGATGTATTCTCTCATATACGTGTGTTTAGTAATTTATAAATTTTAGGTAGGTAGGTACTGTCATCATTTTCGACATGTAATTTGTTAATTCTATCGACGTTGAAATTTAGTTGGTCACATCACTAGTCTGAAAAAAGTGGAGACAACCTACTAATTTTCGAAAATTCGTCAGTCATAAGTCAAAATGAGTTCAGTTGCCATTTTGGCGCTTTTTCAATCCTTTGCTTATTATTCTATGGTAGTGACTGGCAACTGGCAACAGCATGTGTCAACGTCAAATTCAAATGTCATTCTTTTGTCAAACTCAAACTTCCGAAAATTTTGTTTGTTCGTGACGCTGTTACTCGTGTGAGCGAAGACAAAAAGACAATAATATCTTTGTTTTCTTGAGGCTCTGTTGTCGGTTTTAAATCTTCAGAGAATCTTGATACCTGATACTGCTTAACAATGGCTAATGATCCTGACCGATTCGATTCAATGCTGTTAGCGATGGCCCAACAGCACGAAGGTGGTGTAAAGGATGTAAGTATGATAGTATTTTAGCATTAAACCTTATTTTATTCCATTTGCACTCCTTTAACACCTGTATCTCAATATTACAGCCCAGGCTACTCCTTGGTTAAAAAATAATCTAGTCTTCTCGATTGTTCTACCAAGTTCTCTTCGATTATTGATCACATGGTGACTCAACAGTCTGGTTTGCTAGGTTACCGGAACAATATTGAATAACATAGTGTTCCGCAAAGTGTGTGCCGCGGCACACTGGTGTACCGCTGTCATTAGTTGGTGTTCCTCGGAAAAATCTGGTTATCTCTTATAGTTAAATAGACAAACGGGAGAAAAATAGGGGCAAGACACACGATAGAATTTTCATTTTGGTGTACTTAAAAAAAAAAAACCGATTTCATAGATGTACCTTGAGCAAAAAAAGTTGTGGAACACTGGAATAAAAAATCAATAAGACAGTTGCAATTTAAAAAATGTGATAAAGTGTGTGTGTGATACTGCATACAAGTAAAATGAAATATTTGAGCTTAGTAGGGAAAAACTGACCTCTCTATTTTGCCAGTTATGTCTACTTTCCATGTAATAGGGGGCGAGCCTATTCCCATCAACCGGGCAAGGATCCAGACTCCGTGGCTGCAAATTTTGAGAGCAATGGTGATGCAATAATTTACACAAAGTGCTTGTTTGGGTTTGAACTTGGTGTGGTTGAATAGGATACTGATTCTACACTAGGAAAACTGTTTCATATACAACATCTTTATTGATTCAAATACTTAAGTTGTAACCTTCGTTGTTACAGTATATCTATTATTAAGAATTTGTTTCATGTATATTTCAGTTGCTGGCCACAATAGTCAGCTTTCTTTCAAGGAAAACGGATTTCTTCACTGGGGGAAGAGGAGGTGAATGGGAGCAAGTAAGTTACAACAATCATTTTATTCTAACATCATCACCATCTGCCTAGCCTTTTCCAGCCTAGTCTAACCATACTCACAAGTCACACTCAACAATGACCAACTTCTTGTCTTTTCCTTATGCAACACCACCTGCATGTTGAGAGACCGGTCTGAGGCCACTACTAATGTTATTCAGGTTGCAGAGTTCTGACCAAGCTTATTTAACCCTAAAGATATCATCCACACAATGAAGAAGATAACTACAAATAGCACATTGATATTTATTTTCCAGGTAGTAAAAGATACATTTTATGCTCATGCCAAGAAGGCAAAGGAAGAGGCTGATAAAATTAAAAAGGAAAAAGAAGAGGCAGACAAGAGATTGAAAGAAATCCAACAGAAGAAGGATCAGGAAAGAATGGCTCAGGACTTTGAACCTGCTTCCGTTACTGAACTAACTGACCAGGAGGCTGCTAAAATACAAGAAGATATTGACCAAGAAAAGAAAAGTAATTAGTTCATTTACACTGTAGCACACTAGTGTGTTATTGCTATCAAATATTTTCTAGGCACCTCTTTGTCTTTGAAATTGATTGTATTGGAAATATTTCTTATTATCTTTTTTGAATTGCTGCCAATTCAAAAAACATGTCAATTAAATAGAGAGATATTATTTTAATTAAATTACATTATTAACTATTATTTTTACCTTTTAGCTTCTGTTGTTTTAAGGTACATATTTATACTAAATCATAAATTTTTTTTTTCAATCTATACAGAAACTGAAGTGGGCAGTGGAGATGGTACCTCGAGTGACCCAGCCACAGTACCTGATGAGGAAGATGATCCCAATGAGAAGGGCAAACTGAAGCCCAATGCTGGCAACGGTTGTGATCTCGAAAACTACAGATGGACACAGACCCTAGAAGAAGTTGAGGTAAGTTTTGTTACCATTTTGGCGACATAACATCGAAATCTGATGAAGACTGCCATCATCTCCATGATTATATCAGCTGAAGGACGTCTTCTGTTATTACACCATGGAAATGAATAATTTGCTTCACGATATATTTCCTTTTACTTTGATCTCCGCTTAGCGTCGCTACAGCTCCTGATCTAGCAGATTCTCTCTTACTTAAGTACTTCAATCTAGGGACACGGTATCAAATAGAAAGTATCGATACTGTACTCATGAGTAGTATCGGGAAAAAAATATCGTACTTATAAAAGTATCGGAAGAAAAGTATCGATACTTCAAGGTATCAAGTACTTTTACGCATAGAGCATAGGTCAATATCAGTCAGTAAATAACGTCAGATTAACATCAGTAATGCAGGACATTAAAAAACAAATGGTATTGGTACACAAAATTAATACAATAATAGAAAAAGAAAACTGTAACTTCAAAAATTAAAAAAGAAACAAAATTAAATTATTTAATCCTCTAGGCATATAAATTAAAGTTCTCATTCCTCCTCCGTACAATCACTTAATTAGAAGTTTATTGAGCCGTTTCGGAGATTTAAAGCGGTAGGCGGCATTCTTTTAATGACTCAAATATCGATAGGCAACACACACACAGCACAAAATAATAGTGAGTACTTTTTGATTACACTTTAATTAATTAAAATAATAGTCAAGCAAAATAATGATCAATCGTATTAATATAGCAGAAAAACAAAGCGCCAAACGAATACGACAAAATTAAATGACAACGGTGAACGAGTGAGTGAATGAGTGTGTTGATAAGTGTTTAAATGAATGAAGGATAAGTTCGGAATTTAACTGTGAACAGAAGGAACGATTTCGAAGATAAATCGATGTATTGTTTTAGAAGGTTCAGAACGAGTGAACTAGCCGTAAGGTCGCAAGTTTTAAATGGGTAATTCCTAAGATTCATTTATAATTTAATTTCTTATTCGATACGATACCTGCCAAAAACTACTCATTGAGTAAAAGTATCGAATGCAAAGTATCGAGTACAAAAGTATTGGTATCGAATGGAAATGTACTCGATACCACAAAGTATTGATACTTTTTTCGTGTCCCTACTTAAATCTACTTTGAATACGTACTAGTACTTACGCATGCAGATTGGAAAAGCGAAACCAATAATTATTCGTAACTGTGTTTTTAACTACATCATGTGAGTTATACAAGGTTTAAGAGGACGTGTAACGATACCGTCAACCAAGCATTTTGTACCACAAAGTAGTACTTACTTTAAGGAGGAGCTCGTGGCTAAATAATAACATCCGTCCAGGTCGATTTTTTGGGGTGAGAAATCACGGTTTACCCTAGGACTCAATGTAACGGATTTATAACATTGTGCTGATGGATGCATTAAATAGGACACCTAGTAGAGGGCTTATGGAGGTATGAAAAGTAAAGCTATAACGTGGAGAACTGGGACCTCCAATATCTCCATAGCAGGTTCCCAGGCATAGTCCAGAACAAAAATATGATTGCAATTACGGGAAGAACAAGTGCCTGTCTGCTTCGTTATATTTACACCCTTTATGAATTTGCTCATGTCTCATGATTACCCAGTTAGCACTTCAGGCGATTGCACTCGGAACTCGTGGCTAAATAATAACAGCCGCACGGGTCGATCTTTAAGGTTAAACCGTGCTTGCCGAGGTTGGTCCGTGGATGGCTGACCATAATTACATACCCAGTTTTCTCCGTGCCTCGGGAAGCACGTTAAGCCGTTTGTCCTGGCTGTCATTTGTAGATCTTTGACGAGTAGTCAGATTTCCAGTCTTACCAAGAGGTATCGTATTACCCAGTTTCTAGGTTGTGGAGGTCAGATAGGCAGTCGCTTCATGTAAAATACTGGTACTCAGCTGCATCCGGTTAGACTGGAAGCCGATAGTTTGGGAAAAAGGCTAGGCAGATGATGACTTCAGCTGGTTGCAAGTGCGACTTATTGCCTAAGGGATTTTGGAGGTCTTCTCAAGGAGAGTAGTAGTAAAGTTGTACTGAATTAGGAAAAATAAATACAACTACTCGTTTTTTTCGTTTATTATCACAGTTTGTCGATAACAATTGAATTAATTTACTTTAAAAAAACCAAATTAATCGCAATAATAATATTATGCCACTGCCTGATTACAAATTATTCCTAGTACAAAAGTAAAGATGTAAAGGCAAACTACCAAAGATGCATATTTTCATGAGACCTACGAAAATTTGCAACTTTTACACATTCAATCCTCATATCTAAATAATACTTAATTTATAAATTAATCACATTGTAGTTTAAATTATTATTATACAGAATTCACTTAAAACTTATTAAATAATTTGAATATGGTATTCATGATATTAATATTTCATACGATTTAGAGGAAACGAATTTAGCCTTCAGATTATTATAAAATAACATGAACATCACAGCTTAATAGCTTACAAGACTTATCAAAAATAAATAAAATGTTACTTAAAATCTAAGTTATTGTAATGTACTGGGTAAGAAAGATATTGCACTATATTATTGTCTAACTATTGGTACTTACTGAATGTTGAACAAATTGCCTAACAATTTTAAATAACTGTCTCGCTAAATTAATGTTTTGTTACTAACATAATAGGGATGAAGACTGGGTAAAGAAAACGAATTTCTATTTTGTCCGTCAGACAGATAATACAAAAATATTAGACACGTATTTTTTGTTTTATCAAAATATCAAAAAATTACTTAATTAAAACTCATTTAAGTTGGAGAGGGGGGGCTCACTACGTCACAAGTAGGTATAAAAATTACCTACACGTGACGTCATACGCCATTTCTACTCAATATATCTCCGTAATTTTATGACCACGTAAATAAAGAAAAAATACGTGTCCAATACTTTTCAATAATATAACCGACAGACAAAAAAAAATGGTGATCATGCCCTATTGATAAGTAACATAAAAGATAGCTAGTTAATTGTAAACCATTAATACTTATTCCTTTGATCACATCTTCTGATTTTCTAGTATTTACGAATATTTGTACATCCCGGTCTCCTTACGCATTCGCACTGTAACAAAAGAAAAAAAATAGGTCAATATTTAAATATAAGTTTATATCATACAAGTTCAGATAGAACTCGGGTACAATTAGATCATTTGGCTGCTGAGTTATTACTTTCGCTATGAGACTTGTCCTTGTTTACTTTTGGCCGAAATCTAGACTGAAAGCAGACATTTTACACCTACAATATAATTATCTAGTACAAGCAGACTTAGATGGCAAATGGCCTTTAAAAGACATATATGAAACTTTAAAAAGATATTTGCTTACGGGTTTTACTTAATAAACCTGTCTTGCAAATTGTAATTTTATGAAAGAATAAATACTCACTTTCAACGAAGCAAATGGCTGCAAGTATACACGCGGAGAACAGTATAGTCATTGATATAACCAGAACTGTTATCTGATGCGAATGATCGCAACAGCAGGATTTGGGTTCTTTCCCTGTGCGGTGCTTCGTGTATCCGTTGACGACAGTGAAGTGGGTCGAGCTTGCCACTGACTGCGTGTCCTGCCCGGGCCCCGAATTTCGCTTAACGCCATTCCAAACAGAATCCAAACCATCGTGCGTCTCTTCAGGAATGGCAACTACTGCCTCAGCATGTCCAGATTTACGACCATAGCTTCCTAATTTGGTGGGGTAGCTGCCAGGATCGTCTTGCCCTGAATTTCTGCCGTGCATGCGTGCTAAATGCGCCGCACTCAGGAGCAGAGAGCCGGATGATACACTCTGCAAACAAAATAAAAATGTTAACTAATTTGAATCTTACTATAACTTAAATTATGTTCTTAACGAGTCTATAATAAAGTTATTGTATGCGGTAACAAGCCCGTGCGTAGTAAAAGTAACTTCATTGTCTAATCGATTTGAACTCGTCGACATTAAGTGCTATGAAGTGCTGCGTGGGACGCTGTAACCATGTGGAGTTATGTCACGATTCTTCAACAGGAACTTTGAACTTATCATAGCAATGCGAAGTAGACCCATTTCGTTCGAGAGAAATAATTTGGGTGAGAATGAGTTTCGTAACTTGAGGCTGACATTCTGAAAGTTTTGTATGACTCGGTAAACTAATTACATATCCAACTGGATCTGTTTCTGCGTATTATCGGTTTATCATCATTACAATCTACATTTTAAATTAATTTTGAATTTAAACATAAACTTTGTATTGCTCTTATAGTGTTATCTAATTCGAACCCGTATAAACTCGCATCACATCACCCAACATTTAATTAGCTAGGACAAATCTTGCTTAATTAAACACCCAACGTGTTAGATTTTTGAGTATGAAAGTATGAAATTGCTAAAAGCGCTAAACGAGACCTCTCGTTGCAAAACTGTTGGGTCTTACTAAAAATAATTTCTACTCAATTTGATTCCACGGTGTTTTTTTTTTATAAATAAAAATGCGCTATTTCAAAACTTTCAAAACTTTAGTGTCGACAGTATGACTCAAAGTCTTCACACGACGAAATGTTACGCTAATAGCGAAATATTGCTCCATGAAATGAAATTCAAATTATTCCCACCTACACATTTATCAAATAGCTATAGCTACATATTTAATGCTACCAAAATACGCATAATAATTATTATTTTATGGTAATGTCCACGTTATAAATGCAGGAATTTACGTAGTTCATGACATTTTATTTTTGTGAAAATATCAGACTGCTCTCGGATTCGTAATTCGTTATTATAAAATTATGTAGCTGTAGAAAAGAGATCCTACTGAGGTCGGTAGGTGAGATGGTTTCCTTATTTAGACGATATTGGCTTGTTTAACAAGCCAATATCGTCTAAATAAGGAAACCATTGTGTTTCAACGTGATCTATAACGATTTTAATCCGTGTGATATAGCTGGTGATATTTAATAACTTGTTTTGTTTGCATATACATTATAAGTATCCAATATCCAACAATACTTGTTACCATCAGAGACTTGTTAACGATATTTTCGTGCGTCAGTCATGCAACAGTTGTCAGCTCAAATTAGGCAATCTGTGGAATGTTGTACAAGACAAGTATAGTGGATCCTGTACCGGACACGGCAATATAAACCAGTTCCTTGACCCCGCCAATTATCAAAATGTGTATCTAATTTGGATACAAAAACACCATCAATTTTATTCTGCGAATAAAAAATTACTTTATTGTTACTAAGGTGGTTGCCGTTTCTACAAGGTGGAGCATGAATTTTTGTGACGATTTACTGAATGTCATGAATAAATTGAAAAAATCAAGGTGCATAAAGTATTAACACCGCTTCATCTATACTCAGCGCGATTCTTGTCTTAATACTTGAAGCGGAAACTTAGTGTGTAATCGTTGTGACGCACGGTTTAGAAGGTCGGCTTACGTGGGTACTGTGGTTGCTGGCTGAGCCTTGGCTGGAGGCGGAGCCACCTCGAGATCTCGAGTCGCTCAGGCTCCCTGCAGCACTGCTGCCCGACAGAGATGGCCGCGGGATGTGCCACTCTTGTGATGAGATCTGAAATTAACACATTCATAAACATGAGATCCTCATTTTTAACACAAATCGAAGTCAAATAAGGCTAGAAAACTAGATGTTATCTATCTATTTCATTTTAAACATTGATTTATGAAAGTCTTTCAATTTTAAACTTTCATTATCTACATGATAAGCTAGAAATGTTTTTATAATAAGGTATGCTCAGCTCAAACACTAGCAGCAGAAAGTAGGTCGAGTCGTCACAAGTGTGTCGTAGTATACTGCAAATATTCAAACCAATCGATATTCTGAGTTTCTATCGATTCGTCTAGTTGACGAGCAATGACGTAGCGTTCTTGCTAGTATTAAAATGAATTTTAATGTTCTGTACTAGGTCCTTGCATACATATTCATATTACAGTAAAAGGACGACATGTTGGACATTCTCTTTACTTCCATCTTAGGAAATACCTTCGAATGAATATTTAATTGGTAACGAATCAACTTGATCGGCGCATAAGTTATAAGCATTCACATACTCTAACAATGGACAGGCATTTACTTCGTCATATTGTAAAAAGAGGCTTTTTGAGCTCCGTCTAAATAAGATGAATTGTATGACCCTGGTCCATAGAATAGTAGTTGCAGCCTTTGTGTTTTAAGCATTAATTGGTTTTAAATTGATTGCTTGTAGTTAAATCGTCATCTACAACGTATGTTATAAAATCATAATTATTTGTTAGAGTTATGTTTTAAAGAAGAGGCAGATTACTAGACAACTCTTATCATTCAAGCACGATAAGATAATAAGTCAATCGATGTTTTTGGTTGGTTTTTTGGCTGAGAGCTTTACACGTTGATAATAACTGTTAACAGTAAATCAAAAAAAATATTCCAAACTAGTGTCTTCTTTTACGTTTCCTAAATGACATTACATAAAAGCTAAGCAGTATTGACCTAATTGTTTAAAATTCATAATTCTTTTCAGTACGAAGCTGCAGCTGTCACGTTTTATCATTTTCGTATTCTGGCTCTTGCAAAACTGCTTAATGCCTTGTTTCGTCGACTAAAGATTCTGCTATTGATCATCAAACAAAGCCGTCGACATAAAAGTAACAGCAGCATACATCTACACATTCTGTAGTGTCGTTGTGTTGTGCAACTTTGTCTGGGTGTTGCTGAATGCGTACGGAAATCATTGCGGCACTCTTCCTTGTCGCGTCTTTGGAGATTAGTTTCATCTTAAGATCGCCTTTCAATCTCAATACGTCGCTTTATGTAATGCTATGGAGATTAGGTATATACGCAAATAGAGCTTTTTGATTTTCCTGTTCGTTTTGTTCATTGATATAAATGATCTGAGAAACCGCTTTTACATAATCGATATAAAACATATTCTCTTCCTGTAATTGTTCTCGGACAGGATCTCATTCAGTTCCATCAATTACATTTTAGGTCAAGTTTTGTTCGAAGTCCGATTGATTTTGTCAGATACGGTATTCAAGGTCCATGTTCTCTTTATTTGCGGTCTCGTTTCGTCGGCCTCTGATGCAATAAATCTTAGCTTTGCTTTCGGCTTCACGGTCCTCTTTGTTACTCTGATAACATGATGGATAAGCATTTTAGGTAGTCATATCATTAATTCGTTTTACTTTTTATTGTTATAAGGCAAGGTCGCGTCATTATTGTGATATTTTAACAATCTTTTGTTTATCTGAGGGTTACGAAGTGTCTGGCAAAGTATTTACTTTGTGCAGTTCAAAGATTTCATTGTTAAAACTTCAAACAATATTGTTCACTCGAGTGTCGGTACGAGAGCTTCGTCTCAGATCGACGATAGAGGCGGTGGGCGATGTTGCAAAACGTTTCGCCAAATGCAAAGAACCGGTTCCGGGGTCTACGTCGGTGCTGTTACACTGTAATGTTCAGCAATGACTTGACAACGCGCAGAATCCATACACTTTCGCTCTTTGTGTGAGAATTAATTCTGCGCTACAAAATAACGTAGATTATGATAAGATGTAGCAAGTGGGAACTCGGTCGATTTGTTTAAGTTCTATTGTGTGTGCCTATGAGGAAATAGTATCTAATTAGAATGTTGCCAGGTATTAGTCAACATGATAATTACTTACTTTATTTTTAAATTAATTAAAGTATACTAATCGTTATAAGGAATTACGTACGAGTTTGTTGAAAAGCATATTAATCCTCGTGATATGTGAATAAAATAAAGTAATATTGATTTAGTTCTTGTCGATGTCTTTTTATCTCAGTTCATTTGAATATAATGCATCCTGTATATATTAGCGTTCTGTGCAGCAGTGAGGACACGTGCATACTTACGGATATGCCCACATGAATCAACTTTTAATTGCTATCAGCACGTGGTGAGCACACGTTAAGAACCCCGTGAGAACAAGTATTGAATAAACGTTTATATTAAAATGTTATTATGCCTATGTCTGTTCGTCCACGTGTATAGAAGCACGTGCTTTATGACATGTAGTGTGCTCAAGTCTCAAGTCATAACTATTATTTGTCATACCAATTACAAAATAATGGGTATTCATGCAGTAAAGGCGGATTTGTTCATCTTTAGCTGTACTCAAACAAATCATTCATCTGAGTTTTGACATGCAACTATTATTTTTTTGCTGTTGTGAAAAAACCTATTTAATGATGGTGGCTATACATCTCAACCTTTTCATTAGTCCTGAGCTTAATGAACACGTCAAACCTAATAATGGGTAAATCCGCTTTGGACATGACATTGTGTCCATATAAGCGATTGTTATGTTCAGATGGGGCATTAATGTCATTAAACCGTGAAGGTAAATCTGACTGCAAGTAAACTGGTGTCGTATTTGGGTTCATCTCGTTATTTTTATCTGGACAATCTGCTTGACTTATCGCACCATTCATCTCCAGAGTATTCAGCTTCTTTTGGTACATTTGTAGAGCGGTTGTGTGCTTCATAACTTTAAAAATAAACGTCCCTGAAAACGATTGCGGCAAAGTTCTGCTAACTGAAAGTTTTCGTAACATTTGTGTCTCTATGTTTAGTGTTTGTAATTGTGAATAATTAACGGTACCGAACCTGTTAGCGCCATAACAACAGGTGCATAGTCGTAGAGCATGTTCGGTAGGTACGTCGCGCTCGTTGACGAGACGCTCTAGTTATGCAACAAGTAATCTTTACGAATCAACAGTCAATGCGTGCTCACGCTGCGTGCTCATAACGGTTCATTGTAATCGCGGAAATCATTAGACATAACCCAACTTAGGCTTGTAACACTTAGATCTCACGACACTTATTTTACAGCAAAATATGTTTCGTGACAGTTAAGTACGATAACTGCCTATATCATCATTAAACATTTCATTTTTTGCCGGAGGTAATTAAAATTTAATTACTTACCATCATAATTGGTTTTACTAACAAGTTTTTCAATAACTGAACTTCTTGCGTTAAGTGTTTTGAAGTCACGAACTCACGATATTGTTTTTCTTTAAGATGGACTTCGTTCAAAAGGAGAAGTGACGCCTCCTACAACTTTCATAATCTCAGACAATAGTCGCTACACTTACTATGATAATCAGTTAAAGACTAACTAGACTGTTCCCCTTACAAGAGAAAGCGTGCATGCATGGCTCTTCTTAGAATACTTTCGGTGCTGCAAATGTCACAATGGATAACGGGTTACGGTCCACGATTTCGATACTTTTAATTTCACGTCTCTCTGTGGTCAGGCTGACTTATCGTAACTGAATTATGGCGTTGCAATATTGATCTCTATCAACGCCACCGGCGATACGGCTACGTTGCTCACTGTGTTTAGTTTCTCCTGAAATGCCTCTGTATGTACTTACTCAGCTGCATAGCTTTGTGTAGCAATAAATGAGTAAGTAGTCCATTTATATGCATCACTGAGTATCAGCAGTTATGCTAAAAAGCGGCAAGGCCCTCGAAATATGAGTTGTCTTATCGTCTTTGACAATGCAAAGTTCAGTTATGACTTTTGGTCGACAAAAGCAAGACGTGTTATTGAGCATCCAATTATCATATTTTATACGCGATTGCATGAGGACGCCGCAACATAACTCATTGTTCACGCTGGTCACAAACATTGACATGATACTTATGCTCGTCCTTGAACTCAATTGCTTGTATTTATGGAGCTAACGGGATGTGTGTCAATGCAAATCGCAGAGGATTTTTAATTTCATATTTAACAAAACAAGTCAAAAACGGATTCAACGGTTTCTTAAAATGAGCAGGTACTTATCGAGAAAAAATCCAATCAGCGTTTATTATAATTATAGACTTTGTTTGATGTACTGACGTCGATATAACCAATCAGTCGTTAAAAAACAGAGTAGGTTGATTGAACTTTGGCTTGAAATAGATTTTCCGGAGTCTATTTAAGACGATTATATAATTAATTAATGACTACGTTATTCTTCCCTGTCTGTGTTAAGTAATTACTGCATTCTCTAAGTTGTTATCTATTAGATTGTAGGTACCTGTGTAGTCTATGCCGTGAGTGATGTTTGGATAGAAAAAGTGGCCATGAGATAGGTTACTTAGCCGGATTCTCCTATCATTTAACTACGTTACGATGACATCATTTGCTGACGTCCGTGATTTGCTGTTATAATACTACGTGATTGAACATGGAGATCCCTACGCGTAATCATTACGCATCGGTTCTTATTAGTGTACAGATGTACCACCTACACCTATTTTTTTAAGATAAGACAAATAGGACGTAAGATCCAATAGGTAATTTAATTGCACAGTTTAATGCCAAAGCTTTTTACCTTGACAGATTGGAATCTTTGAAAAAATTTTAGGTAGCCACAAAATCGCTTCCTGACTATGGATGTTAACTGTATGACAAATATAACATCGTCCACTGTTACTTGTGTCAATTGAGTGTAAGGTCAGTGTTGGTAAATATCAATATATTTCGTATCGTAATCTGGTAACTAGCAACATTTTTGTAAACACAAAAATTACACGCGTGTGTTTGATTTGTGCGCTAGCTTCCTATGTGAAACATTCCCGCCATGAACATCGTACCCTTTACATAAAGTTAGACATAGACGTATTGATGGCAAGTTTGTGACTAACTATGACCGATATAGCCACTAAAAATACTTTAAAAAGTGGAAAAAACCAAATCGCAGCTATTGGGAATGAGGTCTCGTAACGTTACTTATAAATTACAGAAATCTAATATTTCGTCCGTCTCTTGAATGCAACCGGTTGACGTGTGCATGTTACCGTATTGCACATTTTTCAGGCTGATGAGAATTTTAGCGTCGTTAATGCTTAGGCGTTTGTGCAATTAATTATGCTTTGGTTATGATTGAATTACGGGCACGACGATAACTTAGCAAAATATTTCACGTTTCGGAAACCAAGCCAAGTAAATCGAACGACCTTAATTATTTGTTGTGTGAAGAACATTCAGCAGCGCGAAAAATTTTGTTTACCAATTATTTCGTAATCCGAAACTTGTTCGGTACGATGTCGTCATTACACTTTACGAACCACTGTACAGAGATAAAAATATAAACATCATATCTACAAACTTCTTCATAAAAAGAGCATTTATTTGCATTTAGCAAGTTGACTTGACTTGGTACAAAGAGTATTAACTGTAAATCCATGAAGTGTTTATTTAAACCATGTATTTTGACTCTTTGAATACCTGTTATCAATTACATCATACAAGACTTTGTTGTTAGATCCGCTTGTAAGTGGGAAATCCTAAGTATACCCATTCCATTTGTGACTAGGATCTTATTTGAATAAAATGTCGTTGACTTTCGCACGATTCACAACAGCTTTATGAATAATACACATCTCGATGCAAAAAACATAAAATCCTTTTATCACGCGAAGGATAAAGGCTAATGTGACTTGTTGCTAACCTGACCTACTCTTACAATAAACTTATGACATGTAGCCCAATGACGTTTTGAGCAATAAGTTAGTGTGACGTAACGGAGATATCTTACCTCCCATTGGGGGCGTGGTGCTAAGATAAATACTAATAAATTATAAAAGGTCATTAAGAGGCTTCATCTTTAGTTTATACTCGATAGGCATAGGTGACTTGAACCGTGCATAAAGATTGCAGAAAATTAAAAACGACATTAAAGGTTTTTCTATCTTCAGCGTAAGATTTTCTGTGCTTGGTTTGTGTTTGTTTTCTCCAAAATTCAAGTTCATATCATCTCTTTCATCCACGAATTTGCTACGAACAATCCCATCTTATACCCAATATTTTATATTTTGTTATTAGATCACGTGCAGGATGTTCAGATTACAGGTCATCATCATCATCATCATTTCAGCCGAAAGACGTCCACTAATAGACATAGCCCCCCCCCCCAAGTATTGCAACATTGACCAGTCCCGTGCGACTCGCAACCAGCGGATCCCCGCAACCTTGACCAGTTCATCGGTCCACCTAGTGAGAGGCCTTCCAACGCATCGTCTTCCGGTTCGCAGTCGCCATTCCAGAACTTTTCGCCCCCATCGGCCATCCGTTCTGCGAGCAATGTGCCCTGCCCACTGCCCTTAAGTTTGATAATTCTTCGGGCTACGTCAGTAACCTTGGTTTACTTGCGGATGTCCTCATTTCTGATTTGATCGCGCAAGGAAACTCCGAGCACAGCCCTCTTCATTGCCCTTTGGGTGACTTTAAGTCTTCTGATGCAGCCCATTGTGAGCGACCACGTTTCGGTCCCGTATGTGATCACTGGCAACACACTCGTCATAGACTTTCGTCTTGAGACACTGCGATAGCTAGAGAAGAATATACCACGCAACTTCCTGTTACTTCCCGTTAGATTACAGCTAAAAAAAGAAAATTATGTTTTAAAAAAATCCGAAACACTCCCATTTTAGTAGACGTTCTGGGCTTGTCGACTAGTTGTGCTGTGCCAAATATTTCGGCCGCTCTACTAAGACTTGACACTTGACGTGCTATTTTGCCTTAAGGGCCTATCAAATTTTATTTTGAAGTACCAGGGACCTGAGGGTTTCAACATTCGTGGCTCGACGAGTAATTTACTTACCACGTTACAACTATGCAAACGGAAAATAATTCAAAACAACAAAAGATGTTCGTGGAGGCATTGAATATTAGAAATATTATAATGTTATCGGGTCATTATTCATTAGCTGTTGTGCAAACAGTTGACCATGAACTACTATAATACAGTGTGGCCAAGATTTCATTAATTCGCTGTGACTCTGCTGGCTTATAAAATTAGCATAACGGAAATTTCCGCCATTAGGTATAATCGTAAATATTTATTTGTGTAAATAAACGAGTATATTTTTGAGGCATGTCTTCTTCTAGTTCCGGGCTAACCCAAATAAAAACAACGAAAATTGTCCGGAAAAGTAGCCCGCGAACTGTGTTGGCTGTGGTAACTTTACACGTAATTAATAATTATGTAAACGTAGAATCATGTAAGTATCGGGAAAGAGACTTACCTAGATTGTTAGCTATATTAAAGTTAGCTCATAATTTTAACGCCACCTGTCCCGTTCGGCATGCACTACCAACGTAATGCAAAAGCACGATCGGAAACATTACAGCGTTCACAGATCAACTCTCTCAGAATATAAACCCCTTTGCTTTATAATTGTTCGAGTTATGCTAAACAATGAACTTCTCGAAATCCTTCGATCTGTTGAGAGATTTTGTATAAATGAATGCACTGCAACCGTTCGGACCGGCTGGATGTTCGCTAAGTCCGGGTGTTGTGAAATGTGAAGGCCGCGCGTCGAGGGCAATTTTAGTTGTCAGTCCCTGTGCCATTTACCTCGGACTAATAGAACTAGCCCTGGCGCACGTAGCCATCGACGTTCATATTGAAAAGCCCCAAGTGCTTACCGGATTGCAATACTAATTGTCTGGGAATTTATATGTTTTTCAATTTATATTCCAGTAAAAAATATTCAAAACAGTCTGTAGAATGAATGCTCCAGTCGCTTTTCACGACATTTCAGTTCTTAGTTATTCTAACACGCGGAAGGGTTGTATGAAGACTATTCTTCCGGATTTTTAACCTTCAGTATCGTAATAAGATATACTATGTAAGAATATATTGTTGTCAATTCAATTGAAGTGATTCACAGTTGTTATTATATAATAGTAATTTACATATAAGTATGTACCTATTTGCCAAACAACTTTTAGTCGCTTTATGACTGAGGAGGAAATGCTATTGCATTTTTAGGGTTCCGTAGTCAACAAGGAACCCCTATTGTTTCGCCATGTCCGCGGTTTAGCTCAAAAACGATTGGTACTAGAAAGTTGTAATTTGGCATGAGTATACACGTCAATGACGCCGAAAAAGTGGTAAAATAAAATTTCGAAAAAAAGTAATTATTTAGGGTACCTCCCCTGGGGTGCTGGTATTTTTTACCTATATATAACGAAGTTTAAAGGAAAACTATCCCACTTAAGTGAGCTTTACCAGTTTACGAGTAATAGTCGACCAATTGATTTGACTTGAAAATTTCGAACAACTTCATAGAAATTTCGATCGATGGCGCTAAGCTTCAGTTGTATCGCGCTGTTTCATTCCTAAATAAGTTTTATAATAAAACAGTTGTTGTTGTTTGTATAGGAAGTCAAATTAGGTAGGTAGTCATGTTTGGCTTTTAGTTAGAGCATGGTACGAAACTATCAGTCAGCGAATACGACCCGCACTTGGCTGTTATAAAAACTACGGAACCCTACACTGCGCGTGGCCCGACACGCACTTGACCGATTTTTTTTATAGTTCAGAAGATACAGGCTCTACAACATATTTTTTATCATGAATACGTCATTAGCATACGTCAATTCTATATATTTCCAAGTTGATTTGCTGATTTAGGTAATCAGTAGCTATATTGATGTAATACGACATGCAAGTCAATTGATGTTAATGAGAATTCTATAAGGCTTTACATTCTTTCCACACACGGACCAAGATTGATCGCTTGAAAGAAAATCGCTGACGTTTTCTGTTTAAAACATTTTGTTTAATTGCACTGATGGCGACCATCAAATAGTTGCGCTACAAACGAACATACGAATGGTCAATCACATTCTAAAACATATCTGGATAGATGTAATTATAGTATGTGGGGACTGGGGGTCTACTCTCTTTCTCCGAAACGTAACTTCGGCAACGAACGAAAATTAAACGTAGTTACGTTTGTGACCCTAATCTATATCGTTTGCGGACGCACACAAAAAGTTCGAAATCACAGACAATTAACGTGAACGAATGTATAAAATTTTATTGTTTGCGTCCGCAAATGATATAGAATAAGGTCACAAACGTAACTACGTTTAATTTTCGTTCGTTGCCGAAGTTACGTTTCGGAGAAAGAGAGTAGACCCCCCTGAAACGTACCTATGTGTATTTCATAAAATTGCTAAGTCAAACAAACGTACATACGTACCTACTAGTAAAACAATTTACTACTTGAGAGGCTGAATTTAGATAATTATTTATAATTATAATTACGCTCGTAGATATATACAGTTTGAATTCAACATGATTTAGAGGTTATACGTTCTTTAATGACTGTCGAAAGATATCAATGTAATTTTGTAATATCAAATTGCTAGTTTATAGTCACCTGTGGAATTATAGGTGGCACCCATTGTCTTTTAGGTGGCAGTTGACAACTGATAATGAGTTTTAAAGGAAAACAATATTTCTTCATTAAATTAAGTGACATGATTGGTAAATTTCCTTATTGTTATTTTTTACTCGAAATCAAAATATTTTATTTCACAATAGCCTACATGGGCACTTATAAAATGCCGGGAAAAGGTGCACGGTACGGGTTGGTAAGAGCACGGTACGGTACTATGGAGAAGAACCGGCAAGACACTTTATGGTTACTCTTCTAAAATGATTTCATATTACAATATTATCATGTTATAGCAATAGTATTTAAGTATAGGGGAACAGCGTAGGCACTACGGTAAGTCATTGCTTAGTATACAAAAAACGTAAAGTTAACACGCATCTAGGAGTCTACAGGGCCTACAATGTTCACACATTCACAAGCAATCGGTATAAAAAATACCCATATATGAAAATATTATAAAATAAAATGACTAAACAAGTGGCACAAATGTTGTCATCAGTGCTGTAACTATTCTGAACAAAAGGTGTATAAACGATTTGAAAACTATTATAAAAATCTGATTAAAAGGAAAAGAAAAAAATATGATTGAGAATAGTTAGAGACATCCACATATTTATGCCGTTTATGAGCAGATTCTTAAAAAAAACGTTAAGGAAATCTTTACCTATTTTTAAATGGCAAACGTGGTGTGTCAGCATGTTCACAGGTTAGATTTAAGCGTTTTGCGAGAATAAGTACTTATGTTCTATCGAAGTAGTTTTTTCGCTGACATTTTTAGGAATCCTTATGATTTTTTGCCTCGTTCCAAAAAACTTAAGAACGTATGTAAACTTTCAACAGCCTACGATACCATCAATATACAATGACTCCTCTTTAAAGTTAAAGCTTAGCCTACACCTACCTTTGTGGTCAGAGTATTAGTTCAAGTTACGTGTGTGCAGCTTCCTTTATTAATTATTTAAATTTTTAAACATTATTTTAAATAATTTCCAACGTATCAACAAAAAAAAAAAGAGTTGGTACCGGTATGCACACTTGAGTGATACCAATCGTTTGATAACAGTAAAGGTTTACTTTCGTTAGGGGTAATCTTCCCCCAAAAGACATATCTATGAGGATTGGAGACATCGATTGGTTACAACTTTTTTGTTGATTGCCCCAATATTATTTCTAAATAAAAGTAGAAGAATTCCGCTTGGTAACTAACTAAAAGTTTCATAATTTTCGTTTGGGGGATTGCACTACTAAATTAATTTTAAATAATTTCCAACGTATCAACAAAAAAAAAAAAGAGTTGGTACCGGTATGCACACTTGAGGGATACCAATCGTTTAAGGTTTACTTTCGTTAGGGGAAGATTACCCCTAACGAAAGTAAACCTTTACTGTCGTTAGGGGAAGATTACCCCTCTTTTTTTTGTTGATACGTTGGAATTATTTAAAATTAATTTAGTAGTGCAATCCCCCAAACGAAAATTATGAAACTTTTAGTTAGTTACCAAGCGGAATTCTTCTACTTTTATTTAGAAATAATATTGGGGCAATCAACAAAAAAGTTGTAACCAATCGATGTCTCCAATCCTCATAGATATGACGTCTTTTATTGCAGTAGTTCGTAATCATACATAATTTAGAGGTTAAATCAAGGAAAATGAGTTTCATTATAAACTACATTGGAAAAATAACGGCGTAGATGTTACTGCACATGGGCAACATGACAGTAGCCTTCGAATCATAATTTTTAAAAGAAGTTTGAATCAGTAGCAGGGACGAGGACGACCGTTGTTTGTCCACCACTCTGTATGTTGGTCATTGTAGGCTGTAAAATCCATCTTCTCATGAAGTAGTGTGTGATACCCCAGATCAACTATGTTGGCACTTGGCAGAGGCAGATATGCCACTAGATGAGTATTTAAGAAGGGGATCTATCACCGTCTGTACCGACACTTGTTTTAAAAACTTTTGAAACGAAGTCTGCATCCCACGCTATAATCGAAGTGTTACGCGGACCTAATGAGATTCCAAATATTTGTTCCAAAGTTTACGACGATCCACTTCTTTATCAAACCGATGAGCTGCTGAATCGGTTCCTGGTGACCTTGTGCATATACGTAAAAGCTTTGCTAAGTGTTGCTCCACCCATATTGGTAAGGAAAAACTCATATATTCGCGCTTTGAGTTTTCCTGATGAGCAATAAATGCAACGTCACATCAACAAGTTTTGGTGCTTGTTCTTGTTTAGATTAAAATTTACTGTAATTTTTTCATTTCATACATAGGTGTTGAATGCCAATTTTGGTTTAAGTGTTCACACGTATTGGCTACTGTGTGATATTTTAAAGCTCTAAGTCCAATATCAAATGTCAACAATCAATATTCCTTGTTTTCTTGAATAATATCCTTTCCTTTATGTTAATAAAGATCACGAACTACATCAAGTCATAATCTAGTCTATTTATAATATGTATAATTATACTATTGATGCTAACCCCAATAATCCATTTATCGATAATGCTGAGATACATTTAAAGTTATTTCTTGTGCTCACAACCGCTAATGATGAATTAGATATCAATAGATAAAGTGGTTCTGGGAAATGAACATTACTTACGCCTTAATTATTTATATCCTTCATGCAAATATAATTAAGCTTATAATCATTAATCACAAAAAATCACTGCTTAAAGTTCACTTGTTTGTTTTAAAAATGGATTACATTACAATACAGGTTTATCAAACTGAACTACTTTAAACCCGATATGATGGTATATTCATTAATTATTTATTTATGAATGTGGATCTCTATTGCCAAAAACATATGTTTTTATATGGCATTCTTGTGCGATTGTGGCTTATTCTTACATGAATCCTACATCCTTTTAAGTAAACCTGTTCGTATCTGCTTAACTTGTAACTAACGCGGTTAAACCAATTATAGTGTCTTCTTATATTAACTTTACTTATATTCATGCAACAGAAAATCTTTAATTACCAACAAAAATAAACTTGCAAAGTGTGAATCAGCTGATTGAATTTTAAACGTCACTGAATAAGATTGAATCAAAGGTTGCTTAGTTTTAGCTACTATTCGGACAAACATCTACCGACTCCATGGGATAATCATCAAGACAAGTCATTGTTTGAATTAAAAAAAGTTGTATGCATCACTTACCGTGCTTTTGGTATCCATTGTTTACTGTGCCACCTCCACTGTATTATTGTTGTTCTCTTAAGAGCTGTTCACTAATGTTACGTCACTGAACACTGCATTCACTCGGTCCACATGTCTGTCAAAATTGCGTTAGGTTGTAGTTTCGAGTTAAACCTCTCTCGCCCTCTCCGTGTGGCCGGCGTCGTGTAACGCGCCTGCTCCAAGCGGCAAAGCGACTAGAGTCGTACTGAGAGTGTTGCAACAATCACCAAGGTTTATATATGAGGTTGCACGCAGCCGACTTGTATACAGAATATTTTCTCACTGTATTTTGAAAAATATTGCATTTTTTAAGAATTTGGTTATTGTATTAGGTCTTACACTATTTTCTTGGATGTCCAAAAATCATTGAACAAGGTTTTATTTATCTATTATTTTGTAGTAAAATAGTAAGCAAATTCGTTACCTGCTCCAAATTTTTGCAGTGTATAAGATGCATTTTATTTACAAATGGTGCATAATGTTGGTAAAGATTAGATGAGCTCAGTGTAAACAATGACGTCTAACGTGCACTGATCCCGTAAAGATGAAATAATAAATTAACCATAAAATAATCAATTTTGCCTGCAGTGACTACTCAAAGGCTTATCAGATGAAGGCAGATCTTCATGACGAAGCAACTACTAATAAAAAAGCCTGTTTTTTTTTCTTTTTGTTATTGATAAATCATAATCAAAAAACAGTAAGTCCAGTTAGTTTCCTTTAATCAATCTTATGCATAAAAACATTAAATGAAATAAACATGCAATAAATAGCAGACCAACATTCAAATTAATTTCAAAAAGTGAATTAACTCCATAAAGAAAAATAGCAACGTTAGCCTGAATTTGTACCACTACTGATGGATGTCAATGTCCTTACCAGTAAAGGTCTTTTCACTGCTATTTTCGTTTTTAAATATTTATATTAATTTAAACACATCAAATTAATTAAATAATAAAAAATAAACAAGAAAACACTACACTAGTGGTCAGGACCAGGACAATTTTCGTGTGACCATGTACAACAACTGCCGATAGCCTCTAGCCCACAGGAAAATAGTAAAGAAGCAATACGGTGGCTATGTCACGTTGTGTGCATCGGTTTGTGGCAAGTCAAGTCCGTATGACGTATCCTCAGTCGATGCCAGGAGTTGCGTAATCGTTCGCGATTGCGAGGACGAACTCTCCGCTCATGGAATTTCATTACAGGACTCCGATGACTAGTATGATCGCCAAAAAACCAATCACGATCAGATCACGACATCAACCGGACATTGCGCTAAGCAACTTGAATCTATTACAAGTTTTTTATTGGAAAACTGATTACACCGCTGCTAATGGTGATAAATCTCCCAATTTCATTTGTGTAATTTTTAGACAAATTGACCTTCGATTAACTTTAAAAGTAGTCAATTATGGTATCAATTAAGCTATTAAGGTTTGGGTGGTTTTTTCTTGTAACAGTTTTTTTTTACTAGATTTTTGTTCCGTGTAGTTTAGATTTATGCTACCACTTTTAGTACGTACGTGCATCGTTTTTGTTATCATTCATCTTATCATCGAAATTGTGTTGTATTGTTCAGTGTTGATTAAAGACACTGCAGTATTTCACGTGGTCTTAAGCCAAACTACTATGGAGACAGGAACCTACCTCACGGGAGGTCTTTAAGAGGTCCAATTGAGTTTTTGGGACTTACGCCGTATTTCATCCTTAAATTTTTCAGAGCTCATTTCTAAAACAGTTTAAAAACAAAAAAAATAAAACAGTTAGAAAGCAAAACCGTTACTACGAATATTAAGGAACACATCTGGTTAGAATAAGAGAAGTATCCATTTATTTGGTTTGATCAGATGGTGTACATTAGACCATAAAACTTAACATAAGGGATTTATTTCGCAGAAAAAGACGAGGGCGTCAAGTTATTGCGATTCACATAAAAGATGACGACATCAGTGACGTTAGAGGAAACTGATGCACTAGTGCATTATTGTGCCGGCATCGACGAACTAAACGATCTAGATTCTCTGTAACTAGGAAGAAAATAAAAATGCCTTAATAAGCCTATACTTGACGCCAGCAAATTCCGGTCTTTATGCATAATGCAAGATCTGCTATTGTGAAGATTAAACAATACAACATTACTTTTGAAACAAAGTTTAGTATAAGCTCTTTCATGTATACTTGGAGGTATAATGGGTAGATGATTTCGTCAATGCATTCACAAACCTACAGACTTAACAAACTTCAATAGATTCTTTGCAGAGGCTTGTAGGTTGCCGTCGTCTTTTATCGAAGGACAACAGTTGACCATCAGTGAACGTTTTTGGTTTTGGTATAATTCGATTGTTATTTGGATAAAACACCTATAGCAGCTACGAGCTACGCGTCGTAGCCGTACAATAAAAGTGCAATGTCATTATTGTTTTTGTAATTAACAAATGTTAGGATACAAATTATACTCCTTAATTATCCTTGATGCTCACACACGTATTTTTATCTTCGGGTATGTTGTAATATATCTATAAAATAAAATAAAAAGTCGTAGCTGCTACGAGCTACGCGGCGTAGCAGTAACAAAAGTGCAATCCGGTCATTATTGATTTTATAATAAACAATAATTAGAATCTAATTATTCTTATACACGTTGGACACACATACTTCACGTTGGAATTTTATAAGGAAGGCAGAGAGGTACAGCTAGCAAAAAAAAGGAAACACTGTCTAAGATTTCAGAAAATATTTATGAAAGAAAAATTTGCTGCCGTATTCTTTTCCTTACTTTTAGGTACATACTTACAGAATAAGTTGAAAAGTATATTTTATTTAGTTCTAAAGTATGACACCCATAAAAATTCACTTGGCCAGATTCTTCCGAAATCTTTTCTTCGAGGTGAAACTCTAAGCGGTTCGTTCCATGACTTAGTTTAGTTAGGTTTCCAAATCTGAAAAGAGCAAATATACTTTACTAATATGCACATACAAACGAGAATAAAGTGCTTATTTATTCTATGTTGGTAGTACACACACGTTCGGAAACGTGTGTGTAGTAGTGATTTTGTAATTACGTTAAGTGTGAAGTTTACGCTTCTATGTAATGACCTCCCATGACCATGACGTATTCGCAATAAATCTGCTCGGGGAATCAAGAGTTCAATGATATTAGACGCTATATGATATTGCTACAGAATTCGCTGCCTTTGAGCGTTTCATTGTCATATTGTGTAGAATGATCGTTATCACTATGAACGAAACTACCAATTAATATTTCAAGTCATTAGTGTTACTCATGTACTGAGTATCATAAAAGTAATGCTATTAATGCTGTAGAGGTTTGATTGACTTCTGAAGTATATCATAAGTGTTGACCATGTACCGTTGCTTGCTTTCCCCCTACGTGCAGCTTGGTAACAGGAGTTGGTCTGTGCCATGTTGATAATTTAATTACTTTTTCAAAGTAAACCACTGAAACGTACGGAACTGTTTGTTAATTGAGAGAGAGCCGCTTCCATCATTTTTAAAATGCCTAATCACTATAAAGAATATTTATGTCTATAGATTTTAGGATATAACTGTATTTAATGCTGAATGTTTGTTTCTGATTTAATTTGCATGGAATAGCTGATTTAATGATATCAACCAATTTTCTTAACATCTTGCTCTGTTAGTCTGAAGATGTAAGACTTCAGCCGTAGTATGATATGCTACGCTTAAACACCTACATAATTACTTACAATTTAAGATTGGTTTTGCTTCAACTATTGCGTAAGTCTATAAATATTCCAAATATGTATTATATCGATTGACTCAGACCGAAATGAAAACATATTTCATAAAATGTCTAAGATGACCGTCGTTTAAATATCAAGTAGGAGTATTAAGGCGCGTTGATATCTAATCTACTGAGAATTTCGTGCGGCGACAACGAGGCGCCTAATTACGGTTCTGGTTGAATACTATTATCATGTGTTTGGTGCAGAGACTCCGACGACTTCGGCTTCCATTAGAACGGGGCCGTAATCGGCGCGTAATCGTGTGAAGGTATTATAACACTACGCTATTGAGCGCAGTTACCACAAGGTTCTTATAAGAAGTTATTCGTTAAAGCAACAAAGGATTGAAGGCTTGCTTAATTTCTCAGTCGCACGCACGACTCCAGCTTAATTGGAATGCAATTATATCATTAAGTTAGCTGTATCATTGCCCAATTATCAGTCGCTATGAATAATTCTGATAAAGCCCACTGCTTAACACATCAAAGGATAAAAGGGGACAGTTTCACAAACTATGTCCAATTAGTTCTAAGTTATCTAATGTTATATTTTTATATGACTCTTGAAGCGAGCAGAGGGCTGGCCTTTTTTTACCAAAGCTCGGCACTGCCATCCAACGTAGCAAGGCTGCTGCCAGCATGGGCACTTTTCCTGTTGATAACGATGTGGTCGAATTTTTTGACACCCTAATCCTTTTCCCATTTTGATAGTTGTACATATTTTTATTAATATTTTAGATCTATTTGATGTTTGTAAATAATGTATAAACATGTAATAACAATATTATAAATGTCAATATTTTGATGTTAAACATAACATACGATTTACTCTAATAACACAAGTGGTAAACAGTCCAAACGGTGGCATAAAACATGTTTTATTTGATTTGATCCTATCACTGTAAATAAGAAGCTCGAACTAAATCTTAATAATATTCATAATACACGATTGATCTATTTATAGAGTAGTAAAATTAATAATTTACGTTGAGGATGCTGCGAGCGGGATTTTGCAAGAAATAAGGCAAAATGATTGGTTTCAGGGGAAAACATACAGAATTGAGAATAATTTAGTAGCTCACAGAATTTCTAGATAAAGTTAACATTGAACTGGGTCGTATTAGCAACGCTTAATCATTTTATTATGCATCGTCTTAGCATATCTGAATAATGATCATGGCCACGGGTCACCTAAACATGTTGTTTATTTTAGATATTAATAGACCGAATCACTAATTACATATTTTGTGTCAACGCAGATTTCATTATTCAAATTGCCAAGGCCAAGGTTAATAATTGTACTTTGTTATCAATAAATAGAGCTTCCAAAAGCGGTTTCACTTAGGGCAATGTAACAATTTTATTGCGGGGTTAAAATGTATGTAGGTAGAGCAACAAAAAAACTAAAATGCTTTTGCACGATGTTATTTGATGCCTAGCCATTATAAATACAGACAGACAAACTCGTCGGACGCTCAAGTAGGAACATGTAAAATTGCCATCCTCATTAAAACTCGTTTGGCAGCAGCTGGTCATCATTTCGGCATCTTAATACCGACTGATGGTCATTATGGGGTCACGTTAATGATTCACAAAGTTCGTAGGTATATTGTCCGGTCCGGTTCGGCTGTGCGCGGACGCTGGTATATTCATGCACATCGTCCTTGCCAGGAATGCGAGGTCATCACGCCTGCGATCGAAGAACGCGTTCTGTCTTGGCGGTCCTCTTGTGAAACATAATTATTGTTGTTTTTAGACTTATTCATTCCGTATTCTATGCATGTCATTATGATGTCAGTTCGCGGCCAGCACCTTGTTACTTAGCGAGTTGTCCTGTTCAGCCTAGCAGCCTAGCTTGATAATTGTACTTAAACGGTTTGCTACGTGACTCGTGCGTCTACATTATTTATAGTACCTATAGGGTTTTGACTTTCAGTGCATTATCATTGAAAAGAAAATTACTAACGCAGGTTGCCTGCCTGATGTTGGGATGCTGCACAACAGGCCTTATTGCAGTTTCGTCTGCGTTCTCAAAACAATAAAATTTTATTTTAGTAGGTTTTACCCGGAAAACAACTTGTTCTTTATTGCATAATTTTATATTTTTATGATAATATAAACAATATATTGTGTAATATCTTCGATCAATGATTGTAAAATATATTCATAATAATGTATTGGCATCTCTATAAGCCAATTTAGTTTATTGTACACAAATAGAACAGGATGTTCTATGAGAATTCCCCATAGACTCACTCTGATACATCCTGATAGGAAAATCACGATTTTGTTTTGTTCTGTTGCGAGTTAGTGATGCTTCATTTTATAAACTCAAACAAGCAGTTCCTTACACATAATTATTGCAGTTTCTTAATCTTTTATGTCATTCTGTACCAAACAGGACTTAAAGTTAAAGTTTTAAAACAAGGTGAAATAATCGCACAATCATGTGAAAGTAACTTAATTGGGTTAAACATTTGCAATACAATTATTTTCTTGATAAACCATAATACGGTTACTTTTTGAGTTTGACGTCACACATGATATTCGTAATTATGACGCAACGTAACGAAATTGTCGTGTTACTAACATTTTCCAAGTGTTGAAATGTTAAGGTGTCATTTTGACCTTTTACCTTTACTTTTGTACGTATACTGAATGAAACGCAACTGATTTAATAATATTGTTTATATCCGTTTACGCAAATAACGAATAAATGACAATTATGACGATGTGAGGTATGTCGTTTGCATTAATTGGAGCTACTTAAATTTCCTGCACCTTTCAGTCGAGTTTTATTGTACCAAATAACTTGTTTGGGGCTTAGTCAGCGCAAGAACACTTGTACTATTTATTCTGTGGTAGAACCTTACATTAGCTAACCCTAAACTTGCTTCTTTAGGTTTCCGCGTAGGACTGGAGGTCCGTTGGCGTGGAACTTAGTAAAGAATCATAAATGCATAACTTAAGCATACCCGTGTTCCTTCGGAGAACATAGTGTAATTTATGCCAAAGAACGATCACCTTAGCCAACGACTTTATAAATAGTTCTAGACTGGGTAGTTTATTATTGGATTAAAAAACATTTTATTAATTATTAATAATACATATTTGTTTTAAATATAGCCTGCCTCATTAATTTTAAAATATTTTTAAACGCTAAGAATGTTGCAAATATTTTACCAATCCAAAGTATGCATTTTGAAACAACTGTTGAAGGTATTTATTGCAAGGCGGATAACATAATAACCTAGTTTTATTTATTCCCAGGTCCGAGTACCACTGCGTCAAGTACTGAGGCCACGTGACTTAACGGTGATCATCAACAAGAAGCATCTCAAAGTCGGCATCAAAGGCCAGCCGCTTATCATCGACGGCGAACTGGATGCCGAAGTCAAGATTGAGGAGTCCACGTGGGTGTTGCAAGATGGACGCAACTTACTTATCAACATAGAAAAGGTGTGTAGCTCTACGTACGTGAGCGTACTTTTAGATATGAGTAATAGGCATATAGTTTATCTTATACAATCGTCTGGCTCTTGCAAATGGTAATTTTAAGTCAATATTATGTTGATTTTACCGTTCGCATTTGCTAATTTCAATATCTGTATTTGGCAATGTTTGTTCTTGCTATCATATCAGGCTGTTATAAACAGCTGGATTTACGTACGTTTATTTCTTCTTCTACTTTGGATGGTTACTGTCGGTTACAAGTAGAGTTTTACATTGGCCACTATTACCAATTATTGGAACTATATCGTAGTGTGATGTTCAGAGGAATAACAGCAGGAAGCACAATCCTGTAAATCTAAATGGACCTTAAAAGGATAGGCACAATAATCAGATGAGAAAATAGAGGTGAATCTTAGTCGACCAACCATACCATTGCTCGTCTTAATACATACCAGAGTAAATAAGTGAGCCAAAAATTGTTAATGCTAATGCGTGAGTTTTTTTTTTCTAAAATGTCATAAACAAACCTTGTAACACTTCTAAAATTGCTTTGTACAATTATTTAAACATTTTAATGAAGTTGTCATTATGTAACTTAAAACGGTGTTTTTTTTTTGTAGAAACCAATTTAAGGTAATGATGAGTTTCTTTACTGAATAATGTTGTAAATTTTTATTATATCTTGTAGGTCAATAAAATGAATTGGTGGGGCAGACTAGTCACTACCGACCCGGAAATATCCACGAGGAAGATCAACCCAGGTAAGCATTTTGGTGAAGTTAAAGCATGTATTTATGGTAATTAATTGCTCACGCAGAACTTGCTCAGTCCTTCATGATGGTTTGTTTATACGCCAGTTAAACTCTTAAATAGACAGTAGTTAAATAAATGGAGTCTGTTTTCGTACTTATTGTTGTTGAGAGTATTTCCGGAAACTGCATTCAATTTGCCAATTTAACGGTTATCTTGATAAACATGGGTTTTATTTTGTGACCTTAAGATTCGACCGTCGGGAAATGGAACTTGAATTACTACTGCTTGAACTTGCATTATTTTTAAACCCAAAGTAAAAGCAATTTGTTTTCAAGGGGGTGACAGGAAGGAAGGAAGGAAATATTTAGTCGAAATTAATAAGTAATTAAATATTTCAGAACCATCGAAACTGTCTGATTTGGACGGCGAGACTCGCGGCCTAGTTGAAAAAATGATGTACGATCAGCGACAGAAGGAAATGGGCCTACCCACTAGCGATGAACAAAAGAAACAAGATGTGCTCAAAAAGTAAGTCTCAACAGTACTCATAAAAACTCTAAATACGGAAGTTGTAATTTTTGGTTATCGCAGGATGGTCGTTTGTCAGTTTATAATTGATGTGGTTAGAGACGAGCCTACTATTCGTAGTGCATTCCAAAATCCTATCTCTTATTTTTTATAGATAGATATGCAGTCACTCCAACTCCGTCCGAGTTTTTTTTTAAATATTTTATTATTGGTGTGTGCTAGCTGACATGTGACATTTTAATTAGATTCTTTGTTTATATGAACTTGAACACTATTGTGCAGAATCTGGTTCTTCTAACCTAACAGACAGATGTGTTGTTGGGGAGTTTGTTCCGCCACTTCTTCTTCCCAGCTAAAACACTAGGAAGTGGCGAAGGGCGGGCGTTTTGGGGGACTGTCTCCTGTAATTTTGACGTTCAAAAAGTGCTGATTATCAGCCTTGATTTTGATTTTGAGTCACAACTTAGGAGAAACGAACCCTAGATCGGTCGTAGGAAAGACGCGAGAGGTTTCTCGTTCTCGAATTCGCAAAATGCATATTTTATTAATTCGTGTGTTTCTCTATTTACAGGTTTATGGAACAACATCCCGAAATGGATTTCTCAAAGTGCAAATTCAACTAAACATGATAGGAGGTCCACATAACTGTTACATTCTTACGTCAATAATATTTGCGGTGTTAATGTCAAGTTTAATTTACAGCAAAACAATTTAATTTTACAAGTCTTTTTCATTGCGCGTTCGTGATGTAGATGATGTATTTAAACGTCAATATATTGCTATAGACTTGCGGTTGCTGCACGTATGATTTTGTATTCATAAGAGTGCGTAAATGTTGCACTGTAAGGCAGATGGCGCTTTAAGCTACTAGGCCGGCCAACTTAACGTACCCAGCCAGCCAACATAACAAAATTATGTTTTGTAAACTTTCGGCTTTCCGGTGCCATCTCTATCACTTACCTAGCCTATACCTGGGGTGAAGACTCTGGCGCTAAAGCTTGAAGAGTCGAAAGCCCGACTATTCTACTGTGATCTTTGATGCCTTTTTCCATTGGATTGGCAAACGCATCCCTGTCTGCCTGTCAGGGCCTGGCTGCTTAGTGCATTATCTGTTGTTTAAGCGAACTTTAGTACAATAGCATATTTACTATTGTATTCTTATTGAATAAATAAACAATTTTGGAATTACCTACGTTTTTCTTTTGGATTTTTGTGAAACTCCCTGAATAACAGCACTTTCAGTTTTGCATGTACAATTATTGAAATGCGACCTTAGCTACTTAAAAAAAGGGCCGACATAGGTTTGACAAGCTACTACAACTGCGATACATATCCGTATTTGTTTGTTTCCGCATTGTCGGTTTGCACTGGTTTGCACCATAAAAACGAGGCCATGTCTTAATTATACGCTTCTTTGTCTTGTAAGTGAATTTGTATGCGAGTAAGTTAATCGCCTCACCACAAGAGTTGCTTGCTACACTTACCGTAACCAAGAAATACTGGGTCCAAAACATACCGCATTACCCTAAACCAAGTTTATTAAAAAAAATACTATTCCAGTGGCATTCCAAAAGGGCAGGAGGGCCGTAGCCCCGGGTAGTGCGTTTGGCCATAGTCAGCAGATCAGATAATTACTATTCTCTTCAGGACTATGTTGTAAAAACGAGGGCAACCAAGAATTGGCGTACTTTCGTGGGTATGTCGTTACTTCCCAGAATTTGATATTTAATAGCGACAGTATTGTATTTGGCCATCCACACCCACTAGTCCGATTTAGTTATCCGATGGTTTTTCGTTTTTAATTCGCACCCAGCTCAAAGTTAAGAGCGTTTACACCTTACGGCATTTCACACAAACTTTCAAGTCCTTATTTTCCGAAATGACTGAACCGATTTTTATTAAACTTAATACGCATAAGCAGGATATACAGCTACCACCGTATCTGCCGTATCAATTATACAGGCCCCCCGGGTCACGGGGGCCCCAGACGTGCGTAAGCAAAAATTAATAAAAACTTTAGTAAAACTGAAGTCATCATCAGCTATAAATGATTTAATAAATCAGTTTGCCGAAAAAAAGGCAAGGAGAGTGTAATATTTAATTTGAAATGTTTATAAAAATTTTGGAAAAGTGACGGATAGATATTTATGATGAATAAATATTTCTTTTAATATTATGCAACAATTTTTTTTCTTTTTTGAGAAATCTTTACCCTTCATAAGTACCCCCAAACAAATTTTTATACGGGGCCCCGCCATGGCACGCTACGCCACTGGTAATCGTCATAATATGTTGTACACCACGTATATTCATCACTAAATACAAGCTTGCTGTAATACAAGTAAAAATATTATTCTATCGGTCTGTATAACTTGGTGTAACTTACACATATAAAATAATATAATTAAGAGAACGTCAGGTAAAAAGAAACCATATGCCAGTGTCACCTTGAGCAACAGCTGCAATTTCTTACAAATACTGATACTGATATTGTTAGCCTGTGTCATCCCACTGCTGGGCAAAGGCCTCTCCCCATGACTTCCAATTGTCTCGGTCCAGGGCTAATGTGGACCACTGTTTGCTGGTCTTGTCTAGCTCGTCCCGCCATCTTCTACGAGGTCTACCACGACGCCTTCTGGTTGTGTCAGGGCTCCAGAATGTGGTTATTTTGGCCCACAGATCATTGGGCATGCGGCAGACGTGGCCAGTCCAGTCCCACTTCAGCTTAGCGGCTTTTTGAACAACATTAATTTTCAACAGTAATTTGTGTTTTGGAGCGCAGTGTGGTGTTGCGTACACGGTCGGTTAGTTTTACGCCTAGAATGCTGCGCTCCATGGCACGTTGGCAGACCTTGAGTTTGGACTTTTGAATATTTGTCAAAGACCAAGTCTGGGATCCATAGGTCAAAATGGGAAGAATGCACATGTCCATGATTTTTCGCTTTAGCGACAAAGGAAGGTTTCCCTTCATAAGCTCCTTCATGGACCAGTAGCTCTTCCAGGCATTTTCGGTTCGTCTTGTGACTTCCTTGTCTTGTCTGGACTGGAAAGAGAATAACTGGCCCAAGTAGATGTATTCATGGACATATTCCAATTCTTCACCATTTACTCTGATCCTATGGTTAGTGGTGTTTGACATCAGTTTACTCCGTAACGTGTATCTAATCAGCACTGCTTCAATTAGGCTACAAACAGCTGGACCATCATTCCTAATAGAAAAAGGCGTAAAGCTAGGAGACCCGCTTTCACCTAAACTTTTTAATAGCGCACTTGAAGAAGTGTTCAAAAAGCTAACGGCTAGTAGGGAAAGGAGCGGTATTGAAATCGGTGGGGCGCGGTTAACCAACCTTCGCTTCGCTGACGACATTGTCGTATTCTCTTCCACGGCGACAGAACTAGAGCTAATGTTAAACCAACTCAGTAATGCAAGCCTTGAGGTTGGACTGGCGATGAACATGTCTTACAAATACTCGCAAAAAATCCCATTTCAACGTTGATATAAAAGTTTACTCATCATCATCATTTCAGCCCAAAAGACGTCCACTGCTGGATAGGCCTCCCCCAAGTGTCGCCACATTGACATCTTGGAAGGTTTTGCCATAATCGCCACGCTTGGCAGGCGGGTTGGCGATCGCAGTACGGTTGTTACAAAAGCACAGAGAACGCTGCTGCCCATTCTCTGACAAATCCCTTAGTAGGCGTAAGAGGCGTCTTACGACACCCACGGAAAGATATATGGGATGGTGCTATTCTTTACGTCGGACACCATACAGAATCGCTTGCATGTTTAAAACTAATACCTACAAACAGGTGACTCCACAGTTACCTGAAACTTAATCAGGCTGTCACCTTATTGGGGCTGATCTGTTACTGTCCCTGTGTAAGATATGGGATGGTGCTATTTTTTACGTCCGACACCATACAGAGCTTATTATGTTTACTACGTTTAGATTTCGAACAGACGACGATACATTGACTTTTTAATACATTTACACACTGAATTTTCCAAGTATAATATATTTTCAGCAGTAAACTACGACCTAATTTTGATGAAATTTTGCAGTTGTTATACATAAATGCCAGGGAAGGTTTCTGAAGGTAGGTGGGTCGAAACTTCAAGAGTGGATGACATCTCTTTCTAATAGGGTACCCATTTTTTGTACTAACGTTTGGGACAGTTATCATCATCATCATCATTTCAGCCGAAAGACGTCCACTGCTGGACATAGGCCTCCCCCAAGAAGGGGGGTTTTGCCATAATCGCCACGCTTGGCAGGCGGGTTGGCGATCGCAGTACGGTTGTTACAAAAGCACAGAGAACGCTGCTGCCCATTCTCTGCTAAGTCCCTTAGTCGCCTCTTACGACACCCACGGGAAGACATGGGATGGTGCTATTCTTTACGTCCGACACCATACAGATCAACAGTTACAGTTATCATTGTGTCAAAACTTGCTGGCAACCGGAAGTAATTCATTCAAAATTACGGGGTGTATAAAAACTTCATGGAGCCGACAACTACTTATTAGGTTAGGGTGATAAAGGGATACTGTAGTGTCTTCACAATATTTTCATGATCCCTGTTTATAGAATCTAAAGAATTGTCACCCTAGTCGTAATTTGTAAACAAAGTTTATAGAACTTACCTGAAAAAAAAAAAACACATCCAGCAAACCCCTCACTATAACACCCCTTCACGCAACACAATTTTACCATATTTTAAGTGTAATTAAATACATATAAAATACAGTAAAAAGCACACGAGGAAGCAAAAACATGAATTCCGCGCGAAAGTCTATCGGCATATTTTTTTTAAAATTTAGTGTCATATATGTTGCCATTCGAAAATAACTTAATTCATTAATATTTCACAAATAATTGGATTTATTACTATTTCGCAAGATATTTTAAATTTAGAATTTGAATATGAAATAAATACCGTTACGATTTATGTGTTACCAACTTGATTTCGATATTTCTAAATACTTTTAATTTTCTTTTACTGGCAATTGCAAGACAATGATACCACCCACCCTCGTCGCTATCTCGCTCTGAAGTTTTTTTTCCCTTTGGAATAGAGTTTGTATTAATTAAAGTAATACGAACGTGTTTGAGATAAAGTTCATTTTTAAACGGTTTTTTGATATGGACATTTTGTTCGTACTTATTCCAGTTATAGCATTTATGTTCCTTGTGGACTTGTGGACGACAGTGACAGATCAGACATGACATTGACAAGACAGTAGTGAGCATAAGGGTATATATGTTCTGTGGAAGTGAGTGACACTGACATGTTGGAAATCTCAATTCTATGACACGACAAAACAAAGCTTTCAATTTACTTTTATTGTTTTAAATAAGCTAATAAAACAGAACAACTGAAACGTGTTGCGGCAACATATGCAACTAGATCAATATAAATTGTAAAAGATGGTCCGGACAGTTTATTCTCCGGAATATTGCTTACAATATTTAGAACAATATGCTTCTAAGGAAATATTCGTAATAGGATTAATTCTCGGTCAGGTAAGCCGTATATCTTAATAAATGGTAAGACATGAAATTGCAACAATACTTGTGTCCTGTGCATGTGAAATAAGCTAAGAAATGTTTATTTTTACTAGCTCAATCAGTGAAGTTTTGTATCAATTCACTTCTTGTTTCCAAGTTTAAAAACAAAAATCATTATATCAAAAAGGCTTATCACTTATTTTATATAACTATCTATGCACAAGATTACTCTTTATTATACCATGAAATTATGTAAGAAATGAATACTATGGTAAGCTTTAACCCACCACTATTATTTCAAGACAACTGGTGCTCGGGAGAATGTCATCCACCTTGCTCGCACACCCGACGAGAAAGGTTCAGAAAGCACATCAGAAACAACTTATGAGTTGGACAAATTAGAATCAAAGACACTACTAAATGTGTCTGAGGCATGGGTCGCCGACCATGCTAAACATGTTACAAGAATGCTTCCTGGAGGCATGTTTGTTCAAGGTAAAACAGCATTTTTTAGATCTACTTTGAATAAACATAAGAACAAAGTTCACATAATAGTATTGTCATGCATAACATAATCACTGATTTGCATGCACATATTGATATGGTTATTTATTTTTAATAAAAAACAAAATTAAGTCATAAATAAATGTCAATTTTGTTTAAAACTAAGGTCAATTTATTTAATAATTTCAGGTATCTTCATTACAAGCGATGAAGACATATTTGAGGATCCAAATAGTTTCAGTAAAGTGAAATCTGTTGTTAATCACATATACAAAGTTATGAGTGCCAATCGGTACATGTTTGGGAACTGTTCGTATTCAAATGAAAGACTTATTTTGCATATGTCAACAAATACAAAAGTGCTTACTTGTAAGAGTATTGAAGTAGGTACTTTAGGGAAGAGCACAATTCTCAGCCCGGTTGAATGGAAGTTCTTGCCCAAGGCGCAGCAGTGGCAGCGGTTGGACTGCTACTACGAGTTTGATGATGCCTACCCTGTGATAGTGAAGAAGAGTGGAATATCTGTTAAGCAACAGTTTCAGGTAGCCTATTTATAGCTTTTCAAAGTCTAAATTAGAAATGATTCATAAAATATTTAATTTGATGTTGCTGTTATCATCAGCATGTTGTAGTTTCAACTGATAAATAATGCTTAAAATACGTATTTTAACTATTTTTGTTGACATGTCTACTTTAAATTTTCAGCAAATCCTGGAATCTGCTCACAAAACAATTGAATCCAGCATCATGTTCATAGATGGTGAATTAAAAGATAATTCAGAAGTCCTTGAACAACTTTTAAAAAAGAAGAAACCGAAAAATAGTTCTAAGCTACAGCAACAAGAACTACCTAAGTCAATGAATGTTTCCTTATTTGTGCCATTTGTAAGTGAAAACAATACAATATTATTATTTCATTGTTCTCTCATCTCTCATGCATGCATTGCATTATGTGTTATGCAGGCTTTTCTGTTGCATACTTATGGCATTAAGATGAAGGTGTTGTTATGCTTTAAATACTGAATAGGTTCTTATATTGATAAATTATACCTAGCAGTTATGGTTTTAATCATGCACTAAGTAAATGCATCACACTAAATTGAATATCTTATTTTCTTATACAAACTTGTCCAAACATTTCAGGAAAACTCACTCCCAGAAACAGTGGAATACTTGGAATGCGATGGTAGCATACACTTCAGTGGGGTGGTGTCTTCAAGTGTGTTCATGTACCCCAAGGCGACAGTCAGTGAAACTTTTGCAGCTGTAAAAGAAGACATAATACGATCACTAGCATCACGGTTCACTATGCATTGTGATGCCTTGATTGATGACAATTTGCTTCCAGAAGGTAAGAATAATATGAATTATTTCATCTTAAGGGAGGTGCTTAGGGTAATGTAACCGCACATTGACTTCCAACAACAACAACAAAACAACAACACACAACAACACAACAAACAACAACAACAACAACACACAACTTGAATAAAACAAAAGAAAATTTTGATTTCATAAGCTACCTTAGCGCAACCTCCTTAATTAAGACCCTTGTTAGTTGTAAGCCCTACAGCTGAGTATGAAGTCCTGGGTTTGATTTCTAGGTTGTGCAGTGTTGTTGGTTATTCCATCAAAAATTCTCAGAAGTTGCCTCGAGTCTGAGTTTGTGTCCAGTGGATGGCAATAGAATCGCCACATTTTACATGGGAGTGAAACATAACTGGGGAAATGTGGGTGTAAGGGTAACTTCGCTTGGCTTTTCGGGGAAATACAGGAGAGTAGGCAGTATACATGGTGTAACGGAAATTCAATACCTATTCGAGCCAAATCTATGGGGCAGCTGATAATTTTTTGCTATTACGTTGTTGGTCCAATGGAGAAACATGTTCAGTTTGATGGTCTACAGCAGACCATCAAACTGAACACACACCCTTATGTATGTATTTACCCTTTCCATTACACCCAGTAGAGTCACAAGTCAAAGGTGAGTCTTCAATTACGCAAATGATAATCATTTTATGCTTGGTACGAGTCCTTATAAAAATATGAACAAAAATGTATTTGCAGTAAGCAGTATCTGTAACTTTATAGTTCAGTTACTTCTATTCATTTGTTTAATTTTTCAGAAAAGGTGTGTTTCAACGAGCCACCGCGCCGAGTGCTGGTCCCTGTGGGATCCCTGTACCTCTGTGATTACCTGTTCCCTGGTGAAGCGCCCGCTGAAGCACTCCTCTCAGTGCGGGAGTTGCTAGACCTGCAGATTACAGAGGCAGATGTTGTTTGCGACGTGGAAACACCAGCTGGTAAATATGTATAGATTTAATGTCAAATTCGTTATCTGCCTAGTGTTTTCGGATTCGAGTCAAACCGAATGGAGCTGAATATTCATTGAGCGAGTGCCGACTATCTATTTGATCTCCACAAACTAATTACTGGGTAACACAATATCCCTTGTTTTTTTTTGAAAATCGGGCTTCTGAGTATGTATTTGATTGTTGTCGCAATTTTATTGATACTGATATACTACCGAGTTCACTGATGGTCTGCCACTTTTCACCCTTATGTCCTAAGTAATAAAATTGAAAAGTGGTTAACCGTCTGTGAACTTGGTAGTACCTTAAAATGAGTTTTCATTAAGTTAATCCTAACAAAGTCAGATGTGACACTCAGTGTTTTTTTTTAATATTTTATATAATCTACTATTATTTTCGCAGATACATCTGAGTTCGACGCATTAGACAGGGATACAAGTAGCGAAGAGCTTCTGGCCACACCTCAAGAAGCAAGCCAGTTTATGTACATCACAGGCATTTGTTTTGCAATGTTCGTCCTAATTGTCTCCATCATTATTCACTACTACGACGGCATTGCCGAAGTTTACAGTAAATTCTTCTCAAAATCAAGTTTAACATAATAAATATTTTTATATAGGTAATTACCAGAGGTCGGAATTAGGAAGAGTTATTTATGTACTTACACTGAATTCATACAGCAAAAGAATGAAGTGGATATGCCTCAAATCCCGATTGATTTTAAAGAGTCGAAAAATCCCGTGATTTATTAAATAAAAAAGTTATTTACTTTTACACAATTTAAACCATCCGACATCGGATGTCCGAAGTTGCAAAATTCCAATGCGTACACGCACGATGTTGCCACATTTGTAGTTGATAAATCCCGGGAAATCACGGGAAGATCCAGATTAATATCAACATTTCGATGCAAGTACAAAAATAACTCTACCTAATTCCGACCTCTGGTAATTAGTCTTAAAGTTAAAGCCTTAAAGACTTATTATTGTTGTGAATGACTTGTGTAAGGTTCGTCGTTTTAATTTCTTTTGCATAACAGATTATAGTTTTGTTTTATTATGATTATGAGATACAATTATTTGACATTTATTTTATCTAGGGGCAGACTCATTGTGTAATTTGAACTGTGGCATTTTAATAAATAACATTTTTTTAACTGTACCTCAAATTTTATTTTCCTAACTGATTTTCCTCATTTTAGATTGTAACTCGTAACCTTATATAAATAACACACTTAAGTAAAACATGACCAAGGAAGTGTGTGTGTGTATAACATACAATAAAATACACCTCTGTCTACCCAACTCTTCGGCGATTACGTGCGTGATGTCACGTTATGTCAAGAGTGAAATTTAAGAACTGACATCATGGTCACTAACACTATTAATAACACTTGTAACGGAATATTTACCATGTTTATTATTTGTTTTGATTTCAATTAATAAACATGTAAATATCCCGTTACAAGTGTTATTGATAGTGAAATTTAAGTTACAAAGTCAGATAACTACAGAGCATACCATTTTTTTGCTAGTTGCGATATGGGATCTTACCACCCCAGTCCCTGGTGTATTCATGGTCATTGTTATTTGCCTACAAACAAAAAAGCCAGACAGCTTAGAATCTTATTATATGGACCCTGTTAGGTGTCTAACAGGGTCCATATAATAAGATTCTAAGCTGTAACCTAATAAAAATTATAATATAATAGAAATTAGGTAGACTGATACGTTTTCATCATAACTAAAGGGGTGAAGTGACACGTGCTCGTTTCTGTAATTATTGTTAATTACAAAGGTTTTGTGTGCCCTCCGTTGTACAGTCAGCCGCACATCAGCAACAATTGAATCTTGGACTTGGAAAACTATCTTTATTGTTACGAAATAAAGGTAATAACTTCATCCAGTAACCTAAATTGAAATATTTATACATAATTGTTAAATAAATTCATTTTTTTAAACCAGGCATTGATTATCGATTTAGTTGCGCCATCTGTTGTAACAAAGTAATAAAAGTACGTCTACTCACAGATGGCACTCATGACATACGGCATTGAAGAATTAATTTGTTCACATCTCTTTTTAGTGGCGCTAGTGGTACGACTGAATGCTAGTGTTAGAAAGAGAGATCTGATTGTTTCCAAGACACATGAATGCTTCATTCATACAAGTACAATTTGACAGTGAAACGAGTGACACTATCTACGGTGGGTATGCGCTCATCGTAAGTCAGTCAGTCATACTCATACATAGCTACAGTGTTGTATGGGTTTTCATTGAGTGAGTTTTATTATTGTCGTGCAATGCAATGGTGTCCTAAACTTACGGGTGTTGTGTTTATTCTGACGACTTCTTAAGTGACAACGAGTAATTGTGATCGTGAAACGATGAGGTTGTACGATATCGATCGTATTGCGTGATTAATTATTCAGTAAAACCGGTTTAATGCGAGTGTGATACGCGATAGTTAGCGGAGAGAAGACTTTGTTTACAATGGCATTTTCACTTAATAAACTGAAGAACATTTTGAATACAAATCGGGACAGTCAGCTGGCGGGCAGTGGAAGTTTAGAACCGGAGATAGGATTCAAGTTGGCCTTGCATCCAATCAGTAAAAATTTATATGTGACCGTTATCGGCGCCCGGCACCTTCCGTCCTTGTTTGGGTTGAGTCGCGCCCATGGATACCTTGTTAAGGTAACTTTCATCCATTGTTCACACTTAATGCTTCATTATAAAATACCATTAAAACGCTAGGACATAAATAACTGATACGCTACTGTAAAATAACCAAAGAGACAAAGACAATTTGATTTAAACTTCCGATTTTTGCTTCAGGAATTTACTATGACTGTAAAATAAAGAAAAAAACTTAACTTCTAAGCCAATGATATCAGAATAATACCGCTGATAGATATTGTTAAGTAATAAGAATCGTTAACACCTACCTATTTGGTGTTTTCCTGTAAGAGGTCTGTACTTATGTCAATTATCTATATTATTATACAAATACCTACCCACCTAGGAAAAGTAATATCGCTTGCTTGTATAATGAGGGCTTCTTTGTTATATGGTTTGGGCCTAGTAGGTAGCCACGTTTACTGCGGCGTCCGAGGTGTTATTTAGGTCGCCGAGAGTGCAGGTAAATGGACACCTGTGACACTCCAGCAGGTCTAAGGTACTATAAACACAGAATACTTTGAGAAGTAAAATACTTACCCATCACCTAGTGGCTCCCATGGTTCACAAAATATTGCCAAGAGAGCTTGAGACCCTAGCAGTAACTATTCAGTAATCTGTGCCCTAGCACGAGCTCGCGTTCTAAACGTAACCTAGATACGTCGATTTTAAAATTAAAAATATTCGTTTCACTTTTGCTTATTGCTTGTTACACTTTTGCTTCGGTGAAGGAAAACATCGTGAGGAAACCAGCATGCCTCAAGAGATATTTTTCTACGGAATGTAAAGCCAAGTGGGAGGCCCATGGGCAGCATTAAAACTCTGACACCTTAGACACTAACTACACGACAGAAGAAGAAGATAATTTGAAGAATTGATTCATATATTTATGAATGATAATGATTGGATTCGATAATTGTATTTTCGATTCAAAAATCGACGCATTTACTTTTCGTTTATACCGCGTGCTCGTGATCGCCTCAGATGTCTGAATCTGGGCTTGAAAACACCTGCTGTGTAGCCCGAGCCACCAAGTGCAAAACTGAAAATCATTTTTTTACCAGCAAAAGGTTACGTTAACCTTTCAAAATTGAGGTCCACCATCCTTACGTCCAACACATGCACACCAAAATCCTGCTTATTTTTTAATTGAATTAAAAATTACTGCGTACAAGCCTGCATAGTGTGAAGACTGCCCTAATTGACCTAAAAGTGAGAACGTTGGTACCTAGTTACCTACGTAGGTACATTCTTTGTTAATCTTGCAATTAGGTAGCAGCACAATCTTCATCAATGCGTCATACACGCTGGTCGCTGACACTGCATCTACCTACATTACATCTACTATTAACATCCGTTTAATTGTTTTCCTAATTGAGGCCAACCCGGTGTTACCGCGACGAACTCGTTTGTTTATCTTTACGTAATTGATATCGAGGCGAAAACTGCAACAAGTCGGTGTACTTAGTGTTCGTAGGAAGCTCCGTGTACCTATCTAGTGTTTAACTTCTGAGTTTCCTTACATCATCCTACTAATATTAAAAATGCGAAAGTTTGTGAGGATGTATGGATTTTTCTTACTCTTTCACGCAAAAACTACTGAATGGAACTGGATGAAATTGGCACATAAGATATTTTTTATCCCGGTAGTACGATCCCGTGGGACAATTACCGAAAAAAATGCGGGCGAAGCCGTATAAGCTAGTAATACAAAATCCTCATATAGGTTTGAGAAAGTGGAAATCGGGCACTATAGCACATGGATACACTTATGGTATGCACCGTATGTGTATCTAATTCCCACTTTCTCTTTCATGTCCAGACCCTGTTGTGTCTATTAAACCGGCATGTCCTACACCAAAACAACCGACGACCGTCAAATGTCACACCTCCCTACACGTACGTGGTGTTTCCACGGCCCACTCCCCCTTACAATGACGAAGCCTGTGGCCCAGCAGTGGGAAACTCAGAGGGCTGATTATGTTAGCTATGTCATCAATGGTTAAATAGTTATCACAGCTGGGCTCCCAAGGCGACAGAAGAAAACTTAGAAAGTCGCAAAGTCAACGTTGCATCTGAACTTGCACGGATTATTACCTACATGTACTTAATTACTTACCTACGTATCTAATCGTTAACGTACCTGTGACGGCACACGTTCCACGTTCCCCTAGAATGTTCAGTCTTCAAGATTTGACTTAGTGGTAGCAAATTTAATACATCTTTTTAATCTAAATTGTCGATGACATTGGTCTGCATTGACTTTAAATCCAAACGATTTAATACGCAGTATTGCGGACTACGTGGTAGTACGACAGTACTGACTTTATCTAGGTCTGGTGATTCACTCATAAAATCAAAGACATTCAAATATTTACGAGCGATAGACAGGATAAGACGCAGAAAATCGTACTAGACTAAATGTTTGTTACCTCTGCATCTCTTCTCTTTACTACTTCATCTATCTTCATACTATATACTCGTATGTGTTAGTTCTTGTTTTAACGATTAGTTTTTTTAACTGTGACTGTTTTAAAACAAATAAATTACCTTCCATTGGACATCGTGTTGTATAATAATTAACATTGATGTTGTAAGCCAGCCCGTCTTTATAATGGGTGCGTCGATATTTTTGGCACGCACCATACCTTGTTTTAAATAATGATTAATGGGTCCTGATAAAAAGTCTGCCTGTTCATTTAGTACAGCTGAGCATAGCAATCACTATAAACAATCATATTAGTAGTTAATTCGTAACTTACATAATAGTTGGTAACTTACCAACTAGTTGAAGTGAACTAACCATTAACAAAGAGAGAATTTGCCCCGTTTCCGGTCATTAATTTTGTATAATGTCCAAAAATATCTTAACTAATTAAGGTGCTCACGTCTATCCGGTGCATAAAAGAAGCATCGCAAGTAAAAAATTAAACAACAATGAAACTGTAGGTAATAAGTAGGTATGTCTGTAACATTGTTGGTTATGGTAGATGCTTATCAGTTACTAATTTCCTGTAAAATAATGGTCAGCATTTTTATGTGTGCCTTTATATTTATCAATAACCGATTGTCCTAATGAGGTTCGTTATCGTTCCGTCACACGCAAACAAAAAGTTTCACGAAACTGAATTGTAATCAAAGTATAACTAGCCATCATCATCATTCATCATTTCAGCCGAAAGACGACCACTGCTGGACATAGCCCCCCCCCAAGTGTCGCCACATTGACCGGTCCCGTGCGACTCGCATCCAGCGGATCCCCGCAACCTTCACCAAGTCATCGGTCCACCTAGTATGATTCTCGCAACCTGAACTATCGTAGTATCCTTATAGGCATCCTTTTTAGCCAGAAGCAAGTCGACCGCTTCGTCGAGTGTGAGAGCGGACAAGTCTTCGACTCCTAGTGGGAGGCCTTCCAACGCATCGTCTTCCGGTTCGCGGTCGCCATTCCAGAACTTTTCGACCCCATCGGCCATCTGTTCTGCGAGCAATGTGCCCTGCCCACCGCCACTTAAATAACTTGTACTTAGTCCGAATTCTGGTCGAGGCTTAATCAAATATGGAAATGTAATTACCGACACTAAGAAGAGGCCTGTTATAGTCCTTGGCTGGACCAGTGCACAAGCACATAGCTTACGGTCACGTTGGATTTGTTGCATCTGCACCACTCACCACTTTCAAGTCGTCAGATCAAGACCTTGTCTGTACACACGCAAGAACTCGTCTAGTCTAGCCATCAGTCCAGCAACACTATAATCTTCTCAAGGCTCCCAATGCTGCGAGCTTATTACACACTAATGGGTATATCTTGTCAGTGTTATCATTCTCTATATTTAAGGAAAAGTCAATGGCACTCATTACGTTATCGTCGATAAGTGCGACCAAGTGAGCGCACAATATGAGCGTTTTATCTATGGAAGTCACCAGTTCTTGTTATGGCATGTTTATCGTTGCTGCTATCTTTCTGCTATGCACCTCAAATCATTGTTACGCTTATAAACCTTGATAACCATACTCGATTTAAATAAATTTGAATTATTTTTTGTGTGCATAACGACAATGAACTTGATCGAAGTTTATTTCTATGTCTGACTTTCAGGGATCATATTCAATCGAGGGACATAGGTTATACTTAGATTTTTGGCAAATGTTTTCTGCTGAAAGTAACAGTTCAAAAAGTAATACTTAAGTACATGAAAAAGGTACTCTGTCTGTGCTCAAATGTTTCACTTTAAAAATATTTCTAAAATGGCTGATAGAACTGAAATTTACCCACGAAGAAATAAGTTAAACTGGTAAAAAACCTTTGACAAATTGTTCAATTTTATGCGGTTTATTGAATCACAGCCAAATTTTCATGTCATACATTATTACCCTAAAGGGCAATATGCAAAATATTGTCAATTTTATGGGACAGTAGTTTCACATTTTCCTATAAGTCTATGGAATGTCAACCAGTAGATAGGTATAGGTGAACATAGAAAAAGTAACTAGCAGTAGTACCTACTGTTACTTTTGACTTGGGGGAAATCTGTGAAAAGCTTATTAACATCATTAAAATTAATAGAATCTGTAAACCTGACACTGAAGTGAATTATTAGGTACAATATTTCATTTTAAAATAAATAAGTTGACACGTGTAGAAATAATTAATATAGTAATTACTTATTAAATAATCTGGATGTTACAGTACACTGATAGCGTATTATGTTTTGATTAACAATAAATATTCACCAGTCAGCCAATAATTGAGATGAGATTCTCATTGTTTGTAAAATTTATTTCGAATATAATTATTGCCTCGTGGATTTAGTAGTCGCAACTTTACAAGTGTGTCAACTGAAAGTGATTGGGGTATTTGGGTTCGATTTGATCCCTGGGACATCTTCAGGCACAAAATAAGACCAAACGCTGCGTTGGGTCTAGTTTTGTCCCCCGTCTATGGGAAAAGAGCTGACTCCCTTTCCCAATTAAAATTAAATTCGACTAGGCCATACCTTAGCTCTTGAATACTCGTACAACCCTGCCTATAACTTAAGAAAATTCAGAAGTGATGTTGTTATGTAATGTCATGAATAAAGGGCCAACAAATTCTATACAAGCCAGTTATTCATATAAAGTATGTTAACATAAAAAGGTACCCAATCATATGTTAATTATTTATTTGGAGAGAAGACGGCGTGATTTCGTTAAATAAAATCCTATTCCAATAGAAGCCCTTCCACGGGTGAGTATTGTTGGTACAACTATAGAGACGGGTCATTAATTTAAATTCAATTTGCTGGTAAAATGAGCGGGGTCAAATGGTCTGACTCCGAATTCCTGAATGGCTTGTGTGCCAAAGGAAATCAATAGGTTTCTATTTGTATTGCTATAGTTTGGAGCATATTTCTAGGTATGTAATTCCACTAACATTCGAACCTTAATCAGGTTTTGGGACTTGATTGATGTTTCTTCTTTACTGCTGGCAGATTCGGTGCTAAGACCCTTGTATGTAAAACCCTTTGGTGAATAAAAATTTAGTGTGGGTTATTTCAATGAATGTTCGAAGTGGTTACTACGATCCTGATTCTAGACCATACAGTTAATTACAACTAGAAAACTTAGTTAGTCATTTCGAACAAAAGCCATGAGAAATTGTTACATAATTTGAATAACTGTAAAAAAATTGCTACCAAAAAAACCCTATCATGATGGCTGAAAAAAACCTTAACATTCAAATAACTTTGTCCTACCTAAACGGCTTTTTTTTGCGCTGAGGATGAAAAGTTGTGTGCGCACCAGTGTTCGAGGCTTAGCGCCCACTAACAATTTTCACGGATAATTTTTACTCCGCCTGATCCTTGGCTATTTATTATATAGCAGCTGGCTATGACAAATTACCGTTTTTTTACTTATTTGTCTGCTCAATACAATGTTGAATATATCTACTTACGAAACGATAATATGCGGTATAACTAAAATACTGTTGAATGTAAAATAATAAGATAAAATTGCTGTCGTTTACCAATTTGAAACCAGTTGCAGACACCACGTCATTTATATTCAGGTTGAAATAACGATGCTTTTATCTTTTCAGGTCAAAGTATTTCCCGGCGATAGCAGATTTGAGACATCATTACAGGAGAGTTCTTGGCCCGTGTGGAACGAGGATTTTAAATTCCAACTAAAACAAAAAGATGCGAAAAAGGGAGCAGAAAAAACCGACCTTCAAAGTTTGCTAGCCGGCCACTTTTTGTCGCTTACCATTTATGCTATATTAGAACCTCCAAAACAAGATTCAGACAAACGAAAAAATAGCAAAACGTTAGACTCGAAAAAAACGTCCAAAGTGGCAGAACAGGAAGAGCCGAAACCGAAGACTGGATTTTTAGAAAAGACATTTAGTAGTTTCAAGTCGTCGAAATCTGAGGCTTTAGCACAGAAGTCCATTTTGGAGAAACGAAGAACAGTTGGAGCTGCGACGTGGAACTTTGACTCAAAGTTGTTTCAAAACGACCTCAAGAATGGTCTGACTGGGACTCCTGACATCTGGCGACCAATCAACGCCATCACGAGTGGTATCACCGCGGCTGACTCACGGGTACGTACAAACTAGTCAGGTGTGGGGTAATTAACAGCAACATTATAAGTCACTGTCACGAGCGATGCTAATCACCATGTGATTAAAATAGTCGTAAATGCACAAGTAAAATATAAAGTCGCTACATAGTTATACCTATTTCCGTTCACATTATAATGAAACTTGGTCTTGATAACTGCTGATTGCCGACAGAGGAATGATTATAAATATAGTTCCAACTTCATGACTCGCAAAAGCAGTTTTTCTATCTTTGAATGAGATCATTATTTCGTGTTAAAACTTTATTTCTGTCACTAACTATTATGTAAGTAGAAAATAATGATGACTTCAAAGGCTAAAAAATTGTTTAACGAGAGAGCTCCATTTTCTTTTAATTAATTACCTAGTGTCGTTGTAGTCTCGGATACGAAAAAGACCACCCCATAATTTTCCTTGACATCGTAAAAATGGTCTCAAAATGACATCCTTTGTGAGCATAATAAATAGCAAGTGATGAAAACCAAGGGCTGACCATCATTGTTTGTTATTAAAACTGTCTCCCGATTAGGATGTTATAGAAATTTCTATCTTGAAGATAACGATATCAATTAATGTATGAGTCAAGTCTAGTTATGTTTGATGAATACACGAAGAGCATTCGTGTGAATAAATTCTTAATACTGTACAATAGAATAGTTTTGACCTCGGCCGGTCCCATCTGATCGTCTACCTACGTTTATTGCGATGATGTAAGGCTGTAAGCATGCTCGTCTTCGTGCGCACAAATTCGGTATAATTATGTTTTATCGATGTTAATATACCTAATGATAAATCTTTGATTTCTCTTGCTAATTGTAAAGTACACACCTACTTTATGTCGAGCTAGGTTTTATAAGAATGATGAGGCACTTCAAATTGGGCCAATTTGCAAGAACATAGCTTGTAATAGGTTCATAATCAGTGGTAAGCCTTAATCGCTTTAAGAGCTTTCTTGTAATAACGTTGATTAAAACCCAGATAAGTACCTACTTAGTAAAATTAAGTTTTCAAAGTAATAATGAAACTGTTTAAGAAGTTTATGTACATGCCTTTCTCTTTAGGCTTTTAAGATAACTATGTGCTTTGCGGGAAAACATAACTGTACTGATAAGGTTCTGACCCTAAATAGTCCTAATTCCTAATGCGTTATGTGTATGTACTAGGTATACGATTTGAACCAAACATCAGACTACCTCGATTAGAGGGACCATTTAATGGTCGTCTGGTAGACCTTGGTCCTGAGTAAGTACCTAAGATACGACTCACTAAACACGTTATAATCATTTACATTGGTATGACGCAACCAGGTATTTCTAAACTGTTTTACATGAAATGCAATAAAAATATTCAATGTCATTACAATGAGTATTATCAGTGTCTTATCTTGTCGCGTGAAAAAACTGAAGAAAATCGGTTTCTTAGATAAACGCTCTCACGGCTTAACGCCTTGGCTTTATTTAAACAACTGAGAAAAAACGATATAGTAGGTAGCTACGTTATACTTCTATTATAGGATAATAAAATTCGTTGTTTGAACATGAAGTCATACAGTGTTTTTATACCATTTCCCTAATGTTATTACTACTAGAAACACAACTCCTCCATTTATTCATACTCGTACAGCTTGTGTTGTTTGGAGCTCTGCCCAGTTTCCTTCCTCGTCGGTCTAGTAAAATACATCTTATATCTACATCTCGGTACAGTCCAAGACAGTTCAGATATGGTTGATTGTGTACAAATTGCCCATGCGGGCCTCTAATCTGTGGCAATTAGCATGAACATTGGTAATTTGTGTCTACAGCGGGAAAACAAGAAGGGCCAGTTGGAGGTAACGCTCTTGTACACGGCGAGCGAAGACGGGCTGAACGATATAGTGCAGCTTACCGTCAGCAGGCTAAGGTGCAGTGTGCAGACGATGCAGCACCAAGAGCAGTATAAAGGTAACTATGAACAGTTTTTTGTTGTAATTTAATGTTAATAGGACCTCTTTTGTCTTTTTTTGCACATGCCTCATGAGGAAATCGAAGGTTATACTTAGACGCTAGCTTGTAAGATAACCTGTCATTACTTTTTTTGTTTGTATGGCGTTCTTAAAAGCAGTGTCTATCAATCTACTAGCCACTTCTCCAAAATTACATTCCAACAAAATTAGCGAACCAGTTGTTTTGACTCCGCTCATTTCAAAACATAAAATATCTCGAGGATAAACGCTATCACAACATGATCTCTTAAATAACAGTTAAACATTACACCGATACGCATTGCTCGATAACACGTCGCTAATTAGTTACATTTCGGTTAGTTCCGATACGAGCGCTTTTATGTGGACCGGCATTATGTGGTACTTACCGTTTTATATGTAACTACAGGAAAAAGGGCAAAATAACTGCCTCTTCGACTCAATCACTTTCGTACGGGTGTGGTAGTGCCTTAATATGCTATGTATCTTATACCCTCGCCTAATGATATCGAAGGAAGGGATCTATCGTTAGTCCTTACGATATATGGTTATGCTATACTACATCCCTCTTACAAACTGTTTGGAGAAACAATGTACTTGAGTTGAGAGGCTTTTCGTTCTGAATACATTTATAGGAAAATCGAGCCAAGCGGTAACTTTTAAATATTAAATGGTTAGCTTGATATGATCCTCAGTAAAAATAAATGTCCCCAGAATAATATCATGTAGGTAAGGTATTAGGTATGTGTTACCATAAACTCAGTTGTCGCGATAAAAATGGTAAATTAGGTTATTCTTTGTAGCAGTTTAGTACAGAAATAAAGGTTACATTTTTGTCCAAAAATAACTTAGATAAATATGCCTTGTATTTTGTATATCAAGCAGATCTCCATCTGCTTGATATACAAAATACAAGGCAACCCCACTTGCACATTATTTACACGAGAAAAGTGTAATATTTGCAAGGTATTATGAAAGTTTACTATCTGCGGTTTGTTCTAAGAAAATATGGTGAATGGTGACCCGAACAACTGAAACAACGAACAATATTATTATTTGGGACACTCGTATTATGTAGTCTTAAGTTACGTAAAGCGGCTCTTGATTTATTGCGGGTTAACCTAGGTGTCAACTCTGGACATAAACCCTTAATACGTAGGGAATAGACCTACTAACTGTCAGCCAAGCAAGAACTAGAATGAGTAATGAACCTTTTTGTGACATTTGAAAACAAACAAAAAATGTTGTCCTCCTATCGGGGTGTAAGGACCTAATTTTTTGTTTGGTTGTCCCACTTCGATAAGTATCTAGGTATATTTCATGAATATTCGAGCAGTTGAACCTCGACCTGTTTAGAGATTCATCAGACGGGCTCCGGCCGCGTCCGTAACTAAACTTCATTCATAATATTATTTATCTATAGAGACAGCCACTCGGGGCGACGCGGCGGCCCACGCAATACTGTTTGCTTATTAAAGAGGAGAGAGTTACGCTCAAGACGAATGTGCGTTGAATCACAACTCAAATAGCTAACGCCACGTTTACAATACAAACGGTTCGAAAATCTTACATTTTCGACACTGTTTTTTTAACATTTCCGTCGCTTAGTACTTAGGTCACATTCGCTACGCATGATCGAGTAACCGTTGATACATATAAGGTTCATTTTGCAGTTGAACGGAGCCGAACCTTATTGGCTTTGTCCCGACACCAGTACCAGTATAATAAATAGGTGCTATCCTATATCACTGCCATATATTATGACCAGTCTGTGTACGTTGGATAGCTTCCCCATGCTTCTATACCGCGTGTCCGTTTGCACATGTGTTTGAATGCTATAAAAGTTATATAAAGACATGTACACAACCCCTACATTCATTACTAATGTCAACAAATAAACAGATCACTCGATATACAAACTGAGTAAACATATCGCTTAATAATCCTTCAAAACATGAAGATAATAACTACAAACAGATTCGCAGCGTTCCATCTTTTCTAATTATTGAGAATGGTTTTAACAACACGTGTATAATGAGACTATTCAATTAACTGACGGAACTAATTGCGAGGAGAAGGGGATTACTTGCACGTCAATTTAAGATAGTGTGTTGTAACCACAACACAACAGAGTTCGATCTTCGACATGATCAATAAACTACAATATCAATGGAATTACGGATAATGCGATAAGAGGACTAATGTGACTGTAAATAGGAACTATCTATGTGGCACTTGAAGATAAAAATTATATAAAAATAGGCAATTTATACGAATGTTAAGTCAGGTCAAGTAAGATTAGAAATAGTTTACACGTTGTTTGGATTTTTAGATACACTTTCCTTGTTGAAATAATAAAAAAAAACAGTACTGTATCCTAGATGTTTATACTAGATTATTACGTGTGTCATTGATATATTAGTGGCTGCGTTCAACAGTCAAGTTTACTCCATCTACAAGCCTACGTCGTTTTAAAAAGAAATGAATGAATGGAATATAGAGATTCACTTTTCATGTTCAAGCTAAACAGATTTTCCTTATTCAGACTCTACAGATTCAATCCAATCATAATAAACTGGAGTGAGTCGGTTAGGATATCCTTAGTAATCTAGATCTTTATCTTGGCGTGATTCATTTATTTTAGGTTTGGTTTTGACTACTCCATCAAGTTTTCGGTTTCTTTATCTATGACTAACTAAAGATAAGTAGATCATGGTCACAGAGCTCATCAGTATGCAGATAGAGATGCTGCTTCTGTTCATCAAGTATGGTATTACATCCATATTACAATTCATGGTCATCTTTGTAAGGGCTCTCTACTCTGCAGCCATCAATACGTACGTGTTGAGAACTACGTGATACGCCATAAAAAGAACACATAGGTAGTTTATATGTTTTTTAGATCGTATTATAGGATTTTCTCCCGTTAAGCAATTCTCATACGACATCTCTCGCCCGCGCGGTCGCACGGCAGGGGCGGCGAAGCGGGCGGTATAGTATAATGAGGAGTTTACACGGGTCGATTTTCGCCGTGCGGCTAGTCGCTTCACAAATTACCTCACCAAGCCGCATCGCTAGCCCATTTACACAGGTTACTAAAATAGCATGCGGCTCGACAACAACGATATGCACGAATAATCGCTGTAGTGACCATGCGCGAAACACTCCTTCATGCGGCGGGCGATCGCCTGCAACTGATCGTTAACCAGTGTTGCCAACTGCTAGCTTTACCCAGTTGCTAGACAATTTTTAAAATGTTGCTAGATTGCCAGTTTTTTTTACCACAAAAAGTTGCTAGAAGTAGTTAAATGTTACATACAGTAGATAAGTAGGTTACAATAAAATGTCAATTTCTGTCAATCATTTTTATTTTCATTAATTCCAACAAGAGAGTTAAAAAGTGTTGTGAAATTAAAAACTAATTAATTAAAGAGGAAGGTGTCGATGGCTGGGGTTCAGTAACTTTCGTTGATTTTAAATATTTTTCAGCGGTGCCTATTTGATGCAGTACATCTTTAGGCAAAACACAGTTATAGCAGCATTTACCACTTTTCCTGAGGGAGTCTCTAATGCAGAGGATTGAGTTTAGAGTTATAAACAAATTCGGCTTCTTTGCTTATTTTTAACTAAATTCATTTGAGAGAGTAACCTCTGTACCTCTGCATTAGAATGTGGCAGTGGCCAACGACCGGCTGTACCTACCATAGCATCTATGAACATATATTCGAGTTTAGTTTTTATATTTTCTTACGAGACTCGGTACCCTACTTTACGAATCTCGATAGCCTCACGTCTCATGATGACATGAAAAGTTGCTAAAAAAAAGTAGCTAAAAAGTTTAGCTACAAGTTTTATTAAATTGTAGCTGTCTGACACCAAATAATAGCTAGATCTAGCAATAAAGTTGCTAAGTTGGCATCACTGTCGTTAACACGGTAGATTTTAGTCACCAGTCGCATGCGGCCGGTCGCCGCGCGGCCAAAGTCGGAAGCTACCCAACTTTGGGGCTTGTGGCTTTAGTCACTTGCGACCTAGCCGAATTGTCATTTAGACTAACTGAATGACGCCGCGCGGCAATAATCGTGCGGCTTAAGTCACCCGTGTAAACCCCTCATTAGCATCAACGGATTTCATACAAGCCAATGTAGGGGTGAGACCCGCTTCATCCGACCATGCGGATGAGCGGTATCGTGTGAGAATCACCTAACATGGGACTGAAACATAATTGGCGAAATGTGGCAGGTACCAACATATGTCGCTAATTATGGTTGGTAAACACTTCTGCCTAGCCATCCGAAGAGCAAAAGCCTAATGCAGTGTTATATAGGTACTCTCTATTATATCTATAGACCGTGGAGTCTGATTACAAAAGAATGATAAAATACGAAGCTCATTAAAAGATCGTCGGTAACTTTTTGATAGGAATGTTTTCAACAAAATTCAAGTAAAAGTTGTGAACAATGGGACGTTAATCAAAGCCGAGTGAAAGTATTGTTTTACGACCCTTTTTTACGTAGAATATCATGTTCCAATTTATTAACCAATAAAGTAAATTAATAACAAGATTTACAACGGTATTTGCTCCTTGTCTATAGACCGTTTTATTATATTGTTTTTCTACGTTAATACGTAATTTCTATACTACTTCGAGTAGGTACTCATTTGTGCAAACATATTTTTTTTCAGCTATTTAAATAGTCTGTCTTTGTGCTCATGTAAAAAAAAAAAACATTTTTGTTTGGTAAACACGTTTGTTTCTAGACAATATCTCATATAAATGCTTCTCAATACATGCAGCAAACTGTCTTAGAACTCAAACCGTTTTGAGTACAATTAATATAAAACTTTACACACAAGTTTCAGCTAATACACCAAGTGGATCTATATTTGAATTGCCTAACGAAACGTTCATTAATTTTCTATTTTCAGCCCCGCTGTACCTGAAAGCAACGATATTAGAGGCGAACAAAGCTGAGTGCTATTGGAAAAGCGATAGATTTGCTCCCGCAATATCTGCCAGATGGGACCCAAAATCTGCTACAGTGAAACTGACAGTTTTCAAAGCTAGTTTGAATAAAGTCAGTATTTATATTAGCCTCGGGTGTAAAACAAAGATGGCGAAGAAGGAAATCTTGGGGAAAGCGACGATAGACGAAAAATCCGCCTACGCAGACAGTTGGAACGAGTGTCTCCGTCAACCGGGAATACCAAAAAGTTTTTGGGTCAATTTCGAATAATGGTCTCAACTCTCAAGTTTTTTTTGAAGAGCAACTATGACGAACTTAGATTAAGTCGAGAGAGAACGAAGTAATTTGTAAATAGTATTTGTTTTGTTCAAACTAATGACTACACACGTTGTGAATTTTTGTTATGCTTAAATATGTTATGACAACAATTTAATTTTAAATACCTATTAATAATTTCATGTATTACTTTTTATATCACAAAGCTTAATCGATAATACACTGTACTGATATTGTTTTATACTTTGATTCTTTTTCTTGTTGAGGAAAAAAGCCAGTTCCTAGAAGTAGAACATTTTAATCGATTAACTTTAACCTTCGTTTTAAATCGACGGGTTAATACGAATACGTACTTTTCCATCTTCGCAAATATATTCTCTGTATAGTTTAACTTCCATCGTTTTATAAAATCTTTCCCTTCAAATTAAGGGGAACGAGGGAGTCGCAGATTGCTCCCGTGACCTGCCGCCATTTCATCCATCCATTGTTAATTCTGTGCAGTTGCATTCTGTGTGTTAACAGTAGGATACTTCATTATTATGAATGGTAAGTTACTCGACAGCGAATAGTAAGGGACTATAGGCAAAAATAGTTATTTGTTATACAAGAGTGCAAAGTTGCTTTTTAACCGCGTGCTCAATTTTGATGACCGAGCAAGCGAAGGATTCAAAAATTAGAATCCTGAGCGCTAGCGAGGGAATCAAAAGAGCACGAGGTGAAAAATCTTTGCACTCGAGTGCAACACGTTACTTTTCATCCCATCTCAGCGAGGAAAATAATAAATGCAAAAAAAAAACATTGACAATCACAAGATACTTTTATTTTAGTTTAGGTATTAACTAGGTACCCTGGAAGTTCAAAAGATGTTACTATTTCTCGTGGGATACTGCCAATTTTATTAGCACCCTTAGGCTGTCTAACACACTTTCCGTTGCGATATTGTAGAAAAAATCGGTTGATTGGAGTGTTAGGCTTGATATTTTTCTCAACAATTGTTACGTATTCCTTTACGGATGACGAAGTTGCGGTCTCTTTTTGTCTTTGTATTAGGTAAATTAATTAATAGTACGTCATCTGAATGTTTCTCAATGTTTTTGAAATTAAGTGGTGTTAGTTTATTAGTTTGACATGCTCCGTTTATACCAATAATAGGAACAACCTGTAACGTAAAGAGTATTAAAAGTATATTGTACGTAGTAGATAAATTAATAAAATTTATATGCAACATCTATTAAGTACCTAAGTACGTATTAGATTATGTTAGGTAGTTGATTAATATACTTAAGTAGATACTGAATTTGCAACTGACTTAATTTTGCCGCCAAATATATGGAATCGGTTTCTTAGTTAAGAAACTTTTTCTATTTCCGATGCTGTGAGTTCGAAAACCTTCGATTTTTTTGGTTGATGACCAAATGAGGCTCTTTTTAAAATTGCCACTAATTTAGGATAGGTGTCGATATGTATGTCTTTTTTCACCTTTATTGTTGCTTTTAGTAATAGAATACGTACTCCATAGACTTGGTTTCTTGGTCTCAGATAATTCAATAAAATATGCCAGCAAAACGTTTTCTAAAAAAGTTTTGGCTCCTTTAGCTAGTCTCCACGTTTTAAACATATCGTAATGTTTCAAATACTTCTCGCGTGATGGTTTTGGGAGAAAGCTCATTTGCGCATTATTAACAGTTTCAGTCAATTCTGTTGGCGTCAAATAAACTTTCTCGTCGCTAGAATCAGACATTTAGGTTTGTGCACTTGTTTTCAAGTTTCTTGTTTTTAACCTAAGGGTTTAACAATATGACGTGAAAATAAAATAGAGCGCGCAAAGCGAATAAAAAAAAAGTAGGTACAGTCTGTCTATAAAGTCATGAAAAATATTGAGGGCGCTACGGTCGTGCACCTAGCAACCCTGTATAGTGTGACTAAATTGATTTTGATACTAGCACATTATTTTGTACTAGAAGCAAACATTGATGAACCTTGATTTTAATGAAAACAACTTTTACTCGTAGACGCTTTTTTTTAAACTAGATAGAAAAGGTTCAGTAGTAAAATCCGTAATCTTATTTAAAAAACTACAAAAACCAAGGATGCGACCTTCATTAATTTGCTTGATCAGATAGCATAAATAGTATAGTAATATATGAGATAGCACAAATCAATGGTCTCTGTCGTTCAAATAAATGAGTAAATAAAAGAAAAATGTTCATACATATTTTTAATACTTTTTTTATTAATGAAAAATATCCCGTAACATAATAATTAATTACTTTCATCATCTGATTCCAAATATTCTTGTTCTGTTATTTTGACACTTCTTGTAAGAAAATCCAATCGATTTCAAAATTTTACGCAGAAGTTCCAGGCTAAATTCAAAATCCAGATCTGTTTTGGCAACTACCTGAAGTTTCCTTAAGGTTGGTTCCTCTTTCTTCACAGAGTAAAAGAATTGAATCTTTTGTCGAAGAGCACACAATGTTGAAGTCATCAATTTCTTTCTGTTTGCCAGGGGTTCAGAATTAGCCATCGTTTTTATAGCCTTCATCTACAATACGCTTTACTGTACTCTCAGATTTTCCTGAAATAAAGTTTTAAATAATTAATAATTGTACTAACAGAAAATAGATACTAACTATTTTAAATTTCAGACATGATATAACTTATTCAGATTTAAAATCAGCAGTAAATTTGATCACCAAAAAGTATCAAAAATTTTGATCGCACTACAATATGGCCTACATCAATTTGCAATATAACCTAAAAATGCGCAATGTAAACAATCCTTATTTTAGTCTTAAAATCGTATATTTGGTATATTTGTAACTTCTGGTAGATAAAAAACAAACAGTAACACGATTACATACCTGTCATAGCTGCTGTTCGAGCCTAAACATCATCCAAATTTGATAAAATTTGTCCAGCTTTGTGTTATGGACAAACATCGCTGATACACTTTAAAAATAATTTCTTGAGCTCCACTCCGATTGGTTTTCTTCATATTTAACACGTTTCTTCTAGGTTTAATCCACTTAGATTTGAAAAGCAATAAAAATGCAATAAATATCGAGTTTCAAAACAAGTCGATGACAGCCGATGACATTAGATGTACTTTGATTTAGTGTTGCCCTACTTTTAAATAATGTTAGTTCCTCAAACATTAATTTCATGACTTTATAGACAGACTGTACTTACACCAAGAAGGTTCCGAGTCTGAGTTTTTAACAAATTAAAAAAGGTTGTATGATAAATTCGGTACCATGGAGGTAGCAGTAGGTTTAATGATGTTTTGAATTCACTTACTTAACTTAGTGCACACGATGCACTAGCGGATAAAAACGGCTTTTGCATTCAGATATCGAAGAGCAAAAATACTCAAAAAATTGCGCGTTTTAATGAAATCATTTTTTTTTAATATGAATTTGAATTTGGTTTCAATAGACTCGCGTGGAGTTAGTTGTGTAAAAGTCTGTGATTTTCAAAGTCAGAGAATTCATTCTGTTTACAATTCGTTCGGTTTTCCTTCATGGGTGTAGTTTTCTTCGTTTTCCGGCCCACTTGAAAACGAGGTTATAATGAAAATCTAGCATGGCGCCGACGAAAATGAAATTAAATAGTTTTGTATAATCTGAGTATTTTTGAAGTACAAAAAATTGTAAGCTACACCATTAACTGTATCGAAAGACGTTGTTGGATGACCGGGGCATTTGAGCTACTGCACCGTAGCTCCGAATACATATATAAAATAAGTTCTGATTCAACCACTCACTAAGAATCTAAAAAAAAAACACGTCGTAATATACTTTTTTGGCGGCATAAACGGCCGTATCTTTTTTTTTTCGTTAACTGAGAAGTTTAACTTTTTTTCACAGCTTGAAGGGTTTGTAGGGCTACATATATGGTTTTAATTATATTAATTTAAATTCGATACCTCCATGCGTTACCAAGATAAAGGGTCCTGACAGACAGACGGACAACAAAATGATCCTATAAGAGTTCCGTATTTTCCTTTTGAGATACGGAACCCTAAAAAATATCCCATAAAAAGAATCAGACATAAGTTGCTCCTTTGAAATTAATGTCTTATAAACGAAGTAATATAGACAACATCTTCGCAATTTCGGTCCCTTCGAAACTTTCAAACACAGTTTAGGGACTTTGTTTAAAAGGCACAGGACATTTATTATTTGTAACTGTCGTCTGTCAGGGACATTTAAGAAGTCCCTAACTTAGACGCGTTATACAAATTGTTTACCAAAGGTCGAACGTGAACGCTTAATTAAATTAACAATAATAATAAGTACGAGAGGCTGATGTGAAATAATAATGTGTATTTCAAGTATTATGAAGTCAGAAAATGTGTTTTGTAAGGAATACTAAGTGACGAAACTTGTACGTAACTTCACGGAATGTTAAATGATTAGAGGTTGTGTAGGAGATACCTAAATGATGAGATAGTTAAACAGTACCATATTGATGAGGTAGGTAGTAGATTGCTTAGTTACTAAACTTCCTTATATGGCACCGTTTTATTTAAACAGCATATGAGTTACAAGAAGTACTATTTTATGCCGCACTGCATTGGTACTAGGATTTCATGAACAGAAGAAGTTCTGTCCATAAAACAGTTATGGGAATGCATGATGGGCCTATGACAGTTGGATGGATATTGCATACGTAATGAGTTGACCCTGGAGATGCAGATTAGTTACAGGTTACACCAACTAATCTGAGATGGAAAGAATTGATTTATCTATCTTGAACGACATGATGTTATTATCAGGGACTTAAAAACACCTTCATAGAGGTTACAGAATTATAAGTGTTACATGTTGAATCGGTAACAGAATGAAATATGTAACAGATATGTATCTGTTACAGGTTTATAAGTGTTAACAGTGTTAATAAGTGTAATAGGTAAACGCAGCGTACTAAAGCTATATTTGATTATTTCAGTTCCACCTATTAACACATATAAAAGGTTACAGTTTGATTCGTTAACAGTATTGTATCTGTTACATTAAAAAGTGTTTTTCTGTTAAAACTGTTTTAAAAACTGTGTTAAAAACACCTTATTACGGTAACAGTTTGAGTCCCTGGTTATTATGAATATTAATGCGAAAAAATATTGCGGGAACCTTGTTCGCATTTATCATGCTACTTAGATATGCGACATACGGTTTTTCCGTATCTCATAGCATTTGTTTCAGTTGTGCATGTTTGAATGTTTTACAATAAGTCGTAAACAGTGCTAATTTGGTGTTTCATCAAGGACGCTCATCGGATCGCAATCACAATGCCGTGTTCCGGATTTTATTCGGCGCGGAATATGGAACGAATTACAAATATCGGGGAGCTTGTGCTTGTTTCTAATGAAACAAAATTATTTTAATACTTAATAAATACTTATACCTACTACATTTATTATTTAGCTTAATTGTACGAGTAAGTTTATCAGAATTTCGTAAAATTTTAACTTGTTTCAGGCAAGTAGGTAGTTACAAATGACTTAAGTTGAGCTTTGCCAACTTAAGTAATTTGTGTTAAGCTGGTAGCTTGGTACCTTCTAATAGGCGATTTATCTGTTGGTAAGACCACTATCTAAATATATCACAGACAATCGTAGTATTAGCATTAAAACATGTTTTATGGACTTGTAGTACAACCGTTCATAGTGTACAAAAGTCATTTATTTTTTGCATTGCTTCTACGAAGTTATTCGGTGAGTTCAAAAATTTATGTGTATAAAGGCTGGCTTGGATCCCAAAAGCATTTTGATTTATATTCAGGAAGTAAAACGCAGTTTTGATATATTTCCCAATTCTTACAAAAGTAAGTGAAAAAATGGGCACTGTGACAAAATGGCAAATATGTAAGTATTACCCGTCAAAACGGTTTGCTATGGAATCAGAAGGGATGCGTCCGAATTGAATGATAGAACGAGGGGGCATCAATCACAATCTCAGTATTGTAGGGATCGGGATGCCTATGCAATTTGGACAAATGCCAGTGGATTTTTTTCAAACTTGATATTGTGTATGTCAGAGTGTCTGAATCGAGCGCTAGATTTCCTCAAAAATAGTTATTGAGAATAATAGTGTGTAACACAATCACTTTTTTCATTGCGTCTTGAACTTATGTTCCTTTTATAGGTTCTCTCTGTTTCTGTAACACAAGGACAACCAGGACCAGCACCACATCAGCGCCATAAAAATCAAAATATTTTTATTTTACATAGGCCTACACCGGCACTTATAAAACGTCGACAAAAAGGTGCTCGGTTCGGGTTGGTCGTTTCCTATGGAGAAGATCCGGCAAGAAACTCCATGGTTACATTTTGATACCTAATATTTGACTAATTTTGTTTATTATCAATTTTTAAAACTAAATATTTATATAAACTAACTAACTAAATATAAACTAACTCAAAAACTAAATATTTACATAAACTAACTAACTAAATATAAACTAACTTAAAAACTAAATATTTACATAAACTAACGAACTATAAACTAACTTAAAAACAATAGGAGGCTTAGGCGTCAAAATACTCCTCCCCATCGCTGTCATCCGGAAACGTGCCCAGAAGACTGGCAGCATTGCCACGTTGAATGGCAATGCTAATTCTTTGCCCAAAGAAATAGCCAGCCCTCTGGTCTCGCGAAGTGTCAACAAGTCGACGAGATATTTCCTTAAAAAGCGAATGCGCACATGGGCCCCATGACCCGAGTGTTTCGACCCCAAACGGCTCAAAACTATAACTGCCATTTAGATTACAGTATTTACGCCGTTTGAGGCTCTCAGCAGCCGCAGCAGCAGCTCCAGCATAGCCCGCCGTGCTTGCAACATGAGATGGCGCAAGGGTATCGACGCAAGTTGCGTCCCACACCAAAGGCCTACCCACCTTCCAAGGCATTAGCGTCATGCCGTCTGGTCTCTTCCCATCGTCACGTACCAAGCCGTTAGGTTCTAAAACCGCTGGAACGCCGGCGGTGGCAAGAGCCCGACGAATAATGTCGTTGATGCTGGCGTGCCGTGCTATGCGACCTGCGCTCCTGTAGCAGGAGAGGCCATGGTGCCCGAGATTGTCGACGACTTCACCGCAGTGGCAATGATGTGGAGCAACACAAGGAGCGCCTAAGCGAAGGGTTGTAGCGAGCCGAAATGACACGTCATCCATCATGGTGCCAATGGTGGATGACGGGAGTGCCTGAAGCCATAAGCTTGACTCCCATTCCCCCACGGCCAGGAGACGGGCACGTTCCGCAGTATTAGTTGACGTATTTAATAGAGTATTCCGTATAATACTGCAGAGCGGCTCGTCCCACCGTCTCTGGGAGGACAGGTTGTCGGGCAAATCCGTATTGGGACAAGCCCTTTTTCCAAGCGTTCAACGCATCGGACAAAAACGGTGCCTTAAAATGAACCAGTGAGGAAGATAAGATGTTCCTGGTTAATTTTTCGGTACCGTGGACCGAGGAGAGGAAGGCCGGTAAACTTATACTTGATTTTTTTTGGTTACTCTTTTAAAATCATTTATTTTTACAATATTTCTGTTACAGAGGACAAGGTAAGCCCGACAATAAGTCGTTGCTTACTACAAAACGTAGAACGAGATAAAAAGTTACTAAGGATCTAGGAATCTATAAAATGTCCACGCATTTACAAACAATCGGTAAAAAGAAAAAAAGTCTATACAACAACAAAAAAAAAATGAAAATAGGTCGATAAACCTACTAATATAAAATATTAGCTGGATTGCCTCGTTGGTTGAGTGGTCGCAAGCGCGATTTCTGAGCATGAGGTCTTGGGTTCGATTCCCGGGTCAGGAAAAGTGTTAATGGGTTTTTCCATGACGAACCTCTCAGTAGCAGCTGCGGAGTCTGGAATTGTGCCCAGTTGATAGCAATAGGCTCGCCACAATAGGTGGCGAAGACAAAAAGAGACTTAAGTAATAGACTTAAAACATAACTGGCGCAATGTGGGTGAACTATTAGGTACACCTCTGCCTAACCCTTCGGGGATTACAGGCGTCATTTTATGTGGTATATTAGCGAGATATAGATAGGTAAGCTAGCAGTATCGTCACAACGTTAATATTTTCCCCATTGTTTGTCCTTTTACTTTAGTATTTATATTTTGATATATATACAGATAGTATTTTATCCTTTGTAGTTTGTTTTAGTATTATATGAATAATATTTTATAGATTTACACCTACCATTGTTTGTCTCTGCATCACCCAAAGGTTGGCTAGTAGAAAATGCCTATGGCATTAAGTCCGCCTCTGTACTATGTGCGCGAAGTGTTAAATAAATAAATAAATAGGTATTATAATTATATTGAATTCAATTGGTCATCACGACACCCGCGAGTAGATAGGCCATGACTGTGATAAAGAACACTCTTTTAACACGACCACATATCCCAAAAAAGTAAAAAAAATAATTTATTTACGAGTGGCAGTACATATCACTTATAAAATCAAATTTGGCTTTTTGTATTCGTTTATTACGGTGTGTGAGATATTGCACACGATACATCAAACTGATAGATAAAATAAATTGGGGTCCCTCATTCTTACAAGACCCAAATAAATCCTTCCACAAGACTACGGTAGATTGAGCAGTAAATATCTATGTAGCTATTTTTGCTCTATTTCGAAGTCGGCGTAGTTATCGAGTGTTTGGGTGACAGACGGACAAATGAGTATCTTTTAGTATCGACGATAGTAATTATTTAAGTTAATAGGACCGTTAGTGTAGATGTTGTAGGTGGTAATCGGCGAATTTAAACGATTTTGTAGCATAAGAAACATATATTTTGGAAAAAGCACGGATAAATTTACAAATTATAAGAAATACAAAAAGCGCATCCGGCTCGAAGGACCACTTTGTAGATGTTGTAGGTGGTAATCGGCGAAGTTAAACGATTTTGTAGCATAAGAAACATATATTTTGGAAAAAGCACGGATAAATTTACAAATTATAGGAAATACAAAAAAGCGCATCCGCTCGCAGCGCTCGCGCGGACTGAACTGCCGGCGTCTTGGGTGGGGGTCCAGCGGCCCATATGTATCTATACTTAAAAGTACTTATGTTATATATTATCCTATTACTACGTATTAACTAAGATTCTAAAAACATGAGCGCGTCGCTAACAGTTAGTATCGTGGTAGCAAGTGTGACTGCTGTTCGTTTTGGGTTGGAGTCCCCGATGGGCAACATTTTATTGAGGTTTTTGCTTAGGGAATTCCTTAGTAGCAGCCAGGAGTTCGGAAGTTGGTTCTGTGATAACTCCGTAGCCGTTACATCTGCGCTTGGTATCCAACTGGGCGTGAACTTTATCTTTTTTTTTTTTCGGATGGTAGATCATCAAATATCCCCCCTCCCGCTCTGGGCGGAGCGGAAGGGAGTGTCAGACTTGTACTGACTAAAACCCATCCATGTTCTTTCTAAGCACTTTGTGTTCAAGGGCCACGGTATCTCTTTCGAACAGTCCCGCAGCCCTGGCAGGCATCAGCCCTCTCGGACCCCTTCCGATTTGCTGACATCTCCTTGAGGCGCGCGTGGAACACGAACGCGCCGTCGGCACGGGCTGTCGTCATAAGACGGACGGACGGTGAGCTAGCCCATTATTCACCGTCCACAGGGCCGCGCCCACGGTGGCCGGGGGCCACTGGTTGCCCCCCGACGCCAAGGGCGTCTCCCGCGGCGGCTAGGACGTGACGCTCTCTCCCTCTCACGTTCCGCCATCTCCTTCGCTAGCATGACTGCTTCGCAGAAGGAGGCGACGGCTTCCCATTTCCTCTCGCTCCGGACCATGGATTGAACCAGGGCCGGACGCGAGAGAACGCCGCCGCCAATCGCCGCTAAGAGGACACAGCGGTGCTCAGCCCAAGCGGGGAAGAGCTCTACGGTGTGCTGCACCGTGTCCTCCAGCCGATCCTCGCAGTGGAACAAATGGGTGTTTCCTCCCGCCCGATTCGATACAGGAACCTCCCGAAACAACCGTGTCCGGTGCGTCAGGCGGAAGGTGAGGGCGCCGTGGCACCTCTCCAGCCACTCCTTAAAGAGGGGACTTGACGCCACTATGTGCGTGGGTGTGTGGTGTGCCTTGCACGGGGTTGCGACGGTCGCTCTCTCCATGTCGCCATGAGATCGCGCCGAAGGTCTGTCCGCTGAGCGACGATTTTCCGCGGCAGCGGAGTTCCCGCCGGTGTAGTGCCACCGCGCGCCATTCGTGCAGGCACGCGAGGACTATCACCTCCAGATTCCATTCGTGACCTTAACCTCTGTTAAGAATGGAAAGCTGATATAAACATAGTTTTGTTAATTTACGTTCAATATGTAGTACGGGTACGGACCAGTAAAAGCCTGAGATGGAACTAATAATAAGTTCCAATAATATTTCCAATATGTCTACTTAACGTCAGATTTATCAGTCATTCCACATGGTAGAAAATTACTTTCTGTTATGAGTATATTCATGTTTCAAAATAATAAATGTTACAGAGAAAAATATGAAAATCATTTTCCGAACCGGTTAAGATCTAAATAAATAAATGGTTCTATAAATATCGTTTGGAACTTACTTTAGTAGTTTGTTTGTGTTGGGGACTAGTGGCTAAATAATAACAGCTACACGGGTAATTTTTGAAGGTTAAGCAACGTATGCCGCGGTCTTTCCTCGGATGGGACCATAAACTCAAATAAATAGGAGTCATCAATTTTGGTATTGTTGTTGTTGGGGATGATGATATTTATAAAACTATTCTTCTTTCTTACCTACCAACTTATATGTATAATATAAATGAATTGTATAGTTTGTTGATTTGACGATACTTTGGTATCTATGACGAATCGGAACTATGAACTTTTGGTTTTCGATAACGAGTAGGTACAATGACGAGTCGGGCATAACTCTCCATAACAACCGAGATTCGTCCGTGCCTTGGAAATCACGTTAATAAGTTGGTCCCGGGTGTTACTCGTAGAACTCTTTCGGTAGTCACGCTACCTCTGACCAAATTTTTCTTTCTTGAGGTCAGATAGGCAGACGATCCATGAAAAATACTTGTATTCTGCTACGGAATTTCTGCGGAAAAGGCTAGGCAGACGCTGATGACATCGATAGTTTCTTAGAGAACAACTATATAGAAGCAAGATAGTTAAGTTACCTAACTGGACGTTAATTACAGTCATCAATGTAAGCGCCACGACTTTACAAGTACGTGGGCCAAACTTACTCGCAGTTGGTACGGTGTATTTTGCAATTAAACTCGAAAAAGTTGTAAAATAACAGGTGCAGCTTACAAAATAGTAGTCTGAACGAGCTGTGTTGGGAGAATTGTGTTGTTACCTACACAGAAATATCCTGAATATTGTCAACAAAATAATATTGTTAAGCCAGTTTTAGCAATATCATAATACTGTCCTCGGAACCTCTCGCTTTCAACTACGTTCGTGTCTTATTAAACTACTTCAATAGTGCACAGGGCAGTATTACAGAGGATTATATTTTAACTTTAAGTTGTGATGGTGTCGTAGCGTTTCAGGAGTGGACAAGTAACAGACAATTTATAGTTTGTTGTTGAACAAGGACTACTTGAATGTTTGGCTTGATTTAGTAAATTTTATTTGAACCTAAACATTTTAGATTATATAAGAGTTGGCCTCCGACCCCAAATAACATGGAACAAGGGGACGAAGATGATGGTGAGAGTTGTTATTACCAACACTGAGTATTTTAATTCAAGATTGATATGACATCCCTGTTTAAGGATTAATCCTATTCACTCTTGAATTTCGCACTCTTACCATAATACCGCTCTAATAAAAAAATTGCCAATCACTGTCTGTGAAGATGTGTGTTCGACAAAATTGTTGTTGCATTAGCGGCGGAAGGAGCGCGTAAGAAACGAAGGACTAATTAATCTAACAAGAAGACAAATGATAATGATAAATGACCTTAAACATGATAGGAAATGTGCAACAATTTACGAATCAAATCTGAAATTAGATACCGTTTTTTAAAACCTGCCGGCTAACTTCGGCTGAAGGTTTCAGCCACAAAAGACCTCTACTTGAAACGCGTTAGAAACGAGGAGTTCACAAATCAAAAAAATCAAAATCAAAAGTCATTCATTCAAATTAGGCTGATAATCAGCACTTTTTGAACGTCAAAATTACAAGAGACAGTCCCCCAAAACGCCCGCCCTTCTTTAAATGGTAGCGAGGTACTATTTTTTTTCTGGTTAGTATTAATATCCTCCGTCATTTATCATCTTTGCTAACCAGTTAGCTTCCGCGTTCATATCATCAAATATAATGTGACAGTAAAGTACAATATTAAGAAAATTACGAGTTGTTCGTCCCTGCCATAAAACCCCATGGTAGCCCCCATGGGTAGCCCTTTTTTCAGAAAAGCGATTTATACGACTAGTAATAAATACTGCCCTCTGTTCCTATCTCACAATAGACCTCCTTACTCAAACCCGACCCGAACTTCATACTTTTTAAATAATGAAAATTCCCGAAAAATAATAAAATTTCGTTTTTCGTTAAAAAATTCGTCCGTATGAAAAGGGTGGGTGCACAAAAGGCTGGCAGCATTACCACGTTGGATGGTAATGCTGATGCTTTGGCCAGGAAATAGGCAAGACTATTAATCAACTTAATCATTGCTTTACCAGCAGGAAACATTGTGAGAAAACCAGCAGGATCAGACCCAAAAATTGAGAAAAGACAGAAAAAAGAAAGAAAATACATTTGACATCCATCCACGCACTACACCCTCTGACGTATAGGGCTGTGTCCCATCGGTGGGCAGAGGGTAATATTTACAAATTTACAATCAATACCCGACAACTAAGTGACAGCAACTCGTACGATAAATCTAATAAATTTCACAAAATATTGTGAGTTATCGTGAACGCAATTTCTCTTCGTTATTTTCAGCACTTAATTAATTTCGTGCAATAATAGACTCGAGACTCCAATTCAGCGTGGGTGTCATGCGATCGAGAGGGCGTGAGTGAGCAAGTGATTTGTTTCATTATTGTGGTGAACATCCTATTAATAGAACAGACACTCGTACTCAGGTCGTAGCTAAATAATAACAGTCGTTCGGATCAATTTTCAGGTTACGTTGCCTAGGCTGGTCTGTAGATGGAGATAGACCACCCATAACAAACCGAGTTTCCTTGGTGTCCCGGAAAGACCGTAAGCCTTTGGTCCCGGCTGTCATTAGAAGATCTTTGACAGTCCTTACAGGTAGTCAGGGGCCCGAAAGTCTGACAACCAGTCTTACCAAGGAGTATCGTATTACCCAATACTAACTGGGCTATGAAGGTCAGATAGGCAGTTGCTCCATGTAAAATACTGGTATTCAGCTGCATCCGGTTAGACTGGACGCCGACCCCAACATAGTTGGGAAATGGCTAGGCAGATGATGATAAGAACAGACACGTAGCTTGGTTATTTGTTCTTGAAGAACCTCAGATTCTAGAACTTTTGTAGATATAACGTTCAACCTGAACAAACTAAAAAACACTTGCACGATACATTCACATCAAAAACATTTAACCACATTACCTGCCTTTATGAGTTTTCACTAGTCGGATAATCTGATATTATCCATATATCTTTTTTATGTTATATTTTCTACCAAGGACGCAATTCAATAGAAATAGGTATAACAATCCTCGTGCGGTAACCAGAGGGCTTAGTGGAAACTAAACTAATGCCGTCTGGTGACAAAAATGGAAAGTACAATTATTCCAAAGAAGTTGTTTTTTTTATTTAACAGCAGGCTGGATGGAAGTTGCTGAGAATTGAAAGATATATTACATGTGATGAAGCCTACATTATGCACTGGCTGGAGGCCTTTCACTGGAGGCCTTACACTCAAGGCACCCATAGGATACTTGTTGCAAAGATGGCGCCCTTCCATTTAAATGAAGTTGTAGTTTTGTCTATGGCCCGATCCAAATATGAGCGCGAAATTTAAACTAATTCTAATATGTAAAAGTAAAAAAATTTGGAAGTGGGCCATCTTAGGAGCAGGAAGACTTTTAGAGCAAGAAGGCTTTTTTAGGCGAATGTACCCTAGTCCGGTTAAGAAGAAGCCAGCCACATTGGTTGACATGCGAGATGCCATTACTAAAAAAAAACAAGAAAGAAAGAAGAAGCCTACATAACACTATCAATAACACTTGTAACGGGATATTAACCATGTCTATTATTTGCTATGAGTTCCTGTATTTCGGCGCTGTTGCAAACGCCATGATCACGGATAAACTGAAGTTATGATGGGTGCGTGTTAATGAGCCGACAAATCGGTCTACCCTCTTTCTTGTTCGTTATTGATAGTGTTAGTGACCATTTCAGTTTAAAAACTTATATGCACATAGTCCTAATGTAGACATATGATGACTGAAAACTGGTTGGTACCATAAAAAATAGAGGGACTTTTCATTTATTAAAACTGCATTATAACCTACCAGCAACACCGGTCTGTTATCATTTAGTTTCCTAATTAAGTTAGCGTCCGGCTTGCAGTCAGTCGTCCAATAGCGGTGGAGTTCATCAGCGGCTGCCATATTTCGAAGTCCGCAACCCAATTACCGGAGCTACCAATAACTAAATGTATGTATTTGTGTCCACTTTGTAGTGTTTACCTTCTTACGCGTATCTAAAAATCTTTTTTTTTTTCATCGAAACATGAAATGTACACTGTAGCATGGATGAAGTACCTTAAGTCCTACACCTGTGATGTGCCTCTGATTATGTCTTCTCAAAACAGGCGTGAAGTTATGGCTACGGAAGATACTGTCGTTGTTGCTGTTACATCCAGACTCTCCTCACAGAACTCGGAAACTTAAAAATGTTCACAGACGTAGTTAATATTATGAATTGTCACTTCCTCGTGACCATTTTACGAATTGTAACGTAATTTATACAGTTATCCTATTTTGATTCTTCTAAAGCGGCCATTGCATTGCCAGAGCATGGGCAGCAGCGTTCTCTGTGCTTTTGTAACAACTGTACTGCGTTCGCCAACCCGTCTGCCAAGCGTGGCGATTATGGCAAAACCCCTCAAAATGTCAATGTGGCGACACTTGGGGGAGGCCTTGTCCAGCAGGGAACATCTTTTAAGCTGAAATGATGATGATGAAAACGGCCATTTAAGGTAGCCGCGGCTGCTGTCAGGGGCTGATCCAAGAAACTTGCAGCTTTGAATAGTGGCCTGTGACAGAAGTAGTACGCTCAACGCATTTTCAGCACTTTTTTTTTGCTTTCTTAAGACGCTGCCGTGCACTGTGTACAGACACGCATGTATACATGTATTGTATTTAAACATAACATCACGCACACCCAGATTTCGCAAGTTATATTAAAGGCTCATTTCATAGGGGGCGAGCCTGCTGCCATCAACCGGGCACAAATCCAGGCTCCGTGGCTGCTACTGAAAAATTCCTGTTGGATCAACCCAATGATATTTTGCACAACCTGGGAATCGAACCCAGGACCTCAAGCTCAGCAGTCGCACTAGACGCAGTCTTGTAGTTAGTATACGTATCTGTATTGAACGGATACATACATACCTACATCAACTCACGCTTGTGAGCTGTGGGAAGAAACTAAACAACGCTTGCTACGATCCTTCATCATCATCATCAGCCTATAATGTTCCCACTGCTGGGTCACAGGCCTCTTCTCTATGAGAGGGAGTGGGCTGTAATCCACCACGCGGGCCCAGTGCAGGTTGGTAGATGTCATAGTCATAGTCATAGTCATCATTTATTGCCAGATGTCACAAGTCTTCGAATTTTTAGTTCTAGGACATGCCGGGTTTTCTCACGATGTTTTCCTTCACCTTTTTTGAGGGCACTGGTGATGAAATAAATTACACAAAGTAATGCGCCTACCTGGGTTCGAACCCACGGCTTACTGCTGGTAAGTCGGGGCTGCCACCAGTGGGCCAGTGCTGCTCTCTCTACGATCCTTAGACATATTTCTTTAACTTCATGATTTCACGAAAAACAAATCATATGTACCGGACTTGGTCAAACACGACCACACAACCGTCATTGTGAAACAAGCCGAAGCTTGTTGTATTTACACTTCAGCTAATTCATTGTTGCCTAGTTTTGGGTCTTCGAAGTTTGGAACACAGAGGTCTGTGTTACCGAACCTTGTAATGATGTAGTTACAACATGATTTTGACGACTATTGTGTGAAAACTTACCATATTGTACTCATTGTTAAACAAGCCAGGGTATACAATATTTGGTCAATAGAACCAAATCCTTTTGTAATAATGCTTAGAAAGCGTTACTGCGTTAGTTTTCAACCGAAATCTCATATTCTTGGCTACAATGTTATTTGATTTAGTCAAACTCTTAGGTAAATAATGTGATTTGTATTCATTACGCGTAGCCACAAAGCTTTGCGAGCCTACGATGGGTTATTTCAATATGGTTTATATTGGTCTGCTGAGAATTGAGAATTAATGGAGATCTACAAATAACAGCCGTGAGGAAGTATTGCTATAATAATAGCTTCAACACGTGTCGCTTAAGTATCTAACAACAGACTACAACACATACAAGTTTTGATGACAGCGATAAACACGGAAGGTTACTGTTACGGACGCCGAACTAGGAACTAAGAATTGTTACGGACGCCGAACTAGGAACTAAGAATCGTACTAGAATTAGGATTAAAATGTACCTATAGGTTAAGACAATTAGTAAATAAAGAAATTTCGTTAGTATATAAGAGAAACACGCAACGAGTAACGTAGGTTTATTTGTGATTACCTTAAAAGGATAGGGAAAATTGTAAGCCCTCTGATTGGGCAGCGAAACATGAGTCGGTGAAGCCACGGTGCAAGTTAGCGACAGGTCCCGACAGGTCTGAACCTGTCTGTTGTGGCTCCGCCGACCCACGCAACGCTATTGGTTAGCGCGTCAAAAGACGCCAAGGGCTAACCGCTCCTTGCGAGTATTGACGCACGCTATAAATATAGCGGCCTAGGAAAGGTGCGGTGCAGTCGTCAATAAGCTCTCGAATGTAAAGTACATGAAGAATAAATCAGTGAAATTATCAAGAAATCTTTCATTTATTAAGTAACCAATACAGTCCACAATAGTCTGGTCCTTTCGAAACGGATATAAAAGTATTTAAATAGTCTGGTCCATCGACACGGATATAAAAGTATTTAAATCAGTGCAAAATAGTGTTTCAAAATATAAATCAGCAAGTAAGTAAAACTGTATACTATAAATCTATGTGCTATAAACTTTTACAAATCTATGTGCTATAAACTGTGTATGTGCCCTCAAGAAAGTTCGCGAATAAAGTCCGAGTGCGCGATTATAACCGAAAGTTCGCGAATAAAGTCCGAGTGCGCGATTATAATCGAAAGTTCGCGAATAAAGTCCGAGTGCGCGATTATAATCGAAAGTTCGCGAATACAGTCCGAGTGCGCGATTATAACCGAAAGTTCGCGAATACAGTCCGAGTGCGCGATTATAACCGAAAGTACAAGTGCGCGAGTATATAATAGAAACGTTCGAGAATCCTTACGCGTAAAAGTAACACGAGCCGCGAGTGAACAGTTTAAAAGCAATAGCTACGCACATAGAACATTAAAGTAAAGTGAATAAAGTGTTAAGCACATAGAATACTTGCGAACTATAGTAAATAATAAAATAAACAGTGGCTATATACTAGCAAAATAAGCCTATATACAAGCAAATAAGGCTTATATAAGAAGAACAGTGGCTATATACTAGCAAAATAAGCCTATATACAAGCAAATAAGGCTATATACTAGCAAAATAAGCCTATATACAAGCAAATAAGGCTTATATAAGAAGAATAGAGCTTATATAAAGGTGAATTAGGCCTAATAGGAACGAGAGTGACGACTGACAACGGGGTACGACGGCCAGAAATTAAGTAGTGTCGCCGTAAACGAAACCAAACGTCGGTAGCCGAAGCAACAGTGCCTGTAGCGACCTGTCTGGGACCCGTGACGACCTGATCGGGCCCGGACTACGAATACAGAACCTGTACCGACCTGACTGGGTCCACGACGAACGAAGCGGACCTGGGCTTGGTGCATTATCATTACTGCACTACGAATCCACGTGCAACATACAGCATGGTGGTCACCAGAAGCCAATCAGACATGGCCGAGGTGGAAGAGCAGCGACGCGTCCAGGAACGAGAGGCCGCGCGCCGCCAAGAAGAACAGCAGATAGAACAAGAGAGACTAAGAAGAATTTCTCTGGATCCTCCGGCCTCACCCTTCTCGAGGCTGGCGGACACATGCACAGCAGGACCGTCTGCAGGAAGAACCACGACGACCACGCACACACGAGCGAGGTCGCCAGCGAGGTCACACCGATCGACCACAAGCATCACAACAAGGCTACGGGTAGCAGAATTGAACGCCGCCGAGAAGTTAGCTGCACTACAAAGGAAGCAACTTGAATTAGAAACGGAATTGGTCAAGAAGAGGTTAGCCGCCGAGGTGTCAGCCATCAACGACGAAGAAAGCGTCAACGACGAGCCCAACAACGAAGAACAGCATCACAGGGTGGACGAGTGGCTACGAACGAACCCACTCGACACTCGGGGGGAGGAAGCAGCACGGGATACACGAGAGGAACCTAAGCACATAAGGTTCGAAGTACCTCGGGCACGATCGCCGACTCCTACCAGAACAAGGAACAGCATAGAACAGTTGGCCGTCACATTAGAGAGGATGGCAAGACCGCGACCGCGACACACCGACCTACCTACATTCAACGGAGCCGCCGGCGAGTGGCTACCATTCAAAGCAGCCTTTCGAGACTCGACGCAAATGTATCAGATATCGGCAGCAGAAAACATCCAACGGTTAAGAAGCTGCTTAAAGGGAGAAGCTCGGGACACAGTGGCCGCACTACTCCACACGGCCACTGACCCCGACGCCATAATGAAGACGCTGGAACAATGCTTCGGGCGACCCGAAATAATCATCGATCGGGCGCTCGAGGATTTGAAGAAACTCCCAAAACCTGGATCAGCAGCAGCGGACCTGAACAACTTCGCCGTGAAATTACAGAACATTATCTGCATACTGAAGACGATCGATAGAAGAGGATACCTCTTCAACCCCCTGCTGGCACGAGAAGTACTGGACAAATTGAGTCCACACCTGCGTTCACGATGGTGCGACTACGCTTACGATAATGAAGGCACGGCCGACCCAGAGATCGTCGTGATTTCCCGGTTCCTGATGAGGGAGGCGGACAGGGCATTACGTTATACTTACGCCCCGTCTACGTGCGCCGCCGCCAGCCAGAAGAAGGAAACGCGACCCGCCGTAACCTTAAAGAAGAAGAAGGCTCAAGTGTACAACACCGTCAACGAAGCAGAAGAGAAGCAGCAGTGCCCTGGGTGCGAGCAAGCACACACCTTACCCCAGTGCCCTAAATATAAGGCGCTCACCATAGAGCAGCGTTGGGAATTCCTGAAAGAAAAAAGAGTATGTTTCAAATGTGCTCAGAAACGACATCGACGAATCGCCTGCAAAGCCAAGCCCTGCGGCGTAGACCAGTGTCGCCGACCTCACCATGCGTCCCTTCACCAGACACCGCAACCGAAAAGAGACATCGAGAAGACAACAGAAACACCGAAGGAAGAAGCCGTCCTGTCAGTAGCTTCAAGAACAACCACGGGGCAGCGAACGGTGCTACTGAAGATGTGTCCTGTCATCGTGTCCGGACCACGGGGGGAGGCGCAAACATACGCTCTCCTAGACGAAGGGGCAACCATCACGCTAATAGACAAGGGGTTAGCAGACAGCATAGGGGCAGAGGGGCCAACACAGCCTCTGCACTTAAAAGGCGTCAACATGACGCAAGAGGAAAACCAAAGTCAAATGGTCACCGTCGGGGTCCGAGGAACTAAGGAAGAAAACAAATATAAGGTCAGAGCGAGGACCATAAGAAACCTGCAGCTGCACCAGCAAGCCGTTCCTGAGAACTTGCTGCAATACGAGCATCTGAACGATCTACCGACGGACGAGGTGTGCTACGAACGCGCGCGCCCCGGGCTCTTAGTGGGAACTGACCACTGGGAGTGCATCGTCTCTCGGGAGTTACGGATCGGCGGCCCGAACGAACCTGCCGCATCCAAGACCAACTTAGGTTGGGTGGTGCACGGTACCGCACCACGCAGCGCCATCATACAAGAAGGAAGGGTGCTGCACGTGTACGAGCCAGACCGAGCGACGACCGCGAGCGACCACGAGCTCCACAACTTGGTCGAGGCTCATTTCAAGATAGAAGCACTCGGCGTCAACGGCAAGCCACGTATTAACGAGGCAGAACAAAGGGCCATCAAGATCGTCGAGGCTACCACCAGGAAGACAAGCGAGGGGTACGAAGTTGGACTTCCCTGGCGACGAGACGACACCGTCCTGCCGCCGAGCTACAACCAAGCCTTCCGACGCCTCACAAAGGTCGAGCAACGAATGGACGCCGACCCGAAGTTCGCCGAGGAATACTCCAAACAGATCGACAACCTCCTGAAGAAAGGCTACGCAACACCGTGCGACGGCTCGGAACGTACGAGCCCGGTGTGCTGGTACCTACCACACTTTGCCGTGCAGAACCCGAACAAGCCCGGCAAGTGTAGGCTGGTATTTGATGCAGCTGCAAAGAGCCAAGGGGTATGTCTGAACGACGAGTTGCTGGAGGGACCGGATCTGCTGTTATCACTGCCAGGAATTTTATTCAGATTCCGAGAAGGAGCGGTAGCAGTGACAGCAGACATACAGGAAATGTTCTTAAGAATCAAGATAAGAACTGAGGACCAGCCAGCTCAACAGTTCCTGTGGCGAGGGGCAGAAAGAGAAGCACCTCCGACTAAGTACAAGATGACCAGCATGATCTTCGGCGCCGCGAGCTCCCCGTATATGGCCCACTACGTTCGCAACCACAACGCGGACAAGCACGGGCAGGAGTTCCCGCGGGCGCTGTCAGCAATTAAAGAGAGTCACTACATGGACGACCTAGTAGTGAGCTATGACGACCCAGAAGAAGCCTGGAAGGCAGTGGAGGAAACAAGAGCAGTGAACGCCATCGCAGGATTCACGTTGAGAGCTTGGAGCGCCAGCGACAAGAGGGTACTACGCGACGTGCCGCCTGAGCTGCACGCCACTACACCCACACAACTGGGGGGAGAGCAACCAGAAAACAAGATCCTCGGGTTGTTCTGGAACGCAGAACGGGATGAGCTCGGTTTCAATACATCCATGAACCGAGTACCAGCAGAGGTACGAGATCGAACGCGCGCACCAACCAAGCGAGAAGCCCTCAGCGCCGTGATGTCCATCTACGATCCACTTGGACTGCTGAGCCACTACACAATCCGCTCTAAGATCATCCTGCAGAACCTGTGGCGCCTCCAAACGACATGGGACGAAGAGATACCAGCAGAAGAGAACGAGCTATTTGCGTCATGGCTATCACACCTCAGCGAGATCGCCCGACTCAGACTGCCACGCTGCTACACCACTAAGAAGTATGAACGCATCGACCTCCACGTACTTTGTGACGCCAGCGAACAGGCCTACGCGACCGTGGCCTACTGGAGGATCGCACACACCGACGGGAGCGTCAACATAGTGTTGGTAGCCGCCAAAGCCAAAGTAGCGCCGAAGCAAGCGCAGACCATACCACGGCTGGAGTTACAAGCGGCGGTCATCGGAGCGCGACTCGCCAGCACCATCAAGAAGGAACACAGGGTGAAGATCGGTCAGACTACCTATTGGACCGACTCATCTACGGTGGTACATTGGATCCACCACGACATGCGACGGTACACTCCGTTCGTCGCTCACAGGCTAGGAGAGATCACAGAACTAACCCAGAAGCACGAATGGAGATGGCTTCCCACCGACCAGAACGTGGCAGACGACGCGACAAGACTCACCGACGAATCATTGAGCACGACCGACCGATGGTTCCAGGGGCCCAGCTTTCTGTACCAACCAGAAGAGCAATGGCCCACGATGTCTACTGCAGAAGATGAAGAAGAAGAGGTCCTGCACACGTCCGAGAAGCTAGGAAGAGATAGCTGGCTACCAGAACCTGCCCGCTTCTCCCGATACGAGGTCCTAGTAAGGGCTACAGCACGAGCACTTGCCTTCATAGACATCTGTCGGAAGAGAGCCACGAGAATGGAACACCGTCACATCCAGCGCGCCGAGTTAGAACTGATCAAGCAGGCGCAGAGAGAGAGCTTCGGGGAAGACATGGAGCGACTCAAATCAGCTCGGCCACTATCGAGGTCGAGCAAGCTGTACCGACTAGATCCGGTAATAGAAGACGAACTAATGAAGGTACGAGGACGGATCGAGGCTTCCTCCGTACCCATCGAGACGAAGCGGCCTATCATTCTAGACGGCCGCCATCCACTGTCAAGACTCATCGTGCTACGGGAACACTGCGCTGCGGGACACGCCAACAGAGAACGCGTGACGAACGACCTGCGGCAGCGCTACTGGGTCATCCACCTACGGCCAACCGTACGTACGATAGAGAAGAACTGTGCCTTTTGCAAGAGACTGAAGGGGACACCACAGACGCCGGCTACGGGAGACCTGCCACATGCTCGCCTAGACCCGTTCCACCGCCCGTTCACTAACTGCGGGGTGGACTATTTCGGGCCAATGATGGTCAAGGTGGGTCGTCGCCGAGAGAAGAGGTGGGGGGCATTGTTCACATGCCTCACCTCACGCGCCGTGCACATAGAGCTCGTCGCGTCCCTGTCAACTGACTCAGCAATCATGGCGCTAAGAAGAATGGCCGCAAGAAGAGGATGGCCACGATTAATGTATTCCGACAACGGGACTAACTTCCGTGGGGCGGATCAAGAGCTCCGCAACGCCTACATCGAGTGGCTCCCTGCTTTGAACGACGAGGGGCTACAGAACAGAATGGAGTGGCGCTTCATACCTCCTGGCGCGCCGAATCAAGGTGGCGCGTGGGAGAGAATGGTACGATCTGTCAAGACCGCCCTCAAGGCGACCCTGAACGAGAAGGCGCCGGCAGAGGAGGTTCTCAGCACGCTTCTCACCGAGGCTGAGTTTTCCATCAACGCGCGACCCCTGACCCACGTTAGCGTGGACCCCAGAGACCCTGAGGCCCTGACACCTAATCACTTTCTGTTGGGGTCATCGACCGGTCTCCCGACGACCGGGCCATGCGACGAGGCCGACCGACGAGCATGGCGAGCTAGCCAAGCGCTTGCCGACCACTTCTGGCGGCGCTGGCTCCGAGAATACCTGCCTACGCTGGTACCCCGCGGCGAGCCCAAGAACGAGACACGCCCGCTGCAGGCTGGCGATGTGGTCATGATCATCGATCACACGCTGCCACGGAACACCTGGCCAATGGGAGTCGTCGAGCGAGCGCATCCAGGAGCGGACGGCAGCACACGAGTCGTCGAAGTACGAACGAGAACCGGCATCTTCCGACGCCCGGTGAGCAAGCTCGTCGTCCTATGGAAGAAAGAAGAGGCTACGCGAGCTGCGCCGGGGGGAGAACTGTTACGGACGCCGAACTAGGAACTAAGAATTGTTACGGACGCCGAACTAGGAACTAAGAATCGTACTAGAATTAGGATTAAAATGTACCTATAGGTTAAGACAATTAGTAAATAAAGAAATTTCGTTAGTATATAAGAGAAACACGCAACGAGTAACGTAGGTTTATTTGTGATTACCTTAAAAGGATAGGGAAAATTGTAAGCCCTCTGATTGGGCAGCGAAACATGAGTCGGTGAAGCCACGGTGCAAGTTAGCGACAGGTCCCGACAGGTCTGAACCTGTCTGTTGTGGCTCCGCCGACCCACGCAACGCTATTGGTTAGCGCGTCAAAAGACGCCAAGGGCTAACCGCTCCTTGCGAGTATTGACGCACGCTATAAATATAGCGGCCTAGGAAAGGTGCGGTGCAGTCGTCAATAAGCTCTCGAATGTAAAGTACATGAAGAATAAATCAGTGAAATTATCAAGAAATCTTTCATTTATTAAGTAACCAATACAGTCCACAATAGTTACACTTCATCTGAAATCAAATAGTTCTACCTACGGTCTACCTATACGACACATGCTGTATTCCTGACACAAGGTTAGCATCTGACTTACATTCTGCGACGACAATATTTTCCTACAATCTACGTGCTACGAATAAATCAAATTTTACACACAACTACAGCACACTAGAAATGTCTAAAATCAACTTGTAGCATCGTAGCTCGTCGCTACGAAATTGCTACGAGCTACGACCTACGAACTAATGTGACCTTAATAAATCGAATTTAAGTCAGCAATCCCCAATTTTATTATGTCGAATATTCGTACTCGGTATTCTCGACTCCCAGGAGATTCGTGTTTCCAATGTGGGTACTGTAAAGACGCTATCTACATTTGATCGAGCCGTAGTTGTGAAATCGTATCTAGGTCTGCAAGAGTTACAATGGGTACTGCGTCCTGCCAAACATGAATACAAATATATTTTCTCTGGAGAGCGCCTAAATACTCGTACGATAACAACAACAACGTTGTGGAACGTAATATTGCGTGAAAACATTTGAATTGTATAACGGGCTGGTGCCCGTAGCTCTACGTCCAAATCGCGCATTTTACGGACAACATTTAAATTACTTGAAGTTTTGAAATTAGTAGGGCAAGGGTTAGTTTTCTAGGCATTTAAGAAAGTAATTGTGTTGGACACTTGGACCTAACTTATAATACCCATTTATATTATTTAGATGGTCTCTTCTGTCGTGCGATAGCATAAGACCTTTCTGTTACCGAAAGGGCTAAGCCCGAGAATCATAAAAAAATATTTGTACTTAACTGTCTAGACTGAAAGCTCACTTGATTGGACTATATAGCGTTAATTAATACAGTGCTCGTTCGTCAATCATCCAAAAATGGAGTGTGTGCCATTATCAATAAGGTGGGAGTTATTTTTATCAACTCCACAACAGATATGTCCCTAGAGTATTATCACGATGGAACCCACAATCATCTGACATTGATAAATGTATGAATTTATCATTAACTGAGCAGAGTTTCCTACTCGTGTGGTGACCCTAACCGTCAGTAGGGTAATCAGTCAAATACATGGGCGCCGCGCGCTGGCAGGATAATTTCCAGGGGTTGCATCTTCATTTTCATAAAAACAGCTCGAACTTTTTTGTGCTGCACTTCGAATGTGATAGGTTTTCTTTTGTTACTTTATTATTGAAATTGGGCTGTTTTTACCTATTTTAAAGAAAAAGCTTCGGATAGATTTGTTTCTCTACAGTTGCCTGAGATTTCACATCCTGCCCTTGCCTTCAGCCCTGTGAGACGCAAGGCGTGGGTAAGACTTGTGTATGCTGTGCTCACAGGAAAATAATAGAGGCAGACACTAAACTAAATTTATTGACAAGGTGGACAGCAACCTAGAACGCACTAGTTTTTTATTCAGAAAGTATTTTAGTAGAAAAAGATCGAATTCTTTTCTATGTATCTTGTTATCCGACAGGACCCTGCAGGTGAACCCCCTTGCCCCTGCTACCGCCGCCAATGGTCAAATGGATTTAAATAGTCCATGGAATGGAAATGGCATAACCTTTAGGGTTGTAGGTTAGGATGCAATGTGGTTTGGCGTTTTTGGTTCGCGTGGTTCTTTAAAGTAGCAATGTTTATTAGTTTCTAACTTGAGCCATTTGTAAACACTAAATTCAAATTTGTATCCATTTGAGACAGAATCTCTTTGAACGATTGGGAATGAATGGGAATGGTCGGACATGGCCCGATGGCCGGCAGTCGGCAATGTCAAATAGTACAAGCCTTATGAATAAATGCTTGCCATGTCTTTTTTACAAGACACTTAGTTTTGTATCTTTATTTTTGAAACCAGCACATTCATCAGCATTTTCAGCAAATGTGTGAAGACTCTTTTTCGAATTCGTAGGGTGCGAACATGTTAAATAGTTTTCATCTATCGAAAGCCTGATTACTAAGCAAAGTGCTTTTCTGTTGATTTTCTTTGAATAAAAGGTTTACAGTGCAATTTTCTTTAAATGCATTATTCTCTTGATCTTGTTGACACGACAGTGTAAATACCGACGACAGCCGAAATAGATGACTTTGCACTTTGAATTTTAGACGGCTCTCTTAGGTACGAAATTTAAAAAAAAACAATGTTAATGTAGGTATGTTAAGTTATGTAACTTAACAAAACATCAAACCGATCAGTGTTATCGAAATTGAATTTATGCAAAGTTTATTTACCCTGGAAGAGCAAATGGTTAAGTAAATACAAATCCGAACAGGAGGCAGGCAAATATGAAATCCAATAATTACCAAACATTTGGGCCCGAATGTCGTATTATGAAACCGAGTATCCGACAGCCGAATGTGATATTCTGGTGTCGGATACTCGATTACTGTGGTAATGACTGTTATCTTGACACGCTTGTTACTGTAGTGATATTGTGCGGCATTGTGTACCTTAAAGCAATTAATTTGGGAATGTTAATTGTTCCTGGTGACAATGTAGCTACAGTTCTGATTACATTGCACTTAGCTGTGATATATCAGGTGACAAAGCGACATAATTGTCAATGATTGACGATATTAATGTACTGCTAATTTAGCGATACCGGTCCCTTTATCTTACACCTATGCTGAGGTCGTCTGGTGGTAGATTAGGTACCTCCCAACATTTATGGGCGGATCTATTTAGGCATGTTTCGGGTCAAACTGCAACCACAAAATAGACCTCATCATCATTTTCATGATCAGCCTATAATATTCCCACTGCTGGGACACAGGCCTCCTCTCTATGAGAGGGAGTGGGCTGTAATCCAAAACGCGGGCCCAGTGCGGGTTGGTAGATGTCACATGTCTTCGAATTTTTAGTTCTAGGACATGCCGGTTTCCTCACGATGTTTTCCTTCACCGTTTTTGAGAGCAGCGGTGATGAAATAAATTACACAGTAATGCGCCTGCCCGGGTTAGAACCCATTACTGCTCGTAAGTCGGGGCTGCCATCACTAGGCTACCAATGCTCTCCCAAAATAGACTTAAAGTGATCTATTTCTACAATGTGTTGAAATCGGGAAGTTCAATAACATCTAGTCTCGAAAGTTTTCTGAAAGTTTCTGCACAAAATGAATAAAGTTTGGTATTAATTGTTGAGAGCTTTTTGCTATGGGGTGTTGAAACAAGGAGTTTGTGTTCGCTAACCACGGATACCCTCAACTCTAACCTTTAAAGTTTCAAGTTCAATCAACTAAGTTTTTCAATTTTAGGTAGTTAGATTAGCTATACTTTGTCATAATATGTTTGCCTGAGTGACTTCGTTCATATATTCAACGTATGAGCTGGCATTGTCCCAGTTCCAGTATGCTATGCTGCATTAGCTACTCGGTCTATGTAGTGAGACTTCTGTTGTTGAGTGGCCATCTTTGGTCTCCGTCAAAGTTGATATGGAGTAGAAAATCCACTTTCGCCAAAAAGCAAAGAAAGTTGAAGTACAACCGAAACGCCTGATGAAGACGTGTTTGGAAGAATTTGTATGATAACTGAGATTAGGAGTGTTTTTAGACATCAATTAAACCATGACCATGTCCACAAGTTGGACTGTGTTCATGGGTTAATGAAGTAAAGTGTCATAAAGGAATTGTTGTAGTTCAGGAATAATTGGAAACCTTTAGTTTTTTACCTACGGTATGAATAACCTAGAACTTGTTACTTTATTATGGTTTACGACTGATACCGATCCATATTATCGATTGACAAGTAAACGTATTATTATCCTCGCGAACAAAGCTAACTCGTGACACTAACAAGGGCTAGATCCCGGAGCTTGTTAAAAAGTTATTGAAAGCATATTATTTGTACAAGAAGCCCAATCTTGGCTGTCTATCCGCAGGTTATGGTTTCGGTTTCAGTTTATAAATTCGGATTAGTTAATAGCAAACAGCATAACATTAAATCATGTCTTTAACTCGAATGGCAAGGCAGAGGTGTAGGTACTACCTATGTTTACACCCACATTTCACAATTAAACTTACTCATCCAGACTCTGGGCTGCTATTAAGAAATTTCGGAAAGCAAAACCCTATATCACTTTTCCCGACCTAGGTATCGAAAACACGACCTAATGCTCAGTAGTAGCGCTTGTAACCACCAAACAAAGAGGTAATCGAGGCAGGTAGCAATTAGATATGCGTTTTCCAAGCATAACTTTATGGTTACGCACATTCCCAACTATTAAGCTCTAAGTTCTTTCACTTGCCAAGGTTTCTTTTGGCGCCACATTCGAACTTCGCACTTACTTACCTAGGGTTCTCAGTAGCCAGCTTTTACAAACATAGGCTGAAAAGTTGAAAACCACTAGTGATTGCGTCCCCAAAGACCTACAAGGCAAACAAGCAGTAATGGAACTGTAAGTTCTTATTAAGAAGTTTGTAAAACCTGAAAAGATGTTACTTCTAATTAATACTTTATGGTAAGTACTAGCTGTCCTTTGTTCTCTTGAAATTATTATGAAAATATGGGAAATAAACAACCGATCAAATCTTCTTCTTCTAATCTATACTGATATTATGAAGCTGAAGAGTTTATTTATTTATTTATTTATTTATTGGCCTGTCTACAATTGTTACACTGTTTATCCTAATCATACAAGAAATATGTTACAAGTTTAGTGTACAATATAATGCGATAGACACAGAATGCAAAAAAAAAAAAAACAAAATTATAATAACAGCAATAAAATTACAAGTGCAGAAACAACACATTCAACAACAGCGGGTAGCTTTAGATACACAGTATTTATACAAGGATGACAAAAGAAAAAAGTCAATATGGTGGTTTATTTTGATGGACTTGGCGCTTGAATTTTTTAAGTGTTGTGGAAAAAACATCTATTGATTTATCGTAATTGTTAAGAAGCCTGCACATTCTGGGGATGGGGGAGTTGGATCCTGATACAGTTTTGCGGAATGGGGGACGTAATAGTTTTATAGGGTGACGCGGATAGTTGTGAGGCAAGTTAAAATTAAACTTACTTAACAGCTGGGGGCAGTCTATTTTACTCTGCAGTATTTTAAAAAGAAAAATTAAATCTATGTTATCTCTTCGTCTATCGAGTGAAGTCATGCTGAATTTTTGAAGACGTTTCGCGTAGCTCCGTATTCTTTTGCCTAATCCCGCTGAATAGGCAAGATGGTATAAAAATCTTTTCTGGATCCTCTCTAACCTAAGACTATGGGTTGCATAATGGGGACGCCATACAACCGAGCAGTATTCCAATACAGTACGAACGAGACAGTTAAAAAGATAAATCTTAGTTTTAGGCTTGCGAAAACATTTAGCATTACGTAACACAAAACCGAGAGTTTTTGAAGCTTTTTTAATAATGTTGTCTATGTGGGGAATAAATGTTAATTTATGATCAAGAAGGACTCCCAAGTCTCTGATCACATCAACTTTACTGAGATACGTACCATTTATACTGTAATTAAAATTAATTAAGTTAGCCTTGCGAGTAAACGTAATTTGGGAACATTTTTCTACATTAAGTTGCATATTATTTTCCTTACACCAGTTTAAGAGTCTGTTCAAGTCATCCTGAAGTAAAGTTGAATCGGCTAGAGAATCTATAATGCGGACTATTTTCAAATCATCAGCGAATAAGAATGGCGTGGAGTTAAAGAAGCAATAAGGAAGGTCGTTTACAAAGATGATAAATATTACGGGGCCCAGGTGGGAACCCTGCGGAACTCCAGAGGTTATAGTCATGGTTTCAGATTTATAGCCATTGACTACTACATAAAAAGATCTATCCGTTAGGTAAGAGTGCAGCCACTTAAGAGGAGAACCAGCAAAACCGTACGCAGCAAGTTTTTGAATCAGCACTTCATGGGAAACTTTGTCAAAAGCCTTGCTGAAATCAGTGTATATGGCGTCGACTTGCTGGTTCGAGTCAAGAGAAGCTGCAATAACCTCAACGAAAGCTACTAGATTACTGCAGGTGGATCTTGCAGCAGTAAACCCATGCTGGTGGTCTGACAGATATTTCCTGAAGTAGTTTTGTATGTCAGGGCATACTATCGCTTCAAAAACCTTGGCAAATGTCGGAAGGATAGATATAGGACGATAATTTTCTACCAAATCATCAGAGCCTGATTTATGAATCGGTACCACCTTGGCCAGCTTCCATCGTTTAGGGAAAATACCAGCGCTGAGAGATTTATTAAAAACCAAGCATAGGGGGATTGCCAGTTGGTCAGCGCAAGTTGCGACAAAGTTAGGGGGAATTTCATCGCTGCCTGAACCTTTGGATATGTCTAAGGTTTTGAGATGCTTGGCTATTTTATCCTTTGAAATCTGTATCAGAGAAAGTTTGTTTGTTTGTTTGATTGAACGCGCTAATCTCAGGAACTGCTGATCTGATTTGGAAAAAACTTAGCAAAACAGCTTTATATCATCACGCTACGACAAATAGGAGCAGAGCAGCGATGAAAAATGTTGAAAACGGGGAACATGTGACGCAGACGAAGTTCCGCGGGACACCTAGTAAATAATATATGGACGAATATTAATGAGATATTTTAATACTAAACCGTGCGTACGAGTACTAACGCTAAATTATGAATGATTAAAATTCCTAAAATGAGCTACTAGCAGTGCGAAACAGTTTATCTAAGCTAGCAACTGAAATTTCAAGTGAAAACTAAATCGAGCGAAAAAGATACTGAGTGAGCGAAAATAATACTAGGTGAGTGGGCTATAACACTGATTTGTTTTGGCATGTGTTTTTGAGCTGCAGTAATAACGTCATTACATATTTTTTTTTTCTAGTCTAGCATATTATTCTGAAAATAGTACACAGGATTCATTCGGATTGCTCAAATTTAGGTGGCGGACCGACGAAGCGACAACGCTGTGCAGCGCGGGAGTTCCGGTACACTCCGGGGCGAACTTATGGTCGTGGACTCGAGAGGAAGAATGTAGGATGCAAGATCGAGCGAAGCGAGCTCAGATACACCCCGACTCGGATAGGCTAGGTTCGAAGCGCATGTCTAGTGAGCGAGCGAAGTGAGCGAACTAAGACTCCGCCATCTATTGCCTGTACGGATCCCTTATAGATTCTTCATGTCTGTCTGTCATTTTGAATTACAAAAAGACACTTCAAATTTATTTATATGTGCGAGTATAGAGTATAGATAGAGTAAAAAAATAATTTAGACAAAGTGTATAAAACGTTCCCAAAACGTTTTAGTAAGTGTTTAACGTTAGCACAGTCATTAACTTTTCAGCAATAAATTAATCTATAAAACCACTAGACCGGAATAAAATGTTCCCGATTAATATCGCTGATAAAAATTGTTTCTGTGGCTGACAGTAGCTAATATTTTGAAAGGGAAATAGATAACGAATTTTCATAATATGAACGATTATTTTCATAAATTCGGTTGTGGTGGATCTTGAATAAAGATTCATTGATGTAAAATGTTACGGATTTTAGTTACAAAATTTTTTGTTCATAGTTTGCTTAATTGGTTTTTTGTAAAACTGAAATTTGATGGGTCATTCTGATCAAAATCAATCTGAGATGTACACTAAAGTCTGACTTATAGCTTAAATAATCTTATTTCGCAATGAATCAATATATTGAAATACAGGTACATATTAATTACAATAATCTTACTGTCAATATTAAATTAATTACGCACTAACATATTTGCTGAATAGTTCCATCCATACATACTTAGGTAAGCATATTACTAATGTCGAATAAATTCAAAGTGTTGGACTGTTACAGTAAAACGCACTTTAAGAATCACTTAATATTTTATTCCACTGACTTTCTTGCCACACGGTTAACAATCGACTGACCCAAGAGCTAACGCGCTACACCGGCAACCGACAAGAGTGGGGATTCGATGTAGCGCGCCAACTCGGTCGGTAAAACAGTATAACTTTAGGTTTTAAATACAATCCCAAATAATTCTACATTTAGTTTAAATATTCAATTTAACGGTATATAAATTACAGGAATTAATAAAAGCATTACATTGAATGTAGGTCTATTTTTAACTCAATTGATAAAGCGTAAATAAATCAAAAGTAATGCCATCTAGTGGTATAAGATGACAGTCATATTAGCTTACATCAATGACCGTCACCATAACCAATGACAACAGAAAATACATACAATAATAATCAATATCATAACTTATTTTTAACAACATTCTAACATTCGGCCATCCGCATAAATTACGCGTCCTCGCGTATCTATACGAATAATTTAATGTAAAACAATAATAGCGTATTTAACTCAACTATTACAGTAAGAATTACAATTATCGAAGTCTTAATGGATATCTTAATTGATCCTGACTATTACAACTATGATTATACAAAATAATTTATAAACTAGTGGTACAAGTCGCTACTACCTTGCACCTAACTAACATTCGGCCATCCGCATAACTTACGCGTCCTCGCGCATGTATGTGAATGGTTTTTTACTTAGGATTTTATACTGGTAATATCAAAATCAGCTTCATTTAGCAACTACATCTGTCTTTACCGAAGCATAATGGAATATCGTAATCAACTATAAATATAACAACTGCAATTAGGTATTCAATATAATATACTAGTGGTACAAGTCGCTACTACCTTGAAACCACTAGGGCGGTACAAGTCGCTTCTACCTTGAAACCACCAATTTATTTATTTTTTTATTTGTGGTACAAGTCGCTACTACCTTGAAACCACTAAGGCGGTACAAGTCGCTACTACCTTGAAACCACTAAGGCGGTACAAGTCGCTACTACCTTGAAACCACCTATTATTATTATTTTGTTCGTGTGGTACAAGTCGCTACTACCTTGAAACCACTAAGGCGGTACAAGTCGCTACTTCCTTGCAACCACCATGACTCATTTATTCAAAGGTCGAAATTGGCATCGCGTACCTCTACCGCGAACGCCATATTAATTTTAATCTCACAACCCTATAAATGATATATACATTTTATTTAGCATTTTAATCACCCTCCTCATTGGCCGAGGAAGAGCTAGAATCAGTTCTGTTATAGTGGGCCCACGCTTTCATTTTGTCTACGGCAATAACCGCGGAATATTTCCGATTGCCCTTTCGAGTAATCGGGGTGTCCTCAATGCGATACCGGTCATTACCTAAAACCTCAACTACTTTATATGGGCCCCGATATTTTGGAATTAACTTTTTACTTTGCCCTGTAGCACCAATTTCACGCTCAACACTGACCAAGTCGCCGACGAGAAAATCAACAGGTTTAGTAGACTTTTTGTCATAATATGTTTTCTGCTTCTCTTGATAAGCAGTTATATATTTATTAGCTTCTTCACGTATTTCTTTAATTTTATCTTCTGAATACGGTTCGCTATTATCAATGGAAGCTTTAACCCTCCCTTCCGTCATTCCAGTTAGGCTGATACCAAAAAGAACTTGGGCTGGTGTTTTACCTATACCTTTGTTATATGTGTTATTCAGGCCTAACTGAATCTCGGGCACCTTAACATCCCATTTTCTTTCGTCCAAACCCACACACTTGGCGGTCAACGCTTCTAGTAGGGTACGGTTGTACCGTTCGACTTGACCGTTAGCGCGTGGGGTTGCTACCGCGTTTAAAATGTGCTTGATGCCCAGTTTTTCCAAGAAACTGGTAAACTTACCACTTGTAAAACAAGAGCCACGGTCAGATATAATTCTTTTTGGTAGCCCAAATATACTAAAATAATCTTGCATTTTCTCGACAACTATTGAAGACTTAGTACTGCGAACCGGTTTCAGGACGATAAACTTGGCGTACGCATCTATGATGACTAGCAAGTGTGTATTCCCCTTTGAACTTTTGACAAAAGGGCCAACATGGTCAATGTGGACCGTAACGAATGGTTTTTCATCTTTATGTATTGGGTGTAATGGTGGCCTCTTCTTTGATGAAGACTTTGAATAAGAACATTCGAGGCATGATTCTACATACTTTTTTACAAAACGCCTCAGTTTGGCGAACCAATAAGTTTCTTTAACTTTAGTCAAAGTCTTATCAAATCCAAAGTGGCCCAAATCATCATGGCATTGTTTGAGTATTTGCCAGCGTACGCCCTTCGGCACTACCCATCTATCACCGTCAGAAGTTTTCCTATATAATTTACTATTCCGTACAATATAATTATTTTTAATCTCAATAACATCATCTGCTTGGGGGTCATTTAGGATCGAAATTTTCCTTTGTATCTCTGAATCTGCCAATTGAACGGTACCCAACCAGTCTGATTCACCGACTGCCATCACAAAACAGTCAACACCATTACCATCAGGTAGAATGTTGGTAGGTGGTGGATTCCGACTCAACGCGTCCACGTGGGCCATTGAGGCCCCCGGCTTATAATCGACAGTAAAATTATACTCTTGCATAGCAATCCACCACCTGGCGACACGCGGTATCAAATCACGCTTGAGGAAGGTAGCCCTTAAGGAATTGCAGTCAGTTATTACTTTAAACTCTACGCCGATGAGGTATACGCGAAACCGTTGAAGCGATGCAACAACAGCGAGAGTTTCGAGTTCATATGCCGTCATATGCTGCTCCTCAGTCGTCGTTTGGCGGCTGAAGTATGCTACTGATTTCAATAATTTTTTGTCATCACGCTGCATAAGCATTCCGGCTATACCTATTTTACACGCGTCTGTGTGCAGTTCAGTTGTCGCATTAGGGTCATATAACGCCAAAATGGGTTTTTTCATTAATTCGGATTTTAGTTCGTTAAAAGCTGTGCTTTGTTCTTGGCCCCAAACCCACACGGCCGTTTTCTTTAAAAGACTGGTAAGCGGTTTTGCTATCATAGCGAAATTTTTGACAAACCGACGGAAGAAACTACACAATCCTATAAATTGCCTAACCGTGTGCTGGTTAACAGGTTGGGGAAAATCTCTAAGCGATTCAATTTTACGCGTTCCCGGTCTAATACCCTTTGCACTTAATTCAAACCCTAAATAATCTACTGTAGTCTTAAAGAAACAGCACTTCGACAGTTTAAGGGTTAAGTTAGCTTGTTTGATCAAACCCAATACTCTCTCTAAACGGTCAAAACCCTCGTCAAGCGTTACTGATGGAACAATGATATCGTCCATATAAGCAGATGCAATTCTCTTAGCATTGACATCTTGTTCTTCTCGCGATGGGAAGCCTCGGTTATTATTTAAAACTAAGTGCATTGTGCGCATAAAAGTTGATGGTGCATTTACCAGCCCGAAGGGCATTCTATTAAATTCATATTGCCCTTCGGGCGTTACAAATGAAGTTTTATGACGATCATTTTCTGAAATGGAAATTTGGTAATATCCGGACGCAAGGTCCAGTGTAGTATAAAAGTTATATCCCGCAAGGTCATCGAGTTGGTCGTCTATTCTAGGCAACGGGTAATTTTCTTTAATGGTCTTACGGTTCAACGCTCTGAAGTCAATGCACAACCGAGTTTCACCGGACTTTTTTTTAACAAGTACTATAGGGCTCGCATAGCAGGAGGTAGATGGACGAACAATACCGCATTCCAGTAACTCTTGTATCATTTCTCGCACTTTGGTTCGTTCAGTTATCGGAAGTCGATAGGGTCTGTACACTACAGGTTCGTCGTCTTTCAAATTTATGGACATTTCTGTAAGTTCAGTTTTTCCCAACTCTTTTAAACTAAACGCGAAGCATTCTCTATATTTATTTAATAACTCTACTAGTTCTTTAAGTTTATCTTTGGCAAGGTTCATATCGCTAATTATATCGTCTTCTTTTATCGACCGTAAAGGCTCACCAAGCTCTACATTAGAAACAACAGCTATATTATTCGATACACTTTCCTCTTCTGCTTTTAACCCTCTAGCTACTACGATATCCTTTCTTAAGAGAAAGGGTTGGCCGGACTTGCCTTTAATAAACACAACTCCCTTCCCATCAACACAAGTGAATAGCCCTTGCACCAGATAGTGTTCGCGGCCTAATTGATAGCGATTATTTCCGGGAATGTACACATCCCCATTATAAACCGGGTCAGTGTGAATGTATACAGGAGTCAATCCATCTATCATAGTATCTATGGTACCGAAAAGTTTGATCTTATGGACCTCTAATTCACTTGCGTTACTAGAAAAACGTAAATTTGTACTATCTTTCTCTACAATGATATGGGGTTGTTCTGTATACGTCTGCCCTACAAGAAGAGGTACTCGCATTACCTCGTTAGGAACAATAAGAATTTCAACAGCTGCAACTACCCCATCAACGGCGACAGACGCTAAACATTTTCCCAAGGGTCGAACTATAGCCTCACCAAAACCTTTAAGCACGGGCAAGTTTTGAGTAGGAACCCAATCAACAGATATATTTTGGGCGCAAGCTAAACTCATCATAGTAGCAGAGCTACCGAAATCGATAAAACAATTAACAGGATGCTTGTTAATGAAACATTGTTTGTAATACTTAGTGGAGTCACTGTCTGAACTGACTACACACATTACCGACTTTGCTGGTTTGCTATTGGTTGAAGCGGACGTAGCAGAAAGATTGCATCCCTCTACGGTATGACCAAACTTAAGACAACGTGTGCACTTTACTTGTGGTTTAGTGCATTGTGACTTATAGTGTCCTTCTTGTAAACAATTATAACATTTAATTATACGGTTTTTAGTGTCCCCTTTTTCTGTACTGTCTGTATTATTGTTGAAAACCCTTGTCTTCTTTTTATCATTCTGATGAACGTTAGTTTTAACAGCTTTTAAATATGGTAAAAGCTGATCCGGAGTGTCAAAACGGGCGGCTTCAGCTCCTAGTCTGACACTACGGTCGTCAATCCCGTGAACAATGCAATCTACCGCGCGTTTGCCTTCGATACTACATCGGTTGAGTAACACAACTTTCTCATAGAAATATTCTTCTAGAGAATCGTTAAACTTAGCGCGTTTGGATAACATCGTTTGAAGTAAGCAGCCATAATTTTCATTACTGGGGAACGCTAACTTCAGTTTTTCTTGCCATTCGTTCCAACTAAATAAAATGGTTGGCAAGCCCTCGTACCATTTTTGAGCAATCCCCTGTAGCTTTTGGAGGGCAAAATGAGCTGTTTGTTGATCGGACCAATTATATATCAAAGCACATTCGTTTACTTTATGTAACCAAATATCAATCGTCTGTTGTTTGCGTTCAGGGTTAAATTCAGGAATGGTATTATGATTGGATAGTTTTCCCAAGCTGTTATTTTTGTTATTTACGGCCTGCAACGCTTGGACAAGCTGCGAGACAGAAACCGCGTCATTCGGAGCAGGGGCAAAATAAGTTGGCTTGGACTCACCGCGCTCTTCAGGTTTCCAATTCAGTGATCGGCGACTGCGCCGACCGCAGCTGCGACTGCGACTGCGACCACATCTGCGTTGGCTGCGACTGCGTCGGCTGTGTCTGCGACTGCGATCGTGACTGTTACGTCTGCGACTGCACTCGCGTTGGCTGGCACGCCCACTAGTGCGCCGGCCATGTCTGCGACTGCAACTGCGACCGCGACTGCAACTGCGGCCGCGTCTGCACCCGCGTTGGCTGGCATGCCCACTAGTGCGCTGGCTACGTCTGCTACTGCGACTGCGCGATCTGCGACTGCTTCGACTGCACCTGCGTTTTCGGGCACACCCCCTTGGCAGCACAGGAGATCCTGGTCCGCTGCTGCAGTTTTCTTCATCATTGCGTAGTGTCCTGTGGATTAGCATTTGCCTTTCCACCACTTCAGAATGCCGTTCTTGTTCACTAGACGGCGTTCGCAAGCAGCGTGTATCGTATGGATTCATGTTACAACGGTTTCTTTTTTTTTTTTTTTAATTCAGATCGACCAAACTTATTCACGTAGGCTTGGATATAATCGGCTGGTATAATCAACTAACTATATCCCACTACCACTTCTGAAATGTTGGACTGTTACAGTAAAACGCACTTTAAGAATCACTTAATATTTTATTCCACTGACTTTCTTGCCACACGGTTAACAATCGACTGACCCAAGAGCTAACGCGCTACACCGGCAACCGACAAGAGTGGGGATTCGATGTAGCGCGCCAACTCGGTCGGTAAAACAGTATAACTTTAGGTTTTAAATACAATCCCAAATAATTCTACATTTAGTTTAAATATTCAATTTAACGGTATATAAATTACAGGAATTAATAAAAGCATTACATTGAATGTAGGTCTATTTTTAACTCAATTGATAAAGCGTAAATAAATCAAAAGTAATGCCATCTAGTGGTATAAGATGACAGTCATATTAGCTTACATCAATGACCGTCACCATAACCAATGACAACAGAAAATACATACAATAATAATCAATATCATAACTTATTTTTAACAACATTCTAACAAAAGTACCAACGTCGCTTTTAATGTGTGTTTGTGTATTTTTTATAAATTTACTATATACAGAAACGATTATTTTATGTTAAAGGAGCTGATGGATGCTACTGCAAGTACCAAACTCGTCGCCGAATTTTGAACTGACTCAATTTGAATTATCATCGACACGCTAAGAAGGAGAAGATTTTATGTTACAGCGAATACATAATGAAGTTTCTGATAATCGCTCAGGGTAAGTATAGCTTATTATATTACTATATTGTGAGATTTAAGAATTCAATGATAATTAATATTATAATTCACCTTCATATTCACTAACATATTGTCAGGACTTTGTGTTAGGTACTTCAGCTTCTAACTTTCATGAAACCTGAGGAAATCTTTTTTATCTAAGTGTGTTGATGTTTCTGTGAGATTAATTACTAAACATAAAACTAGATAATTAAAACTAAAATAACAACAAATTATAAAAGGGCGTCAAAAAACTCCTCCTCAACGCTGTCAGCTGGTAACGTGCCCAAGAGACTGGCGGCGTTGCCACGTTGAATGGCAACACTTAGCCTCTGGCCAAAGTAAAACCCAGCCCTTGGGTCACGGGAAGCGTCAACTAGGCGTTTCGAAATTTCCTTAAAAAGGCTGTGAGCACTCGGACCCCACGGCCCCAGAGTTTCAACCCCAAACGGCTCGAAGATATAGTTACCACAAAGGTTACTATATTTACGCCGCTTGAGGTTCTCCGCAGCCGCAGCGGCAGCGCCAGCACAGCACGATGAGCTTGGAAGATGTGATGGCGCAAGAGTATCGACGCATGTTGCGTCCCACACTAAAGGCCTACCCATCTTCCAAGGAAACAACGACATGCCGTCCGGTCTTTTGCCATCGTCGCGTGCCAAGCCATTGGGCTCTAAGATAGCTGGAACGCCGACGGTAACAAGAGCTCGACGGATGATGTCATTTATGTTCGCGTGCCGCGCAAAACGGCCCGCACTTCGGCTGCATGACAGGCCGTGGTGTCCGAGGCTGTTGACAGCTTCACCACAGTGACAGCGATGAGGAGTGCAGCAGGCGGCACCAAGACGTAAGGAAGCAGCAAGGCGGAAGGTCGTGTCGTCGAACAAAGTGCCTATGCTCGACGACGGGAGTGCGTGAAGCCAAAGACCCGACTCCCATTCACCCACAGCAAGCAGTCGCGCACGCTCAGCAGTAGTAGCAGCTGTGTGAAGTAAATTGTCCTAAACTACTCTGCAGGGCGGCTCGTCCCACCGTCTCTGGGAAAATGGATTGTCGGGTTCTTCAGTATTCGGGCAAGCGAGTTTCCAAGCATCGATGGCCTCGGAGAGGCACGGCACATCAAAATCAATCAGTGTGGAAGCCAGGATATTCCTGATTAATTTCTCAGTGCCGTGGACCGAGATATGAAAGCCGGTAAACTAATACTAGAAATTTTCTGTGAGATGAGAAAATAAAGTTCCGTAAGTCTATACGAAGGATAAATAATTTTCAGGGTACTTCAAGCAGTTCACGATCTTACAGCATTGAATAATTTATATTCCAGTTTTAAACTTCGAGATTGGATCTGGTTGGTGGTTTCTACATTTAAGTTGTGACTGAGCCTTAAAAGGCGTTTGTAACAACATATACATGGCATTGTTTATCAACGATGTCATATTTTTATAAAAAAACCTTCCATTTAAATATAAGTTAGGAAGCTTCTTTACACATCCCATCCATACTAATATTGTAAATGAGAAAGTCACTCTGTTTGTTCGTTTGTTTGTTACTTTTTCCCGACTAAACAGCTGATCGGATGTTAATGAAATTTGGCAAGAAGTTAGATTTCAACCTGGGCAAGGACATAGGCTATATATCATCACGCTACGACCAATAGGAGCGGAGAAGTGTTGCGAAAACGGGCAAAATGTGAAGCAGACGAAGTTTCGCGGGACAGCTAGTATTACTATAAATGAGCAATATTTGTAAGTATGTATGATACTTAAATTATTTTTATTCACATTCTCGAAAAAGGTTTTATCAATTTCGATGAAAGCACTATACGTGTTAACGGGGCGAAAATTTGAACTATATAGGTCGCATATCAGGGAAAATTCGTTTTTTCCATTTTCTTCCGATCAGAGTTCGGTCACCCAGGCACTACTAACCAAAGTTGGGTATATAAACAAACACCAATATCTAGAACTAACCGTTTGAGGTTTTCATAAGGAAATTATTTCAGAATTGGTATATCGGAATTATATTATCTTCCCACAACACAAGGCACCCAGGTATTAAGCCGATTTAATACCAAATCACTATTAAATGTCACGATGATATTTGGGAAACCTTACTGGGAAGAGGTGTTTCTTGGCATCAGAATAATTTGTAGGCACACCCAGAAATGTTAAACGCGAAAATAGGTGAACAGTGAGCAGTTATTTTCAACCCTATATTGTCTGGATGGGTGGTGTTATTGGGTTTTTTATCAGGAAGTGGCAGCCTGGGTCTGTATTTGTGCCCTATGGTAATAGGCTCGTACCACTTAAAATAGAACTGAAACAAAAATGGCGAAATGAAGGTGTACTAAGGTACACTTGTGATCAACTCTTCGCATTTTACAGGCGTGTGATGTTATTTTAGTTAGAAAAGACACATCCGGATGCATTAAATGAGAAGCATATGGGCTGCCCTTGCCTAAGCCTATGTCCACAGCTGCCCAGCTCTATAAAACAATGTAAGCCAACTTAGAAAGTCCCTTACGTGACGTTAAGTAAAGGAAAAAGTAGCACTATGTAGACTGCACGTGTTCAGTAACATTGAATTAGGTTCTTACATGCCTACGTAAGCTAGATCATGCCCTTATGCCAGCTTTCATTGACAGTATGCGAGATTAGAATTTCATCTCTTGGTGCTGAGCCGAACGTTGAAACTCCAAAAACTTTCATGAGGCATATAGGTGACGCCTTGTGTAAATGACAATGGGCACTGAATGTCTAACTCTAAGCTTGTGTAAGTGCCTGGTCACACAAGTACATATCTAAATCATCATTTACCCTTACTGTTACTTGTTTTTTTCTTCCATCCTCCCCTGTTAACTGTCACGCTTTCATTTATGCCTTTTTATTTCATCATTCTTCACACAATCCATCCATCGTATCCTCGGTCTCCCTCTCCATCCATCCACATTTACATTCATCACATTTACTTTTAGTCACATACGATTTGTCCCTCCTCATCACATGCCCATGAACCAAGGATACCAAGACAGTCGATTCCCTTTTAACTTTTCTGTAACTCGCGCAACTTTCAAACTTCCTCTAATGTATCTAAGTACTTACCTACTCTTAATGGGTTCAGTTACGCTTCGCGGTCCAGGGCTTAGTTTATTAAAACTGACAAATCGGAAGCAGAGTTTTGTCTATCGACGAGGGTTACGGCGATCAGATAATACTCAAGTTTAAGGAAGCTTCGTTAACGGTTTGGTCCCGGCAGTCATTTGTAGAAGTTTAACTTACGTTTAGGATAGACCGAAGCTTCAAAGTCTAACTACTAGTCTTACCAAAGAATATAGTGTTGTGCAGGTCGGGTACACTACATAAATACGAAAAACTTTATTCCGATAGACACAAATTCGAATTTCAAAATACCGATTGTCATAATTCCCAATGGTTCAAAATTCCTACTCCGACTTATCATTACTCCTATTTTTATAATTCCTAAATTTCAATATTCCTCACGTTTATAATTACTATTCTCAAAATACCGAGTTTCAATAGATCGAATAACAAAAAATCCCACTTAATAATAATTCGAAACATCAAAAATACGAATTCCGATTATTAAAATACCGATTAATACAATTCCGAAATAAAACGCCATGTAAAACTTAATAGCAAGACAAATAAACACCTAATGCATGCAACATGCAAGCAGGCATGCAACATGCAAGCAAGCAGGCATGCAGCATTTAAGCAGCAAGAAGCAGGCATGCAACATGCAGCAGCATGCAAGCAGGCAAGCAGCAAGTAAAGTAGGCATGCAACATGCAGCAAACATTATTTCTGTCACGGCTCCGGCGCTGCGGGGTTTGGGCGGCCCCACGCGAGCTTATCGTCGCCGGGGCCGCTCCACCCCTCCGCGCCTACGCGGGCTTAAATTACACTCTAGGGGCAGGGAAGACAAGACTGCGTCAAGTCGGTTTTAGGGCGATTCGTTTCTATCACTAAAATTTGTAGCAGAACATGTATTGTTGACTTTTAGTTTATTCGAAGTATTGAAAATCGGAATATCGTTTTTCGGACCGAGAACCCTTCGAGCATCTGATTCTTCGAACGTATGAAAATCGGAAAACTAACAAATCGCATTTACGACTTTCGGTAAAATAAATTTCGTGATATTAGACATTCTTTCATTCATTCTTAGGTATTATGAAATTCGGACTTTTGGCACTCGGATAATTGAAATTCGGAATAAAATATTTCGGAGTATTTGGGTGTTCCCGTGCAGGTCAAATAGGCAGCAAACGCTCTATGTATAATAGCCAGCTACTCAACTGGTAACGGTTTGACTGGACGCTAACCCAACATAGGTGACAAAAGGCTAGGCAGATGATGATGATTTTAAGATGTCAAAATAAATAAGCTGGCGCAGTGGCTCAGTCATTCTGCACATCTACCTTCATATCACGAGTACGATAGCCTTTTTCCCAACTATGTTACGGTCGGCTTCCAATCTAACTAAATGGATGCGATACTACTTGGTAAGACTGGTTGTCTGACTTTCGGGCCACTGACCACCCGTAACGATACTGTTAAACATCCACAAATGACAACCTTGGACGTGCTATGTTAGGTTCGATTCACACACAGAACAAATATTTGTAAAACCTGTAAATAGTATATCCAATTTTCTTTCAGGCTCTTTGTGTTTATCAACTCTATACACGGACAAATTCATAGTGTAAAAAATAAATAAAAAAGAATCTCCATTAGTCCAATACTCTAAAGGCTGGAGGCGACAAAAAACAGGGACGGCAAAAAGCCTTCCGTATCACACGCATCCGTTGGCAGAGCTATTCAAACTTGGTTCGAGTAACCCTGAAACGAATTTTCCAAAGTTCGGGTCAATGCACAAACATTTTGAGGATGATCGCGACAATTTTTTGTCTGTTTTCTTGATCGTTGGGATAAAGAGGACGAATGAACCTGAAAAAAAATAAGTCAGTGTGGATAATGTAAGGTAAGTTGTGACTTGGCAGTTTAGAAAATAAGGCACTTGTGGATTTTCACCGCTCGACTCGGCTCCTAGAGTTAAATTCTAACAGGACAACAATTTTTAGACATTCATTAGTGTCGTTTAGTATAAAGACGGACATTTGTACCACGTGTAACTAAGTAAGCATATATAGGGTGTCTGGTAATTAGTGACCGATACTTAAACACGTGATTATATTCATGATAACAAACAACTTTCCCAAAGAAACATTTTTTTTATACTCATTTACTTATCACAAGTTTATAGGCCAGAGGCATGCACGCGGGAATTTCAAACGACATTGTGATAAAAGTGATATGATAACTCATATCATGAGTACCTACAATCGTGAGTATAATCATGAGTATAACCATGAGTATTATCATGAGTATAATCATGAGCATAATCATGAGTATAATCATGAGTATTCAGTATAATCATGAGTTAAATCATGTGTTTAAGTATCGGTCACTAATAGTCACCCTATATGTTTATATGTTGTAATATATGGTTTTTAATTTGGTCCCACACTAGGAATTAGAATCCTGTATCGTGGGTGCGCTAACAAACTTTTAAACTCAGATTCTGAAACAGCAAGACCCTCACATACACTAACAGCTAGACTAGGACCAACTTCCTGTAGGCCATAAAAATATTTGTTCCCTGCGGGAATCGAACGAGAGCCACGCAGCGCAGCAGCCAAACGCTCAGCCACTGCGCCAACCGTGCCGCCAAACGCAATTTCATCAACGTTATTCGAATTATTTTTGAATGATCGGTGTTAGGTTCGTAAATGGCAGAACCAAATCAACTGAACGATTAACCAGGGATTCGTAACCTTTGATGTGGATTTAACCGAAAGGAGCTTTGATGTGGAAAACCGATAATACTAACTGGTACTAATCGGTAACATATTGGTACCTACATAATATTTGAGATATTTTCGCTGTCCTTTTGATATTGACGGCCCATATAGGTTGATGTCGGTTTCGTTTATTTAATTTCGGTCAACAGTAGTTATTAATCAAACTATCTTGATATTAGGAAACTATTGGAAACCTAGTTTGAAGCCAAACTTTCCATCTTGGGTAAAAGGGCATATTACCTGAAAGATTATTGAATTTGATTAAAAGTAGGTACTACCGGCTCGTTTAAAAGAACATTAAATATGAATATTAGTGCCTTTTTGATGAGGCACAAAGAAACTGGTTTTTTTTTTTTATTACTAACTCGGATTTTATTAATGTACCTACCTACTGCACGTTCTGTGACAACCGTCCGTGTGTAGCTGAGTGATTGCCTCGTTGGTCTAGTGATCTCCAGTGCGACAGCTGAGCAAGAGGTTTTGGGTTCGATTCCCGGATCGGGCAAATAGTTATTGGGTTTTTTCATCAAGAATTTCTCAGCCACGTAGTCTGGAATTGTACCCGGTTGATGGCGATAAGCTCTCCTCCCAACAAACATAACTGGCGACATGTAGTTGTACTATTAGGTACACCTCTGCGTCACCCTTCAGCGATTACAGCGTGATGTTGTGTGTTATGTGTTTGTTCATCATTCATCATCATTTCAGCCCTTTTAACGTCCACTGCTGGACATAGGCCTCCCCCAAGTGTCGCCACATTGACATAACATGGGGGGTTTTGCCATAATCGCCACGCTTGGCAGGCGGGTTGGCGATCGCAGTACGGTTGTTACAAAAGCACAGAGAACGCTGCTGCCCATTCTCTGGCAAGTCCCTCAGTCGCCTCTTACGACACCCACGGGAAGATATGGGATGGTGCTATTCTTTACGTCCGACACCATACAGAACAGTCCGACACCATACAGAACTGTGTTTGTTAATGTGTTTGTTAATGCACATAAAAACAACGTATCCACACACTTTTTTCTCATCGTGGCATTTTCTTCCCACGTTCATCAGCTGCTTATTCCAAACACATTTCGTTCCCTTTAGCTGCTAGTAACTTCAATAACATTCATCTTCAAATCTTAAGTTAGTTTTTTTTAAGTTACCCTCTCATTTTTAGGGTTCCGTAGCCAAATGGCAAAAAACGGAACCCTTATAGATTCGTCATGTCTGTCTGTCTGTCCGTCCGTCCGTATGTCACAGCCACTTTTTTCCGAAACTATAAGAACTATACTGTTGAAACTTGGTAATTAGATGTATTCTGTGAACCGCATTAAGATTTTTACATAAAAATAGAAAAAAAAACAATAAATTTTGGGGGTTCCCCATACTTTGAACTGAAAACCAAAAATTTTTTTTCATCAAACACATTCGTGTGGGGTATTTATGGATAGGGCTTCAAAAATTATATTGAGGTTTCTAATATCATTTTTTTCTAAACTGAATAGTTTGCGCTAGAGCCACTTCCGAAGTGGTAAAATGTGTGTCCCCCCCCCCTCTAATTTCTAAAGTAAGAGGCAGAAAATTCTGAAAATATTTAGGTTTGTAAAACGTAAAAAAAACTATCAACGAAAATTGGTTTCAATAAGATATGATGTTTAGTTTTTGAGATATGGGACTTTTTCATCAAACTGCAGCAGTAACTTTGTTTTTCATTAACATACTATGAAAAACAAATTTAGTTTTGCGGTTGAGTGGAAGTTTACTAATACTACTACTATGAATGACAGTTCAAAATCTTGTTATTATATTGTTTGGGGCTATGGAACCCTGTGTGCGAGTTAGACTCACACTTGGCCGGTTTTTTAACTTTTTGAATGTACAAATTAGCTTCTTTCCTCTTTATCATCAAGGAATAAGCAAGTTTGTTACAGCGTATGAATGTATATACGGTACATTTTCTATAAAAATAAATAAAATTGAAGTGTCTGTTTGTAATATTAAAATAACCGCTTTTCACTACATGCGTATGAATGTATATACGGTACATATACCAAAATAACATTTTTTACAATTTTGTCTGTCTGTCTGTCTGTTTGTTCCGGCTAATCTCTGGAACGGCTGGACCGATTTTGAGCTGATGTAATAAGAAATAACAAAGGGTACTTCTATTTTCGAAAATATCTAAAATAATTTAAATAAAAACACAAAAAAAATAAAAACACTAAAGAAACTAAGTAACTTTTTTGTTAAATTCCACGCGGGCGAATTCGCGGGCAAGGCTAGTTTCGAATATTATTGTTTCAACTACTATTGACTTGAATGAAACATATTTTAAAGAAGCACAATTATGAATTTTATATTTTTTTTTTATTTATCAAACTTCTCAAACAGTAGAATTATTTTTTACCAAGTTAAAATGTTGTGCTACAAAAGTAATGACAAAAACGACTCGCTGCAAAATCGACTCCTCGTAGTCTTGTCTGCCCCACCCTTAGAGTGTAATTTAAGCCCGCGTATAATTGCGATTAATGTTCACTTTTTTTTTCATCGTTATTTGTTTATTATTTTTTCATCTGAAGAATTCCTACCAGGTTCATTTGTGTATATTTAATATCCGGCACAAGATTCATTCAATCCATATTAAGATAGAGATAATGATGTTATTCTAAGCCAGGCCTTACAATATTAGGGATGAATGAGTGCGCAAAATATCATCATCATCTTCCCGCCCTTGTCCCATTTTATTTGGGGTCGGCGCAACACGTTTTATTTTTCCATTCTCCCCTGTCAGGCGTCACAGCATCATTAACTCCTTTCTCTTTCATATCATGCCTCACAACATCCATCCATATTTTCATTGGATGCGATTAAAATATAAATATATCCCACAAAGGAAATAAAACGTAGATGTTGATTGATAAAAATATATTTATTTAGTATACGAATTACGCTACTAAAACACAATAGCTTATATTACAAAATAATATGGCAGTGAGCATCAAGTAACGAGGAGCTAGCCGTGCGGCCGACGCCCCCCCGCACGCTCCTGTGTCATGGTAATAGTCCTGTTATTTGCTAAACGTTATCAAAGTGGCAGAGCACATTCGCTGAAGAACAACCGATTAATTCACATTGTAACGGATCAATCAATTGTTATTGAGCGAGTAGTCGTTGGGTAGCTTATAGGGGTTTGGGGATGGACTCTCCCTCCGCGGTGAAACCTTTCTCATCAGCACCGTAGACGACCTCCACGAGCTTGCCGTTATCGTCGATGTAGCTGTAGGTGCCGCGGACGACGACGACGTTGTGGGGCTTGTTCTCCTCATCCAAAACTTCCTTCAATGTACCTTCTTCTTTGCGTTTGCTGCCGTCCGCAGATTCGTAACTGTTGATATTGCATATATTAATAACATTTCGTGTTATAGGGAACTTTATACGGCTACACACACTTGTAAAGTAGATAGATATTTAAGTAGAAATCAAATTAAAAAGTTTTACCCAAAGCGGTATGAACCTTCGGGGTCCGTTTCGCTTTGGTATTTGAGGATTTCGATGGAGTTCGACTCCTCAGCGGGGGCGGCGGCGGCGACGGCCACGAGGGCAAGAGCGACAAGGATCATCTGGAGACCAAACACACGTATAAATAGAGCATAAAATATTGAAATACGAAACAAACCAATAAAGATACACAAAAGAGACACTGGAGTTGAAATAAATATAAATGTACGTTTTAGACAGCTACACAAAAAATAATATGAAATTGTAAATAAGGATAGAATACTCGTTATATATAAATACACGTACGGATTTCATTTTGATAGGCTTTGTTCGGTGGCTGCTGTGCGACTGATGCTAGATCGATCTCAAAATGAGCTTTTATACATTTCTCTGACTTCTAACATCACGCATGATGTACGATGTCGCTAATCCGGATTTGGTCTTTGATAGGCACAAATGTGCGTGATATTTATTTTTAAGTTGACATTAACCTTTAACCACCTGTTTTAATAATTAATTATTTGTAGAAAATGCAAATCAAAATACTTTTTTAGGTTTTGACAAATAAAACAAGTTACGTGTATATTATTATTGGATACGATTTAATTAGGTCATAAATTATTTATCTCAGTAATAGTTTACTTAAATAAATGTTCTTTGGATGAAGGTAGTGTAAATAAATACAGGAAGAAGCACTCAAGGTTCGCGGCAGTTTAAGGATAAAAGATCTTTGGGCTCCAGTTTTGCGATATGCGAGCCCTGAGAGGAATAGGGGGAGACCTTTGGCAGGAGTAAAAGTGACAGTGCAAGGTAATAAAAGGTAGAGCAGAACCGGTGCAGCCATGTTGAGGAACACCTGCGAACACTGGACTTTTATTTGTCTAAGTTCGGTGTCGAGAGCCGCGTCCGCATTCATTTAAATTTAAAAAAAAAAAAAATCCTAAATTTTAATTTTATTAGCTGTTGTCGAGTAGTCTTATCCCGTGCCCTCTCGAACCAGCTCTAAGCGCCTAACAGTCGTATGTAAAACAAGTCAAAGTGTTTACTTGAAGTACATATCATTATTTAAGATACGATTATTATTATGTAGCTTAGTAATTGCTGCTGCAAAAGTAAGAACTCTTAGCTTTGCTTTCTTTGTCGTTTCTATTTCGTTTAAATTCTTGTCTATTGCTTATAAAAATTGCATAAGTAGGTAATTACTTTAACTTGACTATACATACTGGGGAAGACATCGCGCCTCTTTCATGGCTGGACTCGAGGGCGCCTTCCACCTTCAGGAACCTATTGCATGGATACTCTTACCCGGTGGACACTGTACATAAGGCTGACGTGACCCGCCGACCCGCCCAAAGCCATTTTAGTCTGCAGCCTTTTCACCTACGAGTACCTACATCTTTATTACCCCTTTTGGAGCGCAGCGTGGTATTACGACTTCTGCCCGCTCTCTTTACCATATCTCTTTGGCAAACCTGTGATTCGGTGAGCGACCAGGTCTAATACGGGATGCAAACCAACAGCTAAGCTAAGTTAGTTCAGCTTGGCTCGCTTAGCTGCCGCAGTTTTTCATACTTGTGTGCAAACTGGAAACTATGCAACACGTATGAAAAACTGCGTCAGCTTTGCGAGCTTGGTCTCTGAATCGAACGACTTGGCGCAAAAACTTCTGTAAATTAGACATTTTTTTTTCGGCTTGCTTATTTGTTACATTTAATATTCATATTACACCAAAGAAACGTAACCAATTTATTATAGTAAATAAACGAAAGATAACATATTAATAAATGATAAATAAGATCTTCTGTTTCATCATAATCATCATCATCATTTCAGCCGAAAGACGTCCACTGCTGGACATAGGCCTCCCCCAAGTGTCGCCACATTGACCGGTCCCGTGCGACTCGCATCCAGCGGATCCCCGAAACCTTCACCAGGTCATCGGTCCACCTAGTGGGAGGCCTTCCAACGCATCGTCTCCCGGTTCGCGGTCGCCATTCCAGAACTTTTCGGCCCCATCGGCCATCTGTTCTGCGAGCAATGTGCCCTGCCCACTGCCACTTAAGTTTGGAAATTCTTCGGGCTACGTCGGTAACCTTGGTTCTCTTGCGGATGTCCTCATTTCTGATTTGATCACGCAAGGAAACTGACTGACTGAGGAAACGAGCATAGCTCTCTCCATTGCCCTTTGGGTGACTTTGAGCCTTCTGATGAGGCGCATTGTGAGCGGCCACGTTTCAGTCCCGTATGTAATCACTGGCAACACACACTGGTCATAGACTTTCGTCTTGAGACACTGCGGTAAGTTGGACGAGGACTTCTGTTTACCTGTGACAAACAATAAATAAATGAGATGAATATGAATAAATCTAAACGGAATCTTGAAACTTTTTTTGCGAGTCAATCCTGTTGTGTCAATGTCATTTGACCAGACGTTGCCCCACACTAGGAATTTCTCCTGTATCGTGGGTGCGTTTGCAAACATTTAAACTCACATACACAAACTGCCAGACCCGGAACAACTACCTGTAGGTCATACAAATATTTGTTCCGTACGGGTATTGAACCCGCGACACGCATCGCAGCAGTCAATCGCTCAGCCACTGCGCCAACCGTGCCGTCATTGCTTGAATAGGGGTGATTTTTAAGTAGCGTTCCCAATGGTACTAATATATGCTTTAATATATACAAATAAATAGTTTTAAACTGTGAACATTTTTAATGCTATTTTTAAAAGTTTCTACTAAAATCGAGTAGATGTTTCAAAAACTCATTATGGTACGGAATATAAAATATTTCCATTAGACAAGGCTTAGCTAATATAACCATTGTAATCTGGCAATTATAAGGAAGAAATCAATAGACGTTTCATTAATAAATGCCACAATTTATGTAGTGGGATTATTCTCCAAACAAAAAAATGTCTCCTTTCGAGTAAAGAGGTCCAAACACTGCTTCGACAATGTTACGCCGTTTGTTGTCTGCCGCCGTCAGCAATCGCGGCACCCACCGTGCTGACAGCTTTCTTACACTTACCTTATTCTATAAAATATATGATTGCCGTTCTGCATGATATTATTATGCCTATGCTACTTTGCGCACTTTTGTCGTCGATCAGCGAGAATCATATTTTGTGGACTTTTGAACATTTCCTCAGTGTGCCTGCGAATATAATAATATGTTTTTGAGTTTTAAATGAGGGTCCCGTAGGATTAAATTTTATGTTTTCGGAGCTATTGAAGAGAGAGAGACTGACAGAGTCATTCTTTTAAGCGGGACATTATAGCGAAATCGGAATCCCTGTGAGATACCGGAAAACTTTCTCAGTAGACTTTTTATAATGAAAACAATGTTGATATACTTAATTATGATATTGGGTCAACTGTGACTTGTCCATAAAAAAAAATTGCTTAAATATGGGATATTAAATCGATCGCGAACCCGCCTGCCAAGCGTGGCGATTATGGCAAAACCGCCCAAAATGTCACAATGCGACACTTGTGGGAGGCCTATGTCCAGCAGTGGAAGTCCTTTGGGCAGAAATGAAAAAAAAAAATGGGATATTTATTTTGTGTTCTTATTCAGATTACCTGTAGAAATACCGATAACACTGACACCAAAATCAACTGCAGCTATTGTAGATGGATTTTTAATTGGCCTATGAACAGACGACAAAACAAACATCTTTAAAAATAATTCCCTGCAAATCAATACTCATAAAAATATATTTATTACGCTTGTCTTAAGTGAACTATTGTGGTAGGTTATGAATGTAACATTAGGGTTTGGGAATTCCCGACAATTTCAAAGTCCCGGGACATGAGACAGGCTACAAACAAAGAACCGGGAATTCCCGGGTTTCTTTTAATTTTTTTGGTTATTTTTTTAAGATGGTTAAACCTTTTTGATGAATTTTAATTGAGTTAAATTATTCTGGTGAAACGTATTATATAAAGGCATTTTTTTTTGTAAAATCAACATTTATTAAACAGAAAATTTAATCTTAATAATTTTAACGTTTTAGTTAGTTGTCTTAATAATTGCTTTTTTTATTTCTTTTAATCACACACAGATTCACTTTAAGCAGTAAAATCTTATAGTTATAAAACGAACTTGGTTAAAAATCATACTAATTCTTACTATTGTCTAGTAATTCTAGTATCTAATCATTGGTCATAATCACAACATTGTTAATTCTCATAATCACCGTTTTTTTCATAATTAAATAATCTAAATATAAATAATAAAACAGACTTATAAATAATTCTTTTAAATAATCAACTAACACATTAATTAGACTTCTTTGCTGATTTAATAAAATAGGCTTTTAAAAAATCAGAGCGTCAACAGCTTTGTCCGACAATCTGTTTCTGATTTTTGTAATAGTGCCACCGGACAAGGTGAACACTCTCTCGTTTTCAAAAGATGTCAGTTTAATTGTAGTTAAGGCTTTATACAGTAGTTCCAAAGTTTCTGTACGTTTCTCGATTGCTTCAAGCATCTTAAACTCCTTTTTTAATGTTGCTCTTGTTTTTTTTTTCTAGAATCTCGGTTACATTTACTTTGATATTTAATAATAATATTTAATTTAATAATAATTTATTAAAAAAAAAAAATAAGGTACACATTAAATACAAGTTTTCTTAAATCTATGTCATGTTCACTCATGGTTTGTCCCTGAACTAGGTAATCCTGTGTTTCAGGCGATAGGAGGTAACATTAATTGATTAAATATAAATAATCACATTTCATATTAATCTTATTGGTACTTAAGTAAAAAGGTGTATAAAATTATAATATCTTAACTTACTAATTGAAAAACCAAAATCTTAAACTTATTGGTACATGTGTAAAAAGGTGTATAAAACTAGAATATCTTAACTTAATTGAAAAAACCAAGATAAAAAAAAAAAAAAAAATATTTACTTTAGCACAAGTAATAACTTCTCTGTATCTTCATAGGACATAGCTTGTAGAGTTTCCTTAAGGATTTTTTTGCAATTATTATAATTTAGGGAGTACATGCTCCCATTTTCATTTAGCCTGTTATAGAGTAGCGGTCCGAGGTACATATAAAATTTTGCTGTAAAAGCATGTTTTGTACTTTTTTGAGGGCAAACTATATCTTTTCGTCTCCTTTTAGTAAATTCAGTGCTGTATGGAAGTGCTGCGTGTTGTTTTAGTACAGTGCTCATTACAAATAACTGTCGAACTGTTAGCACTTCACAGGATTTATACAGGAGGTTTGTGGGGAAAAGGAAAGGGCGGCAAGTAGCCACCTTGAGAATAGCTCTTTGAGCTCTTTCAATGGCCAATAGCAAAGTCTTATTTAAAGCTTCCATATGCAGTTTGAAGAAAAGGGTTTCATCTAATATAATTCCCAGGTATTTTACTGTATCTGTCTTTTTAATATTAGCACATTTACACTGGTTATCTCCAGGGACTGGGCAACAATGAGCATGCAACGATAAGGGAATATTCGATATTTGCTTGCGCATCGAAAACTTAATGTAATTTGTCTTCTCTGCATTTAGAGTTAGTAAGTTATTTTGAAGCCATTTATTTACAATATTAAAACCGTGTTGTGCAAGATTGTAGACTTCATATTCTGAGTCAGCCGAAAAAAGTAGAAGAGTATCGTCTGCGTAAGTTATGATAGTGCCATGCTCTAGCTTTAGATTGCACAGGTCATTTATGTAGATCAAAAACAAGGTGGGTCCTAAAATACTTCCTTGGGGTACACCAAAACATGTGTTTTTTTGAAAAGCGCTAAGAATGTTGCCAATCTTTACGCATTGGGAACGATCTTCTAAATAACTTTTGAACAATTTCAGCTGGGTGCCTCTTATACCCATGATCTCAAGCTTGCGCAACAGAACAGGAATGGAAACGGTGTCAAAAGCTTTAGCGAGGTCCAGGAAAATTCCTACTGTGTGGTTACCCTTGTCCAGTTTTTGCGCTAGGTAGTCAGTCAGATGGTGTACCGCATCAGCAGTTGAAACTCCAGACCTAAATCCAAACTGCCGTTCAGAGAGAATTGATTTATCTTCCAAATATTTTAACAACCTTTTGTTTATAATTTTTTCCAATATTTTAGATATTGAAGGCAGTAGAGAAATAGGTCTATAGTTCGTCACTTGCTCTTTGCTGCCTGATTTATAGACAGGGACAATTACAGCTTTTTTGAGACACTCTGGAAAATTACCTGAAGATAAACAAAGGCGGAAAATACAAGTCAATGGCCGTACCAAAATGTCCTTGAATTTTTTGATAATTTTACTAGAAATGTTATCCCATCCTACTGCACAATCTTCCTTCAAGGTCATAATTATACTTTCCACCTCAGTCTCGTCAGTATCTAGCAGCGCAAAGGATGTTAAAGCAGTGCTGCATGTTAAAGGAGTGCTTGTTAGATTTTGGGATTGACACAGATTTTTTTCTGCCAGACACTTTCCAACATTAACAAAGAAATGATTTGCTATGTTAGCGGATTCCAGCGGTGACGAGTGTGCTTGTAATAAACCTAAAGATGACTCATATTGTTTCGTGCTATGCGTTGCGTTTTTAATATTTTTCCAGATCTTTTTACTATTTGTTCCAGCCTTTTCCAATTCCACTTTTTCGTAGTTGCTTTTAATTTTTTTAAGGAGATCATTGCAGAAATTTCGATATCTTTTGTACGATATTTGCAAAACTGTACTGTCCGGATTAGATTTAGCTTTCACATGCAGTTTATCCCTATATTTCATACAGCGTATAAGACCTGGTGTAATCCATGGTTTTAAGTTGTGATTTTTGTTGCTCAACTGCGATATGATTGTGTTTTTCTGAATTGCATTTCGTAAGTTATCAAGTACATACATCATGCAAAACTGCGGGTCAGCGGAATTATAGACTGGATCAAAATTGATGACGCGTAAATCTTCTTCAAGTTTTTTCATATTCAGTTTTGAAATATTGCGAGTGTCTTGTTTAGGTAATTTACAATTTAGGGTAAGTAGGGCAGCACAGTGATCGGTTATTGTTGAGTTAACAACAAGTGCAAGTGAAGGGAAATTCGATTTAAGCATAATATGATCCAAACAGGAGCCACTGTGATGTGTAGGAAAGCTGTGTGCTGGGAGCATGCCATGAAAGGCGCATAGGTTGAGGTAGTCCTGAGCAGACGCATCAGCACTTCCTGGTAGAATATTGATATTAATGTCTCCAATTACAACCGTGTTTTTGACGGATGACAGGGTTTGCAAGGTCTCATTCAAAGAGTCAGTAAAGAGGCTAGTATTTTTAAATGACGGCGGTCTGTATAATGCTAATATCGCAAATTCTGATCCAATTGTAACTAACAGTCTGTTACATTCGTGCATATTAGGTTCCTGAACAGAGACATTTAGATGATCTCTTGCATAAACTATCACCCCATCATTTTGGTTGTAATTTATAGTACTTTTATACATATTATATCCCGGTATTAATGGTATGTTATATTGTTTAGCAAGCCAGCATTCGGTTAAAACAATAACGTCACAATTTATGTTTAACCGTTGCTGAAATGTAGTAAAGCTATCAAAATTCTTAAAGACACTGCGAATATTTTGTGTTAGTATGGTTAGAGGGGTTTTATATTCGGATAGATATTGTTTGCAGTTTTCCGCTTCACAAACTTTGGACTCGGATATAGAGAAATTATCTAACTCGTAAATCAAATTATTTAACATAATTGCAGTTAAAAATAGAAATTTAAAAAAAGGTCAGAAAAATTACTAATTAACGGCGCTCTTAGGCGCCTCCATAATCTACATACCTTTTTTCAGCCATTATTTTAGCCGGGCAGTCCGCAGCACCTGTGTTATGCTTGTCTGGGTTTTTGAAGAACAAGCAAGTAGCGCATTTTGGTTGGTCAGCCTTCTTTGGACATTCTTTTACAGAGTGTCCTTGATCACCACAGTGGCCGCAGGTATGCGATGTTTGTCGACATGACTTGGCCGCATGTCCATACTGCTGACACTTATAACATCGTGTGACCAAAGTAAAGTCCCTCACAGGGCATGATGACCAATTTACAAAAACTCGGTCTTGCGATATCAGGGCTTTGCGTATGACTGCAGATACTTCAACTATGTAATTACAGGTCTCAGCGTCTCTCTTACCTGACTTATGACTTATTTGAATTGAGTTCAAAAACGTCTCAAGGCTGCAGTCCTGAAGTTTTTCGGCTAGATTTTGGTTGTATAAACAGGTAAAAACCTCATTTTCCTGCATAGATGTCGGCACTCCTATAATCACAACTCTTGGCTTCCTTTTATGGGGCTCGTCGACTGTAAGGCCTGACTTGGTAAGCTGCACCGACTGTCTTAGCTTCTCGATGTCGTCCTTCGTCTCGGTGCTGATGATAACACCACCGTTTTTCGTCTTGCGCAGGCCTCTCACCTGGAGCTTCATTTGTTCGGGGCTGATAATTTTTTGGACAAGAGTTTTGGTCTCATCGCTGGTCTTCAGCTTGTCACTTGGATAGATGGCCACAGAACTTACATAACTCGGCTGGATGAAATTGTTGGCACCTTTCTTTACCATGTCAGCGAAGGTAGATCCCTGGACAGGTTTCGTCGAATCTTCGATTTTCAGCTTAAGGTTTTGTAGCTGCTGCGAAAGATCGAGTTGGTTTTCGAGAGTCCTGATGTTGTAGTGCGATTGGAGGGCTTTTGCTTTGACGGACTGGTACATGACGGCCATTTGCGAGGTCCCATGACTAACTTTCCGGCTAAGGTTAATGATGCGCGTTTTCTGCTCCACATTCAACTTTCCTTCAGCTGCAATAGAGCACACCTCGTTCAGGCTCTGCTCGATAATCGACATCCAGTTCTGAATTTCAGGCGTCGAGACAACTTCAGGGGCATCCTTCTTTTGGGTAGGCACTTGAGGGGAAGAAGCGGGTACGGCCACGGGTACGGCCACGGGCACAGGTGTAGAAGGCGGGGAGCGAACACATTTACCACTCCGGTTGAATGGACTATCCTCCATCGTGCAGCAGGTTATTTGTTCCTGTTAAAGACAGGTCATTTCTACTTTGTGTTAGTAGAAAATACACATTTAGTAAATAGTATGCGTCACTACTGACGGTTAAACTAGGTCACAGTTTCGCAAGTGATTATTTGTTTATTGAAATAATTGTTCGATACGTCTGTTCACTACGACCGGCAATATTGCAATATTAGTTATTGCTTGTTCTATTTGGTTTACAAAAGTCTCGTCAGGCTAGTAGACCAAGTAATTATTCATTTACTAACAGATGGCGCTAGGTTCCTCCAATTATTTGAAAATAAAAATGATAACATAACAATTTCTACAATCTTGTCTCGTCTCGAGTGTTGAACCGAAAGTCCCGGGAATCGAGACAACTAAAATTACGAAAAGTCCCGGGACTTCAAGACACGAGACGTCCCGGGACCCAAACCCTAATGTACATAGACAACGTCATTGTGCTGTCTGTCCATGAGTCTAGATTTGTGCCCGGTTGACGGCGATAGGGTCGCACCGTATTACATGGGACTTAAACATAATAGGTAAAATGTGTGTACTGTTAGGTACACATCGGCATAGAGCAGTTTTTTTTATTGGTGTGATGTCGTCAAATGACCCTTGCCGGTCTAGGCGGAGCGGAGTGTCAGACTTGTACTGATTAAAACCTATCCATGTTCCTTCTTATCCTTTGTCCTAACCAAAATCAGGGTCAGGCAAATCCGTTCAGCCGTTAGCTCGTGAAGGCGTGACAAACAAATAAACTGATAATATCACGCCTTTAGCCCTTTGTGTTTCAGGGCCAAGGTATCTTAAGCGTCAAGGTTCTTTCGAACAGTCCGGCAGCTCCGGCAGACATCGGCCCTCTCGCCCTTTCCGATTTGCTTACATCTCCTTGAGGCGCGCCTAGACCACGAACGCGCCGTCGACACGCCTGTTATCATACGACGGACGGACGGTGAGCTAGCCCATTACTCACCGTCTACAGGCCCGCCCCTACTGTGGCCGGGGGCCAATAGGTAGCCCCCGATGCCCGGGGCGTCTCCCGCGGTGACTGGGCTCTCTCCCTCTCACGTTCCACCGCCGCCCTCGCTAGTATGACTGCTTCGTAGAACAAGGCGACGGTTTCCCATTCCCTCTCGCTCCTCAGACAGCAGACCTCCACGGTGTGCTTATCCGTGTCCTCCGGGTGATCCTCGCAGTGGTGACACCCAGGCGTTTCCTCCCGCTTGATTCGGTGCAGAAACCTCCCGAAACATAGTGACCCTGTTGCCATCAACCAATCAAAAATCCATTCTCCGTGGTTGCTACTGAGAAATTCCTGTAGGAAGAACCCTTCATTAGCTGATTATAACTATGATATGCTAATGCATAAATCCATGTGCTTTCAACTCATCCTGTGAAGATTAATTGGTCCAACCAATGTCTGTTCGTCCTGTTGGATGAATATTCATACACGTTATTTTTACAATCATTTTAATTGGAGATTGTAGCTCAATATCAACAACATTTATATTTCAATAAAATGAAAAAATGAGCTCTTTTCTCCCGTAAGCGAAATTTCAGGAAGATTTTGAGTAAAATACAATTGGGCATAAATGATGTCAGGTGGCTAGCAGCAGTGTATAAGGTCATTGTAAATCAAATATACTATAAACCCCGCATAAAATTCACGTCAAGGTCACATTATGGCGCGAAAACCGCTTTTGCTTGACTCTTGACGAATATTAATATCCATCAAAACGAAAGACCAAGCGAGGCTTTAAATCGTAGGCATGTATAATGTGTACAGTTCTTCAAATCAGTCTTTCATCATAAAACTTTTGAACCGAGTGTGATTTATTTGTGCAAGTGCTATTGCGATAGCCTCTATCACATGGGACCTAATGCCATCACAACTGGTTCAATCTGTAATCTATTCACAATAACCATGAGGGAATGTCCTTTTTATTCATTTTGTGATCGCTCTGTCTCTTCACCTATACCTTCAAGTAAATTGACGCAGGCAAGAAGGTTGTCAGGCTCTAATGAGATTGGGCTGACCGCGTCAGCCGCTGGACGATGCAACAAAGTCTTTACACAATAGGATAATTTGAACGGCACTGCTTAGTCCGGCGCAGTATACGGTGAGACTAGCTGGACGCTTCGACCAAAAAATGTAAATTAATTCTTTGTCAATGTCTCTTAAGCGCCTCTAAGTCGTCCCGCCAGCATATTTTAGGCAATATTGGTGTAAGAAAATTTATAATGAAGGAATAGTATTATTAATTATTGTCAAGCTATTCACGGAATGTAGTCAGGCAAACGTTACGGTATGTCCGAATTAAAATGTGTTCCGGAAATATTAATGCAAACATACTTACGTTACATTATTATTTGTAAGAAAGGTCATGTTGCGAAATACAGAACCCTTCTTAAATGTTAACTCTCTATTAATAGCCAGATGGAATTGTGATGCGGTATTTCTTCTTAAGGACATTGATCTGAGGTACTGAAACTTGAAAAAATCCAAGACAATGTATTCTTCCGTACCAACACAAAATTATTCTCGTATTTTATTGTCATTATCGTAACGGCCAGCGTTACCTCATGTTTTATTAAATTAAAACAAACATATTCCAAGGTATTTTAGCAATGGTATTGATGACTATGTGTGACCACTAGAATATAGTTATTTAAATTAATGTTCATAAGTTAGTTTTTGTCAAAATGTTTTTTGTCAAAATGTTACCACAGATCTTTTAAGAAAGATTACAAGGATACAGTTATTTCTTAAAATAACACTAGAAACGCGATATTAAACATGTTCACTTTTTTTTTTTGAGTTCCCGATATTTCGGCCGATTCTAGTGTTATTGATAGTACTAGTGACCACGTCCGTTTAAAATTTATATTTCTCTAAAGTTCAGAAAATTTAAAAGTAAATATTAAAATATCGCTTAATTTTCGACCTCCACGCTTACGTAGCCAACGAGCAAAAGCCGGTGAGCAAAACAACATAACATGAAATCACGCTTGTAATAGTATACCCTCATTTCGCCAGTAATGCTTAAGTTCCAAGTAATAATAGGGGCCGAGCGTTTTGCCAACAACCGGGCACAAACCCGGATACCATGGCTGTTATTGAAAAAATTCTGATAGACAACCCACAGTAACACATTACCCCACCTGGGAATCGAATCCATTCATGCTCAGCAGTCGAACACTAGACCAACGTAACTGTGTAGATATAGTAAACCAAAGTTAGGGTTTAAAGAAGAAGTAAATTTGATTTGATTTTTCGTTAACCATATTTTTTTTTGCGTGATGAGAAATTTAAACAAATCTAATCCGTATATTTTAATCTCATCGCTTTCTTTATTCATAGTCAGCTGTTACGAAAAACGCTAGCTCCTAACAATACCTAGTTCACCAAAGCTCCGGTAGCACAATAACATGTCGTTATGGATTCCTTGGGGCCAGATTTTTGCTCCAAGCGATTCTCATTCGACACCGCTTGTCTGCGCGGTCGGGCGATGAAGCGAATCACACGTCGCATTAGCTTGAATGAAATCCGTTGATGCTAGCACACGTACACAAGAGATCTTCCTCTTCAGAATTATTGAATATGTTGCTGGTAGTAGTAGATGGAGCTGACTTAAACCCACCTCGTAACTCACAAATGAGTTCAGGTGAGTGAGGACGCTTCATGAGGCAGGACGCTTCATTGTTTTAGTAACAAAGTGTATTATTATAAAATTGCTTGGGATTCCAGTAACTAAAATGTAAAAATTACTTATTTAAAAAAAATCGTCTTCCAAAAAAAACACGAACGAAAAAATAACGGTATACCGGTATATGGTATATGGGGATTTACTCAGATAGTTTTCATCTTACATAGAAAACAGGTCATCAAGCTGTGGTACTGAATAATTATATATCTAGCTGGGTTTTAGCCCCCAGCGGAGTACCTCAAGGTTCGTTGCTCGGTCCATTATTATTTATCATTTATGTAAATGATATTGACTCTTGTCTGAGCTCATCCAAGTCATCATCGATCATCGACAGCGGACATGATCGCATTTCAAACTGACCTGCAGTGTCTTGAAGTATACTGCCAAAAAAATAAGCTTGAACTAAATCCCAAAAAATGCTCGGTTGTAACATATTCCCGTGGACGGTCAGTCCTAGCCACATCTTATACTCTTCGTCGTCATATATTACCTAGTTGTGGTACTATTCGTGATCTGGGGGTTCATCACGAATCCAAACTCATTTTTGATAAGCATGTTAATGCCATCGTCGCTAAAGCCTCAAAATCCCTTGGTTTCATAATGCGATTATCCAAGTGCTTCACACAAGCTAAAACGTTTAAAATTCTTTACTGCACTTTTGTTAGAAGCCACTTTGAATACGCATCGGAAATATGGAATCCATGCTATCACAAATTATTGACCCGCGTACAAAAAAGAATTATATTTTTTTTGTGGTTTCATCTAAGGATACCGTATCAGTCCAGTAATTATCTCAGTCTCTGGAAAAATATCATCTCTTACCGTTGATTAATCGTCGTGAGATCTCTGACTTTTTTTTTTGTTGAAGACGGTTCGATTGTTCCGACGTTTTGTCAACTTACTACTTTAAAATTCCAAGCAAGTCCAAACGGTTCAATCCACCATTACGGGTGCCATTTGCAAATACTAACTATAGACAAAATTCGTACGTTGTGCGTAGAAGTAGGTACTTTATAAGGTGTGCAAGCAGTTCGACTTTGATATTTTTGAAACTAGGTGTGACCTCGGCAACAAAGTGTTTATCAATGAATTTCTTTAAAGCCTAAATTTCTTTAGACTTCGGTGTCATTATTTTTATTTTGGTTTAATTGAAATTTAAAATCTTGGATCTCATGGTAAGTAACCTGTCGCAATTATATTAATCTTTACATACTTTAGGTGATCTATTTAATTGTTTTTTTGTTTAATTTCTTGACATTATTTGGCAGTATGTATATTTTGTTCCACAGTATATTTATACCAGACAAGCTCTAGACGTGAAGACTTATAATTTTTGTAATTGGCTGTCAGATTATCATACTGTTATTTTTATAAGGAAGCTCTTCAAACTATGTCCTATGAATATACAGAGAAGTGATAAAGTGTGATAAAGTAAATTTGTTATTAGTATCGTTATTTTGCTTTATTTCTTTTTTTTAAAATTAAGTAGCTAAATTAACATAGTATAATTTTATTCACCTTTTCAAATAGGAATTATTAAGATTAATATGTTATGTGATTATGACTTTATTTATATTACATATATACATTATAAGTTTTTAAACTGACATGGTCACTAACACTATCAATAACACTTGTAACGGGATATTTACCATGTTTATTTAATAAAATATGTACGTACAAGTATCAAAATTACAGGGCGTCATAAAATTCGTCCATCGCTGTCAACAGGAAAAGCGCCCAAAACGCTGGCCTCATTGCCACGTTGGATGGCAATGCTGATTCTGTGGGCAAAAAAAAGGCCAGCCCTCTGGTCACGTGAAGAGTCGACCACCCGTTTGGCGATATCTCGATACACAAGGTGGGCACTCGGGCCCCATGGCCCTAGTGTTTCAACCCCAAACGGCTCAAACATGACATTATTTAATCAATTAATATTACCTTCAATCTCCTGAAACACAGGATCACCTAGTTCAGGCACAAATTATGTGTGAAGTTTACATAGTTTTAATTTCTCCTGTATCGTAGGTGCGTTTACAAACATTTAAAACTCACATACACAAACAGCCAGAACCGGAACAACTATCTGCAGGCCATACAAATATTTGTTCCATGCGGGGATTGAACCCGCGACACGTAGCGCAGCAGTTAATCGCTCAACCACTGCGCCAACCGTGCCGTCAAGATTTAATACTTTCGCCAGTTGGTGACTTGTTTGTTTAATTTACTTTTTTGCCACCGACTTCCGAAAGAAAAGTTATTTTCCACTTTTTAGTGTTTTTTTGCATATCGTTTTTTTTTTTTGTAAAATAGATGATCATGCTTTTTATTTATTTTACTATTTATATACACACAGTAGACATCACAGCAAAAAACATAAAATATTGTGAGTACAAAGGTACTGCTTATTTCAAAAGCAATTTCTGGCATCAGACCTGCGCTGTGTCCTTACACAGCGCAGGTCTGATGCCAGAAATTGCTTTATAGCAGCATTTAATTGCTTATTAGCAGTATCCTTATACTGCTGGACATAGGCCTCCCCACAAGGGGCGGTTTGCCATAATCGCCACGCTTGGCAGGCGGGTTGGCGATCGCAGTACGGTTGTTACAAAAGCACAGAGAACGCTGCTGCTCATTCTCTGGCAAGTCCCTTAGGCGCCTCTTACGACTCCCACGGGAAGATAGGGAATGGTGCTATTTTTTACGTCCGACACCATACAGAACCTGACACCATACAGAACCTACAGAATGTAGAAAAAAAAATATGTACATGTAAATAAATGACTATTGAGAGGAAATGTAATGCTCTTTCAATCTGTTGTTGTCTTTAAATCACGAATGCTTAGGCGGAAGTGAGTTCCACAACCTTACAGCATGCACAGAGAAGGAATAGAAGTAATTTATGGGGATGGGATTTAAGGATGGATCTAAGATGCGATCTACGTCACTGGGGCGTGTGTAAGAAAAACGCTCGCGCAAGTAAGAAGGATAGGACGGGTTGTGTTTATGTAGAATATTGAAGAGGAGACATAGGATCCTAGTGTTCCTGCGAAGACGGATTGGGAGCCACTTGAGTTCTTAGCGAAGGTGACAAACGTGATCATTTTTACGGAAACCAAAAATAAAGCGAATACATACATTTTGCAAGCGCTCAAGCTTATTAAGCGCTCTAGCTTTTAATTGTGGTATCTTACAAAAATCCTAGTCAAGTATCAATTCCACATTGTAACAAGACACTAGCACATCGTACACGACGTCGTACGAAAAACAGAAAATGTATAATAAAGAGGATAACTTTAAAATTACCTAAACAAAGCTAGTAAAATTCATTTGGGAACCTCCGCCGGGCCTTTCCCTACCAAATGAAAAAATAATCATCTAAATTGGACCAGTAATCAATGAGATTAAAAAAACACATTAAAAAAAGATGCTGTTCGAATAATTGACGACACGGTTGGCGCAATGGTTGAGCGATCGACTGCTGCGCTGCGTGTCGCGGGTTCGATCCCCGCACGGAGCAAATATTTGTATGGCCTACAGATAGTTGTTCCGGGTCTGGCTGTTTGTGTATGTCAGTTTAAATGTTTGTAAACGCACCCACGATACAGGAGAAATTCCTAGTGTGGGGCAACGTTATAAAAAAAAAAAATAAGATTCAATATTTTTTAATTCTTGTTTATTAAGAAGTCAGTTAAAAATAAAACTTATAAAATATCTGGACTCAATTTCCCATGTATAATGTGAGCTCGGCCATAATTCTACTGTTTGTCGTAAAGGCCCATGGCGTGATGGCCAAGAGGCTGATTCAGAGGGCAGTACTCCTCGATCTGGCTCGTATTGTGAGGAGGTCTGTCTCTGGAGCCGTAACTACCGGTAGCTTGGGGCCTGAGATCGGTGGTGAATATTTTTTTTAATAGAGGAAATAATAATAGTTACAGCTTAAATCACATTAATTTATTAATCTTAAAAAAGTTAAACTACGGGAACTAAACACGGCTAATCGTTAATTCGTAAAAAAATTCAGCATAATTAATGTTATCAGTCCTTGGCTATTCAAATTTGAATGGTTGTTTGTACTTTGTAGTTTTATCTCCTTCAGACGACCTTGGGGATGGATTTGCCGTCAGCGTGAAAGCCGGTCTCATCAGCGAAGTAGGTAATGGTGTCTGGCTCGCCTTCATCATTCAGGAAAGTGTAGGATCCGCTGACAACGATGACGTTTTAGGGCTTGTTGTCCTCATCCAGAGTTTGCCTCAGAACGCCTGTCTCCTGCCTGGAGCTGCCGTCTGAAGCCTCGTAACTGTTGATTTTGTTAAAAGTTAGTTCTACATGAGCAAACATTCGATGTGTAACATGTTAAATGTATGAGACATCTATACTTAAGATTATAAAGAAGTAAATTTGTTAGTAAATTTGTAAATAGGAGGTAATCTTCAGAACCACTGATCCGATTCCGAAAATTCTTTCACTAACGTGAAAATATTATCCCCAAGTGTTAAAGGCTACATTTAATAACACATAACTAAAAACAAACATATATAGGTATACTATCTTATTGCAAAACTGTAATGTAATGGTATTCAGCCCAATATTTTTGAGACTGGAAGCCGACCCTAGCATATTTGGGAAACTGCAATAACCTAGCAAAGTTGGGCTTGGAAGGTGATAATGGAACAGAGAAAAACGAATAGCACATCGCATATAACATACCTATAATTATAAGAGCCATCTGGGTTCGTCTCTGAGCTGTAGCGGATGATTACAACGGCTGGCTTCTTCTCAGTTGGCGCAGCTGAGGCGATGGCCACTAGGGCGAGGGCAACAAAGATGAACTAAAACCAAACATATCAACAAATTGTAGTAGAAAATAGAAAAAGGGTGGTAGGTACCTGAAACTGTATTCTAAGAGACCAAAGAGGATTTTACGTTTTAACGAAGAAAACGAGAATCCATACTAAATAATTCAATTGTTGAAGTTTTGAACTTCTCACAAAATCTTTGTAATCATTTAGCCCACAGAATTATCTCGATAACATCCGTGCCTCGGAAAGCACGTTACGCCGTTGATCCCGGCTGTCATTTGTAGATCTTTGACAGTCGTTACGAGTAGTCAGAAGCTAAAAAGTCTGACATCCAGTTCTACCAACGAGTATCGTATTACCCAGTTACTGGGTTGTGGAGGTCAGATAGGCAGTCGCTTCATGTAAAATACTGGTACTCAGCTGCATCCGGTTAGACTGGAAGCCGACCCCAAGATAGTTTGGGAAAAGGCTAGGCAGATGATGAATTATCTCGATAACATTGGATGCAGTACGCAGGATGTAGGTACGTTCAGTCTGGATGTCTTGCGTCTGACCACCGAAAGGACTATTCCTGCTTGATGCGCCAGGACGCTAGTAACACTTAAAAACTTTCTCCTCCTTAGTCTGGTTGTTTGTTTTATGTTTAATTCCTTTTGACCGAAAAGAGTGGTTAAACATCAGTGATCATCAACAGAGCGTGAGATTTTTGAACAAAATTTTAATATAATTAAAAGGTCTCGTTTTAAGGGTTCCGTACCCAAAGGGTCAAACGGGACCCTATTACTGAGAATTCGCTGTCCGTCCGTCCGTCCGTCCGTCCGTCTGTCACCAGGCTGTTTCTCATGAACCGTGATAGTTAGCGAGTTGAAATTTCTACAGATTGTGTGTTTCTGTTGATGCTATAACATCCGTGCCTCGGAAACATATTTTTTTTTGTTTTTATTATTTGTAATAATATATATACAAAAAAGTTTTTTGTTTTTATAAATAATGGTACGGAACCCTTCGTGCGCGAGTCCGACTCGCACTTGGCCGGTTTTTTTTTTTGCTTTACTCCTATTTGGTCCGCATAAAACAGGCGGTAAGTAGATTCGGTCATCGTTTGCACGGGGTATTAAAAATTAGCAGACGCAGCTTTAGTTGACGTACCTAGCACAGAAAAATAGTATAGATACTAACTTACCGAATTCATGTTGAATTTGATTGTGTGGCTACTTGGTGGGCAACTGATGCTTTTCTGGTCTTAATGTAACCTTTTATACATTTCTATGCTAATTTAAATATACATGTCTAGATATATATATCTTAATTTGAAACACGATCATGATGTTACGATGTGGATCTAACACACACATGCGTAAATCCTACCATACTACATACCCGTGCGTGTTAATATAAAAAAAAAAAAAAACTAGAAATATTAAGAAAAAAATGTGAGTTGTAAACTTGAAATGAAAACTAATTTTAATTTACAACACTCTAAGTCAAATATTAATATTATAATCGGTCGAAATGTGACGACTCATGTTGGCCCGACATCCATTTTTTAATGTTTTTTTTTTTAAATCCCTTTATGTCACTGTATAAATATCTAATAAAAAATTACATTTGAATATGATTGCATTTTTAAACAATTTCTTGTTACCTTCTCATTACTTATAAAATCTACAAAAAAAAAATGCGAAAAATGCCTCATTCATTGGTCGCTGGTCATAATAATGCACTAAAAGTAGCCAAGACTATGCTGTAATACTAATTGTACCATACAGAACAGCGGATCTACTATTGAGAAGATCCGCTGTTCTGTATGGTGTCGACGTAAAGAATAGCACCATCCCATATCTTCCCGTGGGTGTCATAAGAGGCGACTAAGGCACTTGACAGAGAATGGGCAGCAGCGTTCTATGTGCTTTTGTAACAACCGTACTGCGATCACCAACCCGCCTGCCAAGCATGGTGATTATGGCAAAATCCCCCAAAATGTCAATGTGGCGACACTTGGGGGAGGCCTATGTCCAGCAGTGGACGTCTTTTGGGCTGAAATGATGAATGATGATGAGATCCGCTGTAAACAATGGTTAAAATAGTAGGTCCCCAAAATTAAAAAAAGTTCTGTATAAAGTAGGCAGGAATAAGTAAGTAAGTAAGTAAGTAAGTATTTTATTTCGCAAATATGGGTACAGTACATGGTGATAATTATAAAACAGGTAGGTTCAGCCATATTTTACCAACAGGCATGCAAAAGATATAGTTTGAAGCTAAAACAATAAATGCAATAAATAAAACAAGTTATGCAAAATGTGTCTGTTACAATAGCAGCTATCAACGTTAATCTCTACAAACAAAATTCGCAGTTTATATAATAGTGTTCTGAAGGAATCATTAGGACTGATTAGTTAAATTCCGTTGAGGTCAAAAATGTGTATGAAGAGAAAATACTTTAAAATAAAAAACAAAGCACCGTATTTTCTTAATCGATTTAAAGAACTTTATAAGTGCAATTTACTCGTGACTACAGTGCTACTTTCGACGTATAAGTCGAGCCTTCCTTATGCCATACGGTTTATTTATTTTTCTATTCAAATTTTTATTTTTGGTCTAGCCTTTAATGTTTAAATTGTCTACATTTCAATTGCAAAAAATTACAAGTGGAAGTGCGGAGTCTCCTAATACAAGCAATTCCTTGCTTAAAAGGTGATCTCCAATTATATGTATAGAAATGCCTATTTTAATTGAAATAAACGCTTTTTATTATTATTTTTTTATTCTCTTGCCAAGTGATACATTGAATGAAAGGCTTTCAAAGATATCAGTGGGTCAAGCCTGCTTAATCGGGCCGAAAATCCGATTGAACGTCCTAAACCGGTCACCTGGACGAACTACTCACTAAATTCTTCTGAACTTTACGTGGGCACATAAATTTGGCGGTTCTGTGTACATAGTGTGATTCAAAAAAGCAAGTGAGCTGTGTAACTTCCCCGAACATTCGCTTCAGTATTACCGCCATCGGCATTGTAAATAGCAAACCATGCTCACGAGTTTCATAGTAGTAATCAAAACGTACAATTAGTTATGGAGTTGCACTGCTTCAGGTACTCTATTTCATTTTATGAGCCTGACAAATTATAATAGCTACAGTTATGTTAAGCTTATGACAGGGAGGTATTACTTTGGTACCTACGTGGGTGAGTGACGTCATACCTGCTCATAACAAGTACGCCTGCTGCTTTTGAAATGGCAAGCAGCTCCATATACTCGTACTAACCTAGCTAATGCTATTTCATAATTAAACGTCAGCAGAAGACTGAAGTCACAGAAATATGTATACGTCGACTTTAATTATTAATGAGCCTGATGTGAGAGGTTTCTACATAAGTTATACTAATAGCGTTAGACACAGTTGAAAAGGTCGTAATGGACTTAATGAAACTAAACCTGGGTGCCAAAAAAATAAACATTAAAGGAGAACAGATTTTTGTGGCTCATAAATTTATAAAAAAAAAAAACGGCCAAGTGCTAGTCGGACTCGGGCACGAAGGGTTCCGTACCATTATTTACTTATAACAACTGGCTAACTATCACGGTTCATGAGATACAGCCTGGTGACAGACGGACGGACGGACAGCGAAGTCTCAGTAATAGGGTCCCGTTTGACCCTTTGGGTACGTAACCCTAAAAACACCGCCGACTGTAGGAATTGTACCTTGAACCACGTTGGATTTAGTTTATCTATAAGTTATTGGGGTCCATATTGGCTCACCTAAAGTTCTTTACCCGAAATTGTTCTTCCTAACGATTTGTAATCCGAATGATCATTCTTCCTAAAATTTTTCATCCTAAAGTTTTCATTTATACTATTTGTAGTGCTACCGGCGATGTTCATAACACTCATGTTTCCGAAAATTTTAATTAATAATATCATTAATGTAAATAATTTAAACTCCTACTGTTTTTTATCATAACTCTGTTATCTAAACATAATTACCATAATATATCACTGATACTCAGATAGAAACATTTACCAAGTGTAATAAAAATATATGTGGGTAGAGGATAATATTTATAGTTTTAATTTGTCAGAGTGTCGTCTTGGGGGCACTATGAAAAAAATACTTAGAAAAATTTTGCGACCAATTTCGAGGTATCGCTTGCCGGCCGCTGCCGCGGCACCGCTCGCTTCGCTCGCTCGGCTCGCGCGTAGTTGGTCACAGTTCTAACCTAACCTAACCTATGGATATCTTTCCAGGTACACACCGCAATAAATAAAAAAAGTAAAAGTTACGCAAAATCAATGTATATAATACAGATTATTATGAATAAAAAGAAATCTAAACAAAAAAGATATGACTTTGAATAATAGTGTAAAAGATGGTTATGTTGAGAAAATATAGGAAAACAAATAAAAGTATAATAAATGTTTATTGCTACTGACATTATGAAGTTGAATGCTTCGGAATTATGAACATTAGAGACAGAGTAGTTAGGAATTGCGATTGTTAGGATGAAAAATGTTAGGAAGAACATTTTCGGATTTCCAATTTTCGGAGTTGAAAATTTAGGTGAACTTTGGCGCACCCAAGTTATTGTGATAAAAGAGGAGTGAAAAAAAAATTCTTTGGCAAAGTTGTTTGTTATCATGAGTACAATCACGTGTTTAAGTCAACATCTGCCTAGCCTTTTCCCAAACTATCTTGGGGTCGGCTTCCAGTCTAACCGGATACAGCTGAGTACCTATTTTACATGAAGCGACTGCCTATCTGACCGCCACATCCCAGTAACTGGGTAATACGATACCCCTTGGTAACGTCCACGGACCAACCTCGGCAAGCACGGCTTAACCTTAAAGATCGACCCGTGTGGCAGCGAAGTCTCAGTAATAGGGTCCCGTTTGACAATTTGGGTACGGAACCCTAAAAAAGTACAAACAAATGTACAATAGTTGTGTAGCTACCCGCGATATCTGGCGAGGATGTAATGTCAAATGGGGCTGGCGTAAATACTTAGTTTCCTGCTTTCTTTTACTTGATTTATTTTCATTGTTCGGTAATATAGGTCTGTAACATATTGGGTGTATTATGTTCTACTAACATACTCGTATAAGTTAGAAAAGTTACACTACTATTAGTTTCGGCCACTATTATCTAACACTGCCGATCGCGCCGGTGGGTGTGTGTAACGATCTTTAGATATTTATGTTCCAATCTATCTGGGCTCACTTTGAACCAGTTCTAAAGAAAGCGACCATTTAACGTAAATACGATTACATTGAAGATTTATGGGACGTGATTTTCGGAGGAAGGGTGCGAACCAAAGTGTAGCAAGGTATTAGGGCCAGGTTTTATTAGTGTTTATAGACTTCAGTAAAGTTTAAACGATCGATCACGCGATCCGAAGTTCCTCTGAACGAATTAATTCAAGCAATTATAGTTTTACGTTTTATCAATTTTGTCTTTGCTTCTAATTATTACCAAGAATTGATATAATAAAATCTGAGATTTCGGCATCAATGACTAGCAAACAGCTTCTGTTAATTGACTGTTTATTAAAACATTACCATATCGGACGCTTTGAGGACAGGCGAACAGTCTATTATCCCAGTTTTATCCATAGAAGTATACCGTTTATACCTCTTAAATTAAATTTAACGCCACTTTCTGCCTTTAAAAGGTGGTGAACGGCGTGGTTTAGTGTGAATCGAGTCACCCACGTGACTGGGTAATAGGTCCACTAACGAGGTATAATAGACGTTGCAGACGTTAGCCGAGATAACTCTCACCAGGTTTTTGGGTCAGGAGTATTGTTAGAGCCTCTAGTCATCAGTTTTTAATCGCCGTCCACGCAGAGATAAAAGTATCGCTCCACTTGGGTGGCCTCGCTCTTACTCGTACCAGTTTTTATTATCATTCATTTAGTTTGTGTAAGCTCCAAAAATAGATTTCAAACAAAGCTATATCGCGTAATTATGAGGTTTTCGACCGATGCGATTAAAAACTACATCATCGTTACCTAATAACAGTTCACAGTTGGACACATGCTAATCAATGAAACTTTGATTCATCATCATCATCATTTCAGCCGAAAGACGTCCACTGCTGGACATAGGCCTCCCCCCAAGAAGGGGGGGTTTTGCCATAATCGCCACGCTTGGCAGGCGGGTTGGCGATCGCAGTACGGCTGTTACAAAAGCACAGAGAACGCTGCTGCCCATTCTCTGCTAACTTTGATTGGCAAACTTTGATTACATAAACTATAATAGACGCAAGCGCGACTGCTGAGCGCTGAGCAATGTGATATTGGAATTTTCCATCAGGAATTTCTCAGTAGGAGCCACGAAGTCTGGTTTTGTGCCTGGTTTATGGCAATAGGCTCGCCCCTATTAAACGGGACTTAAGCAGTCGGCGTACTATAATTGAGTTCACTTCCGGGAATTACATGCGTGATGTTATGCGTAAAATCTAAATCCCTCCATAAGGTACCTACTAAGCCAATGTCTATCACAGCAGGCTTAATGTCCGGTAATCAATGTCTCCATCCCTCTCACAAGACATACATCATTATGTCCACAGGTCAACGCAGGACATGGACTGACTGAGAGGTTGGTAACCGCTGAGCTGTTTTCACGCCCCGTTGATTTTCATCAAGCATATTATAATTTTCATAGCGCTGATTGCGTAGATAAGATTTTACAAGCTTAAATTAAGGGCCAATGCAAACACACTTTTTATAAGAGCAGCCTAAGCGTGCTTTGTAAACAGTAAAAGTTTCCCGAAGCACATTATTTTGGATAAAAAGGTGTTCATGCATTTTTGAACAGGACATTTTTACTGAAACCTGTACCTCAGTGCGTTCGACTGTATCGAAATTTTAACATATTGGAATGGAAATGTAGCTGAATGTGAACATGTGCAAAAGTATTTGTGCAAACTGCGGAAGTATCAGGTGTTATTTATATTTGTTTCGAAAAAAGCTTCGTTAAAACCCGGCGAATACTGACCCTTTACCGTACATAGTCGTATTTTATATCTCGCTCGTTAGGTTTGTTAGTTTTAGAACAACGGCCTTTAATTATAGTACAGAAGACAAACGTTTTAATTGTATGTTACTGATGTATAAACTTTAGTTCCACAAACAAGTTTATAATGGATATTATAATTAAGAGTTAGGGTGTGAGCTCCCATTATCTTCCGGCCTCGCGGCTTAATTGTAAACAACGAACTATTGTAGGTAAGTACTTAAGGAGTTTAAAACGGTGACTTCAATTAGGTACTTTTTTGAGTAAAATAATCAATTTTAATGTTTCTCAATAACAATAGACAATATTTAAATAAATGATTTTAGTTTGGCAATTCGAAAAAGTACGTTCGGCTTCGTTTGTTTTTTTTAAATACGTACTCTAATCTTTTCGTCAACGCGTTGGAAAGCCATAAAAACAAAAGAAAGCAGTGGCAATTGATTAAAAACTTTACAAAAGTACAAAATTACGTGGCTTATTTCATAACATAACATCACGCCTGCAAGCTTCGAAGGGTGAAGCAGAGGTATACACCCACATTTCACCAGTAATTGGGGATATTATGTCCGGTGATGACAAAATGAAACACCCAATAACACAGCCCCAGCCGGGAATCGAATCCAGGAAATCATTCATGCAAGCTTATGTCAATTTAACACATTTTTATCATTACCACCATTGAAATTGTCAACAGAACATAACTTTATGAAAGTCGCCAGTTCAAAAAAAGAAAAAATTGATTATGTCGACGGCATAACCTGACCTAAATAAACATGATGACAATGTTTCAATTATCAGTTCACTATTACTAATGCAAGTTTTAATTTAGTGGATAATATTTAGAGGTTATTACCGCGGAATTTAATCCGGGATCAATGGTTCGGTATGTACCTAGGGAAAATCAGGTAATCATTTCAATTTCAACTAATCATACACAGTTATGATTAACAGCCGGGTTATTTGCTTTCAATTTGGTTTAAATTGGTGTCAAGTCTAGCATTGTATTAAGCTTAAATTAAATTACTTTTGTACTACATACATGAGTTTTTGCCATTTTCGACAATAATTGGCCACAAGGCCCAATGACCTGAGACCTGCACTGACCTGTTTGAACTGCAATTTTCAACGGGATTGCCATAAGTTTGACATTATTTTATATCAGACCCTTAACATTTTTTCAGACTTTCCTAGAATCTGTCTTGCTTAGAAAAAGAAATTGTCAAAGAAACGAGGTGCTTTTTTTACGGATCGGAAATCATGAAATGACCCCTCCTGCTCTGGTCCTAGCGGAAGAAAGTGTCAGACTTGTACCGACTAAAACCATGTTCCTTCTTAGCCCTTTGTGTTCCAGGGCGACGGTATCTCTTTCGAACAACCCGCAGCCCTGGCAGGCATCGGCCCTCTCGGACCCCTTCCGATTTGCTGACATCTCCTTGAGGCGCGCGTGGAACACGAACGCGCCGTCGGCACGGCCTGTCGTCATAAGACTGACGGACGGTGAGCTAGCCCATTACTCACCGTCCACAGGCCCGCGACGACGATCGAACTTTGGCGTTGTTATTATTTAGCCACTCGCCCCACGTTTACACTCTTTTATGGAAAATTCAGTGTTATTTATTATTTTCGTTCAAGTTCCATATTCATATAAAGGGGGCAAACTGTCGGCCGGAGGACACGGTGGAGCACACCGTGGAGCTATGCCCCGCTTGGGCTGAACACCGCCGTGTCCTCGTAGCGGCGATTGGCGGCGGCGACCTCTCGCGTCCGGCCCTGGTTCAATCCATGGTCCGGAGCGAGAGGGAATGGGAAGCCGTCGCCTCCTTCTGCGAAGCAGTCATGCTAGCGAAGGAGGTGGCGGAACGTGACAGGGAGAGAACCTCACGTCCCAGCCGCCGCGGGAGACGCCCCGGGCGTCGGGGGGCAACCAGTGGCCCCCGGCCACCGTAGGCGCGGGCCTGTGGACGGTGAGTAATGGGCTAGCTCACCGTCCGTCCGTCTTATGACGACAGGCCGTGCCGACGGCGCGTTCGTGTTCCACGCGCGCCTCAAGGAGATGTCAGCAAATCGGAAGGGGTCCGAGAGGGCCGATGCCTGCCAGGGCTGCGGGTTGTTCGAAAGAGATACCGTGGCCCTGGAACACAAAGGGCTAAGAAGGAACACGGATGGGTTTTAGTCAGTCAAGTCTGACACTCTCTTCCGCTCCGCCCAGAGCGGGAGAAGTCATTTGAAGAATTACCATCCTAAAAAAAAAAAAAGCGGGCAAACTGTTGCCGATTCGGATCAGAAGATAGTTTTATGATACAGTAGCCTTTTGTAACAAGGCAAAAAAAGTAACAATTTTCAAATTTAGTTTTCCTATAAAATCCAGGCGATAATGTCAAGCGTTTCAACTAACGAACAAAGCTCGTTGGGAAAACTATTTTCCAACGAGCGCCTAATAGTATATGTACCTAGCTACGTATATACTATAAGCTGTATTGCGTTCTCATTTATATTCCAGGAACAGAGAGTAGACCGTACAGTACATGGTCTATACTCTATACAGTGACGAGCTCCTATGTGTACCTATACACTTGGACTTTTTTTTAAAAGCTTTTATTTAACTTGCAATGTATGTATGTATGTATGTATGTATGTATGTTTGTTACGGTGAAATCTTGGAAGCTTAATTAGCACCACTTCCCGATGACCGATTGGCCTGAAATTTTGCACACACCTTTGGTTCTGAAGACAATACATGCTCATGACAGACATATCTTAATCCTGCAGCCAGGATCGTCTCCTCACAAGGGAACTCCTCAACGGCTAATAGCGTGGACACGAAACTTTGCATACGAGTTCATACTTGATGCATAATCACGATTTGTGTCATGAACTCAACCTGCAGTGAGGATCGTCTTCTCACGAGGGAACTCCTCAACGGTTAATAGCGTGGACACGAAACTTTGCATACGAGTTCATATTTGATGGATAATCACGATTTGTATTATGAACTCAACCTGCAGCCAGGATCATCTTCTCACGAGGGAACTCCTCAATGGCGAATAGCGTGGACACGAAACTTTGCATACGAGTTCATATTTGATGGATAATCACGATTTGTATCATATACTCAACCTGCAGCCAGGATCGTCTTTTCACGAGGGAACTCCTCAACGGCTAATAGCGTGGACACGAATCTTTGCATACGAGTTCATATTTGATGGATAGTCACGATTTGTATCATGAACTCAACCTGCAGCCAGGATCGTCTTCTCACGAGGGAACTCCTCAACAGTTAATAGTGTGGACACAAAACTTTACATACGAGTTTATATTTGATGGATAATCACGATTTATATCATGAACTCAACCTGCAGTGAGGATCGTCTTCTCACGGGGGAACTCCTCAAAGGTTAATAGCGTGGACATGAAACTTTGCACACGAGTTCTTATTTGATGGATAATCACGATTTGTATCATTAACTCAACCTGTAGTGAGGATCGTCTTCTCACGGGCGAACTCCTCAAAGGTTAATAGCGTGGACACGAACCTTTGCATACGGGTTCATATTTGATGGATAGTCATGATTTGTATCCTGAACTCAACCTACAGCCAGGATCGTTTTCTCACGAGGGAACTCCTCAACGGCTAATAGCGTGGACACGAATCTTTGCATACGAGTTCATATTTGATGGATAGTCACGATTTGTATCATGAACTCAACCTGCAGCCAGGATCGTCTTCTCACTAGGGAACTCCTCAACAGTTAATAGTGTGGACACGAAACTTTGCATACGAGTTCATATTTGATGGATAATCCTGAATTGTATCATGAACTTAACCTGCAGCCAGGATCGTCTTCGCGCGAGAAACTCTTCAACGGCTAATAGCGTGGACACGAAACTTAGTATACGAGTTCATATTTAATGCATAATCACGATTTGTATCATGAACTCAACCTGCAGTAAGGATCGTCTTCTCACGAGGGAACTCCTCGACGGTTAATTGCGTGGACACGAAACTTTGCATACGAGTTCATATTTGATGGATAATCACGATTTGTATCATGAACTCGACCTGCAGCCAGGATCGTCTTCTCACGAGGGAACTCCTCGACGGCTAATAGCGTGGACACGAAACTTTGCATACGAGTTCATATTTGATGGATAATCTTGATTTGTATCATGAACTAAACCTGCAGCCAGGATCGTCTTCTCGCGAGGGAACTCCTCAACGACTAATAGCGTGGACACGAAACTTTGCATACGTGTTCATATTTGATGGATAATCACGATTTGTATCCTGCACGCATCCTTCAGCCAGGATCGTCTCCTCACGATGGAACTCCTCAACGGTTAATAGCATGGATATGAAAAAAAGTGTTGAGATTGAGATAATAATGTGTTCAGAAACGATTACGGCAAAACTTAAAATGTTAAAATAAAATTATAAGTAAAAAAACCTTTTTAAAAAAAGCTTTTATTTAAATGCTCTAAAAAGGAGAAAAATAAAATTTTCTTTTAATTTTTTAACTTTCAACTTTTGACCTCATTATACACAATTTATATGATCATAAAAGCTTGTCGCGAGGTTTAATTGTATAATTAAACTAGTACCTATTTAATTGAGTAACTTAAGCTGCTAAGTTTAAGTTTTTTAAATTTCAGTTTAATTAAATACTTATAGGTATTTACGCAAACCTCGCGACAAGCTTTTATGATCATATAAATTGTGTATAATGAGGTCAAAAGTTGAAAGTTAAAAAATTAAAAGAAAATTTTATTTTTCTCCTTTTTAGAGCATTTAAATAAAAGCTTTTTTTAAAAAGGTTTTTTTTTTACTTTGTTGTCTGCTATTTTATGTTGTTAGGAACTAAGAATTTTAAACCCGGTCGCCTTATAAAATAGGTCTTATCCAAAGCATCCGCTATTCCTCACGAAAATGTTTTTGTTATTTATAGATACTAATGCACGTAACTGTACCTAACGGCTAACTGTGTTGCATAATAACGTATCAAAAGTAGCTTTTGTGACTAACAGCCACTTATCTGTGGCTTACTCTGTTAACTCTGTTTTTACTGGCTTTACCTTATTAAGAGTTTACGTAATGTCTCCTTAAAATGTTGTTATGTGACCCAAAAATAAAGTGTTCGCACGTAAAAATGCGATTACGCTTCCTAATTAAAATAAATTGTAATTTTGAAGTAGTGAATTTAAATAACATTATGGGATAATGGTCTCCATAAACACGTGGAGAGTTTCAGCTATACACTGTTTGCATTTGTTTGCATTGCATAAGAGCCTAACAGAAAAGTATTTCGCATAAGAATTAAATGAATGTCCAAAAAATAAAATCGCGTTTTATGCCACATTACAGATTATTTATTTTTTTACCATCTTACAATATTTACTTCGGAAGTTTTGTGCTAATCAATTCAATATTTGACTGGGATATAATCACCACATAAAAATCGAATCTACAGCAATCCATTGCATCGAGGAAAGTAGAGGTTGCTATTCAACAATAAAATAAAAATAAAATTTTCTCCAAAAGGGTTGTATACATACTTAGTAAACGACAAAATATAGCATTCCTAGTAAAGAATTTAAATTAAAAAATCCGGCTAAGTTGAACTTTTCTAAACTCAGACCCACAAAGTGATTGAACCCTTCAGTTTATAAAAGCCACTGTCCTTTCATTAGAGAGAAGCTTACCAAACTTCAGTAGCAAGTCATGAATATTATATTTTAATGAGAAAGTTGAAAGATAGTTTAACGCCGGCGTGACGAATTAAAGGCGTTTGAGAGAGTGGCCGGAGAGAGCTGCACGGAGAGAGGAGTGGAGAGCTATGAGGCCTTTGCCCAGCAGTGGGACAATAGATAAAAAAATTAAAAAATAAGAAAGTTTGAATTTATGTGACTTTGCTTCTCAATCCCTCTGTAGCAGCGGCGATTGAAGGGATTGAAATCAAATGTTATGTACAAGTAGAATGCTAAATCTCTTAAGTCTCGAAAACTTTCCAGACGGGCGGCGCCGCAGGCGCAAACCATTGTTGTTTTGTTTAATTTAGGTACGTTCCTGTGTGCATTAATCACATAATTTTATTCGACTGGTGAGTAGACCCCGACGCACTTTATGTCTGACATCAATACATATTAAGTTAAATAAACACATTAATTACTTACTGAATGGGTATATTTAAAATGAATACATTACAGTCATGCTTAATTTCATTCTTTAATAAGAACAGTCACAGATTGGCCGTCTCACACATTGATTAACTTAACAAGCTTATATAGAATTGAATTGAACATTCTATTACTTTGCTAAGATATAATACGAGTATACAACACATGTACAATATGCTAGCTTACGTAATAGGTATCTAGGTATTAGGTAATCAATAGCTTCGGCGACACGGTTCATTAAGATAAGTCGTTAAACAGTCAATATGAAATATCTTCTAGTGTGTGATTCAAGCGGCCACGACAGTGACAAGACATATGTCACGGTTTTAAATATGCTGTATCTTTACAGTCTAGACTTTTATTGTATTTTCCACTGTCAAATATAACAACTACCTATGTGGCAAAGAAATTCGCTACATACTTCACTGCACGTCAGACAAAAACACAATGGTTCATTTTTCCTAAAGTTTATTCTTGTAATGAAGAATAAATGTTTGCGATATTAATTTCTAGGAACGTGTTTACCTACCACATCGCATTTTGTGTACGCAGTGGCGTGGCAGTGGTTTAAGGAATTAAATTAATTTAAATTACCATTTTGCAGTCGTCTAATCACTGAAAATTTTGTGAGTCTTTCACAAAATGCAGACATTTAAATAGAATAGAATATCTAGTTATAAGCAACCCACTCTATTTGTGGAAGTTCGTTTGTAATGCGGGGTTTACAAGGGTCTATTTCTAGGATCACAAAAATTTTATTAATCAGCAGGGTTAACATAATTTTCCAAACCGAAGGTACGGTAAGGAACTGCCTTATCGAAATAATGCTGCTGGTCGATTTTACATCTAGCGGTGAAAGAAATTCTATTTTCAAATCGCACACGCGTTAAATCGTGCAGTACAGACCATCACCTCAAAACGTTTGTGTTTCCCTAGTGAATTGCACTTGATTGCTGCACTAGTGTCGTAATTGGCACGCGGATCATTCGCTACCGCATCACTTGATACTCCATTTAACGACAACGTGCTTGTTATTCACACCTAACTTTATTGATGGCCTGTTCGACCGGCGCTTCGAGGACCTACGTACATTGTACAGGTTAACTAGGTACTTGTGTTACGTGCCCAATAGTTTAAATCAGAAGGTGCAATTTATTGTTTTATGGTTATTGACCTAATAGGGTACCTAATAGGGTACCTCGGGAAGTGTTGTGGTGGGCCTTGAAAGAGAAAGGTATGCCTGGGAAGTATGTAGAGTTAATTCGTGCTATGTACAGCCAATCTTGTACCTACGTCCGGTCAGCTGCTGGCAACACCGACGAGTTCAGTGTGGCTGTAGGCTTGCATCAAGGGTCGGCTTTGAGTCCTTACCTCTTCCTGTTGATTATGGACGCTTTGACGTCGGACATACAGGAAGAGGTACCCTGGTGCATGCTGTTCGCCGACGACATTGTTCTTGTTAGTGAAGATGGACCAGAGATCCAGAGCAGATTGGAGAAATGGCAAAAGAAGCTGGAGAATGTTGGCCTGAAAATCAGCAGAACTAAAACCGAATACATGTTCTGCGATTTCGGCGGTCTCTCCAGTCCCGGAGTCATAGCGCTAGATGGCGCGTTTCTTCCTGTCTGCTCCGACTTTCGGTATCTCGGTTCACTCGTGCAAAGCGATGGCGAAATAGATCGTAGTGTTAAGCACAGAATAAACATTGGATGGATGAAATGGCGGCAGGTCACGGGAACTATCTGCGACTCCCGCATTCCCCTTAAACTTAAGGGGAAGATTTATAAAACAATGGTTAGACCTGCTGTCTTGTATGGGTCAGAATGTTGGGCCACAAAAGGGATGAATGAAAGGCACTTGCATGTGGCTGAGATGAGAATGCTAAGGGGGATGTGTGGTGTTACGCGAATGGATAGAATAAGGAATGAGTACATTAGAGGAAGTCTGAAAGTGGCGCCGGTGACTGAAAAGATGCGTGGAAATAGGTTGTCGTGGTATGGGCATGTGATGCGGAGGGATGAGGATAATGTCGTGAGGAAAGTTTTGAGTATGAATGTGGATGGGTATAAGGGTAGAGGAAGACCAAAGAAACGATGGATGGACTGTGTGAAAAATGATATGGCAAGAAAGGAGGTATCTCATGAGATGACAAGTAATAGAGAGGTATGGAAGAAGAAGACGTACTGCGCCGACCCCAAATGAATTGGGATAAGGGCAAGAGAATGATGATATGGTTATTGACCTAAGTTTTTCTTTTGTTTTATCATTGGATCTAGTATTATCTGTAAAATTGAGAAGCCACGATAAAAAATGTTGCTAGATTGCAATAAAACAATTTAAATTATTTCTTTTGCGAAAGATACTTGAGTGACGCAAATGAAAAAAATATTCCCAAGTTTTCAGTCAGTTCTTTTGTCAACACAAAACCCTTATCATTGAATTCTATGTACATTTAAATATCTGTCAAGATTTCATGATTTATTATAAACCATCCTCTGGTCGCTATCTATACTATATATACAAGGTGTTGTTTTGCATCCTCGTCAAATTCAATGAGGTGTATATGTTAATGATTCTCGTCCCGAATCAATAATAAAATAGGTAAGCAATTTTTAATTTATTTCTTTTTTACGGAAATCGGTAAGTGTGAACCACGCGTGTTTTAAACGCAGGCCGTCTGATTTTCGCCCTATATCCGCGCTTCCACATATACAAATAAACTCAAACGTTAATTCGATATTTTTTATTCCCTAAACCACGTTATGGGGGTTATTCTGCAATACTGACAAACAAAAACAACCAAAAAAATCTGTGTTTATTGATAATTAACTTGGGACCGTAATTTTAATTAATTATTTATGTCTTTTGTAACAACCTTCTGAATTTTGACGAGGATGCAAAACAACACCTTGTATATAATATTATAAAGTTGAGCGTTTGTTTGGTTCCGTTTGGTCCGATTTGAAAAATTCTTTCAGTGTTAGATAGCCCATTTATCGAGGAACACTATAGGCTATATATTATCACGCTACGACCAATAGGAGCCGAGCAGCAATGAAAAATGTTACGGGGAAAATGTGACGCAGACAAAGTTGCGCGGGACAGCTAGTATCAAATAAATAAGAAACTGAAGCGTCTAACATTTCCTAGAGTCATAATTATCTGGTAAATGAGTGGTGTTACTTACTGGTTATAAATCTTGCATGAAATTCTAACCAGTGCTAACTTACTGGTCAAGTACTAGTTAGATCGCAAATGTAGTTCAGTGCATATTAATCAAAACTTTGATTAAACATGCACTTTATGTGGGAATGTCGATTTATCAGATTTTATTTGAATAGCCATTCGATTGAATCTAATTATTCTAGTCCAGTTAAGCAGACGACAACCTCCTAGGTTGAACTGCGAAATGCCATTCACAAAATGAAGCCGTTCTATTGGATCGAATTAATCGCATTCTGACGTACTTAGCCTTTCAAAGACGTTTGGACGAGATTTTGTAAACGTATGCAAGTTACACTAAAAAACTAATTCACTCCTAAAATGAAAAGTTACAGTGTGACCAGACCTTAAAATACTTGTTTAAACCCGAAATGGCTGCGAAGTTTTATACGCGATTATTATCCACGATTAGAAAAGTCATATTATGAGTCTGTTGTGCCCCAATGAGGAAAACTAAGGAGTAAAATTTAACCTATGACACAGTTTTGAACCGCTACAAACAGGTACATAAGCGTAAAGTTTTTGGCTTAGCACAGTTACCATAGACATTTTTAGATTTTATATCAAAAGTAAATATCAACTTTCACCAAAATATCGCCATAAAAGTCTGAAAACTCAATCCATTAAGCTTTAGCTTACCGTGAGCTTTTGGCAAACCCTAAAGCTGTGGCCACATTATTGACATATTTCGATCTTGATATTGTAAATAATTGAATTAAATACTACGTCCAGTAGTTTCCCAAGTCCCGGATGATGGCATAAATAACGAAATAGATTAACTTACAATAATGAAACATTCCCTTTACAAGTTGTAAACGGAACCACGAAGCCATCGACCTAGCATTCTGTAAATCAAACTAAGTAACTGTTCGCAAAAATTATTACTGGGAAGATAACCAGGTCATGAATGATGTAGCGACCTACAAAAAGCAACTTACAGCAAAAAGTACTACAGCGCCATCTGTGTGAAAAACAGAAGAACTAATATGGTCTGAATCTCGCAAGCAAAGTTTACATCGGCCTTAGCAGTAGCCCACCAGACATAACATCCGTCTGGTCGGAGGATCCTCCCTTTCTATGGGGGATGACGAACTTTAAACTCTGTAATATCGCAATGACGGGGAGGACGAGTGCCTTTCGGCTTTGTTTAGGGTCATTTCACATCCATTATTACAAAATTTATACACACATGGTACACATTCGGCCATAATATACCTTTTACATTAAAATATGCTAAAGTTTTTAAGCCGTAAATAGGGTAGCCAGCAGGAATGGTAGGTTCGTATGCAAGTTTTATTATAATATTATGAATGTCGACAACCGAGGTCAACCTGAAACCACGCATTTTAGGAAACGTCAATCATCTTGCTTTGCTTACTCCAGTGATCATTAACGTACCTTGTAACATGCACCCAGGCATCTGAACACCAAGTAAAGCTGCTGTCAATCCGCATGAGCGTTTGTGATTGGTTGAAGGAAATGCCACCAGCCAATCAAAGCACTTGACTATGTTCGTGACAACAGCCCTACAACTACCTGTTTTTAGAAACTGGAGGAGGTATTTATGTAGAAAGTTTAATGTGTATTGGTAATTTAGTGGTCAATTTGCGTGCAACTGTTATCGAGTAAGTGAAATTAAATTAAATTGATAGTAGTTATTATGTAGTTGGCGGAGCTGGTTTAGCTTTCATGTTATGTTAGTTAATCCAATCGCGCTTTAGGAATTTATTGTATACTTCAGTCACCTTCGGCCAAACCTTCGGCTTTGTTGATAAGCAAATAATTTCATTAATAATTTAATCAGGTTTATTTATGATATTCTATTTATAACCACAATTATAATATTTATAAAGGCCCTATAAGGTTGCACAAGTCGATGGCTCGAACTCGTTGGCGGGCGTGGCTATTATGCATGCTATTTACTAAAGTTTTTAATTTATTTATTTAATTTATTTATTATTCATATATCTAGTTTTTATTTACTTATTTATTTAGTGAAATATACGAGGATTTATAACGAAAATAAGCGCGTAAAATTTCATAAATTGAGTTTTGGCCGTATAGATATTATGGGAAAACTACTGGATGTATTTACTCAAAATAAATTATTTGAACTTTTGAATAAATTATCTATCCCTGTATGGTTTCACTTTTTCCATTTTTATACTACATACGTTATTTATTTACACCCAAAGATAAGTTAAAATTAATGTTGAACATGAAAGTTTCGACACTCATAACTTCCAAACCATTTTTTTTTCAAATTTTGCTTCCATACAGTGCTAGAAGACCAATACCAACAATTGATGACCAATTGATACAATTTTTAGTTTGAACCCACACCGTCAAACAGACGAGTTATCACCATACTACGTTTGTATGGAAGAATGACCGACTTGTGTATCCTTAAAGCATTTTCCTATTTGATGAGATTATAAAAAAAAAAACACCGCCGACTGTAGGAATTGAACCTTGAACCACGTTGGATTTAGTTTAAGGTAATCTATAAGTTATTGTGATAAAAGAGAATGAGTGAAAAAAAAATTCTTTGGCTAAGTTGTTTGTTATCATGAGTACAATCACGTGTTTAAGTCATCATCTGCCTAGGCTTTTCCCACACTCTATCTTGGGGTCGGCTTCCAGTCTAACCAGATACAGCTGAGTACCAGTATTTTACATGAAGCGACTGCCTATCTGACTTCCACATCCCAGTAACTGGGTAATACGATACCCCTTGGTAACGTCCACGGACCAACCTCGGCAAGCACGGCTTAACCTTAAAGATCGACCCGTGTGGCTATTATTTTTTAGCCACGAGCCCCTCAATCACGTGTTTAAGTATCGGTCACTAATTACCAGTCAACCTATGTAATTATTCACTTTTAGCCAATCTTGTTCGGATTCGGCTTTGGTCGCAGGTAGTAAGCAATAGCCGCGATTAATCGTCTTCGGCTTTGGCCAAAACACTATACATAATTAACTTGGGAAACACTGTTAATAATCAAATGGGTGCGATTGATATAGGATATCAAAAGTAGCTCTTTAACTTGGTTTTACTCTAATAAAAACTGTTTTTAAACAGTCATAGTACAGTGCCCCGCACCATTATCTGACCCATCTCACAAAGCAAAAAAGAGGCAAATGGGTCAGGTAATGCTGGCGACTGACTGTACTAAAATAAATGTTTCAATGAAAAATCGTACTATTAATTATTTTTCTGTGATATTTTCGTTCTAAGGAAAGATTACACTTTCTAATTAGAACTGACTATATCCATATCCATTATTACAATTAAAAACGATTAAATAAACTAACGACAATCTCTAATAGTGCATAAAAAAAACCCTCCGTTCCTATGGTTCCAGTCTATATCGCAATTATCGCATCGAGTCACGGAACAGTCGGAAATAAAAAAAATTGTAGCCATCGCTGAAAACTTTTTTCACATTTAAATTTTGCTGTAGTCTTGAATGCAAGTTTCTTCTGGAATAGCGTGATTGCCTAAGGATGCAAACGTTTTTTTTTCGCTAGCTATGTCAATATGAGCCTGTAATATAGGCTATAAGTTATAACTCATAGTATTTGTGTAGTGGCACTACAAAAAAGTAACTCTGTGTCTTATCTTATTCCTACGTTCATAATTTTAATTTGTATTACCTGAAATGATGACATAATTGCTGAATAATTGTATTGAATTCATAACTATTGACATTTTATTTTGACATAAATAAAATTTTCTCAATTTAATTGTGCTAATATAAAGGAAATAATTAAGTAATAATAATATTTAATGCATGATATTTTAGCATAATAAAGGCAGGCGTATGATACCCAATTGCAATGCTTGTAAAAGGCTGCTAAGTCTTAAGTACCTACCAACATAAACCAACACCAACATTGGACACTTAGTTCGCATTAAACATTTTGACTTTGACTTTGATTTACTTATTTATACCAAGTAAGTACTATAGATTAAAAAAATATACCTAACGGCAGGTAAAAATATTTGCAACTTGATGCCAGTTTATGTTAAATAATAGTACAATAACTAAACTTGGTAATCACGAAAATTACAGAGCAATCGGATGAAAGGTCAGGCTTGAGACGTGCTGAAACTATCAAAGGAAACAAGATTCATTCATTTTGGCCTTTCAGCTTCGGATCGGAAATGTTGCTTTCTTGTGCCTGGAAATAATATTAATAATATATTTCAGTAAATAATGATTAATTTCTCAAAAACTTGGCGTTATTCAAATTAAATAAATTGATGTAGCTATTGTTATGTAGCATTGTAGTGTGTGTTGCAGTACTATTACGTACATAGAAAAAAACTATATCTAGATAGTACAAATGTCTCAATAAAGAACAAAACAAAGGTACTTATTAATAGAGCTTAAATGTTACATTACCGTAAAATAAACAGAGAATTCTGTATGGTGTCGGACGTAAAGAATAGCACCATCCCATATGTTCCCGTGGGTGTCGTAAGAGGCGACTAAGGGACTTGCCAGAGAATGGGCAGCAGCGTTCTCTGTGTTTTTGTAACAACCGTACTGCGATCGCCAACCCGCCTGCCAAGCGTGGCGATTATGGCAAAACCCCCCAAAATGTCAATGTGGCGACACTTGGGGGAGGCCTATGTCCAGCAGTGGACGTCTTATGGGCTGAAATGATGAATGATGAAACAGAGAATTAAAAAAAAACAAAATAAAGCTAATCCGTTTGACATTGAAAGAAACTCTAAGGATTTATCAGATAAATTACGTCGGGAGACGGGCTTTAGGATGAAAACCGACAATTTGTTTAAAAATAAATGCTTGTATAGGATCCGTTCTTTTTCCGGAACTTGATCCACATGAATGAAAGTCTTTGTGGGTAATCCCTACGGAGATAAAAAGACGTTTTCAGTGTTTTAAGGCGTTACTCCACGATCGCTCATGGCTAAGCTAAGCAGTTATAGCACTTATAGCTTATATTAGCTTTGACTGAAAAGGTAAGCGGGATCGGTCACTACAACTCACTGTCAATGTTCACGCTACGCAAGAAAGCTTTGTTCACAAACAAATTAACCGCGCAGCTAAAGCCGGGTGCAATTTGCAAAACAACATGTAATGCAGCGCGCTTGCTACGTGCAACCCCGGCTCAAGGAAAATATTGCATTGCATGTTCTGTTCCAAATAATCTGTCCGCGGCTTAACGCGTCAAACCTCTACGTGCACAGTGTAAGGTTAACTTTGTTTAAAGATGAATTTTCGGAACTAAACGTACCCTTAACTCAACCTTAAAGTTGAGTATTACGGATTTGGACGAATTTTGCCACACGTTTTCAACATGTGTGTGTTTGTGTGTGTGTGTGTGTCTGTGTGTGTGTGTGTTGGTGTGGCAAAATTCGTCCAAATCCGTGAAACTGTTCCGGAGAGATTAAGTAACAAACAGCCAAACTTAGTTGTGAGTTACCTAATTGCAAAATAGTTTGGATGCAGTGTTCATTTGTCTCCTCGTGGGATTCTGCACTAAGATATACTCACCTGTATTCTAGCTAGTGGCTAGATGTGGTTTCTAGGGTTGCTAAGGTTCTACAGTGTCGTAAGTTTGTAGGCTTGTAGTAACTTGCACTGGATGAATAATATTTATTTCCCTGGAGCTAGGATTTGTGCCCGGTTGAAGGCAATATGCCCAATATTACATAGGACTAATCTGGCGTAATATAAGTGTACTGTAGGTTCACTTCAGCCTAACCCTTCTGGGATTACAGGCGTGATGTTATGTTGTAAATATATAATCGCAATGCCAAAAACTTAGACACAAGTAGTGCAAAGCATTTCTTTTCACCTAAGTATGCCTATTTTTTGAAACTAAGCTGCAAGGAAAACCTTCTTCTTTCTTCACACTTCATATTTAGTTTCAGCTTAATAAAGGTAAAGTACAATAGCTTTTTGACTGTAGACCCTGCGGCAATTTACCAATCCCCGGGGCACCCTAAACACCGCCATTGCTTAGGATTTTCACACAAGTTACGGTGATTGGAGTTTGTCGCAGGCGCGGCTTAAATGTATTATTAAAGGTGTTTAGTAACTTACTTATACGACTTATTTATACTTTAATACAAGTTATTTACATGCAACGAACTAAAGACATGATTATTATTGCTAGACATTTTAGTGACATCCCATGTCTTCCCGTGGGTGTCGTAAGAGCCGACTAAGGGACTTAGCAGAGAATGGGCAGCAGCGTTCTCTGCTTTTGTAACAAACGTACTGCGATCGCCAACCCGCTTGCCAAGCGTGGCGATTATGGCAAAACCCCCCGTCTTGGGGGAGGCGTATGTCCAGCAGTGGACGTCTTTCGGCTGAAATGATGATGATGATGATGATTTTAGTGACTGGTAAGCCGAAGGTGCGTTATAATTTTCTTTAATATGGGGACTTAAAATCAATTAATTTAAAATATTAAAAAAAAGTTGAATATTCGAAAGGATAATAAAAGGTTTTCCGTTGCAGTATACCCACAGAAATACCCAAATTCTACCCTGTTACGGTTCCAGTTTATAAACAGAGTTTAATAATATAATAGAGGATAGGAAATCATCAAATAACCCCTCCCGCTCTGGGCGGAGCGGAAGGGAGTGTCAGACTTGTACTGGCTAAAACCCATCCATGTGCACGGCCCTAACTTACCAGTTGTGTTTCGTTGGTTCGAACCCAGGCAGACGCATTAGTTTGTGTAATTAATTTCATCACCACTTCTAAAAATGATGAAGGCAAACGTGAGGAAACCAGCATGTCCTAGAACCGAAAATTCGAAGACATGTGACATCTACCAACCCGCATTGTGCCCGCGTGTCCTCTCATAGAAAGGATACCAGTCCTAGCAGGGGAACATGGTAGGCCGATTACACGATACTATACTTATGCCTATGGTGTTTGCAGTAGAGCCTCAATTAATTCGAGTGTCGGCAACGGAACTAACCGCGGATTTAGTCCACCATTAACCCGAATCAAAGTAGCTTTGATTAGGGTAATAGATAGCTGTTTGTGTGGTCAGCATTAGAGCCTGGACTATTAGTTTCCATTTTGAAATCGGTGTAATGGGGTTTTGGTATTGTCATGATAGTAGGCAGGGACACAAGGACAATGGAAGGAATAATAATTAATGAAAAAATAATTACAGACAACGAAACGCTGTTTTTACACAGGGAAAGTTTCTAAGTGTGAACGGACGAGGTAATTTCCGAAAGTATTTACCTAATTCCAAATTTTTTTTTACTGATAGACAGCCAGTATTTCTAAATGCCAAGGGATATATTTTTATGTTCAAATAAACAACTTCACGCGGGTCTTGTTGCAAAAGGAAGCTGGTTTTCGTATATCTATGTAGGTAAGAACTATTTTTAGATTTAATTTTGTAATACAGTAGAGCTTTATTAATTATCCTCGTTTTTAAAAGCTTTTATTTAACTTGCAATGTATGTATGTATGTATGTATGTATGTATGTTTGTTACGGTGAAATCTTGGAAGCTTAATTAGCACCACTTCCCGATGACCGATTGGCCTGAAATTTTGCACACACCTTTGGTTCTGAAGACAATACATGCTCATGACAGACATATCTTAATCCTGCAGCCAGGATCGTCTCCTCACAAGGGAACTCCTCAACGGCTAATAGCGTGGACACGAAACTTTGCATACGAGTTCATACTTGATGCATAATCACGATTTGTGTCATGAACTCAACCTGCAGTGAGGATCGTCTTCTCACGAGGGAACTCCTCAACGGTTAATAGCGTGGACACGAAACTTTGCATACGAGTTCATATTTGATGGATAATCACGATTTGTATTATGAACTCAACCTGCAGCCAGGATCATCTTCTCACGAGGGAACTCCTCAATGGCGAATAGCGTGGACACGAAACTTTGCATACGAGTTCATATTTGATGGATAATCACGATTTGTATCATATACTCAACCTGCAGCCAGGATCGTCTTTTCACGAGGGAACTCCTCAACGGCTAATAGCGTGGACACGAATCTTTGCATACGAGTTCATATTTGATGGATAGTCACGATTTGTATCATGAACTCAACCTGCAGCCAGGATCGTCTTCTCACGAGGGAACTCCTCAACAGTTAATAGTGTGGACACAAAACTTTACATACGAGTTTATATTTGATGGATAATCACGATTTATATCATGAACTCAACCTGCAGTGAGGATCGTCTTCTCACGGGGGAACTCCTCAAAGGTTAATAGCGTGGACATGAAACTTTGCACACGAGTTCTTATTTGATGGATAATCACGATTTGTATCATTAACTCAACCTGTAGTGAGGATCGTCTTCTCACGGGCGAACTCCTCAAAGGTTAATAGCGTGGACACGAACCTTTGCATACGGGTTCATATTTGATGGATAGTCATGATTTGTATCCTGAACTCAACCTACAGCCAGGATCGTTTTCTCACGAGGGAACTCCTCAACGGCTAATAGCGTGGACACGAATCTTTGCATACGAGTTCATATTTGATGGATAGTCACGATTTGTATCATGAACTCAACCTGCAGCCAGGATCGTCTTCTCACTAGGGAACTCCTCAACAGTTAATAGTGTGGACACGAAACTTTGCATACGAGTTCATATTTGATGGATAATCCTGAATTGTATCATGAACTTAACCTGCAGCCAGGATCGTCTTCGCGCGAGAAACTCTTCAACGGCTAATAGCGTGGACACGAAACTTAGTATACGAGTTCATATTTAATGCATAATCACGATTTGTATCATGAACTCAACCTGCAGTAAGGATCGTCTTCTCACGAGGGAACTCCTCGACGGTTAATTGCGTGGACACGAAACTTTGCATACGAGTTCATATTTGATGGATAATCACGATTTGTATCATGAACTCGACCTGCAGCCAGGATCGTCTTCTCACGAGGGAACTCCTCGACGGCTAATAGCGTGGACACGAAACTTTGCATACGAGTTCATATTTGATGGATAATCTTGATTTGTATCATGAACTAAACCTGCAGCCAGGATCGTCTTCTCGCGAGGGAACTCCTCAACGACTAATAGCGTGGACACGAAACTTTGCATACGTGTTCATATTTGATGGATAATCACGATTTGTATCCTGCACGCATCCTTCAGCCAGGATCGTCTCCTCACGATGGAACTCCTCAACGGTTAATAGCATGGATATGAAAAAAAGTGTTGAGATTGAGATAATAATGTGTTCAGAAACGATTACGGCAAAACTTAAAATGTTAAAATAAAATTATAAGTAAAAAAACCTTTTTAAAAAAAAGCTTTTATTTAAATGCTCTAAAAAGGAGAAAAATAAAATTTTCTTTTAATTTTTTAACTTTCAACTTTTGACCTCATTATACACAATTTATATGATCATAAAAGCTTGTCGCGAGGTTTAATTGTATAATTAAACTAGTACCTATTTAATTGAGTAACTTAAGCTGCTAAGTTTAAGTTTTTTAAATTTCAGTTTAATTAAATACTTATAGGTATTTACGCAAACCTCGCGACAAGCTTTTATGATCATATAAATTGTGTATAATGAGGTCAAAAGTTGAAAGTTAAAAAATTAAAAGAAAATTTTATTTTTCTCCTTTTTAGAGCATTTAAATAAAAGCTTTTTTTAAAAAGGTTTTTTTACTTATATTAGTTGCCAAAATATCAGCGCATAGTGCATTAGTGGCCCACAAAAGCTAGAGCAAAAACTCTATAGTCTATCTTGACATGAGTGTTATGAAAAGAAGAAGAGACAAAATGTGTGTGTGTATGTGTGTGTGTGTGTGGCATGTGTGTGTGTGTGTGTGTCTCATTTATAAGAGATGAAACTAGGTAAAAAGATAATCGGAAGTTCCTTTTTAAAATTACAACCAAACGCATTATAATATTATTCCTTTATAACATTTATTATTAATCCTTCCTCTGTGTGGGTTGATTGCACTCTGTTATCACGGATTCTGGAGCCCCGTTTGAATGTATCATTAGGTTTAATCATAATCTATTCATGTCAAAGTTGGTTGGTCACTTCGATAGCGGAAACATGCAGTGGTGTAATTATGTCTAAAATAAGTTACAATATTGAGTTCGCCTCAGAATTACTTATAGTTGTATCTATCGAAAAATATATAAAGACTTAAAATATGTACATTGTTACTTAGACTTGGATATAAATAGACCCTTAACGAAGCCGAAGGGCACTTGTCCTGGACTATGCTTGGGAACTTTCTAGTTACTGAGATATTGGAGGTCAAAATTCCAAATTTTTCACCAGTTTATTTTAAAAATACTAGTTTGAAAGTAACTTATTTAGTCCCGAGACGGGGTTTGGCGCCCGAATGAAGTGAGGGCGCCAATAGTTCGAGGGACTAAATAAGTCTTTAACCCGAGGTAAACACTGTGCTTTTCATAAAGAATACAAGGAAAGTAAAAAACAAACTTGAATTAGCTAAAGAAAAAATTAATAAATTTAATTCGGATTGCCGCTTTTCCACGTATTTTGTTTTTTTTTTCTGTGTCCAGCCAGCTAATCAGCAAGTATTTTTCATTTTCATCATTGAAAAATTGTAAATATTTTGCCCAACTCTATGTTATTTTAAAGAAATTGTTGAAACTAAATTATAATAAAGTTATTTAAAAAAAAATCTTTAATCAATACATAACTTTTAGTTATTTCAATTTTACATCGTGGCTGCATAGAAAGTTGGAACATGGTTCAATAAACATGTGTAAATAGAACTAGTTTTTTTTATAATTTGACATCTGTCAGATGTACTGACATAACAACTTCAGACCTACTTTCAGAGCATGAGTAATGAAAATACCTTTATTACCCGTTTACTATTCATTGCACCCATAAGCACAATCTTTTGACATTCAGTTTACCCGTAAAACGTGATTTTTCACCTCAAAAAAAAGTCGTTTCCCAGCAATATTTTTTGCGTAGGGTTACTTAGTTTGGTGTACAGAATGCTTGGTTGCCGGCTTCGTGAAAGGTCTGTTTACACCTAGTATTATAATTCAAAATCAAAATCAAAATATTTTTATTTTACATAGGCCTACAGGGGCACTTATAAAACGTCAGCAAAAAGGTGCTCGGTTCGGGTTGGTCGTTTCCTATGGAGAAGAACCGGCAAGAAACTCCATGGTTACTCTTTTAAAATCATTTGGTTTTACAATATTTCTGTTACAGCATTAGTACTAAAGTATGGGAGGACATCGTAGGCCTGACAATAAGTCGTTGCTTACTACGAAACGTAGAACGAAATAAAAAGTTACCAAGGATCTAGGAATCTATAAGGCCTACAATGTCCACACATTTACAAACAATCGGTAAATAAGAAAAAGAGTCTATACAACAACAAAAAATAAATAGAAAATATCACAAAATGACTAGATCAAATAAGTGACACAAATGTTGTCATCCGTGCTGTAACTATTCTAAACAAAAGGTGTAATGATTTAAAAACTATTGTAAAACATCTGATTAAAAAGAAAGGAAATAAAAATAAGATTGAGAATAGTTAGAGACATCCACACATTTGTGCCGTTTATGAGCTACCAGGGAAGCCGCATGTGCGAAGGGGCTAAAGCCAAACTTCTCTATCTTCAACGTAGTCCTTAATTTTGTAATATGCTTTTTTAATTAGGACACGTTTAATATAATTTTTAAATATGTACCTACTAAATCAAATATGTATAATTGTATGAAAACTGATAGCTACATTATTAAAACGAATCAATACCTACTGGCATACTATGACCTCTTAAAGCAGAATTGTTTTACTCTTATTCCAGTGTGAGTAAGAAACGGAGCTATACAGGATGTCTAGCGCCATCTCTTTTCCACACTGGAAAAGGAGTAAAACAATATTGTTTTATGACGTAATGGTAGGCCACCTGAACATAACACACACATAGACTCATGCCTTTTCCCATATTAGGGTACTTCTAGAAATTAAAATTAATGTTTAATTCAATTAAAATTTTAATCGGGCATGATTATTGGTTGGCATCAATTATTGGTTTTAATCAACAATAGGTTTAACAAAAGAAAAAAAAAAACTAACACAGTAATCGCGTCGCCTACATCTGGTAGAAGCTGTTTCAATATTTGATTACGCGGTCACCGCCCGCGTGTTATCACTTACCGACTCCTGTAGTGAAATAATCTGCTAAGGCATGGTTTTGTTATGATATCGTACTTTTTATTAATTACAATTTTTTTTTGGGGATTTATCAAAGACCGGTCTTGTATTCTTCGAACTTGTTTTTTATTCTCTCTTTAAATAAATAAAATAGCCAACAGTTAATATTGTTTCATCCAGAAATAAACTTAGAATTACGTACACAATTTGCAGTTTTATTTTAGCAGTGCTAAATTCGGGCTAGGAAAAAATAGATGTCTTGATGATATTCACTGGTAAATTGTTTATACGTAGTACGGGTTATCTAAACATTATCTAGATTGGTTGGTTAGTTAAAATTAATCGAAATTCGATTATTTTAAACGTGCAGATGTTGGCTATTTTCATCGCATCAACCAAATTACTGAACTAGTAAGGAGAGTATCCATTAATTTACTCTGTTAGTACCCACTTTATTTGTAGCAACTTTTCGTCTATGTAACTAATAGTACGTTCAAACAAACCTCCTTTTTTGCTAGGCTTATCTTGGGTTTAAATCAAATATGTATCTACAAGGGAATACCAAAGAAATCTGACGCCACACAAACTTAACTGTAGTTTGTATACTGATTTTTATAAACGTAGTCCACATTGTTGTAATTTGCATTAAAAATAATGTGAATATACAGGAATTGTACATACAAAGCCTTAAAATAACGACTATAAATTACTACGAATAAATTAAATGCGTGATCATTAATTTCATAACAGCATAAAGTAATGTCAATTAAAATTCTAGATCACGACAATACAAAATCAAATTATCGATATGTGCCGTACGTAATTGAATGAAGCAAAAGCGTAACATTGAACTCTTAGGAACAACAATGTTAACAGATCTGTGATGTTAAATGGATACCCTAGTTTAATCGAGTGACGGTAGACGGCGAGCGGCGCGCGCGCAGCTCCAGTACTCCTCTAGTCGTGAACGCGTTGCCTCGATCCCGCTATCTGTTATAGTGTTGTACTTGTTATCAATGAGCATCTATGTTGTGCGTATCTCATAAACAGCCGACCGTTTGAGGTAAGACTTGCTTCATATAACTAAATTCTTACTCAAATAATTTTAAGTCTAAAGGTTTGGTTTTTAAACCGGGTTCTTCAATTTACAGCAAGTTTCCAGTTATTTAGGTTTAATTTGATTCCTCGAATAATCTATCTAGAATCAATTCGGAACTTAAGTTAATTTGTTTCTTGTTTAGGTTCTTGAATATTGTATTAGGTACTTCGTTTATACAACAAACTCAATTATTATGAAGACTGAACTCTTTCAAATTAGTTTCTTAGTTTAAAATTTATTCTTGGAATAATATTTTTGAACTCAGAACGAAAAGCAAAAATAGTGAATTGCTAAATCACAAGAAAGGTACTTTTCTGTTACGCTTACTCTAAAGTTGTTGTTTTCAGTGAAGGCTTTTGATATAATCGTAAATGTAAAATGACCCAGCACAAACTTACTTGCTTCTGACAACAGAAAAATTTAAAATTAATTTAAATTATATTTTTTATCAGTAGGTATCATTAAAATATAATGAGTTTTAATTCATTATAATTAGCTAAGCCCATTAAAATGGTCTTAACTCAATAGGTCGCGAATTTCGCGCAACTGTGTAAATACAGTCTAAGAATAGGTATAACAAAACATAAAACAGGTTATTTTAGCTCTTGTAAAAAAATCGGAAGAGATAAAAAATAATTTATAGCAATGATAATACATTCTATTTAGCTCAGATATCAATTGTTTAAGTTCGCGCAAGGTTATAGAAAATAGGTTTGACGATTTCGAGCGTCAGCTGGTTTCATTATCAGTGTTTAATTAGAACACATTCTTATTAGAATCCGACTATGTACCTACTACATAAGATGATCCACATAATTGTTTTTTTTCTGATAACGTAGAAGTCAACTTTTGCTGTATTCATCTACAGAAACAATGTGATAATAGTGTCTGGCTTTTTGTTTTGTCAATGAAATATAATGATCGAGAATATTGGGATATGCGTAGGTACCGACGAAAGAATCGATCTCAATTTTTCGATGGGAGCTTAGGCCCTATATACGTAATTTAAACTTTTATAAGTACAAATTCGTGTATCAGCATATTATTTAAAATAGCTTTGCGTTATTAAACTCTTAAATGAGTTATTTCTTTAAAAATCTTTTAACCTAAGCGTTATTCAAGAATAAAACGTAGTTCCAAACGCATTATTTCTTGCCAAAACTCCTAAACAAGTTTATCCCCGAACACAGATAGTTCGAAGAGCCGTAGAACGTAGAAATTTAGAAATATTCAAAGTTAAAATTCATTGTTTGTTGTAAATCTTTACTTTATAGATTTACGTTTTTAGGAGCTCTTGGCAAAAACGAAATGTGATGTCTATTTCTAGGATAATTTAGGCTCGGCCCTTATGAGCGTTTACGCCTTACGACATTTCATACAAACTTTCAAGTCCTTATTTTCAGAAATGACTGACCTTTTTTTTTTTTTTTTTGACATGGCCACTCGCAGATCAACCTGCTAAGGTTATTTCTGCTCAACCGGGCAATCCTGTGGTGACCTCAAATGAATTTAAGGCCCCCAGCCAGGGCTTACAAACTAAATACAATTAAATGACCGCTCGCTAAGGGGTTCGGACCTCGGCTTAGGGCGTCATTGAGGGGTGGGCAGCAAGGGACAGGCTGGGTCATAATATTATTATTTAGGGAATTTAACGTTACATGCTCAGCGGCGCGGGCTGGCTCGTCGAGCAAGGTTTGGGGGGGGGGGGGGTGATGTTACTAGGGCGTCGCGAGGTTTAGAGTTTCCCTACTGCTCTCTTGAAGGAGGGTAATGGGTCATCGGGTTCGACGAGGATATGCCTGGGTCGGCGAATCTTCCCTATTCTGGTGGGGACGTATCGGGCGGCCGACACCACTAGTGGGTTAGGGTGTTTCTCAGTAGAGTCTAGGAAACGCTTTGAAAGGCGTTTAATGACCTGCTTGACGGTGGGGATTTTGAGATCAATATGAAGTTGTTCACGAAATGACTGACCCGATTATAATGAAACTTTATACGCATAAGCAGGGTACATCGGTCTAAAAAGTTACTGAAAACATTTTCGAAAAAGAGTGTTACTGCTAAATTAGACCGATTATAAAACCCAAATATAAATTATCTATAGAAACAGAAATTTACAATTATCTTTTTTTTATAAGACATTTGGAAAATGTTGATAGTAACTTGTTAGACCTTTGTATCCTGCTTATGAGTATTACGTTTCATTAAAATCGGTTCAGTTATTTCGGAAAATAAGGACTTGAAAGTTTGTATGAAATGCCGTAAGATGTAAAGACTCTTAACAAGTAACGATTTTCTGCACAGACGTGTTAGGTTTTAAGCCTTTGAAATAGTAGTAGAGCCCAAAATTATTTCATAAGGAAAGTTGGAATTTCTGTTGACACAATGATTCTAAACTTGAAATTGTGGAGTGTTTAATGGGCATAATTTTAGACAAACAAGATGATGTAGAGTACCAGCTTCATTGTGACTAAGAGCTCTTAAGAATATCTTTAACAAATTCTGCTATCATTGCCAAGTTTTTTTTTGTTTGCGGTGGGTTTAGCAGAAAAGTGAACCACTCAACTTTTATAAAGGCATTACCTTTCTTAGAACCGTACCGACAAGGGTAACACAAATTAAAACAATTAATTTAATTACTAATTGTATTATATGCCTGTTTAAATTATTTTAGTATATTCTCCCAGAATATACTAAAATAATTTACCTTTTAATAATTTACCTTTAACCCTTTTTGTAGCTACGTATACGTAGCTACAAAGAGGGTTAAAGAAAAGAATCACAACCTCTGGTGATCTTGCCGCAAAGAGAAAAACTAGTAGATATACATATATGAAAACATCATCATTCTCTTGCCCTTATCCTAATTTATTTGGGGTCGGCGCAGCATGTCTTTATCTTCCATACTTCCCTATTACTTGTCATCTCATGAGATACCTCCATTCTTGCCATATTCTTCACACAGTCCATCCATCGTTTCTTTTGTCTTCCTCTACTCTTATATATGAAAACATAATACGGAATTACGGAACTCTAATGTATAGCTAGAAAAAACTATCGATTTTTTTAACTCGTGATCAGGCCTCCTATCCTCAAACGCTTCAATTAGATTTAGATTCGGAAAGTCGTATGTCTATCTCGCTCGCTTTCGTAACGCCAAAACAAGACAGACATACGACTTGTCGAATCGATGCCTTTGTGAATACCAGGACTGTTTAGTTTTAGCTCCGTCCTTCCGTCATGTTCTTAGTTTTTTCAATGAACATGACGTAAACAAATTGTTGCGAATTTAATTGATCAATGGATCGGGCCGTGAAAATGGACGCTGATGTGCAATTAATAATTGGTGCTATCAGCACTTCTTTATATTTTCCGCTAAATTCGCTGTTGCTAACAGTTTTGCGATACCAAAATAAACTTGTATATACTTCACTCATCTATCAAAACATAAGTCGATTGCACTTAAATCAAAAACTAATTATTTTTTAAGAAGATAGTGTTTTTGTTGGCGTAACATCTTGATATGTTTAAAACAAATATTTGAGTTCGAGTGCAGTCATGATCAAACTGTCGATACCATCACTTTGATATTTTATTAGACAAGATTTTATAAACACTGATAAAAATAGATTATAATATGTATTTCTTAGTAACCTTAAACTTGGTCTGCTTGGTTCATAAATTCTCATAAACGATAGAACTACGTAATTATTTGAACACCGGGTTAATTAACTCCGTGTGCTCACAGAATATTTATGGTACGTAGGTAATGAGGTAGCATAAGTTTCCACCATTTTTTATTAAATTAAGCTTTTATGATTGCCCTTTTAGCTAAGAGTTATGAAAACTCGCCAAAAGTTAACATGGCTTAGTATAAGTTTTGTTTTATTTTTCCATTCCGTTGGAAGACTAAGATTTAATTAATTAATTAAAAGAAAAAAGACCGGTTGCATGCTGCAGCACGCGACACTGTTGTTTCAAGTAGTTCTTGTAAAAACTTTGTTCCCTCAAACTTCGTTTTGCAGCTGCATTTGGAATAAGTTGAATGCAAACGTCTGGACGTTTTTGAAAGTTTTAAAACAGTTGTCAAAGTTTGAATGCATTGCTTTTGAATTTTAAATATCACGAATTATATAAGTTGTTCATCCACTCCATCCACTTCAGTTTATTGCATTATTGTCAAGCTCGATTCAAATGTAGGTAGTTGTCAGTTTAACCATAGACAAATAAACTGGTTTAACTTAACTTTATGTTTTCATGTGTAGGTAACACAATCTTTAGGTAAAAATATATATCAAATATATATAGCCATTACGAAGCTTTTAAAATAGGAAATATATGTCATAACTTTTCATTAAACGCCTTTTAGTAAAACATATCTTATGGCCACAAACAGACTAATATTAAGAACTTTCATTACCTAAACTATAACTGTTAACAGAAAGTGGGCTATTGGAAGTTTGCAAACAGTAGTTCAAAAGGTATCCGTTATGGGCAAACGTCAAAGTGCCCAGTCGTCCAGTGAAGCGTTTTAAGGTCAGCCCTGATGAAGGTCGTATGTGTAATAATAATAAATAATAATAATAAAGTTTTTATTGTTTCTCATACAATTGTTTTACAGCACAAAATTGAGGCAGCCCCGTTAAGTTATAAAGATACTTGTAATGGGGTTACCTCGCAACTTCCCATGGATTACAGTTTACAATGTTGAGAAGTAAGTAAAAAAAGAAAAGCAAAACAAAATAAAATTGAGGTTCAAGGATGATACAAAATTATTGTAGCAAGTTCTGGTATGTGTAGTGTTTGTGGTTGTGTGTGGTGTGGGAATGTGTATATTTGTGTGGAAGGTAGATGTGCAGGGTGTGTGAGTAAGTGTGTGTGTGTGTTAATGATTGATCACATGATGTATGTTAAGATTGGTTATGGGTTTTACTTTAGCAAATTCTGGTTAATAAGTGTTCAATTTCTTCGTATGTTTGTGATTTTAACCATTCCGATAGAGTATTTTTGCATTCATACCGCAACATGGGGTAAATATTCAATATTAGGTTCAATTTATTATAGATATAGGTAGATTGAGTGGTATACTGACGCCTGGCAAAAACTGTGCGGACCCGAGGGGAGTGGGCCACAATATCTTTACGTCTTTTATCTAGTTTAGATGGATCAAATGAGAGGGTCTTGTGCAGATGTATGGTTATGTTCAATACGTATAATTTCCTTACGGACAGAAGATTACTAACCTTGTAAAGGTTGTCTGTAGAGTAACGAAAGGGTTTAAAGTACATAACTTTGATGAGAGATCTTTGAGCCCTTTCTAGATCTAGAAATTTGGTCTTGGTGGCCCCTCCCCAGATCGGTATACAATATGTGATGACCGATTGTGCCAGAGCAGTATAGATTTTATTTAGAAGTAATGGTGGCATCACATGTCGTAACGTTTTAAAAATCCATATGAGCTTTCTGACTCTAACCATAGTATGTTCAATATGGGTGTGCCAGGACAGTCTTTGGTCAACTATTATTCCAAGATACTTAGTGAAAGTAACTCTCTGTACGCTTTGACAATTACAAGGATAATAAGAGGTTGTACACTCATGGATCACGATTCGAAAATCAGCACCTGGCTGTGTCCTCTGATTTGGAGTAAAGCAGATGAAATTAGTTTTGGAAACGTTTAGGGTTAAAAGGTTAGCATTTAACCAACTTGCTATTACCGCTAATCCACGTTCAGCAACAGCACGCACGGTAACCCAAGAGTCACCGGCGAAAACTACTGCTGTGTCATCTGCGTATGAAAAGACTCGTCCGCCACTGATCCCGATATTACACAACTCATTTATATAAATTAGGAACAGCGTCGGAGCGAGCACACTTCCCTGAGGCACTCCAAAACATACCAGTTTTTCCTCACTAGTTAAATTTCCAACCCTAACCTGCTGTTTTCGATTTGATAGGTAACTACTAAAAAGAGAAAGGGCCGTACCTCTAATGCCGATTGTTTCAAGCCTATGCAGAAGGATGGGGACAGAAACGGTGTCAAATGCCTTTTTTAGGTCTATGAATACTGTAAGGCATTTCAGTCCTTTATCTACGTTATTGACTATTTCGTCAGTTAATGCCTTCGCAGCGTCTTGTGTAGATAGACCCCTTCTGAACCCATATTGCGATGAAGATAAAAGATTATGTTTATTCAGGTATTTAATAAGTCTGTTATTTAGTAATTTTTCTGTAACATTGACTTATATGGGTTATTCTCAAACGTGACAGTAGTATATAAAACATAATAGTGATGTAATCTGGGTTGTTATAGCAACGAGTAACGGCACAAATCTCCCGCGAATACAGTTTCCCAGTATTCGACAATTTGAAAACCACAATCATTCCGGGAACGAAGTTTGGTTTAGTAGTAAATGGCTAAAGCCGTATTTATGTGAATAATCTTACACATGAAAGATGAGTGAATCCGTTAATCTTAGCCAAAATCCGAGAAAAGATTTCGGATACCGCTGGATGTAACGATTTATTCTTATCTAGGGGCATTGTGGTTTTATTTCAGTTCTTAGTCCAGTTGAAGGAATTCGCTCGTTTGCAAAGATTGCCGGTTACCGGTTTCTTTCAGAGTGGTTTCCAATGATCGGACGAACTCCTCACAGAATCCCTTCCAAATCTCTCTCGCTGTGTTACTAAGGTTGTTTGTGTTATTTAACTTTTCTTGTTAAGTGCTTACTGGAGTTAGGTTTTGGCTTATTTTCGGCAAATTATCGGAAAGGGCTGATTTATTTATAGCTCACTGTGTCGGTTGATTCTTGAAGATTTGACTAAGTTATGTTATAATAGACGGCCAAAGTTATGAAAGTTCTACGTTTTGAAATACGTTTCTATATTTATAATTCTTTATATATAGCCAAAAGTGGAGGTGTTTTTGTCGTACCTTCAAATAAATTTTCAAGTTACAGCTTTGTTTTAATTGTATCTCTAACCTTGCCTCTAGTCTTGTATCTGCTCTACGTTCAAAAAATACTCACAAAAAACAATAAACTTTAATCATAAAAGATTTAAAATGAATGTATAACACAAACACTAAGACGTTGCTCGCGTAATTACATAACTAAATATACATGAACGTTAATACAATAGCGTTGAGTTTTGGCAAACGGTCTGACTTTACGGAGTAGGTAAGTTATGCCAGTATCGACTTGTGTCGTTTACCACTACACGGTGCGAAGTCGGGGCGGTGGCGGCGACAGCTGTCTTAACTATTGTGTTACGTCAAAGTTCCTAACTACACGAATATGGAATAGAAATGCAGTGAACAGTACGCTACGTTATTGACACATGTACACTCGCCTTCTCGCAGTTGCAAGTTAATAGGAACTTGTATTCTATCGGGACTTGTTGATTGCGACTGGAACAATGAAACAATTGCTAGTGCTGTATGAAGGGATGTGAGACATATTTCTATCGACGTTATTTACTTGAATTTGCTTTAGAAGAATTTAGAATGTATGTATGTAAATAGCATTTACTTACAGCTACATCTAAAAATAATTGTTACTACCGTAGAGATAGGTATATTCAGATAGATATTGAGTTATTTCTGATTTAAGTAGACATAAGTGACAACACAACCTTTTGTTACCTTTTGTTCTATGTTCGACAGCTTTTCACAAAAGGTCTATTCTCGATTTATATAATATCTGGTTACATGTTAACGTAATTTAATTAGTAGCTGTACAAAATATGCTTCGTCTTAAATTCTGAATATTGTATCAAAGTTGGCGGGCCTGCCAAAAAGGCAAGGCTCCAAGTATCGTTCAACGTTGACTGAATTGTTACTTATTCTAGGTTAGAGTTGGCTTTTATACCTAGAATATGTAATCTTTTCTTACATTTAAATCTACAATATGTAATCTTTTCTGAATTTTTGCTATTATAAATGCGAAAGTAAGGAATGATAAGATGGATGGACGAATGCTTCTTATTATTTCACGCAAAAACTACAGAACGGATTAGGATAAAATTTGGCACACAGATAGTTTATAAAATGTCTTAACAGTAAACTTTTATCCCGGTAGTAAGATCCCATAGGACAATACAATTACCGAACTCCACGCGGGCGAAGCTGCGGCCACTAGCTAGTATAATAGATGTAAAGCTAAGTTAAGATATAAGCATTTGTAAAGCTTTTAATGACAAAAGTGTGTATTTAGTTACCAAAGTAAAGGGGCTAACCTTTCTAATGAATACAAGCTTGAGTACAGGCTTGATAAATGAGGACATATATCACGTAGGTAAATTACTATTTACTTATATTATATGTTACTAGTTGAAATTGTATGTTTGTGATGTAGAATAGCTCAGGGTCACCTAAATAGAACTTTTGCACTAGCGCACAAATGACAAAGAACTCTAATCTTTTAACCCGTACAAATCTCCGGAAATGTCTTGAAAAGTTAGTCTCTATAGTTAGCTCGTTTGGAGGCGAAGGATTCGAAGTTTCATCTTAAAATAAAAAAATAATCGTAAATTCCGGACTACAAAGGAAAAAATGTTATAAAAATGATGTTCCAAATTTGTAAAATGTGTGGTATGCTATAAAACCTTCAATTTCACCAGTCATGGATATTTAACAATGTTTTACATAGTAGCTAATTAATAACAGCCGCATGGGTCGATCTTTAAGGTTAAGCCGTGCTTGCCGAGGTTGGTCCGTGGATGGGTGATCATAATTACATACCGAGTTTCCTCCGTGCCTCAGAAAGTACGTTAAGCCGTTGGTCCCGGCTGTCATTTGTAGATCTTTGACAGTCGTTACGAGTAGTCAGAAGCCAAAAGTCTGACATCCAGTCTTACTAAGGGATCTCGTATTACCCAGTTACTGGGTTATGGAGATCAGATAGGCAGTCGCTTCATGTAAAATACTGGTACTCAGCTGCATCCGGTTAGACTGGAAGCCGACCCCAAGATAGTTTGGGAAAAGGCTAGGCAGATGATGGTTTTACATAGTTTTTAATTGAAGTCCGATGTAATTGGTTACAGTATTTAATCAACCACACACTACGTTAAAGTTAACAAATTCATCGTAATCAAAGCCAATGATACACAATTTGCGGTAATTGCATCAATTATAAAAATGAACGTGTTCCCAAAAATAAAAATGTCTGACTGGAAATGTTTATTATCATTGATATCTTTGTTAGACGCCGAGCTTTATAAGAGCTTTTAACAACGCTTCTAACACCTAAATTAACTAGAAAATTATGACTTGCGTACGATACGCAGTAATTTTATAGAGCATAAATTCATTTTAGCTTGTTATAGGTAGTACAGTTGTGGGAATAATTAATTTATGAGTAATGTATGCAAGAGGGTGACGGTATGGTATTGTTCTGTTTCAAGGTCTATAGGCCTAATTTCGAAGATGACATGCAATCAATGAAGCAATGTCGCAATTATAATCAGGATTTTACGCAACGCTTTCCATGCTGATTGTACGCACGGTGTCCAATCAAGATTTACAAAACCAGTTTATGCGGATCTATCATTGTACGGGAGACCCATTTATAGCGATGCTAATCTATACTGAAAATGTTTAGCTTGAAGCTGTGTGTACCAATATTGCCGAAGTAGTTAAGAGTTTAGTATTCACATATACAGTCGCTGTACTCGGGGCGACTGTGATGCAAATTAGTGTAAGCCCGGATGCTTGTGATCAGTTTATGTATGACAACCGAGATCGACAACTCGTTAAGGTGGAAGTGACAGGGTGGCCCTGCGAATGTTTTTAGGTTTCCGTACCCAAAAGGTAAAACGGGACCCTATTACTAAGACTTCGCTGTCCGTCCGTCCGTCCGTCTGTCACCAGGCTGTATCTCATGAAGCGTGATAGTTAGCCAGTTGAAATTTCTACAGATTATGTATTTCTGTTGCCGCTATAACAACAAATACTGAAAACTGAATAAAAAAAATATTTAAGGGGGCTCCCACACAAAAAAGTGATTTTTATAAATAATGACACGGAACCCTTCGTGCGCGAGTCCGACTCGCACTTGGCCGATTTTTTTGCAATTTGCTTGTCAATGCCAGTTTTTATGTGGAATAAAATATTCCACTAAACGAAAAGTTAGCTCTTTGAGGCGAGAGATTGGTCACAGTGTTATCGTGTTATCTATGTCTGACTACACGTCTATCATCTCCACTCATAATAAAAAAGAACAGTTGTGTGTTTATTTCTTTTGACTTACGACTTCGTTTAATGATAATTCCTGCGTATTTCCAGAGTCACTGAACTACAGTTTACAGCCAACCTAAAACTTCTAAGAATAATCATTACGATTACTTTAAGTTGTTTTATGAGTTTGTTTAAGATATATAGTCGTAGTTTGAGCACATAACAGTTATGTAAGAACAGATTTTTATTCAAGAATATGTTATTCGTAGTTTGATGAAATACCTATGTCAAAGGTTGTCTGCGGAATGTCTGGCAAAAACAGGCCGATCCGTAGTTGTCTGTAAAAATATTGACTTATACTCTAGTTGTATTATATGTCAAGTAGGATTGAGACGCTATGAAATCTTCTGGGTTTAGCTTTCAAGATGGGCAGTTACTAAGTCATATTATTACTGGAGCTGAATGTTTAAATTGGCAGTAGGTAGGCTATGGGCACCTGGATAAATATGATAAAAGGTACGAATGACTTGAAAGGTACGGCGGGCGAACTGCACTGTATTGCAAGAACCCTCCTAGTCGCATACATCGCTTTCGTATACGCAGGCTACAGGCAGGCTGCAACTACATTTAAATAAAATAAAAATTTCAAGGACTTGTGCATTTTACTGTTGTAAAATGCACTTAGGTTTCATCTTAAACCCACCAAAACTCTAAATCTAAAGACAAAACACATAAATAATGAAGCTTCTAAGTAATTTTATCGTCAGACTCTTGTCTTGTCGTTCAGTACCTACTTTAGCCAGAGGCTGTTTGTCTTTCAACTTTGCCAAACAGTTAACAAGATTTGATGTCTCATCAGATAATCCTGTTGGTATTGAGTTCCGAGTCTTGGGAGGCAGTGGAGCGTTTCGTGCGCTATGATCCACGACCGGCAGTTTGTAGGTCTGTAGGGCATAGCATAATAACATATATTATTATTCGACAAGTGCCTGTGATTTATCGTAATAGCTTGTATTTGTATAGTACGCCGCGCCCGTTTTGTTGTAGTAAAAAATAAATCAGATTTCAACCAACTGTTAGAGAAATAATATAAACAGAGTTCGTGTTTAATACGATTTCAAATTAGTAGAGGTACCTAGGTTATTAACCTTTATTTATTATCGCGGGCAGTACCTTAATACAGAGTAAAATCTAGTATTATTGACGATAAAGTATACTTCGGTGGTGTACCATTTACGACTAAATAAACAGTAACATATTTTCCAGTATATAAGTATCAAAGGACAATAAACACAACAAAGTAGGATACCGAAGTGTTTTTAAATTAAAGGTTATTGAAACAGTTACGCCTTCATGTCAATCAACACCGACAGTGGAAAGGGACAGTAAACCCGACAACCGGAAAAATAATACATGCAAGAAAATAAACCCCGTTTGAGAAATACCACAAATGTTCACCAAAAGATTCGATTTGGGGTTACCCGCTACACAAACGCGAATAAAATATCAATGCAATATTGTCGATGGCTTATTAGTATGCGGAAGATATTCCCAGCATATGATTCAACGGCGAAAAATCTTAAGATATCTGGGATAGTAGAACGGAAATGCCCTTTGATAGTGAACTATTTATTTTGGTTTTAATAATAGTGTTCTAGTTGTATGTGTAACATCTGTTCGGCGCCGCCTAATGAGAAGTTTGGTGAACCTAAAAGAATTATTAAGGGCAAACATTTGAGTCATAGAATTTAAAACGAACATTCCCAGTGCTAATTCATTTATTCTCATTACACGTTGTACAGTGGACACTAATATCACCCTTAACCCTAATTGATTCTAATATCTTGAATATTATGCAAATTGAAGTACCTACCAAAGTATGTTGACCTTTGCCTTTTGGTCAAAACAGCGGCTTTGTTGTTAATTGTCTATTCCAATCTTTTGTGTTAATCCGGTCAACCTCCTTTTGACATTCATGTAAAGCGATGGGGTGGTTGGATTCGAAGCGTGAAACTGGCAGCTCTTGATTGACTAATTTGAATATCGAATCGAATCAATTAAAATAATGAAAGCAAGCAACAAACAAGAAGCAAATCCAATAAATCAAGATGGATGCCTAATGAACCAGCTTGTATTTTAATTTATTTTCAATACATTTCCAATTTCGTATCGTCATTTAAATAATATAACGGCGAATGGTAATATGATAAATTAGGAACATTATCGATTTCGCCACACTTGTCTCACCAATGCAATTAGTTCCATGTAACACGTAAGTACGTATATTGTTTACGCACAGCTGGATGCCAAGTAAATGAATGGTACTTAGATGAGTACATAGATATTCGGTAGGTTTACATCACGGCCGCCGCGCCTCGTCGTAAAACTGTGATATTATGACATTACCGAACACACACGTCTGCCTTGTTTATGCCACAACCTTGTGTCAATGTAGATAAAAAAAATCATTTTACACTTTTTTGGGAACTTCATTTACGGGCACGTGTGAGTCGTAACCTCCTTACATTTTGATGTTACGGTAAAGTTGTAATACATATCCAGCTTATATTTTGTCGCCTAACAGGTTTACTATCGTAAGCAAAAGTTAGGATAAAGTTGTCCCTAATAGACGACGACTTACGTAAAACTTAATATTTATTGCTGAAACTTGGATAATATATTCTGCCGTGAGTCCGTGAGTTATGTGTATGTCTGTCTAATCAGCGTGAGCGGATAGGGTTGAATGATCTTAGAATTGAATTAGAAGAATAGAATAAAACTTAATTGTACACCAAAAATTAAACATAACGGGTTTACAAAACTGCTAATTTCTCTTGTCTCTTTTTCTTTTATCTTCTATATATTTATATACATCTAAGAATACAAATAAATCAAATTGAAGTGTCTGATGTATTTTCAAACAGCTTCTTTCTGAAAGCATATGAAAGTAAATACGGTACTTATTACATATACATAATTTTTTTGTCCGTCTGTCTGTTTGGGCTAATCTCCGCAACGGCTTGACTGATTTTGACCGGGGTTTACTGGCAGATAGCTGATGTTTTAAGGATTAAGTTAAGCTACTTTTATTTCAGACGAAGAATAAGGGATTCGTGCAAAAAAAAAACCTTTGAAATTGTAAACAAAATCCGATTCAAATAGGGAAGTAATATTTTTATTATAATAATTCCACGCGGACGAAGATCACCGGCATCAGCTAGTTTTAATAGTAATATTAATCTTCCGACTTTAGGCGAATCTTGCTGGATCATCAGATTTTCCCTTAATGAACATTTTAAGGGCTGGGATAACCCTCTTTTGGGTCTGTCATGAGAAGAAAACCTTTGCAACATTCTTGTTATTTAAAAATAGTATTGATAGGTACATGGTTTTACATACTTACATAACATGACGTTTGTAATCCCAGAAGAGTTAGGCAGAAATGTACAAAATAGTACACCCACATTTCGCCAGTTATGTTCAAGTCCCATGTAATATGGGGCGATCCTATTGTCATCAACCGGGCACAAATCCAGAAATCCGTGGCTGCTACTGAGAATTTTTTGATGGAAAAACCCAATACTTAATGCTTTGCTTGACCTGGGGGAATCGAACCCAGGATATCAAACTCCGCAGCCACGCCTGCGATCACTAGGCCAACGAGACAGTTCGACTAAAGAACATGATCAAATAAATAAAAAATACAATTCTAAATAACTAAACGTTTTATTAAGGACTAGCTGTCCGGCGCAACTTCGTTTGCGTCACATTTTCCCCGTTTTCGCAACATTTTTCATTGCTGCTCTACTCCTATTGGTCATAGCGTGATGGTATATAGCCTATAGCCTTCCTCGATAAATGGGCTATCTAACACTGAAATAATTTTTTAAATCGGACGAGTAGTTTCGGAACCTATTCAATGCAAACAAACAAACAATCAAAGCTTTCCTCTTTATAATATTAGTTTAGACAACAATGATTGACGATGATCATTTGTTTAAAATTTGCTAAGTACGTTTTGAGTTTAGAATGACAGATAGCTTACTGAAGCAATCTATGTGGGAACATAGTTTTTACGAGCTCGCGTTGAATGACGCTGTATCAATGACCTAACCATGAACTCAAGCGAGCCATAATGATCTGCAGCGCGTAAATGGGAGGTTATTAAACCATCAATCATATAGTTGAATGACTTTAGCCAAAACTGAGCGAATGATTTAAAGTGAAATGAATCTTTTTTGTTATGACTGTGAGTCTATTTTTAGTTACCGTTAAGACTTGTATTGCACGATGTTGATCTTCTGTCTGATAAATACATATCGAGTTTTATGTAACGAGCCTTTCTCGTACCGATCGTTAAAGTAAAAAATAGTGCCCCTTTTCCTCGAAAAAGCCAGGTTGGCGGGTAGGCGATAGCTTATGATAAATTTCTAAGTATATAGCCAAGTCTTTCAATTCAGATTAACAAAGAATGATAACAATAAGATGTCTACTTCAATTTTACCCTCTCGTATTGTGAATATCACGTTCCCAAAAACGAAGTAAAGATTTTCCTTGGTACGCACGGCACCCAAGCGAGATAAAAAACCAGTTTATGTCGATCTCACATTGTAGAGGAAATGTATTCAAAACGACGCCATTTTATACTGGAATAGAACCGCTTGGTTTGTCGCCGTGTGTACCAAGGATATATTCTGATACAAAGTATTTTTTGCACAGATATGTCTGGAGATCGTAAATGTCACAGCTTTACGACATGCCGAATTGACAAGAAAAAACTATAAAAATGTTAATAGTCAGTGACCCTACTGCCGTGAACCATCATCAATGACAATATTACTAACGTGCAAATAATTCTCTCGCACCATAATAATCATTGAACCAGACGAAACTGATTCATTTTTATTGCGAACATTAAAAGAAACATTAAATCGGATTTAAAGTTTATTATCACACTATACATTTAACAAGACTATATTATCAAGGCTGTATTTATAGCAACTGTTTGCAATCAGGACCAAAACGAATCAAAGAGCAAACAAACTAACCTTTTATTTGAAACAATTCTTCCTCGGACATTCGTTCTATGAGTTAAACTAAGTGTGAATGTTTAAATGGTGGAAACGACTAGCTGCAGACAAAGAAAAAGGATTCGTTAACTTCTATTTTCTTATTTTTTTTTGCCGTTGTAACAAATGCCTTTGTGCATCGGCAAAACTATAAATGGTCAGAGCAATCACAGTTAGTCTTTTGTAATTTCTATGGAAATAGTTATGTATAAAAAAAACGGGTTGCACTCCGGGAGTACAGGCAGAAGTGTAAACTTGAATATTAACGTTGTGCCGAAGGTTTTGTTTGTGCATGAGATAATTATCCATTGGGTTTTGGAAACCCAAACTCAATGAAAGATGTCATAAAGTTCCAATTCCTTCGTAACCTAACGTCAATCCGTCTTACGAATTCGATCAGGCCACGTGACCTGACGGTCAAGTGTCCTTACACGAGTTTAACATTTTTTACCCATCACAAAAGTGTTTAATGCCACCGCAGTTTTCACTTCAAAAAGTCTATGTATCTAAGTTTTTTGCATAGGTACTAAATTCTGTCTTATGTAGCGACTCCGTTAATTAAATAAAAGTAAAACTGGATTCCGAAAATACTGCGGCAATCTGCCATAATCCGCTTTCAAGAGCTGGGCCATACCTACCTATGTAACTACCAAGCAATAACATCATGCAAATTTGGTAAGGGTGACTAACAAACAAAATACTGAAATATTTAAAAATAAAAAGCTCCCGTTTTTTCCTTTGCCCGTGTTACTTTTTTGTACAATTTTTATTACTGTTTCAGACTTTAAAATAAAACTGAGAGAGCTGAAACTTCCGTTTATATAAAAGCAATATGTAAACGAACAAGAATGTAAAGAAAAAAAAGTCGGATAAAAACAATTTATAAGAAAGGTTATGAACTCACCAAGTACCGTTGGAAGCTTTTAAGTAGAAATAACCTGCATCACAAATTTTTAGTTTTAATTCACAAAATAAAGATGGCTATTGGCTTGAAGTTTCTGCATTTTTATAACCATATTTGGATTTATAAGGTATTCAATTAAGCTATCGTTGATTTAATTGACCAATATGCAAATTAATTGGTTTGAAATTGTAAATAAAACAAATAAAAAATGAATAAACTTATCGTTAATGTGGCAGCTGGAGGTAACAATGAGAATTTATTGCTCCTTGATACTAAGAAAAAACTTACTTGATAGAAGTCATTGATTTTAGTTGGATTACAATAAAAGTTAGGATGCCTGGATTTTAAATTAGTAAGTACCTAAGTCACAGACTGTCTCGTTGGGCTAGTGGTCGCAAACGCGACTGCGAAGCATGAGCTCCTGACTTTACTTCCCGGGTCGTGTAAAGTGCTATTGGGTTTTTCCAACAGGAATTTCTCCGAAGCAGCCACGGAGTCTGGTTTTGAGCTTGGTTGATGGCAATGGGCTCGCCTCCTATTACATGGGACATAAACGTGACTGGCGAAATATGGGTTGTACCACTAGGTACCTACACTTCTGCCTGTCGCTTCGGGAATTACAGGCGTGATGTTCTGTTTGTGTTATGTATGTAACAATGGCCCAATAAAGAGGCTAAGTGGGGAAACAGCCCAGCTAACCTAACCTAACCTATTTATGTAAGTACCGTTGCTAACACCAAGTGAGCATGAAGGGTTATAATTGCTCATTCCTTTTCTGTACGAGAAGGGATCATTGTTCCACAGAGGGATAGTAATAGCATTATAATTGTTCTAGACCTATTACCATTTTAATGTTCATAACCCTGCCTTGGATTTCGAAATACAATGACATCAAATGCAAGGGTCCTAATACGGTGTGAATTCTCAGACATATTGAGACACCTATTAGCACTTGGGCTCTAATTGCATTGTTCATGAATTAGAATAGACACAGACGGTCCATAAATGTCAAAACTGTCATTGCAATAGATGCACTTCTGACAAAAAAAGAGTTTTAATACCAGTCCAAAACGAGTGCACTCTATTGTTCTTTTAATTTTCTAAATTATGCCCAAAAAGGAAAAAGTTTATTGTGTTACTTTTTTAAGCACTTATCTTTATTCAGCATAAAGCCAGACATCTCTAAGGAGAATATACTCATGGGCTAAATTCAGTTTTATATCCAGCAGTATAATAAGTTAGTAGCAATATTTCTAAGTTGTATCTTCGCTGATGTAACTTGTATGCGAAAGATTTTACCGTACCTACATATTTCTAAACTATGGACGTAAGCATACTATTGTCTCACGTGATAAACTGTTATACCCAAGCTGGAGCTGCATGGAACAACGGGATTTTAATATGTTTTGGTTTGATTTATATCACATATAATCATGGTTGTCAAAATCAAACTTTAAGCAGCTCTATGCTCTAACTGCTTTATTGGCATTTCTCCGAGATTTCCGAGACTTGACTCAATCAAAGTGTGTACCTAACACTTAGCCCAAGCTCAACAAGGATTGGCGTTCAAAGAGTTTCAGTTCTATTTCAAGTTAACTTTCTCAGAATCACTCCCTACTTTTGTCAAAATATGTTCAGTAACTTACGTTGTTAGTTTAGAATGGCGTAGGTTGTATTTATCATAACAATGTCTATAATCCCAGCGAAGGGATATTTCTAGAGATTGTGGAGGATGGGCTCACAGGACGTGATAATTATGTATTCTTCACACGGGTCTTTTACGCTATAAATATTTGTTTTGCTAGTCTATAGGCTCTGAATAAAGTAACTTTATTATCAGCGATATCGACGGTAGGAACTTATGCAATTCCATTTTCCAAAAAATAATTGTCTCATAAATATCTGTTGAAATTCATGTAAAAACAGTACAGTTAAAAGACCAGCTTGCTCGATTTCATTCTTCTTCTAATATATAAAATTCTCGTGTCGCGGTGTTTGTTACCAAACTCCTCCGAAACGGCTTAACCGATTTGTATAAAAATTTGTGTGCAGATGGGGTAGGTCTATACCTCGTAGAACACGACCACCTAGGAAGTGCCCTATTCATTTGTCCTATAGCAGTTTGCTAGTGACCATAGCATAGGCAAGTCCTTTTGCCCAACATGCCGTATATTCATTTCAGACATTTTACTAGTATGACGATTTTAAATTTCAGACGTTTTACTAGTGGGTCGTTTTGCTTTAACGTCATTTATCCCACAAGGGTATTTTACTAGATTGTCCTTCTCATACGGAGCGTAAGAACTCAGCCAACATCTATTTTTCATACTCCTAAAAGCCATAACAATTTCTACGCGAATGTAGTCGCGGGCATTAGCTAGTTGTTTTATATTTTTCTGTAGGTACTGAAGATAATTCTGTGAAAACTGGATTATCTCCTTTTTTGCCAAAAGTTTTTCATGCCTTTATCTAGGTGTTTTTGGCAGTAGGCAATAACGAAAACAAAGTAAAAAAGGAAAAAGTTTCAAAAAGTTAAATAGAGTTGAGAGTGTTTCACAAAGTGGTGTTATTCGTATTCAAGAAAGTTACGTCGTAAGTTGTCTCAAAAGCGTATTAAATACAACATGATAGAAATAAAAAGTTCTAAACCATATAGTGTCTCATGAAATGAATTTACAAAACTCAAAGTACAATTACTACAAGGAAATCGTAACTCGACACTACATCCACATTCTTCCCAAACGATTTCCCATCTTTGCTCCTACGGTTCCATTTTAGAGAACTATGCCCGAAATAAAAAAAAAAAGTTTATTGCAGAAACTTGTACAACTTTTACAGTAAATCTTACATAGGGACCTCCTTTTAAGTAAAATATAAGTATACCTGTGCTAGGAGGCTCCGAAATGAAATTCTATTTAAGTTTTAAGACTTTTTCAAGGTAGAATATGACTTTGGCTGGCAATTATTAGGGGGTCCAGATTACCTACATTTTGTAGGAAAACTTTCAAAGCGATATGTGAACTTTGACTTTGTGAAACATTTGTAGAAGTTTCATGAAGTCGTACGTCGATTTACTTGACTCAGTCATACCTAGACTTGTTTACTGACTGACTGCATTGTTGGTCTGGTGGTCGCAAGCGCTACTGTTGAGCTGTCCTGGGTTCGACTCCCAGGTCGGCAAGTGTCCATTTCATCAGGAATTTAGCAGTAGCAGCCACGAAGTCTGGATTTGTGCCCGGTTAATGGCAATAGGCTCGCCACCTATAATATGGGACTTAAACATAACTGGCGAAATTTGGGTGTTCCAATATAATATATAATATAACTGGCGAAATTTGGGTGTTCCAATGGGTACCCCTCTGCCTAACCTTTCGGGGATTACAGGCGTGATGTGTATCTGTATGGTGTCGGACGTAAAGAATAGCACCATCCCATATCTTCCCATGGGTGTCGTAAGAGGCGACTAAGGGACTTGCCAGAGGATGGACAGCAGCGTTCTCTGTGCTTATACAAGTTTTGAGTATATGCACCAAAGTGTATTCGGATTCTTTGTCTTGGATAAATAATCAAAATAGACAAGAAGTCGAGAAGATGCTGTATGGTGTCGGACGTAAAGAATAGCACCATCCCATATCTTCCCGTGGGTGTCGTAAGAGGCGACTAAGGGATTTGCCAGAGAATGGGCAGCAGCGTTCTCTGTGCTTTTGTAACAACCGTACTGCGATCGCCAACCCGCCTACCAAGCGTGGCAATTAGTGATAAGCGGGCAAAACCCCCGATGTTATGTCAATGTGGCAACACTTGGGGGAGGCCTGTGTCCAGCAGTGGACGTCTTTCGGCTGAAATGATGATGTTGATGATGAGGCGTGATGTTATGTTATGTTACGAGTATGTCTTTACTTGCTTAAACCTCACCTGTAGGTATATTACTTTTGTACACTCTGGTAATTTTCGGTTTCTTGTACCGAGTAGATACAATTCATTTGCATAATTCGCAGTATCGAGAAGTAAAGTTATTGAAGCTACCATCGTTTCCTGTAGTGCTATGAGGTAGATATGCCATGAATGAACCGGTGGGCCATACTCACACCGAATTTGGTAATGTTATGCATGATCTATCAGGGCCACGGCTGAGGTTATATAGGATGTCATGATAGACATAAAACTGATGTATTTTATTACTAGCCTTCACAATAGACCTACTGATTTGACAGACATAAACTATTGGTCTAGTCTAGACTATGGATGACTATGGGGGTCTCAGGTTCAATTTCTAGGTCAAACTCAATGTGCCCATAATTGGGGTTTATTGTTAGGAAAACGCTGTGCTGTAACCACTTGGAGTAAAGCTTGTAGGAGCGTCTAAATGTAATGATAAGTGGGTGGACCATAATATTATTAACAATAAGAGAAGGCATACCTAGGTCTCGAATTTGAATACAAGACAAGACAAGCATCTCTAATTTTTCGGATTCATATACTCATTGTATAATTATCATAGATCGGAGTAGGTAGATTGATTTTTGGTACTTGTATCATAAATGCACATAGAAAGAATAACATGGATAAGCCATTTCTCCGGAAAGTAATTCCGGTATTTCTGAATTCAATTAAATATTGTTAATGTTGGTAGTGATATTATTACTACTCAATTCAAGAATTTAAAGGAAGGTATCAAAACTAAATAAATTTATTATTTAACTGTTAAATAATCATCATCATCATTTCAGCCGAAAGACGTCCACTGCTGGACATAGGCCTTCCCCAAGTGTCGCCTGTCATTGACCGGTCCCGTGCAACTCGCATCCAGCGGATCCCCGAAACCTTCACCAGGTCATCGGTCCACCTAGTGGGAGGCCTTCCAACGCATCGTCTCCCGGTTCGCGGTCGCCATTCCAGAACTTTTCGGTCCCATCGGCCATCTGTTCTACGAGCAATGTGGCCTGCCCACTGCCACTTAAGTTTGGCAATTCTTCGGGCTACGTCGGTAACCTTGGTTCTCTTGCGGATGCCCTCATTTCAGATTTGATCACGCAAGGAAACTCCGAGCATAGCTCTCTCCATTGCCCTTTGGGTGACTTTGAGCCTTCTGATGAGGCCCATTGTGAGCGGCTACGTTTCGGTCCCGTATGTAATCACTCGAATTCCGATCGAAGCATTAGTTTTATTTTTTTATTTTTTCCCTTTTTTTGGCCACAACTTCTTATAAATTGTTGCACTTAAATTTCAATCAAATCAACTAATTCCGGAGGAATGTCCATATTAATATAAACGTTTCGGATCAATGACCCCAATTCAATCTACCTACTCCGATCTATGATAATTATCAATGGCTTCGGTCAAGGAAATCATCATCGTGAGGAAACCAGCATGCCTGCAATATATTTCGCGAACGCACGTAAAGCCTACAGGCCCATGAGAGGCATAAAAACTCTGACACCAGGTAAGGGATTAACCATACACTAGCCACACATACAAAGATAGTATGTATGGACGTTCAAGCGTATAAAGAAGAAAAATAAGAGACGAAAAGTAAAAGTCTGTGGTACTGAGACATTTACGTTTTGCGCAAACGAACGCTGGTTTACTGCATAATAAAGTCAAGAGAAGACATTAACTTTTTTGCATTCGTAGATTTATGTTATTGTTCTAGCAGCACTTGTTGCCAATTTAGGATTCGTTTTCTGTCTTATTTATCCTTGTTAATAACACCACAGGCGTCTGTTTTTTGTTGTTTTATTTGCACTACCACTCAATTAAGCTTTGAAGAGAAAATACCGCCTGTTTTAGTAACTTTATTTATCTTTGTGAAAACTAGTAAATCAAATGTGTGTACATTTTTCAAGTTTAAAATAAATGTTTGTTAACTGGAACGTCACTTGAGTATTTTTGGAGCTGATATAAAATAGGAGCCTAAAAATACATTGTCGAAAACATAAAACCAACGAGGGATTTAAATGTTTTTGCTTTGGTACTTAATATCTACTCGACATTTACTTATTTAGATTGAAAATTTTCCGTCCCATCAGCATAAAAAGCTGTCCTTAGTTTAAGTCTGCCTTTCTCTTCGAGTCAATTAACTTGAAATTAAATTGTCAAGTTTAAAGAAAATCGCATGGAGTTACGCAGACCTCCAAATAAGAAATATTTTATGATACCGGCCCTTAGTACTTTGGATTGTTAGAAATTGATAAAATAAAATTCCTGGAGTGTATTCGATGGAGTCAATTTCTTGAAAAGATTGCTCTTTAATTGACGACAATCGTTTCTTTGATACTACTGTTATTTTTATGAAAGTTTTTAATAACGTTACGAGTAGGTGACACATAATTTAATGACTATATTTTTAAAAACCACGGAGTGCCAGAGAATGGGCAGCAGCGTTCTTTGTGCTTTTGTAACAACCGTACTGCGATCGCCAACCCGCCTACCAAGCGTGGCGATTAGTGCAAAACCCCCCAAAATGTCAATTTGGTGACACTTGGGGTAGGCCTATGTACAGCAGTGGACGTCTTTTGGGCTGCAATGATGATGAACGATGTTTAAAAACATAATTGTAAGAGCAGTGTTGGATTTACATCGCTAGGTTCACTCCTGAAAGTCCAACAATGTTATGGTACAATGCAATGTTTTGGGCATCAAACTAACTTTTTACTGAATATTTTATCGTTGTTTGATGTGTTTTACTTCGTGTGTACCTCGTTGCTTAATAGGTAAATAGGACTTTGACCAGTATACACGCCAAAAAAGCGAAACCAAACTATATTTTACGGACAAATTAATTTTATGTTCCAAGTTTCTAGTTAAGCATAGCAAATTTTGCAATTTGTAGTTTATTAAAACACGGATTTGTCACACTTAAAATTTGTGGCCACCGAAGAGTTCCACCATCAGATCCTATACACCAATTACTATCTATTAGACTCCTCGAAACGAATCATTTGACCCGAAGTTATGTCCAGATAGTCGTACAGATTAAGGCTGGTATTATTGTGTTTTAAAGTACCTACCTACCTTCTATGTTTTGAACGAGCTTAGGTTAATTATAGCAACCTCAATATCCGGAATTCTAACGAGTCTAATGATGTCACGTGTTCCGGATTTCTTAAAAGGAATATCGGTTTAATGAACTTCACCAACAGGAAAATAACAGTCATTATTTTTACATCAGGGTCAACATTTCCCGAATACAAAAAAAATGGAAACTGATTTTCAACATATTTGCTTATTTCGTTTTTGAGAATTCTTTTCTTCTTTTAGATGCCGAATTTTGATGGAGAGCTAGTTGCCAGGACTGAGGAATATGAAGTGGCTATGTCCTGTCATCATTTTTAGCATCATCCTCGTCGAAACCGTTCCGGGAAACGAAGTGAGTGATAATTTTTCAAAGTAATAGGTTAACCTTTCTTTATGTTTATAATTATTGCATAAGTTTTCCGTCTAGAGTAGAATAGTAGTGTGTTAGTAGAAGACTTGAGCAACTGCCCAGCGTTACTCTATAAAATGTCATTGTATGCCTATCCTTTCCTAAAGTATGTTGGGGTCGGCTTTCAATCTAACCGGATGCAGTTGAGTACTGGTATTTTACATAAAGCAAATGTTTATGTGACCTCCACAACCCATTAACTGGGTAATACGATACCCCTAGGTAAGACTGGATGTCAGACTTTCGGTTTCTGAGTACTAGTAGCGATTGTCAAAGATTCACAAAAACCACAGCCGGGACCAACGGCTTAATGTGCTTTCCGAGGCACGGAGGAAACTCGGTATATAATGGCAGTCACCCACCCACATTGAAGATCGACCCGTGCCGCTGTTTCGCTTGTTCTTGCCCTAAACAATACAAAAGTAATTTAAAATGTGCATTTTGCTTACGAAAGTGCTTCTCGCGCAGGATACTGATTCTATTACTGGTAAGGATAAGCGCTATAGCGAAAATAGAATGCCTATTTTCCTAGACCGCGAGATAAAAATGGGTTTTTGTACATTTGTCACAAAGTAAATTCGCCACAGAAAAACGTATGTGTAAACTTGCCACAGTTCTATTTTAATGATGTAAATTCGTCACATATTAATTTTGAAGGGTTTACCTTCATCATTATCATCATTTTAGCCCTTAATCACCTACTGCTGGGCATAAGCCTCCCATTTTTGCCGGCCCACTTCCCGTTTCTGTGCGTCCCTTATCCAGGTAAAAATAAAAATACCTTAAATAATCTCATTAAACTTTCGCAATTAATTAACAAAAGACCTGGATCTTCCTTTCTAGAAATAAACCACCAAGGTAAAGTTAGAACTATAAATCAGCTGGATCTCTCTGGTAATGAGATGCTTTATGCCGAGTTTGCCTGGAACGCGACGCCACTATCCATAAATACATTATAGTGTGGAGTAACGCGCTTCCGTCGTTAAATTCATACGATAGGACTTAAACCACGAGTCAGTAGGTGTCCTACCTACTTAAATTATGGTATTAATTCAGACCACACAAATGTATCAGATCTACAATAATTTGTAACTACAGTAGATAACTATTTTCATTTCCGCTGTACTCAATCGTGAATGCACATAATATTGCATATGGATACCGCAGATTTGAAAAGTAGATCCATTACTAGCATTGCAACTGACAATGCACTTCCGATCACAAAAAAATATCTGGCTCACAGCCAAATTGAAATATGTCTTGGTTGATTGCAGCGAATGTATGGAAACTGGCTTTTCAAAACGATTGACCTAGTTATCTATGTTAGGTTACTGATTGTTATCTCAGCTATTATGTATTGTTAGGATATTGATATATTGTATGGGACTTATGAATTACAGATTGAAAACGAGGTGACAACACACCATGAAAACGCACAGATGAATTATTCCGAAGATACTGACGATTTAGAATATTTTGATAAACATAAAAAAGGTTGGTATATCCTGTAATCCGCGGAGGGTTAAAGAGAAGTGTACCTAAGAGAGAGAAAAAACATAACTGGCGAAATGTGGGTGTACCACATTTCGCCAGTTATGTTTTTTTGAAGTCCCATGTAATAAGGAGCGAGCCTATTGCCACCAACCAGGTACAAGTCCAGACTCTGTGGCAGCTACAAAGAAGTTCCTAATGGAGAAACCCAATGACACTTTGCCCGAGCAGTCCAGTATATCCATAAATATTGACATTTATTTAGAGTGGATATCACAAATTAAACTGAACACGATTAACACATTTATTTGATTATTATTTGTAGTATATCACAAATAATAAGGAAATATATGCGTGTTAATCGTGTCTTGTTCAATTTCATCTGAGTAACTCGCTCTAACATCTGTTACATCAATCAATCAAAATCAAATCATCCTAAGTAGTTTTCCAGTTTTCTTTTCCAATTGCAGGTTTACATTTAAAGGAGAGTTCATATTCTTCGTGGGGTCGATGGAGCTTGTGTCGGGGCGGGCACAGGACCCGCCGGCGACACTGCTTGCGCCGACAAATATGCGGGGACTCACTCCGCATAGAAATCGCAAGGTGATGTTTGAATATTTTATCGAAAAGATTTCATACGTCGCGTCACGTCGGTGTGAATAAAACTACACAGAAAGTGACAATACAAAACCTTTTGAGAAGTATTGGAAATGAGATTTCGTTATTTGAAGATGTTATGAAACAAAAATCTTCTCTGAATAGCTGGCGATAGTAAACAACGCTAAAGTTTGAGTCATCACAAAATTCCTCGCAATAGATTTGATTTGTTTACAAATAATCGTTCAAAGAGACATTCATAATTGAATAAAATCATTTACCTAGATACGATTATCTAGTTCTGCTTAAGTATGCAGAATTTAAGAACCACAAATTTAAGGTGAAACTTCATTACATTTTTCTTTTCTCAGCGAAAATCACATAATTTCTAAGAATTTTAGGTACAACTGACTCATCGCAATATAGTGAGTAATATTATTTTGTTTACAGTTGTAAAGAATCATCTCACCCACGCGGCCTGTTCTCGTCGGCCGAAACGCAAACAGAAGAAACTTTTGCAGCAGTATGTACACAAATAATTAATCTAAAATAAATAGAATTGCGAGTGCCATACAGCCCTGTACCACAATAATCAAAAGTATACGACGGCAAATATCCCCTTTACAAGTCCCTATGTACAAAGTTTTTGTCTGTGAATAATTTCAACGTTATGAATAATATTCAAACGGATGAAATTTTCGTTAGTTTAATGGGCATGTATCATGTTTGTTTATATAATGCTGGATACGTAAAACAAACAGCGTAGACGTCTGAAGTGGTTGCGGTGAGTACCTAACTAGTAAAGTATTGCTTACTGACTGAAGTAGCTAGCTGGTAGGCGGCGATGAGAGATAAGACACTGTTTAGAGTTGAACGCTCGATAAAATATATTGACTGCCTTGTAGGTCGCAAGCATGACTGCTGAGTATGGGGGCCCTGGGTTAGAAGCCCTGGGAGGTTACTAGCTCTGTCTTTTTCCTACTCTGGAATAAGAATAAAACAATACTGCTTTAAGACGTCATGGTAGGCCACCAGCCTCCGTATTCACAAACGCTCGGATTCGATTTCGATTCGGAAAGTCGTATGTCTATCCCGCTCGCTTTCGTAATGCCAAAACAAGATAGACATACGACTTATCGAGTCGAAATCGAATCCAAGCGTTTGGGAATATGGGACCTGATCGGGTTAAAAAATTGAAGTTTTCGCCGACAGTGGGGTTGGGAAGCAGGCGGAAATATAGCCTCGGAATAACTGCGAAACTGGTTTTTTTGGTTTTGATCTCTCCTATCGGATTGTCATCCCATCGGACTTGTGCAGGGAGCAATAGTGTTTGCCCACAAGTATACTAATGCAATGTCAATGCTTACCCTTTGTCTAGCAGTGGACGTTTATTTGTCTGAAATGATATTGATATGAACTGTAACAATCCTTGGGTAGTTAACTCTGTTTAGGTTGAGATTAGGAATGAAGTTCAGACAGGAGTATATACTAATGATGGATGTATTTACTGACAGCCACAGGTACGACAGCTGAAGGCTGAGGATGTGCAGAGGAGGTTCCGTGGGTTCTCGCAGTGGAGCTCCTGGAGTACTTGTTCTAAAAAATGTATTACGGTGAGAAAGAGGTAAGGCATTAACCTACGATCAATTCTCTTCCAAAGTACTTCTAATTAAAAATGGTTTGAGTATAAACGAAGTTGGAAGGGCACTCCCAGGCGTAGAGTTTGCATAAAAAATATAGTAGGCATGTGGGAATATTTTATCAATGCAAACTATGTGATCAAAGTTTTGTAGACAGAAGTGCACCACTGAGCATGCAGGACGCCTTTTTGGCATAGTCTTGTAGCAAGTAGGTATGTAGTGTTTTCTGTATTTCTGTCACACATGCTCGTAGTCGAAAGAATCTGCTAACATACACGGGAATGCCCTGTTCTGATTTCTCTCGCTTCACTGCAAGGCAGCGACTCGACCGGAGATGATCGCAAGTCAAGCGATATTTTAACTGATTATATAAAGCACTTGCAAATATGCACTGTATTTGTCGTAGATAAATATCAAATTTCCTTTAGTGCGTTGTAAATAATAAACTTATGTACGAATCGATTTGCCAGCTCCGCAACGCGCTCCAGAAACTTTAAATCAAAATTTTAAAGTGGATATCTCTTCCACTTTTCTGATATAAATTGGCCCATTTTAAATCATATTAGAGTGGAAGATACTCAGTGGTATCATTAATTAAACCACAAACCACCTGTTTGCAGAATCAAGTACATATTTGTGGTCTTGTGAATTATTGGCTTGCAAATATTAGTTACTAACGCTTTTAAGCGACGGCTACATGTCTAGGTCTGATTTAGCGAAATCATTACTTAAGCCTAAAAAATAATTATCAAAAAATCGCAACATGAAAATTACTACCTTTATATAATTTACAAGGAAATTGAGAGAACCACGTCATCTAAAACCGCCATCACTAAACTCCAGAGAAGAGATCAAGCGTAGTAACCAATACCAAGCTAACAAAGTTAATGATTATTACGAAAACCCAATATAAATATTTCAGACTTTCAGCACAATATTTAATTAAGACTTCGTTAATAAACGCTAAATGCCACTCTCGGTACGGATCAACATTAATCATCTTGAAACGTGGCTACGTTAATGTTTATTAAATTTCACAAACAATCGAGGAAGCTGATGACTTGTACTGTATTGATGAAAGGTAACAATCAGCAATAAAATACGTAATCAATGAACGAATGTGTTTTAGTGATTAAGGTAAGTAGTACTCTTATAGAACTTTTCGCGTTGAAGACAATGCAGGGATTTGACAATCGGGTTTTTTTATCATACACACATACATGCATACATACAACACGTTTCCCCAGTTAATAAGGGGTGTCCTTTGAAATAACTCGTACGCACGGCGACCAATCAAGCTATGCAAAACCAGTTTATGCGAATCTCTCATTGTATGGGAAATCTGTACAAAGCGAGCATGTTATACTGGAAATTAATAGCTTCTTGTGTCGCCGTGTGTACAAACGTATATTTCTTGAAACTCTTATCTGCCGCTAATTTAGCATTCACTTCCTTTCAGACCTTCTTCCTTGCTTTGATTTCTCTGTTTCGTGTCTAGAGCCTACACCAAAATCCACAAATCCAACACTCGTCATTACCCATTTGAAATGTGCAAGGTAACTGATAAGATAAAGATAAAGATGCATTTATTTGTATAAACATGTGTGTCATGATACATAGATATGCACATATGGATGGAAATCAAGTTCAGATGATTGCTGGTTCAACATGTTTTGCCAGATTCGGCGTACAAAATAGTTTATAATACCTACTTTATTGGAAGTTACAAAATAAGAAAGAATTAGATTACACTCAAAAAAATTACAATAGTCAAAATTCAATCAATTCAAATAATACATAATAAAAGTAAATAGAAAAATAATGTCAATTAAGAAAAATTGAAACAATAACATTAAAACAAATTAAATTTATCTGATCTGATGCTGACTCACTCCCCCAGGCACTGTCTAAGACGAGCGATATGCGGGCGTCAAGTTGTGAAGCAGTCAGCCTACTGCTACATGGAAGGCAGCTACTGCCACCTCTGGATCCGAAGCAGGATGCAGAGGCGAAAGGACCCAGGTGATCTAGCACATAGGTACTACGCTAACAGTATTTATTCACATTAACCACGCTTCTATATTCACGTTTTCTCCATTAATACCTCATCAGTTTGTTTAGCGGTGTATTGCTTAAGCTTGGCATAATCGGCCTATATTGTGCCCACTGCTGGGACATCGGCCTCCTCTATTAAAGGGAATGGGATGTAATTAGCGTAGTATAGTAGCGTGTCCAGTGCGCGTTGGTAGAGTCACATGCCTGCGAGTTTTGGGTACTAGGAACCTGTGGTTGCCTCGCTGTAGTTTTCTTGATTGTTTTAAGAGCAGTGTTGGGTCTGGTGACAAAATAAATAACACAAAGTTATGCGTCTTTGTGGGTTCGAACTTAAAACCTTTACGACTAAAACTTGTAAGTCGGAGCCAATAATATACCACTGGACCAAAGAGATTCAAAAGACTTATAGTGCGGACATTGGGAATATTTTCATACAAAAATTTCCATCTCGAACATTTTCGATTTTGACACACAATTGTTCCTGACAAAGGGGGTATGACACTAAACATACCGACTTGTTTCAACAAGTAACAAGTATTGGTTCACTGTTTTATGTGTCTTGTCCCATCTATCGCTCGTAAATATTTGAATATCTTTGCACTGGACCAACACTACTCTCGATGTATATTGATATTTATATTGATATAATGTTATTAACTATTTAGTACCTCATTAGTCGAGAGGTCTGCATTTGGACTGCCGAGCATGATACCCCCGGTTCGGGCAAAGTGTTATTATTGAGGTTTTCTATCAGGAGATTCTCAGTAGCAAGCAGCCACGGAGTCTGGGTTCGTGCCCGGTTGATGGCAACAGGCTCGCCTCCTTTTATGTGAGGTTCAAAAAGATAGCTGCGCGAAATGTGAGAATACTTTTAGGTACACCTTTGCCTAACCCAAAGGAGATTACGGGCTGTAATGTTACGTTTAACTATTAACTGTTGTTTGGAAATTCTATCGGCACGTGCCATTACTAGCGCATGCTGATAGACTATGTAGAACAATTAAGTTGTCTAGAAAAGTGAGAACCTTTAAACTTTGTAACAGTGTTATGTTACTTAGAGTTGTTATTTGTTGTGGATTTTCATTATATTCATCCACTTGTTTGTGTTAATTGTAAAAGTTATTACTTCTCATACATATTTACTGTACTATCCACAAGAGAATCTTGAAGAATCTTTTATGAATACAAAATACTTGAGGTAAATTGAACTTGTTATGTAATGAACAGAGTACTCTGTTCAAACTTGGGTAACTGGTATATCGATAAGTGGGCGGTGGATAAATAACCTAGACGAGTAGCCACGCGTTTTCCTTAGCGTAGGCCGGGTAAGAATGTTGTTATAGAAATTCCTACCTTCAGGGTTTAGGCTCGCAGTGGGTAGAAACATAAATTCCTATCAGATGAGATTGAGTCGACTTATATTAAAAGTTGAACGACCGCTATCTAAACTCATTATGGGATGTCTACTTATTCGTGAGCTTTCGAAACAATTTTAGGGTCAGTTTCGAAAATAAACACGCTGATGGATTGAAATGGGCTCAGTATGATAGAGTGAAACAAAAGTGTGTGGTAGAAAATGTTGTCCTTGGAAACCATATAGTTGATTTAAGAGTTAAAAAGGACTGCATTTTATAAGAAAAACCATTCTAACTTACACCCGGTAAATTCATAAAAAAAACTTATGGGACAACTTCTTCTTCTTCGTCGTGTCGATGATTCCCATTTTTAGTGTTCCGACCTTTTGGGTGCAAAGGGTCAAACGGGACCCTATTACTGAGACTTCGCTCTCCGTCCGTCCGTCTGTCTGTCACCAGGCTGTATCTCATGAACCGTGATAGTTGGCCAGTTGAAATTTCTACAGATTAGGTATGTCTTTCTGTTGCCGCTATAACAACAAATACTAAAAACAAATAATAGGTCTTTACCTATGAAATTGCCGTATTGCAGTACAGACTTTTTCAAACAAAAAAAAAGTTTTGATTGGCTATGAGTTCTAAATTCAAATTAATTTTGTTTTAAAAATATGACATTCTATTTACAAAATCAGTCTTTTGTTTATTGATTAGCGTTGTATTTTCATTACATTTCAACATTTTTCCTCATAATGGATACTTTGAAATTTCGTGTAATTATGGAATATGAGTTCCGTCGTGGCACCAACGCGGCACAAACGACCCGTAACATCAACGACGTTTACGGAGAGAACTGTACAAACGAACGCACAACCCGTTATTGGTTTGCTCGGTTCCGTTCTGGGAATTTTGACTTGAAAAATGAACCTCGTGGTCGTCCGGAAACTTTGGTCAACAATGATGAATTAAAGGTGATTGTTGAAGCTGATGAAACTCAATCTACAGCTGAGCTGGCAGCAGCTTTTGATGTTAGCATTAAAACAATATTGGTCCATTTGCGACAGATTGGCAAGACAAAAAAGCTTGATAGATGGGTGCCCCACGAACTTAACGATCGCCAGCGCAACGTACGCGTCGAGACTTGCTTTGCGCTGCTTAACAGGCACAGAAATGAAGGAATTTTGAACCGAATTGTTACGTGCGACGAAAAATGGATTCTTTTTGACAATCGAAAGCGCTCAGCAAGTTGGTTAGATCCTGGTTCGGTACCAAAGCAATGTGCAAAACGAAAAATGACCCCTAGAAAGGTGATGGTCACAGTTTGGTGGTCTAGTGCTGGTGTGATTCATCATAGCTTTTTACAAAACGGCGAGAGCATTACTGCAGATGTGTACATTGACATTGGACAACTTTTTAGCGGGAAAAAATTCAATTCCCGAGAGGCAGTACAAAACGCCTTTGAAGAGTTTGTTGTCTCCCGTCCAGCTGATTTTTTCAAGAAGGGCATCCATAAACTGCCACAGCGTTGGCAAAGATGCATTGATTGCAGGGGTGATTACTTTGAATAAAAGAAATAAATAAGTTCGAAAAAAAAAATACTTTAACTTTTTTCAAACAAAACGGCAATTTCATAGGTAAAGACCTAATATTTAAGGGGGCTCCCATACATAAAATTGATTTTTATAAATAATGGTGCGGAACACTTCGTGCGCGAGTCCGACTCGCACTTGGCCGGTTTTTATAATTAAATTAGTTCTGAGCTGAACTTTGCCACCTCGACGGCATTGGCGGTAGCATCGGCCAGGACCCTCAAAGTGCAGGTAGAATTATACATAGAGCTGACAGGAGGTGAGCCATAGTTTGTGTTGAGACACCGCAGTCACACCCTGCCCCACCGGACCAAGTTGTATCTGAAGCTGCCCACCTGCCTCCGTAATCGGTTTAGTGACCAGTGATAAATTATTTATTCTAACCCAAAACTCTCGCTTTGTCATAAGTCAAATAGTTAGTACACTCGTGAGACTAAGAACTTGGAAACAAGTCTAAAAAGAGTTAGGATAAAGAACAATGAAATATCTCTAAGCTATTGGTATATGGCACACGCTTTCAAACTTAGAACAACAAAGCGCGAAAGACGAAGTGGTTGCGAGAAGCATGATTTATGTCTGACACCCGACACATGCAGAGATTACAACTTGGATATTCGTGAAAATATATTATGTTCAGTTTGCGGCATGTGTGTATGGGTAATTTCATTTCTATTCGGTAGAGTGCTTAGCGTTTATGAGCTCGTTTGCAAGACAAAACATCACTTGTACGCTTCAGCTATTTTCTGTGTCAATCACCTTTAATATGCTCGTCAAATGTCAGTCAGCAAAAAATACTCATCTTATGCTAAACTTGTCGCATTTTACTTAACTAAATACAAAACGATTTTGTTCGTTGTTTCGTGTAAAGTGGTTCCACTGATTTGCTCAAATTTGCTCAAATTGTAACAAGTATGTATGTACTCGAGCTTACCTAGTCGTGAATATATTATTAAATGCCAAGTTGTTCACACAACATGAATTTCATTATGAAATTCGGTGAAAATTTACCTGTTTACGTTGTTTTTGTTGCCGTAAGCATGGAACTAACTGTGCGTAAAATGTTCTTGTTTCTTCAACAAATGTAAGCAAATAATCTCCGACGCAACGGGGGAATAGGCCAGGTGTTGCCAACACATGGCGATGATCAGACTGATTATAATTATTATTTATAAGTTTATAACTCAATGAAAATTGATTGATTGCTCTTCGCTTGTGTACACTTACTAACTTTATTTATCATAATCATAATACAGCTTTTTATGCAGGTGTTCTGGATTAATTAGAAGTTCTATTGTAAGCAATTTTGATCTGTGTTCTTCAGAAAAAATTTGTCGAGCGAACACAATTCTCTTTTGCGTGAATGTGAATGTCAGGCGATTACGTGATTAGTTTCAGTACTCACGCAAGTCGGCGGTAAATCAAACTAGTTTCAATAAAATAAAACTCAAATAAACCCTTTCAAGGGTTCAGATAAATACTTTATCTTGTTGACAAAACCCTTTTCCGCACATCTTGAAAGTTTTAATAAATCAGAGTAGTTTTTATTGACTATCCCGGAACTTAAACACGTAGTTTCTTTGCTTAACATACTAAGCTATGCACGCATGATATTAAAAGTATTTTTAATACTCTTCCTCGACAACAGGCATTAAAATAAAATTTATATATATAATAAATAGTAGAATTTTCTGAAATTAAATTCGGCTTCGGCTGCAATGACATATTATGTTCGTAGGATATACAGGATATAAAGTAGTGGGGTCAATGTCAACTCCTGCGCCGGCGATCCACCCTGAAGACTCTCAGACGACACCGGCGCCTCCTCCATGTGGTAGGCTCGGCAGGTATCGCGGCTCTGCGTCTGCGCGGCTTCGACAGCGCATGCGCGACATGGTCCGCATAATTGGCGGACGGCCCGCACCGCCTGGCAAGTGGCCATGGCAGGTCGCTGTGCTTAACCGATATAAGGTAATTAAATGTATATTAGACCAGTCCTATAACATGTGTGTCATCACCATAGATCGGAGTAGGTAGATTGAATTGGGGTCATTGATCCGAAACGTATGTGTTAATATGGACATTCCTCCGGAATTGGTTGATTTGATTGAAATTAAAGTGCAACAATTTATAAAAAGTTGTGGCCATAAAAAGGCTAAACATAAAAATTATTAGTAATGCTTCGATCAGAATTCGATTGTTTTTATTATTCAACAGATAAATAATAAATTAATTTACTTTGATACCTTCCTTGGTTCCTAGTTCTGTATGGTGTCGGACGTAAAGAATAGCACCATCCCATGTCTTCCCGTGGGTGTCGTAAGAGGCGATTAAGGGACTTGCCAGAGAATGGGCAGCAGCGTTCTCTGTGCTTTTGTAACAACCGTACTGCGATCGCCAACCCGCCTGCCAAGCGTGGCGATTATGGCAAAACCCCCCCTTCTTGGGGGAGGCCTATGTCCAGCAGTGGACGTCTTTCGGCTGAAATGATGATGATGATGATGATGATACCTTCCTTTAAATTTTGAATTGAGTAGTAATAATATCACTACCAACATTAACCATATTTAATTGAATCCAGAAATACCGGAATAACTTTCCGGAAAAATGGCATAACCATGTTATTCTTTCTGTGTGCATTTATAATATAAGTACCAAAAAACAATCTACCTACTCCGATCTATGGTCATCACCTCATCACTCATCAACAATCTAGAAATACATTACAAATATTTAATGCTGGTAGTTGTGTTTATTATGGATAATCCAGTGTCGCTTAATTGGACAGTGTATTCCGCTCGCCATTATACGATGCCATGTAATACCTGCCATAAACGAGAACTGCAGGTCATCCAAGAACCGCGTTAAACCAACATAATGAAAGCGTCTTTCTAATTTGGCCGCCAAATTGGATTACGAGTTAATTACCTATATTTTTATTTAAGCAATGAACAAGTTTTCTACTTTACAGACCTCTGTAGAGTCTGGAGTTACTGAAGTAATTTTATTCAACACTTTGTAAAAAGTAGGTACGAAGAAGTTATTTATTATTACAAACAAACGACGTGGCAATAAAATTTTAGCTGCTAAATAATTACTTGAGTATTTAAGGTAAAATTAGGATTAAATTCTCGACGTTTAAAGAAGGTTGTATAAATAATGAAAGAGTAATTAAACGCATGTGTATTTGAACATAAATCGTACGTGGGCTGAAGTTGGGTTAACGGTTGGGGTTGTGCTCAAAAATTGAAATTGATTACAGAAGTATTTTGTTAAACCGATGGGCATTTTGTTTACTTTTACAAGAAAAATCTAATAAAAATACTACCGTAACACGAACTGTAATCATGCATACCTACGTTAGTTCGAACTACAAATAAAAGTAATTGATCTACAAAAAGAAAGGCGCAGTAAAAGTACAGTCACGCACAAAAGTATTTGGTTTAATTGTTTAACTAATTTGTTTGGAAATTACTAGTCACGATGTAGTTGTTAACCGTAATTTGCATAATCACGCGATTTACTTCTAAGCATGATTGTTATGTTTGTAATTATGTACATTCGTAGATCAGTACTTGATTGACGTGATATGTTTCGCAGAAGTAACGGTATTCAACAAAATAGAACTGCACCAAGCCATATATTATGATTTCATTTTGAGTTTTGGGATTATTACTGCTTCGTTGGTCTAGTGGTCACAAGCTCGAGCTGCTTGCTTGCTGAGCGCGAGGTCCTGCGTTCGATTCCCAGGCCAAGCAAAGTGTTATTGGGTTCTTTTTTCAGGAATTTCTTAGTAGTAGCCACGGAGTCTGGATATGTGCCCGATTGATGGCAATAGGCTCGCTCCCTATTACATTAATTTGTCACAATTCTAGTTTTATTTTTGCCATTTAATGATAAAAACACAAATATCTAAATATATATTTATTTATGTATTATATTTATATTACACATGTATAAGTAAATAACTTTACTTTTGTTATTTAAAATGTTTGTGTAGTACACAACTGACTACCCCCTTTTTTATTTTAATTCCATAATGTCCATTCAGAGGTTTTCTGTAAGATATCGCTATCAGAGATAAGACCCTTGTAACCATAAAATTGTTAGTTTTGTAAGCCCGTTATGTTTAATTTTTGGTGTACAATAAAGTTTTATTCTGTTCTATTCTACATGGAACAACAAAACTGGCGATATGTGGATGTACTATTAGGTACACCACTGTCTGACCCTTTGCGGTGTATAGGCGTTTTATGCTATAATTACCAGGTTTTACTTCAGAACTTAAATAATGTATCCCGGTGTACAAATTAGTACCTATCTCAATATATTTGGCACTCACATTGACGTACCATAAAATAGATCTTGGTATTCGCTGAAAAGCCAATTACGCTGATGAAGGCTCGGCTCCCTTCAAAATTAAATATCCTAATTTTACTCGTCTCATGGATACTAAGTATATTTACTTAGTAGAGAGTACACGTACGTTTACTAAGTGAGTAAATATCAAATTGGGTTTCGGAATAAATTACTATTCCTATGTACCTATCTAATTTCGTCCTAACATAAGGAGCTGGATAAGTTTTTAAGACGGCTTAAGGGATGGATAAATTGATTTTCTTTAAATAAATCCTGGTATTACGGTGGCTTAGACAAACTTTCAGCAAAAAAAAAAAAATACTGGCTGTTTGGGAAATTCGGAAGAGCGGAGATAATTCAATGTAATCTATTATAGCCTCTGTTGTCAGAGCCATACGAACGTATTTGCTAATTAAGGTAAGTAAAGAGCCGACGTATTATGTAATCATTGGTCAGTCGCTATGAGACAGTTACTTGATAAAGGTCTGGCTGGCGAGAAGGGCTATCAGATTACAGTCTCTTGTCCATAATTAGCAAATTGGTGAAAGGGACACCGCTCTACGTGGAACATCAGTTTTTTTCGCAATAGTGCGGGAATGCTTATTATAAAGCAGATAAATCTTTGCATTGTGGATATAAAAGCATGCATCGCTTATGAAGATCATTAAATTTTCAAACAAGTTTGTCTAAAAATAATATTTATAAAAAATCAGACTTGTTCAATGCGTGGTCAGAAATGTTAATCCGGTCATTTAAAACGTTATTAAGGTAAATGTGATACACTTTCAAAGCCAAAAACGTCGTAGTAAGCTACTACAAATAAATGGCTTATTATGGCTATTATAGCCCTTGTGTGCAAAATGTTATTTATTGCACCCGATGGAAGATAGCCAAAGGAGTTATCGTACATACAGCACTATTTTCTGATTTAAATCGCAGATTTTATTTTTGTTTTACTTTGGACGTGGTTTTTACTGTATTTTTAGTATGATTCACTCGGTCGCCCAAACATTCTAAATTCAAAAACGTGATGCAATAGAGTTAACTATTACATCATCATTATCTTCCTATACTTGTCCAATTCTACTTGGGGTCGCCGCAACACGTTCCTTTCTTCCACTCCCCCCTGTCAGACGACACAGCAGCATTTACTCCTTGCTCTTTCATATCATTCCTCACACAATCCATCCATCGTTTCGTTGGCCTTCGTCTCCCCTCCAAATAATACATTCTCTAAAAAAAAAATTATTAAGTCTAATGGTTCGTAAAAAGAAAATTAAGAAACGTTTTTCAAACCAGCTATTACTCAAAAGGTGTTTCGGTATGAAAGACTATGAAGTTTCAATGAGCCTGAACTCAAATAACAACTTGTAAAAATGAAGAGAAAGTGTTGAAACTTTTTCCTTAATTGAAAACTTGAATCTTTTGAAACCTTTTTCCTTGTCTAACATACTTCAACTTTACCGTCTTTCAATATTGAAAGGAATTGAAGATCGGCGATATCGAGGCCGGCCCTAATAAAGATGACTTGAGGGCCAAGTAAATCGCTTTTAAAGCGCTTTGTTTTTACATCTACTTTAAATATGATTGACATAAATTAATACATTTTCGACCTTTTCCATCATCGTTGTCGCATATCGAATGTCAATTTGTCTAGGAGCTCTGTACTCGTACCTTGAATATGAGGAAGCTTTTGCAAAGTATGTAAGTACTTTTTATTAATAATAAGAACTGTATTTTTCTTATAGGAAGCATTTTGCGGCGGCACCCTGGTCTCCCTCCGGTGGGTAGTGACAGCGGCACACTGCGTGCGCAAGCGCCTGTATGTGCGACTAGGCGAGCACGACCTGCTGCTCAGGAACCGCGGCGAGCTGGAGATGAAGGTCACGGAGGCCGTTATCCATCCCCGCTATGACTCTGACACCGTCGTCAATGACGTCGCCATGCTACGGTAACTATACCTTAAGGCGCAGTTATAAGCACGGGATTTACTTGAACCGTTCTGGATTCCTTCTGTGATACTCCATACTGAAACGCATATTGATAAGTACTGTAATGGTTTTGCCTTTTCCCAACTACGTTGGGTTCCGCTGCCTCTCAAACCAATTTATATGGAGCGACTGCTTATCTGACTTCCATAACCCAGGTAGTACTGGGTAATACTATGCCCCTTGTTAAGACTGGTTGTCAGACTTTCGGGCCGCTGACTACCTATACCTAACGACTGTCAAAGATCTAGAAATGACAGCTGGGAACAACGGTTTAACGTGCTTTCTTATGCACGGAAGAAACTCGGTATGTAATGAATCCACGGTTGTAGATCAACCGGTGCGGTTATTATTGCATGCACGAACTCCTCCTGGTCCTGAGGCGGACTCACCTTAATATCAACTAGGTAAATGGGGTGAGGTTATCCTGTTCCGGCCTAATATAAGTATGCTATGTACGAGTTTTACGATTTATTGCGAAAGCCTTATTTTGTCGGCTTCGTAATTTGGTCCTAAATGGTCGCAAACTTAGCATTGTTGGGCCATTAAATTCCAGTATAGCATTCCTTGTTGTAATGGATGACATCAATATCATTTACATTACGAGTCGTTTTAATCGTATCCGCGTAAGTTCTGGTTAGCTTTTACCTGGCAGATTATTTCATACAAAAGCTCTTCTTTTTAAAGATAACCCTATCATTTAAACTACAAGAGCTTTTGTAATTTGAACACCATGCTGTTCCTTCAGCATTTCTTCAAGATTAAGTAGATTTTTAAAGAGGACTCGGCCGATGACCTTTCACACAAAGTAACCAGGGGTGATTTATTTCCCGTATGCGGACACCTACGCTTTCCGTAAACAGGCTTATATAGTTGTTTATTATTTTGAAGTGTCTCTGCTATTTCGGGCAAGCTTGCACCCTAAGAGACATTTTTATAGTTCTATAACTTCTAATAGGTAAGTACAAGTGAATGGAATAGCGTTTCATTTCCTCTGAACGATAAAATTAATAAGATACGTAGCATCACAATATCGCTTTTCCGCCCTAGTCTTATCTTCTTTTTTTCTCCAAGGGGATTTAATAGAGAGTTATCAATTTTATGACGGACTGTACTCTAAGCCCTGGAGTTTGATTTATACCGTTGTATAATCTTCGAACACTTTGGATTACTGCCCCTCGACTGTCGTTGTGTAGCGGTCAATCGTTTTTCAGCAAACACGAAGTAAAAGTTTGGATTGTAATTCCAATTACCAAGTCGACGAGAAAATTGTGTTGTTAGTATGAATGTTCTAACTTATTATGATACACGTACTAATTTATGAAACAAAAAATGTTTGTAGAAGGTATTTAAGAGTCTAGAGTGAAAGTCTAGTTTCCAGGCACTCGTATGGAGGGTTTGAGACTATCAAATTAATAACAGTGGCTGAATTTTAGGCCTTGTAAGGTTTGAGTTGGGTAAACTAAAGAAACGTAATCGAATGTTTCAACATATATAACATCTTGCCTGTATTCCATGTAGGGCTAGGCCGAATGTTTAATTATAAAGTAAATAAATGAGAGCTGTTCTGTTAATCGATTTTCATCTATTGAACGGGTTAGGGTTCAGGATAGTGGCCAGCAGTTGTACTTAAACTGATGTGGGTCGTCTCTTTATGATTGTTTCGGGCGATATTATTCAACCCAGCTTGCGTCCAAATACATGCCACGAATAAATATTCCATTTGATGGCAAATATCTAAGCCATCAGATCCCTTTTCAATATACCTTATGTTTCTATCCGAGCCAATAATAGAAAGTGAAAATATTTCCTCACACCTTTCACGATTTATCGTCAAATAGCTATTTAGTGAAAAAGAATCGTTTTCAGCTAAAATTACGGTCAATGATTAAATATCGAAACAAGTAACTTCGTAGAAAAATTCAATGGGAATGATATTAAATTCCTCAGTATCTACTATATTAAGTTAGTAAGTTCTTTTTTTTGACAAAGGTTATGGAATATTATAATATTGTCCCTGTTTTTAAGGTTCCATAATGAAAAAGGGGAACGCTTACAAGATCACTTTATTGTTCGCCGTTATCGGCTGGTCTTGGTTTGCCTGCTTGGATTTGAATAGAATAATTTTATTATATTCAATAGCAACTTAAAATTAGTCATTAAAGTTGGTCTGAGAGACGTTTAAAGTTACGAAATCAGTCATCCTATAATTATGGTAGAATGCATATCAATGTTGTTATGTTTATGGTCTACCACGCTTATGCTCTTCATAATGTAGATACCTACCCATTACAGAAATACCACACTCTATTCACTGTTTTTTTTTTATACACTTTTTCGAGAACACACTGGCGAGTATCGAACATCAAACTTTTTGGCAGAACGCTGTAACATTATTTCTTTGATAGAGTCTCCACTCTAGCGAAGTAATGGTGTATTGTAGCGTTATGCCGTTTAGCTGTAATAATTTTATTTCCTCCTACGTATTGCTAAAGTTCGACAATAATAAAGTTATTATTGGTAATATTTCGAGTTGAGAAAGTAATGCATATATGTGAAACTGGAATGTGAAGCCATAAATTGAAATAAATTTCCATAATTCGAGAATGAAAAATGATTATAGGAATATCGGGTGCTTTTCTCGCAAATTATTCCAACCTAATATTAACTTTTCCGAATATATTTCTGTACTTTTAAGTAGTCTGACATAATTTTGGCATATTGTTTAAACAGAGTATATTCGTTCATGAGCTAAATATATACGACGATATCTACCCAAGCATCTTGAGTAGGATTCTTAAGGTATGTTAAGGAATGTTGAAGTATGGAAGAAGAAGACATGCTGCGACGACCTCAAATAAATTGGGATAAGGGCAAGAGAACGATGACGATAATGTAATAGTCCGGGGAATTTACGCCGAATATTAGGCTAACTTTGCATTAATTAAAAACAGCGATTTTTTTCATTGAATGTGTAGGCTATGGACAGGAGAGTATATTAAGCTGTATCCCGCGAAAAGTTCACCTCCGCGTATATGTTTTTTTTAAGAAAAGGTCTAATATGTATTTAACTTGGTGGAAAAAAATATAAACAGGTATGTTTATTTGGAGTATTTGTAGAACAGATTGAGTACTACAAGTAGGTCAGAAAATTAAACATTTTCGTCCACGGAACATTCGTTTTTTTTTAAAAATCTTATTATTTGACTTCGTACATAAGGCAAAAATATTAACAGGACAAAAATAGTGCTGAAATGACTTATATCACCATGTCTAACTATTATTATGAAAATTAAACAAATCCTGCTCCGGAATTCACAGAAAATCAAGAAAATCAAAAAATCTTGAATACTACTTACGGCAAAAATGTAACAGGATTTAAACTCATTTAATAATGAGAAATATATAGATCCAAACCTTAATCCCCCAAAATTAAACAGATTAGAGCGATAATTAATATTGTCAAAGTAAAAATTAAATTACGATGCACGGTGTCAGCGCTAAGCAGCGTGCGGCGTACGGCGTGTGCTAGTGTGCGTAAACAAGATAAGCGCTGCGTTCATTGTGTGCGAATGCCTGTGTTGTTGTTTATGAGTCGGTGTTTTATTGAGTTACGCGATTGTACACCTTATTCATATTACGGAAAGATCAAATTCCTATGAACGTGCTGCGCCAAATACAAGAATAAAGCTTGCAGACGTATTTTACGTAAACATTAATTGACTTTTTTTCACGATTTGCTTTAAAGTGTTTAATTTTCGTGTAAATAGATTAGAAATAGCCTTTAGATGAAAGTTAAACTAAATTAAACCCTGTTACCTTTTTGCCTCAACCGCTATTGTAAAAAAACTGGTAATAATAACTTCCGGTATTACAATTTGTTTAATTTTGTTTAATGGCGGTGTAATATATTAATTTAAGTTATTTTATGTAAAAAAACCGCTGTTTATATTTTTGCCATAAGTACAATCCAAAAATTTCGTAAATGTTTTTTTACCGTAATTTCCGTGGACGAAAATGTTTAATTCTGAAGAAATATATTACTGTCACCAATTCTTTACCTAAAGTAACAAAATTTGTCCTGTTAACATTTTTTCCCATGTTTTTATTCACAAAAACGCGTTTTCGTCTTTTTCACCTTGATCCGGTCTCGGAAAATGTTTAATTTTTTTTTACTACATGAAGAGCTAAGGTCAAGTACACGATTCAAGAAAAAAATCGCTGTTTATATTTAATGCAGGGTTCAAATCTAAAAGCCCCGGACTATAAAGGAATTATGACGAAACGAAAAATCCTTGATAATAGTTTTATAATAAAGGGTAATTAGAGCAAAAACATTTCCAAACTTACCTTCGTTAACACGAAAAGAAACAAGTTTCTTATAATTTAATTAACTAGTTGACCCGCGCAACTTCGTCTGGGTCAGATTTTCCCCATTTTTGCAACATTTTTGATTGATGCTCTTCTATTATTGGTCGTACCGCGATGCTGTATAGCCTATGAGCCTTTCTCGATAAATAGGCTATCTATCACTAAAATTAGCGGTTCCTGAGATTAGCGCATTCAACTAAACAAACTCTTCAGCTTTATATTATTAGTATAGATTTTAGAGGACCCAGGACAGCGAGTGATACAGAAATTAGAAATATGATTATATTTTCGTTTAATTAATTATACTCTACTTTTACTGCGTACTAATTATTTTTTTGTTAATTGACAGATTGCCGGGGCCTGCCCGCCCAGATCTGGGGCACGGTGTGGCGTGTTTGCCCCCACCCCGCCAGCCATTGCCGCCCCATACCTCCTGCATTATACTGGGTTGGGGCAAGAAGAGGCCCACGGATGTCCACGGGACTCGAGTGCTGCATGAAGCACAGGTTTGTTCGTTTTAATAGTTTACTTGAGTCAAAGGGCTATTGCCGCTTGACAAAACTTGAAAGGCCTTTTGGTTAAAGTTTTAAAAGCCAACCACTAGTGGGAGTCGGAATGTACACGATTGAAATCGTATTATGAATATTAGTAACTTCGGAGCTACGTTTCTAGTACATAGTATTTTAAATACACCTGATCACGGGATAATATCATATAAAATACCCACACAAACAGTTGAAACACCGCTTGGGATGACTAGCTCCGAGAGCTGACAGATCGACAACATGACCTATAAAATATAATTTCTAGGAAGAAAACTTAACATAACAATACACTTGTTGGTATTCTCCGAACGTGATCTCGAGGCAGTACACCCACATTTTGACTGTTGTATAAATCTAGAATTGTGTCTCCTTATTCGTCTTACGCATCATTATCCTCGTTTTACGTGTATGTAGATACTTAAAACCCAGACGAGTTATGTCGTGAAACATTAAGATCTTAATAAGCCCTACATGCTGGTTTACCATCTACATAAATCTGTAGTTAACGAGTTACTGTGGGTCTCTAACTTCTCAATTGACTCTTGCAACTTGTACGGTACACAGCGATAAGGCGTTGAAACACTTTGTGTTTCATGTATACGCAGTTATTCTGCGAGACACTCAGTTTAAACCACAAGAGACGAATAAAGACTGGAAACTCGTAAGCTTGTGTAAGATGGTCTAGTCGTCTTGCGAATGTTTTAGTAACTGCTTAACCCTTTAGTAACCTGTTTGCGTATGGATTATCTCACTGAGTTTCAGTTAACTGATTTCTACAATTTATCAATGGTTGTTGGTTAAATTATACCCAGCTGTTGATATATACGAGCTATTACTATTAAGACTTCTCTGTCTAGCCTTTTCCCGACTATGTTGGGGTCGGCTTCCAGTCCAACCGGATGCAGCTGAATAACTGTATTTTACATAAAGCGACTCCCTATCTGACCTCCTCAACTCAGTTAGTACTGAGTATACGAAACCCCATGGGTATGTTACTATAAAGTAGTTTTATAAATGATCTATATAAGGAAATATTTGGCGGTTCAGTTTGACTATCAAAAATCTAACCTTCGGTACGCAAAAATGTAATCGATAAACGAACCCATATGAAGAAAGGAATTCCGAATAATAATAAATATTTAATGGTCTTAAATATAATTTCGTTGAAACCTTTCTTTCGAGATGGCTCAGTCGACGCTCTACTCTACCAAAAAAGTGTATGAGCCCCTGGGGACTCTCAGGGGCTCATACAGTATTTTTCGGGATAAGCCCGTTTATCAGGAAAGACTACCTATTTCCATGTGAAAATCCTTGTTACACAGGTATGTTAGGTAAAGCTATTATTTACAAATGTAGGTTTGTATGCTTCAAATCCCAAAATTTCACGCCGGATTTATTGAGCTTGTGTCTTATTGAAACCGTATTTAATTCATCACATACCTTAAGCCGCATGTGTATGTACGAGTACATACAATATTAATTATAATGTTTCTAAATCTTAATCTAAGCCGTACCTTCAGCTTCAGATATGTGGATAAGTCATTATATTAATTATGATCGTTAGAGCTTCAATTAATTTTCCTTTAATATATCCTTATTAACTTAACTTCACACAGAAATGGAAATTGAAAGAGCAAAATTATTAATTAAGGAAAAATAGCAATACACCTCTCTACTCTCAACTCTACTCTCGATTGAAGCATGCGAATGTGCGAAGGAGTCACATAAATATATATTTTGAAATGTTATTATTTGGCAACTTGCAAGATAATTTTGTACATGTCGTTGTTTGTTTTTATTGATATCAGTATTTTACGTGGAGCGGATGCCTATCTGACCTCTACATCTAAGTTTAATGGGCAATAGATTCGATGGCCATTGTTAAACTGATGTGGCTACTTGTTATGATTGCTAAAAATCTATAAATTTTCCTTTCTGAGGCACAGAGGAAAATCGGTATAAAATGGATGAACATACATCCACGATCCGACCTTAGCAAACGGACCGACCCGTGCGGCTGTCAGTAGCCACAAGCTTCTCAATAAAAAAAACCGGCCAAGTGCGAGTCGGACTCGCGCACGTAGGGTTCCGTACCTATATTAATAAAAAAGAGTTAAATGTTTATTTTATTTTGTTTTTCGTATTTGTTGTTATAGCGGCAACAGAAATACATAATCCGTAGAATTTTAAACTGGCTAACTATCATGGTTCATGAGATACAGCCTGGTGACAGACGGATGGATGGACGGACGGACGGACATCGAAGTCTGTCCCGTTTGACCCTTTGGGTACGGAACCCTAAAAACTAAAAGTACAGTTTTAAATTAATTTATTCAAGTAATCAATACTTGTCTAGTTAACGGCGTGAAAGTTCTAAGAAAAGTGCTGCAGGGCTATCAACATGATTATGTAAGAGCAAATTGTACCAATGAATCTATTAAAAGTACGACGAAGCTAGCCTTCGGGGAGAAACGGTTAACTTGTTACCTTGTTGCCTATAATAACTACTAGAGTGGGCGGTTGTGTCCGACCCCTCGTCTTGTAAATATTGTATTATTTTTTCTTCACTGATGCTTTCTGAGCTTCCTAGCTTTTATGACGTTTTCTGGGGATTTCTTTTTTTAAATTGGATTTTATCAATTTAATAGATAGATGGACAGATATATTATACGCTTTATTATGTTCTTTATATAAATTACAGGTAGATAGAGGTTCAGGGTCAGGTTTATAGAGCTAAAAGCGATCTATCTTTTTAACAACCTTTTTATGATGGTTTTCAGAGAGTAGAAGAGTCAATACTGCATGTAGTCTGTGGTGTGTACATTTCGGAATATACAATAAATAAATAAATTCCTAAAACATAGCTATTGTTTCGAGATTTCGATACATTGTGCTTTTGGAAGAAAAAAAAACCGAAGACATGTGACTATTGTGACATCCAACCCTCGTGAAAGATATCAGACCACTCACTCTTGCTGAGAGAGGTGACCCGTGTTTGTATTGTAAGGCTGCTTACGATTGAGCAATACAGAGTTTATCAATATTTAGACCTCGAAAGGCGGGCATGAATAGTCATAAAACTTCCAGAATTCCCAGAAGCAGGAAATGTAACGCTTAAGCCGACAATCAATCTACATCGTTCATCCATTTGGCCGGACAATTCCCAAACCTCCTCGTTTCACGGGATTTTATTCCTTTTATCCGGGATTCACTTTGTCACAACCCATAGGTTATGTACATTTGTCACTAAGACAGAACATATGTTTAGTTATTATGTACCCGTGGAATAACAATTAACACGTTTTACGGTAGGTAGGACTCAATGTAACGCACTCAAAACATTGTGCTGAAGGGTGCATTGAATAGAACGAGGTCGTGGAGATATTTAAAGTAAAGTTATAACATTAAAATCATCATCATCATCATCATTTTAACCGAAAGACGTCCACTGCTGGACATAGGTCTCCCCAAGTATCGCCACATTGACCGGTCCCGTGTGACTCGCATTCAGCGGATCCCCGCAACATTCACCAGGTCATCGGTCCACCTAGTGGGAGGCCTTCCAACCCATCCGCTTCCGGTTTGCGGTCGCCATTCCAGAACTTTTCGGCCCCATCGGCCATCCGTTCTGCGAGCAATGTACCCTGCCCACTGCCACTTAAATTTGGCAATTCTTCGGGCTACATCGGTTACCTTGGTTCTCTTGCGGATGTCCTCATTTCTGATTTGATCACGCAAAGAAACTCCGAGCATAGCCCTCTTAATTGCCCTTTGAGTGACTTTAAGCCTTCTGATGAGGCTCATTGTAAGCGACCACGTTTCGGTCCCGTATGTAATCACTAGCAACACACACTGGTCATAGCATTTCGTCTTGAGACACATTAAAAACAATGTTTAAAAAAAAAACTTTCGGTAAAGTTGAATCTTTGACTCCCCATATCTCCGTAAGTAAAAGGTTCCTAGGTATGATCTAGAATAAAAAAACGCAATAATGTGGAGTAGCAAGTGCTTTTCGGCTTCGTTAAGGGTACTTTTACACCCATTTTTAATTAATTCAAATAGTAAAGTGTTTAAATTATTAGAAGATTTATATATTAGATTAAATACTTTGGGTGAAAGAGAAACATGTGTTCCATAAAGTATTTTTAGAATTTATTGTATTAAATCTTGATTCAATTTCAATGTTTATGAAAAAGTTCTACAGACGTCAATAAATACAAATGGTGATTGGTAATAGAGTGAATTCCTTGAAATTGTGTCTTATAGACGTAACGTCTAGACCCACGGTTCCTAACCTGGGGATAATTACTCTGCGGGGGTAATAAGTGGTAATATACTATATCAAAGATTAGATAAAATCCAGCTCGCCAGTGCATTTCATGCCCTAACTGTGTAATCAAATAACAAGTCAGAGCCGCGTTTCTGTTATAGTGCGCGAAAAGTACTTATACGTACGGTTTACGTATTGTATGAGTACGATGCAAGCCGCCCGCGCCGCGGAGATTTTTTGGCTGTTTTTTTTTGTGAAATTAATAGTTTGAATATCTCACTGCAAGGAAACATGTCCATTGGTTAGGGCTAAATCAGATTCTCTAGTTAAATCATAGGGGTGACAAGACCGAAAAGGTTAGGAACCACTGGTCTAGACGTCTAGAGCAGATTTCCCAGAATTAACAGATTTGGCCTAGCGATGGAAAAATTCCTAAAAACCTTAAAAAGTTAATTTCACAACAATTCATAAGGACTCCAAGGTTAGCTGTGCCCTGCTTGGGCTGAGCACCGCCGTGTCCTCGTAGCGGCGATTGGCGGCGGCGACCTCTCGCGTCCGGCCCTGTTTCAATCCATGGTCCGGAGCGAGAGGGAATGGAAAGCCGTCGCCTCCTTCTGCGAAGCAGTCATGCTAGCGAAAGGAGGTGGCGGAACGTGAGAGGGAGAGAACCTCACGTCCCAGCCGCCGTGGGAGACGCCTCGGGCGTCGGGGGGCAACCAGTGGCCCCCAGCCACCGTAGGCGCGGGCCTGTGGACGGTGAGTTGTTGGCTAGCTCACCGTCCGTCCGTCTTATGACGACAGACCGTGCCGACGGCGCGTTCGTGTTCCACGCGCGCCTCAAGGAGATGTCAGCAAATCGAAAGGGGTCCGAGAGGGCCGATGCCTGCCAGGGCTGCGGGTTGTTCGAAAGAGATACCGTGCCCCTGGAACGCAAAGGGCTAAGAAGGAACATGGATGGGTTTTAGTCAGTCAAGTCTGACACTCCCTTCCGCTCCGCCCAGAGCGAAGAAGTCATTTGATGATTTCCCATCCTAAAAAAAAAGGGCTCCAAGTTTATAGGTTAAGAATTATGCAAATTGCTGCAATAATGATGACTCAATAGAGAGCAATTAGGTCATCATCATCGCAGCAATTTGCATACATTTTCACCGGCATATGCTATTTCAAAGAATGCACCCACTTACCAATAATTTTGTATATCTGGTTGAGGTAAGTACTACTAAATTCGACGTTTGGTATTTGGATGATGGAACCCTGGGAGGTGATGTGGTCACAGTTCTAGACAATCTGACTTTTTTTTAACACTAGAAAGACCAAAGTCGTCAAATTGACGATTTTGTGAAGTAAAATGATAATATTTTTAAAGTTACGGCTTGTTGCGATATGACACTCTGTGAGTTTTAATATTTTGTGGTTTTATACACCCTATTGATTTATAACGTTGTTATCTTAATTAGTTCTGGAATTACAATGAGTAATACCTACAAAGACCACTATCGTCAAAATGACCCAATACAAAGGGCTCGGTTAACTTTGATACTTTAGGGTACTTAGAAATATTTTGTTTACATTATCGCTCAATATATTGTTGTGCTAGCTTATTGTTCGACAAGTGTTGAATATCTTAGTGTGTTGAGTATCTAGTTTTGAAAAAATTCGATAAGAGTGCTCGTTGGAATCTGTCTGAGTTTGAAATACAGAGACAACTGCAAAATCTTCGGAATTTGCGTAGCTCAGAATCTGAATCGGGTGGAGAAGACAGACCTGATGCAGTTGATATCGCAGATACCGACTACATACCTGTGATCAGAAACCGATTGTTGTCGGACAGTTCAGATTCAAGTGAAGGTTTCCAAATAGAACCTTCCACAAGTGACATGGGTCCTAATCGTCACAGTATCGCATTGAGAAGCAGGCGTAGAGTAACCTAATAAAAATGTTATGATTCTCAGTACTCTACACCCGACTGTTCAAATTGGTGCACGGGAAAAGGAAATTCCCGAAACAGCGGAATTTTATAATGCAACAAAATTTGGTGTCGATATTTTGGACTAAATGGCACGGAAATATTCCGTGAGAGCTGGTACTCGTAGATGGCCCATGCACATATTTTATAATATTTTAGATATACCTGTTATCAACACGTGGGTTATTTACAGAAAAACTAATCTCAAAATTATATTTCTCGGCACAGTTTCATACTCCAGCTCGTTTCTGAGTTACATATAAAAAATCGCCCAGGCCCAGCTCGTCTAATGACTGATCATGAAAATGTCATGGAAAGGCATGGAAGTAGAAGACACGGGGGCGAATAAAAGACGAACATGTCAAATAAATATAAAATGTAAAAGAAATAAAACGTCGTTACTTTTGTGACACATGCAAGAAACCAGTTTGTGGAAAATGTATAAAACATATTTAAAAAAAACATAATTTGTACAAAATGTGTCTCTGATTAAAATAATTTAAAGCTTATAAATAATAACTGTTTTTTCTTTAAAACACCTAACAATAATTTGACATCAACGTCAATGGATATCCTAACGTCAATATGACGATCTTGGTCTTTCTAGGTAGGACACGAATGCCGGTCTTTCTAGTGTTAAGTAAAATTTAGTTCTGTTGGAGCAGAACTTGTCAAAATGCGAAATTTATCTTCCCAGGACCACTGACAGACAGACTACCATTTTAAAACTTTATTCTATAGCTCCCAATATCAAAATTACAGAAAAAGACTCTCTCCTCGTCTTCAATTCTTAACGAGTCATTTGCTTCCGTTATCGATAAAAAAAAAAAAAACAAAATTTTAACGATGTTTCGGCCAGACTTCACAAAATTAATATACATTCGGCTTTCACATTCGTTACTGTTCTTTTGGACCTATAACCTTTGCTCCTCCCGTCTTTGCATACACCCTCAACTTTTAGAAGAAATTGACCAAATTATCAGAAATACACTTACTTTAATCCTAAATGTGGCCCTGGACGCCGAGCGTGGCTGCAAGCCACGCTTCCCATCGGCTTAGATGGTCGTTGGTACGCGACGATGGGAAGAGACCAGACGGCATGACGCTGATGCCTTGGAAGGTGGGTAGGCCTTTGGTGTGGGACACAACCTGCGTCGATACACTTGCACCATCTCATGTTGCAAGCACGGCGGGCTGTGCTGGAGCTGCTGCTGCGGCTGCTGAGAGTCTCAAACGGTGTAAATACTGGTAACCCAAATGGCAGTTACAGTTTTGAACAGTTTTGGGTCGAAACGCTCGGGTCATGGGGCCCATGTGCACATCTCCTTTTTAAGGAACTTCCTCATCGACTGGTTGACACTTCGCGAGTCCAGAGGGCTGGCTCTTTCTTTGGGCAAAGAATTAGCAGTGCCATTCAACCTGGCAATGCTGCCAGTCTTCTGGGATGAAAGCGATGTGGAGGAGTAATTTGTCGTCTAAGCGTCCTGTAGTTTTTAAATTAAATAAAAATTCATTTATTTCGGACAGAAGTAATCCATGTAAATTAGTTTATATTTAGTTAGTTTATGTAAATTTATAGTATTAGAAAATAATGAATATAAGAAAGTTTGTAAAAAAACCAAAAACAAAGGTACAGAAAAATAATCTAAAAGTTTTCTTAAAATACTTAAACCTTGTAGGCTTAGTCTTTTCAACTGTATAATATTTAATTGGTATATGAATATACACATTATCATCTGTTTGAACATTGTATGGTGCCGTGAACGTAAATACTTCATCGCCTCTCGAGATTGTTCCGCGAAGAGAAATGCCGGTATATTAGAGGTATTCCCTTAAGGCGTTTGAGTGTATCCAAGAAACAAATTGATCAAAAAGGGTGTTTTCTGCAGAATTTTGTTGAGGATTTTCTTTGGGGCTACTAATAAACTGTTAAGGCTTACAAATGATGGCATAACCAAAAACGATTACGTAATGTAATTAAAGAGTTTGTTCTATCATTGACCTGCCTGTATTTTTTCGGTCGCTGTGGAACCTATACCCTTAATTAATAGATCTCTATTATAAATATTAAAACCACCTATAGCCACCATTTTATTTAGGCCATAATCACGTTTCTTGCGCCATCTTCGACATACTATGGCAACATTTTAGCCCAATACTCTTTAAGATAATAAAAAAGAAACGTATGACTAAGATATGACTAACTCCCTATGATTCTTTCTCCTTGTGTTTAGGTTTCGACGATACAGCAAGGCGTTTGCCGCCGTTCGTACTGGCAGTACGCCATTACTGATGACATGGTCTGCGCAGGGCGGGGTCGAAGAGACTCTTGCGCAGGAGACTCGGGTGGTCCGCTACTCTGCAGGGATCGCACTATGAGATATTTCTTACAGGTAACAGCTTTTATGCATACTTCTACTGGTACTAAAAAAAGGGAATTTGTTTTTGTGGGTTTATAAAAAGTAATTATTTTGGGAACAAGGCGTGATTGTAGATAAAGTTAATCTGTGGAAATACTGATCCGATTACGAAAATTATATCACTGATATAGAAAGGTACCTACTATGTAAGTAACAGATAAGTATTAGTCATTACTAATAAAGCTAAGAAGAATACACGCTTAGCAGAAGAAGATTAAGGCAATCGAGCTAACGTTTCGGAAATCGAGAAAATATGAGATTAATGAAAATACTAGTGCCAAAGTTTGCCAATAAATATTTCGAGCTTCCCATTTTTTTAGAAATTACCGTAAAATAGTCTCAAAGGAAAACCTTTTGATAAATAAACAAAAGGAGCTAAAGTTTCTTCGTAATATTTAAGTAATATTATTAACCTTGTGGATCCAACCAAGCCCATATACAATCTCAACTGTTTGATAAAACGGGCGTATTAACCCTTTAACAAATGTGAAACGATTTTTCTATCGAAAATGGAATTTATCTTCTCAAGCACTTTTTTCTCAAAAAATAATCGTAGAATCCATAACAAGCTTCTTAAAATACTGTGTTTCTTTTGTCTGAATTAAAATAATATGTTTTAATGAACAAAGGGGCTCCTAAAAGAAATCAACTTAGAACAAAGAAAATTAAGGAATTGGCGTGGCCGCCCAGCGATCACGGGCGACCCTTTCTTAACAACTGTTAATAAACTCGAACAACGTGGCTTTGAGAAATCAGGAATTAAATATTTAAGAGATAAACACGCTGGAATTTCGGGGGTGTTACAAAGGCTGCCACGTGTGATATCTTGTGGAAATCTACACAAAATCACATGATTTCCGTGTTTTCCGAAAGAGGCAGTATTTACATTTCACCTTAACGATGTTATAGAGAGGCTATTGCTACTAATTGTGTTCAAATCTAGGCACATGGTACTGCTTACTCTTCTGATTAATTCCTAAAGCAAATTGCACCAGGTATCATCATCATCATCATTCATCATTTCAGCCCAAAAGACGTCCACTGCTGGACATAGGCTTCCCCCAAGTGTCGCCACATTGTCGTTTTGGGGGGGTTTTGTCTTTTGGGGGGGTTTTGGCTTTTGGGGGGGTTTTAGAATAGAATAGAATAGAATAGAATAAAACTTTATTGTACACCAAAAATTAAACATAACGGGCTTACAAAACTAACAATTTTATGGTTACAACGGCGGTCTTATCGCTGATAGCGATATCTTCCAGACAACCTTTGGATTGACATTATGGAATTAAAATAAAAAGGGGTAGTCAGTGGTGTACTACACAAAATTTTTAAATAACAAAAGTAAAGTTATCTACTTATACATGTATAATATAAATATAATACATAAACAAAAATATATTAGATGTTTGTGTTTTTAATATTAAATGGCAAAAATAAAACTAGAATGGTGACAAATTTTGACTGAATGAAATTACAGAGAATGAAAATGATTTATAACTAAGCTTTTAAAAGCAACGAGTGACTGTGCTTGTCTTACCGACACCGGCAATTCGTTCCATAAACGGGCAGCCTGGACCGTAAAGGACTGGTCATAAAATTTGGTGGAATGTGCAGGCATCAAAAGTCTCAAATTCTCCGATGATCTCAAGTGTCTACTGTGAGTATCATGTAGAAACTTGAAACGTTGTTTGAGATAGGACGGTGTTGTGGGATTAAACAGTATACTGTACAGAAGGGATAAAATATGGGCATTCCGGCGAAGACGGATAGGCAACCACTTGAGTTTAAGGCGAAACTCTGAGACATGATCATATTTGCGCAAACCAAATATAAATCTGATACAAAAATTTTGGAGTCGCTCAAGCTTATCTAGCTGCACTACAGTGAGATCTGGATAACAAGCATCAGCATAGTCTAGGATTGGGAGAAGAAGGGATTGAGCAAGCGCAGTTTTAGTGGCCGTTGGGAGGAAATTTCGCAATCTGCGTAAAGACCCCGCAGACGCAAACAGTTTGCGGCCCACTTCTTGCAACTGGGGAACCCAGGACAAGTCTTTGTCAATATAAATTCCCAGGTCTTTTACTGAATCGCTATATGGAATTGTGGCACCATCAAAAACAATGTGGGGAAGCTTCGTCCAGTCAATTCTAGAACGCAGCCTAGGGCTGCCGACAACAATGACTTGAGTCTTCGCAGGGTTAACCTTCAAACCATGAGCCAAACTCCATTCAGAAATACGAGACAAATCCTTATTCACCATATTCACTGCCTCAGACAATTCGTCAACGGGAGCCTGTGAATAAATTTGCAGGTCGTCAGCATAAAGGTGGTAGGATGATAGAAGTTCGTTGGAAATAGAATTTATAAATATAGCGAAAAGAAGAGGAGATAGAACGCCCCCCTGTGGTACGCCGGCAGAGGTATTGCACCATGAAGATGACGAACCTTCAATGCAAATACGTTGTCGGCGGCCACACAGGTAACTACGAAACCAATCAATTGCCGTTGGAGATATGTTAAGAGAGCTGAGTATACCGAGTAAGATATCGAAATCGACGGTGTTAAAAGCATTACTGAAGTCTAATAAGGAAAGTACCGTCAGATTCCCATTCTCCATACCTAATCTTATATCGTCCGTAATGTTAACAAGAGCTGTGGTAGTGCTATGACCTGGACGAAACCCGGATTGGTAAAAATTAAGGAGACTGTTTTTACAAAGGAAAGCACTAAGCTGATTATGGATAAGACGTTCTAGGACTTTGGATAGGAACGGTAATATGGAGATCGGGCGGAATTCAGAAAAAGAAACAGGATTACTCTTTTTTGGGAGAGGGGTAATTTGAGCTTCTTTCCAAGAAGATGGAAAAGCACCACAGGTTACGGAATAATTAAGGATATGGCAAATGACAGGAAGGATTTCGTCCAGGATAGGAAGTATCATCTTGCGACTGACACAGTCACTACCAACAGCATTAGACGTAATGGATAGTATACTCTTCTTAACATCACAATCAGCAAATTGATTAAAGACGAAAGGAGAATAATCGGGAGTGGGAAGAGATGAAAGATTATTTAGAGTTTTGGCTTTAATAGCCCCATTGAAATTACAAGAGGTGGAAAAATGTTTATTGAGTAATTCAAGATCTATATCTTTAGGAATAGACTCTTGACGAGACTTTCCGACTCCCATTGATCTGAGGAATTTCCAGACTTTAGCTGGGTCACCGTTTTCGACGGACTTATGAATGTGGTGGCGTTGAGCATCCCTACAAACCAAGTTGCTGCGATTGCGGATAGCAACGTACCTTTCACGATTCAAGAAATTAGGTCTGCACTTGTATCTCGATTTTGCTGCCACCTTCTTTTGCAAAATGACTTTCATGTCGGCTGTTAGCCACGGTGCAGGTAGATGTTTAATCTTTACTAGCCTAATAGGTGCATGGACGTCGTAGAGCTGGTTAAGGCTAGAATTGAGAAGATCGACTTTGACATCAATCGACTCCGCATTGACGAGATCAGACCAATCAATGTTGTCGGCATCCTCACGAAGACTTTCAAGGTTCATACCACCAAAACTGCGCTGTAGAAGAGTTTTAGGCTTAGTCTTAGGAGGGCGGATTTTGTACGAGAGGAAAATTAAATCATGGTAGGAGAAGGCGTCAGCTGAGCATTGCCCATGCTTAGCTACATGTTGCGTGGAAGAAACGAAAATGAGGTCAAGGAGCGAAGGAGCACAGTTAGGAAAATGGTGTGTTGCACTTAAAGGAAGAATAGATAAATTGCATGATTGGGAGATGGTTTGGAGTGTGGAAGCACGCGAATCTTTTTTATGAAGACAAGTGTTGAAGTCCCCCATTATAATAGTGTGCCTATATGAAGGTGTTAGGTTTACTAGGAGACTTTCAAAGGAGGAAAAGTAGTTGATGCGCAAAGAGGGACAATAATAGACACCAAGCAAAACCTTCGAATGATGTAGGTTAACCTCTATAAAGAGATGCTCGCCAGCATTCGACGGTGGTGGCTGTGATGACATATCAATAATTGAAAAGGGAATATTTGCACGTAAATAAATGGCAACACCACCACCACCGCTGCTCGTACGATCATTTCTTATTAATTGGTATCCAGGCAAGGAATAGGATGTGGACGGAAGGCATGGTTTCAGCCACGATTCGGAAACAAGGATTGCATGGATGTTCTTACACTCCAGATTCGCAAGCATATCATGGTAATGAGCCGGAATACTTTGAGCATTAATATGAACTACATTTAGATTTTTTGGTACATCGGAAAATTGAGACTGAAGCGTGTCAGCAAGAGTCGGGATGCTACTGAAGCTATCGTTGTGACTGCAAGCTGATATGAAACTGTCATCGTCACTGACCGCGTTACAAGTAATCATTAAAAACACAATAAAAAAAGATATATATATATAAAATAGTATTAAAATATAAATATAAATATATATATAGATGTAGGTTTGGGTGGTTAAAGAGTCCACCCGCCAGTTATGCATTAAGAACAAAAAAAAAATAAGAATTAAGAAACATAAGATAACAATTAAATAATAAACAGTGCGTCGTCCGGGCACAAGCTTATCACAACACGAAATAAAGTAAAATGAATAAATAAAAGAAATTTAAATTGCAGCATTTAAATTATCTATGTTTCCATAGATAATTCATGCTCAATATGTAACAAATCTTAGAAAAGAACGGAACGTAACTATTGACATGACACTTGACGCCTTCTGTCAAGTGTCAGAATAGCAAAGAATGAAAACAAACTATAATAAAATTTACAAGAAACATTAAACGCGGGGTGGGAGTAAAATAATAAAAAAAGAGCAATACGAAGGTAAATAAACATAAACAAAAGATGTGAACTTGTTACCCGAACGACAGTAGATATTAAAGCAATTCACTTCTTTGCAGCAGCCCGCCTATTCCGCTTTGAAGCAGGTGTTGAGGCTGACTTCTCAGCCACTAGATTACCGATGACATCTAGTTGGTGTCCCGGCTTACCAGTGTCCAGTTCAGGCACATCAATAGCATTGAGCTCACAGCCAGAGACGACTCGATGCTTTCTCCCATCAACTCCCAGGATGTGAACATAGCCCTGTTTGGTCCAACAGTTGGTGACACCAAACTTATCACGTGCCGCCATGAAGACTTGATGCCGCGATCTGGTCAAGAATTCCGATATGGTTATACCAGAACCTTTCAATTTGGTTTTTGCATACCAAATCTTGTCCCGGATATCCACATCCTGCAACTTGACTAATATGGGTCTGGGCTTACCAGCACTGCTCTGTTTGCCCATTCTGTGACACCGACGAACAGCAGCAACAGAAAAGGTGTCCAACATCAGCTTGTGACGAACAACTTCAGCGACCACCAGCGATGTCTCTTCATCGCTCAACTCTGCAACACCATGAACAAGCAGCATCTTCCTGCGGCCCCTCATCTCCAGTGCATCAACATCCTTGGCAAGGGCCTCCATCTGGCGTTGAAGACAGCCTAGAGCCTCAAGCACAAATGCCTTGAATGCTGCATACTCTGCTGCAAGGCTGACTGAGCTGCTGCTGGGTGAAGAGTTTGGTGACGTCTTAGTCAGTTCAGCCTCGAATTTTGACATTCTGTCATTAAATTGTGCCATTAATTCAGATATTGACCCCTTCAGTGAATCCATTCTTCTTATGTTATGTTAAGTGAGTGCAATCAAGGAATAACACACAACTGGCAGGTAGCAATTATTAGCAACTATTATGCATTCAGAACTGTGTAGATTTACTATTTATTTTAATTAAATTGTAGTTTTACAAAGAGAGCAAAATTTTTCGTGTCTTATTTAGGCAACTACCCGCCGCCGAAAAAAGGTTTTGCCTTTTGGAAGGGTTTTGCCTTTTGGGGGGTTTTGCCTTTGCCCAGGTATCAGCAGTTGCTAAACCAGTGAGACTGGTAATCATCATCATCTTCTTGCCCTTCCATTATTGTCAAACTATCATTTAGTCCTACCAATAATCGAGAGGCTGGTAATATTCCATCAAATCATTTTTTGCCAATCTTGTGTAAAAAAAATTCGGATTCGGAATATTATTATCATCTGTTTGTCACGTTCCTAAATTTCTTTTTATATTTCCGTTGATAAGTAGCAAATAATTTCTCGAGAGTACTTATTGATTCAAATCTTCTTCGACACGTATTTAATCTCGCAAAACATAATTCTCATCCTTTAATATTAGTTTCAAACGTTTTAATACTTTCGGTCGCTGGTTCTTCTTCAATATGTCTTGGAAATACGGGTAGGGATTAATTTATTTTAATGATGTTCTACATATATCTATCTTTATTTAGATTACGGTAAAGCTTCTAAATCTTAATAGTAAAGCCATTTGAATAAAATGTCCTTGAATCTTTAAATGTGTGCGGTTTTCTTTTGTGCTTGATGTCTCAAAATAAACACAACTAAAAACTCAGGTAAACTTGTGAAATTAATGGCTTTAGAAACCTGCATGCAGGGTTGTCGCACTGACAAGCAAACAAAGAAAGCATATTATTGTTGTTTATGAGAAGTATTTAGGGGTATGAGGAACAGGGTGTAAAGTTCCTCATCCCCGATAGAAAAGGATGCAGACCATTTTAGTACTTCAGTTTTGTCATAGGCGCTGCAGCACTTTTTGTTGTAAATTGCTTTTTGTAGGTCGCTACAAGTAGTTTTTGTTTTGGCAAACTGTTAATCTAGATACTTGTCCTTCGAACCCGATCTTCGACCTTATATAAGCCTAAAGCGAGCGAAAACATAAAAAATTATCGAAATTGAAAAATAGATCAAAGAATAGCCTTGTTAAATTCACTCAAGTAGGTGTTTTAGTACAAACATTATTTTCGGCAAATTTCACAAGGTTTCCATTTCACAGGCCCGCATCAGACATACCGTTTGTCAACAAGCAGCTGAGAGCAAATATCTTAACAGATTCAAATGTGCAGTAATTTGGATTTTTAAATTCATGTATGAAAATAAATATGGTCGTGCACAAAAAGAAACGAATTTCAAACATGTTAAGATAGCGATGAAACATGAAAGTCAAAAAAACACAAAAAGAAAACGAAATAAAACGGTGAACGAGATGTTCATGTGCAGATGCACATGAACATCTCGTTCACCGTTTTATTTTCAGCTCCACACAAATGATATAGCACGAAATAAATAGACGCTCTATTCTGTTTGTGTTTAAACTTGTTTTAGATTGTTCTGTTTTGTGTTCCTATAGATAGGAGTTGCCTGAAAATCCTGTCGTAGTTTTATTGGTAAACGTCTTCGTCTCGTTTACTAGGAATTTGAAAACATGTATGTTTACTAAACGGAATAAGTTTAATCTTTGGAGTTCCCTCGAGCTGACCGGAGACAAAGCTTCAACTATATGGGCCAAGAGAAAGATGGTACTCGTGTGGAAGATGTTATGTCTTCAAAGAGGATGGTTACTGAGATGACGGCTAGTCGATTTTTGGAAAAGGAAGACATGCTGTGCTGTGATTTCAAATAAGGAGCAAGATGGTTGCTCAAAACGATGTTTTGTCTGCTAATTTTGAGTATGAATGTGGATGGGTATAAAAGTAGAGCAAGACCAAAGAAACGATGGATAGACTGTGTGAAGGATGATATGGCAAAAAAGGAGGTGTCTGATGAGATGACAAGTAATAGAGAAGTATGGAAAAAGAAGACATGCTGCATCAACCCCAATAAGTTTGGATAAGAGCAGGAGAAAGATAATGGTATCTGCAAATAATGACATCTGTCACTCCATTGCAGCTGTTGACGCGATTACTAAAACATAATCATATCTGGCTTATTATTAGTTTGATGTGGCTTGAGTAGTACAGTCGAGCGAAGTGATCAGTTATGTAGCGATATTACTCGACTAGATCGGATGGAATTAGTTCGGTATCCGGAACATAGGATTCTTCTTTCTTCTAGAATTAGATTTGATTAGGAGGTCTTCAAAAGATTTAACAAAAGAATCGAGTATTTTCACTGATTATATAATACTAGCTGTCCCGCGCAACTTCGTCTGCGTCACATATTCCCCGTTTTCGCAACATTTTTCATTGCTGCTCAGCTCCCATTGGTCATAGCATGATGATATATAGCCTATGTCCTTCCCCAGGTTAAAATCTATCTTCTTGTCAAATTTCATTACGATCCGATCAGCCGTTTAGTCGTGAAAAGGTAACAAACAAACATACAAACAAACAAACAGAGTGACTTTCGCATTTATAATATTAGTATGGATTCCCTTTATTTTCACGATCGATTCGTGGCTAAATAATAACAGCTGCTGGGCTTTAGGTTAAGCAGTGCTTGCCTAGGTTGGTCTGTGGACGGATGACCACCCATTCCATACCGAGTTTCCTCCATGCCTAGGAAAGCACGGTAAGCCATTAGTCTCGGCTGTCATTTGTAGATCTTTGTCAGTCGTTACAGGTAGTCAGTGTCCCAAAATTTTGTCAACCGACTGGTTAAGGGATTGGTGTTGGTAAGACTTTACCAAGAGGTATCGTATCGAATTACCCAGTACTAACTGGGTTGTGGAGGTCAGATAGGCAGTCGCTCTAAGTAAAATACTGGTATTCAGCTGCATCCGATGAAAGGACATTGTCATACTAAACAAACTAATCACTGGCATATTAAACCATATAAAAAACAGGGAAAATATGTTCATCAGTTTTTAAAAGAAAGCATCCAAAGTTTTATGGTTACTGTTTTACTTAGCCAATTTTCCAAACAAAGGAAAGTAACCCACTTTCTTATATCTAGTTATAAAAAGGCATTTAATAAAGAATATTTTTACGATGAAATGAACAGCCCTGCGTGAGATCAAGGTTTTGCTTCCGCGTAATAAATAGAAAAGTGAGCTTTCATAGAAAATGTACTACAGTTTGAATCATTTAGCTGTGAAAACCAGTGACCACAGTATCGCGCTAATGTAAAATTCCTTTGTTGTTTTCCTTTTATATGAATAGAATGATATAGAATGTTTTTTAGTAACTTTTTTGACCTATGTATACTGCTTATGCGTAGGAAGTTTCATTAAAATCTGTTCAGTCATTTCGGAAAATAACGAATTGAAAGTTTGTATGAAATGCCGTAGGGTATAAACGCTCTTAAAGCTGGCACAAAAAGTTATTTATTTTTCTCTCTCATGACTCACGTTTTTCTAACAACGATTAAATAAATTGATTATTTGATGACAAAAGAAGTTTTGTCATAATGAGCGATCTGCCCCGTATTCAAAAACGCTCGGATTCGATTTCGATTCGGAAAGTCTTGTGTCTATCTCGCTCGCTTTCGTAATGCCAAAACAAGATAGACATTCGACTTATCGAAGCGAAATCGAATCCGAGCGTTTGTGAATAGGGGCCCCGATGTACGATCGAGAGGTAAGTAACTTTCTAAAACAGATTAGTCTTCATTTTTGTTCGGTCTAAGAAAAGTGCTCTACAAATACATTAATATACATACAATTACACATGGCCACCGTAATGATGGAATCCCAAGCAAGCCTTTAAATGGTTTCAAATTCGTATTCACTTTTCGATTATAAAATGAACAATGATTGCGCAACTTTATTGACATGATTTATGACCCTTGATAGGGTAGCGACCACGATTATCGTGTGTCCATAACGAATGTCCCACCCCTACAGCACATTGGGGCTTCATAAAACAGCGTACATTTTAAAGGTTTCCTTCAATCACAATAAAATGGACGTGACATTTCACAATTTGACGAAAACGCAAAAAGCTTATCGAACATTAAAGAGGGATATTTTTTTGAGGATTCCGAATTAAATGGCACAGAGCCGTAAACGTAACGAGGGTAATGTCCTTTGTAATTTGCATTTATGCGAATACGTGCTAGATGTAACTGACATTTATATTTTTATATTCGCCTGGATTGTTTTTTGTCTGCTGTGAAAAAGATATTGGTAAGATTCATTTGTTGCTTTTCTGTTAGCGTAGTGACACAGCTGCCGCAAATGACGCTACGGAAATTATTATGAAAATGAGGGGCCTAATTTTGACTTAATATAAAATTGCCGGGTTTTTGAAACTGGAACACTCATATTCAGCAGTCACGATTGCGACCACTAGACCATCCTGGGTTCAATTCCCGCGTTGGCCAAATTGTTGTTGGGTTTATCGATCAGGAATTTCTCAGTAGCAGCCACAGAGTCTGGATCTGTGCCCAGTTGGTGGCAATAGACTCGCCCCCTATTGCATAGGCCTTAAACATAGCTGGTAAGATATGGATGTAATAGTAGGAACACCGATGCCTAACCCTCCGGAGATAACAGGGGTGATGTTGATAGATTATTTAGATTGACTCCTGAAAAGCTAATTTATCAATACTACCCTCCATGTATAGGTATATATCAAACTTGTTCTAAACACTAGACAGGGTTTTACATAACGCTTCATAGGTAACATTACCTACGGAAAGTTTTTTTTAATAAGTACCTATTACTAATTGTACTAAACTTTTGTTAGTAAACACGAAAACGAAACGTGACTCGTGCTTACTCTGTTACGTGCTTAAGCTGTTGTTTAAAGCTTTTTACGCCACCCACGTGTCACGTTTTTCCTTTCCTTTTTAAGAGCTTAATACATTTTGTTAGGTTAGTTTTATGTACACTGAGTTTTTATTAAATCTTCCTACAAGATTTATGCACTTTATATGTATTTATACTCAGAGAGTAGGCGTTACAACCCAATAGGATTTTTATTCGCTATCTTGAGTTTAATGGCCCGTTTTAGGATACTGTTGTCCATAAAACCTTTTACATACAGATACTTACTTTTCTATATTAGAATAAACAGAAATTGCTTTAAATTATATAGCTTTATACCGTCAAAAGTGGACAGATTTAAAAGATTTTTACACTCAGCATTAGGTGGCCAAGAATAAGAAGTAAAGAAGAATAAGAAGAGATTGCAGGTGTGAACTAGGTGGTTGTTCTCATGCACTATCAATCAATCATTTTATTATCAGGCAACTAAGACCCATAGATAAAATACACAAATAATCAAACTACAATAATAAACTAATACAACTTGCTCTGAAATACAGCCGGAAGTGCCGTAATAGAGGTATGTGCCCGACCCAGTTCTCGAAAATGGCAATATCACACTGTATTGGGATCAATCCATCATCACTGACAGGACTATTTTAGCCAATAAGCCTGATATAGTGGTGGTGGATCGATCAGAGCAGCGCGCAATGATTGTTGACATAACGGTTTCACATGACGAGTGTTAAAGAATCCGGATTGTTTATTGAAACGATCATAGAAACAATTAATATAATGTATTTGCACAACGAGAAAAATTTATGAGTGACACAGTCAAAGTAACAGTTATCAAAAAAATAAATAGTATAGTTTCAATATCAGCCTATGAAACCTCCTTTAACATCCTCCCTTTTTGATATCATTGTTACTAATCAGTGCTCATCAGGCCAATCTTCTTTAGTAGTACCAGAAGCCTTGGTCCACTTACTGGTTTTGTCAGCATATCTTCATATTGATACTCAGTTGGAGTATATTTCACTTGGACTTCCTTATCGGTCACCAATTCTCTGATGTAGAAGTGCCTGACCGCTATATGTTTGGTTCTCCTGTGCATTTCAGGATTTTGGGATATCTTTATTGCTGCATCATTGTCCACCAGAAGGCTCGGAGTCCCATTCAGCTGGGAGACTTCTATGATCAGCCTTTTCAACCAGATCATCTCCCTTGCAGTTTCACTGGCCGCTACTAGTTCGGCTTCAGTGCTCGAGATCGCTACGCAGGTCTGGCGCCTGCTGGCCCAGGATATAATTCCACCGGAGTACATGCAGAGGATACCCGATGTAGAGCGTCCTGTCTGTTTATCTCCTCCATGGTCAGAATCACTGTAGCATATTAGTCCTTTATTTCGTTTTAGGTAAATTAGACTATAGTCAACAGTACCCTTGATGTAGCGGAATATACGCTTTACTTTTGTAACATCCTCCCTGCTGGGATTCTCAAGATTACGCGAAACAACACTGACCGCGTAAGACAAGTCCGGTCTAGATCCAGTCATCAGATACATAAGTGCTCCAACTGCTTCTCTGTATGGGAATTTATGTTCCTCATCGGTTGCTGTTGGTTGTGTTGTAGCATCCTTGATTATAGGAGTGCTCACAGATTTAGATTCATTACAGTGTGTCCCCTTGTTTTAATCTCTTTCAGAACTTGAACAAGTTTATCTGCTACTTCCGATTTATTTTTCATGAAATGGACGTAGCGATATTTGCTATAGTCATCTTTGAATAGGACAAAATATCTGTTCTTGCCGAAGGAAGGTGGGAATGGACCACAAACGTCGGTTTGTAGTATTTCACCAGGTTCTTTCGCTTGAGCCCTTGTTCCAAATTTTGTACGATGTGTCTTTCCATATACACAACCTGTACATAATTCGGAATCTAGCTTCACTTTGATACCGAGTTCCTTTTCGATGACCTTCTTTACATGTCTTTTGTTCTGGTGGACAAATCTTTCATGGTAAAGTTGTAGGTTGGTCATTACGTGGGTTTCAATGTTGGAAGCAGCTTTATTGACTATTGTCTTCGCAAGTAGTTCATAGAGTCCTCCATTCTTTGAACGTTTTCCCATTAGCAAGACCTTTCCTTTTTCTTTTAACCAACAAGTTTCTCTTTCAGAAGTAAATTCGCTATTTTCCAATATGTCTTGTGCCGCAAGTACCGAAAACAGATTTTTAGTAATACTTGGTACATACCATACATTATTTAGTTGAATGTTTTGTTTTTCTTTATGAACATAGGCAATCAAGTCAACTGTACCTCTTCCAATCACTTTTACAACAGCACCATTTGCGGTGGTCAACGTATAATCCGTTGTAGAATCTTCAAAACTTTCGAAAGTTGTAAAGTAGTCTCTACGACCTGTGACATGGTTTGTCGCACCATTGTCAACATACCAACTCTCGGTATCTGTCTTGAAAACAGCGGGTTTCTTTAACACTTGGTGACTTTCTGCTGTAATAATTGTCAGGGTAGCTTTGCTTGTAGTAGAAGCTTTCGGTGGTCTTCCATCTGAGATCCACTTTTGACATCTCTTGACTTTATGGCCTGGTTTGCCACAATAACCACATTTTATTTTGGGAAACTTTTTATTTTGGTTTGGTTGAACGTTCAATACATCTGAATTTCCGTTACTATTACCGGCTAATGATTTTTCAAAATGACACAATTGCGCAGTTAGATTTTCTATACTGCGATCTGACTTTGACATTAGCAACCATGATGATTTGAAACTGAAGTAATCCTCGGGGAGTGAGTCGAGAATCTTGCTAATTAGGAGAACATCCGGTAGGTCACACTTGTACTCCTTTATCAGCTCTGTTTTCAAATCATGCCATAGGTTTTTCATCTTGGAGATATGTGTCGCCATATCATGTGTCGGATCTTTACAATAATGGTAGAAATCCAGCGAGTACGTGTACGTCCTGTCATCAGACGATGAGTCAAACAGGCGATGTAGCTCGTCCCAAATCTCTTGAGCATTTTGAAGCCTCGTGATTTTTTGCAGCGTCTCGTCCGTCATGTTGGCCGTTAACAACAAAACGGCATGGCTGTCAACTTCGTTGTAGTGTTGTGTTTCCTTTTTATACGTAGCCACTTCCTCTACAGTCGCTGTAGACCCTGGATGGATAGGTTTTGCAAGTTTGCCCTCGACAGCACTCAATCCACCTTGGCTGCCCCTTAAAAGCTGAGTGACTTTGTAGCGCCATGTGGCCCAATTTTCTTTACCTTTTAGTTGCCCGATGTCAATCTTACAGCTGGTTGAGCCTGATGAAGACATTTTCGACAAAAAAAAAAACGGCAAAAGTTTTTTTTTACGTAAATATTTTCCGGAAATCTTAAGTACTTACAACTTTATATTCTATATCATTTCTATGAATTCTTTTTCAACCACGCTCTGCTACCATGTTAAAGAATCCGGATTGTTTATTGAAACGATCATAGAAACAATTAATATAATGTATTTGCACAACGAGAAAAATTTATGAGTGACACAGTCAACAGTAACAGTAACAGTAACAGTTATCAAAAAAATAAATAGTATAGTTTCAATATCAGCCTATGAAACCTCCTTTAACAACGAGAACCTCGTGAAAGCCGAGAAATACAAGCAAATCAAGTATCTTGACTTGGCTCGCGAGGTTGTCGACATGTGGGATGTGGACTCAGCGATCATTGTGCCGATCGTCGTATCAGCCAATGGCCTAATTCCAAGAGCCTCGACCAATATCTGATGAGGCTCTCGTTAGGCAGCTGGATGGTAGCTTGGACCCTGTTCCCGATACCGGTGGGCTACTATTTTTTATAAATCTACTATTAGCTACTATTTAGTTCCGTTTATTCATTTAAACCTTTTCCGTTTAGTAAAACGGAAAAGGTTTAAATGAATAAACGGAACTAATACATTTCAAGAATCTTAATTAAATTATAATTATACACTTAACGTTGTCGGCGTCGTGTTTGGCTGCGTGGTGTCGCGTAACCGTCCTTTGAAACGTCTATATGCGACCCCTCTCGGCCTAAACCGTGACGTCGATATGCTACACCTTTCGGACATAAGTCCTCTTTCAAGCAGGACCAGGAAGCAGGTACCTACTGATTTTTTTTGCGGTATCTGAAATCACTAGGAGGTCAGGAGGTTGTGCGCAGTTTGAGATAGGCTGGGTTTGATTGAACACCACGATCACATGATAAATAGATGCTAAATTATTTTTTATTATGTACATCATACCAAATTACATTACGTGCTAATAGCTTTCGATTTTAACTGTTTCAACAGGGTTAACAATGTTACCATGTTATAAGATCACATCTTATTCCCACCTGTTCAACTGCAAACAGACCACGAAATAGAGTTGATTTATATGTGCATATTAACAGCTAGGTTCCAGTTAGAGATTCCAAGTTACTACTGTGTCGTCATGACAAATCATTGTGCAGTCGTCTTTAGATTGATGTCAGCGTCCACGGGGACTGATGGGCAGGGTCTCTTATATGTATGCAGTCAGAATATATTGCGTTGTTGTATCCTGAACTGGTCAATGTATCTTATTTATTATATCTTTGTAACATAAATTATGTGACTTTTTTCGCATCGTACAGTTTCTATTTCCAGCAAGATAAGATGAAACCTTTCTAATCATCGTCACTCTCCTGTCCTCGAATCTTCAGGGGTTAGGGCAGTATGTCTTGTCTTGTGGACGACAGCTTCCATTGTTGGTCTTTTTATTTAATTTTTTGTATGAAACTTTGATAGATACCTGTCAAGTCTGTGAAGTTTCGCCGGTTAATTTAATTTGGCCGTATAATTTAGATATGATTTAATACGTACTTTCTAAAACCTTCGATCTTTCATCAGACATTATAATAATGGTTGTTGTGTTATGCTCACGAGGAGCTCGTGGCTAAATAATAAGAGCCGCACGGGTCGATCTTTAAGGTTAAGCTGTGCTTGCGGAGGTTGGTCCGTGGATGGGTGACCATAATTACATACCGAGTTTCCTCCGTGCCTCGGAAAGCACGTTAAGCCGTTGGTCCCGGCTGTCATTTATAGAACTTTGACAGTCGTTACAAGTAGTCAGAAGCCAAAAGTCTGACATCCAGTCTTACTAAGGGGTATCGTATTACCTACCCAGTTACTGGGTTGTGGGGGTTAGATAGGCAGTCGCTTCATGTAAAATACTGGTACTCAGCCGCATCCGGTTAGACTAGAAGCCGACCCCAAGATAGTTTGGGAAAAGGCTAGGCAGATGATATGATGTGTTATGCTCACAGAAAATCTATGTTATGATAACTGGTGGAAGGTGATCATCACCAAGTATGATCAACATAGATCGGAGTAGGTAGATTGATTTTTGGTACTTGTATCATAAATGCACACAGAAAGAATACACGGATAAGCCATTTTTCCGGAAAGTAATTCCGGATTCAATTAAATATTGTTAATGTTGGTAGTGATATTATTACAACTCAATTGAAAATTTAAAGGAAGGTATCAAAACTAAATTAATTTATTATTTATATGTTGAAAACTTTTTTTTTAATAATCAACCAATTCCGGAGGAATGTCCATATTAATATAGACGTTTCGGATCAATGACCCCAATTCAATCTACCTACTCCGATCTATGGTGATCACCCATATACCTAAACTGCGTATTGTTTATAATATGCGAATACCACTTCACCAATGAAGCTTAAAGCGATAACAGTAGGCAGGTAATTTAAATCCTGTTAATAATCATGTACAATTTTGCTTTGACAGGGGATCACGAGTTTTGGCGACGGTTGCGGCAAGCGTGGCAAGTACGGAATTTATACTCGCACCGCGGGTTATGTAGCGTGGATGCGTGACGTCATGAGCAACAAGTATTTTGATTGAAACCTCAAAATGTGTGACGCGAGTGTGTACTTTCAGGGTATATACCTGTGGATTGTACGACTCATTTGTGATCGATATTTAATTAAATGTGCCTGTTTCATCATCACCCATAAATCAAAATTCATCAGATACTTGTAAAGTAAGGAAATTTATGAACTTGTTTAAAATAATCTGCCACGGAACACGTTTGTTCACGAAACTAATCTTGAGGTGGTAACAGCCTTTCGACCTAATACCTACTGAAGTATTAAATAGATTTTCTACATGCGAGTAAAATATGATGGTAATCCGTTCATATTATACTTACTTAAAGGTATTGTATAGACGCCTGTCAAATATTTAATCTGTCTTCTGACTATGGCGGCTTTTGTTCTGTAATAGGCTGAAATATGCTTTTAATATGAAGCCAGATTGAAACATTTGCATGAAAGGATATTAATTATTTCGCATGTTATTAATTCCTCGTCAATACGTGAAAACAACGTGGATACAAACATTACTCACACATTTCTTTTATGTCAAATATGCAGATTATTTAAATGGAATCCTTTCAAAACATGTATTTATCCTTCTTGCCTGACCCGTGCAAGAACTTATTTTGTCACTAGTAGGATGTTCTGTTACCAATTATTTTTATTTGAAAATTAAAAAAAAACGTCAAATAATGTTGTGACTGCAATAAAAACCTGTTGATCTACCGAATACCAATTCCTTCATAAATTTCGTCCTTCTTCTGAAAAACGAGAACAACATAAGCAAGACAAATAAAATACCCATAAAGACTTTTATGGGTATTTTATTTGTCTTGCTTATGTTGTTCTCGCAACTTTGGCAGAAAGTTTAATTTAATCGTTACTACCTTACTTCTTTTATTTGCCGAACGATGTGTTATCGAGTTTAGAGAGCGAGATCACCATTTATCTACATTGAAAAAAATTCTTGTTCGACAAGATCACTAGCTATTATTATGCTGGTGACCATAATAATAGCTAGTGATCTTGTCGAACAAGAAGAAATATCCAGACTTTGTTAACATTACACGAAATTACAAGTTTATACTAACCTCAGTTTGTAAACAATTTACATCACCGTTTACATTTAAGTTCTTAAGAACTTTCAAAAGAATGAGAATAATTATATTATTTATTATTTTCTTTTTAAAACATTAACAATATAAGATTATTTTGAATTTTGTTTATAATTTTATTGGAATTTATAATCACTTTGTGTGAGCACTTTGCGAAACTTGTTCTGAACATTGTATTTTGTTTAAATCTAAGTAAATATAAGTTAAGATGATAAATAAAGTCTCTCTAAGTTTCGTATTACGTTGTTTGATTTAAAACCTTCTACGAGACAGTCTGACACCATTTAGGCGTTATCAGCTGTTCTTAGGGTACGAAAGTCGAGACGGGTTCAAAGTTCTGTTTGTGCAAAAAGATGTGGTCCTCAACCTCCTATTTTTTTTTACATAAACAGTGTTCGACATCCCTCTATCCAAGCTTTAAAACCCAAAATCCACACGTAATACCTATTTAAGTTTCACACAAAAGCCTATTGCTTTAAACTTTTACTTGTAACAATTATATCAGATTTCAAGTTTGTAGTTTGTGAAATAAAATCTTATTTAAAATGTATCATTGTACATTGTCTACTGTATCTTTAACTAATTGGCTTTAGAAAGACCTACTCGGGTAAATAAACGGTTTTTTTGCGTATTATTATAAACATGTACTTACTACAAAAACACAAACAATATTCAAAAGACAATTACAAAAACGGATAAATAGTAGAAAGTTTAAATATAGAATCACAAAAAAACCAAATTAAAAAAAAAACATTACTAAAAAATTAATCATTGTCATAAATTAGATGTCGAGGGTGAAAGTGTCCACGTCATCGTTCTCCCGAGCATTGTCGAGTATCCAGGGGACGAGGCGCCAAGTGCCTGTGTACTGAGCACATTGCTCACCCCAAGGACGCCTTTCTTCCTGAAATTAAGCAATCGAAGTAATTTTTAACCGTCTTCAAAAAAAGAAGTAATACTTTTAATAAGTAATATATACTAATATAGTAATATATTAAGAAGTAATATACAGGGTGTTTGGTGCATCGTGTGCCAAATTGAAATGGTCGACTGGGGGGGTCACCTGCTATCCTTTCAGCCCCCTAAACAATTCTCATGCCCTGTGGATTTTTTTTCATCGACTTTTTATTGTTTTATTAACAAAATACCCAAATTTTACATTCAAATACAATTTAAAAAAAAAGTATAAGTCGTAGGCTCTAAATTTTAGTTTTATTTAGATGTGTATTGTATTCCAGTACTTTTTAATTCAATATTAGTGACATTAGCCAGCTAGTTTTTTTTTTAATTAACTCGCAAAGTTTCGGACTTCAATTAACGCTGTCCATGTTACAGCTATTTACATGGCTATAAAAAAAGAACTAAAAGCGACCGGGATCTTCCAACTCCCTCAAAAATTCTCTAGTCTACCAGCTTGCTAGTGATGTGCCACATGCCATAAAAATCTTTTTACAACTTTGTGAATTCGCTAGAATTGTGAATCAAGTCACAAAAAATTAAATTCCAAATTATGATTTAGAAAAATATTTTTGCTTAAATGATACCTCAAAAACTTATTAAATCAGTTATCTCACTCTTATAAGGTAAAATCTGTCTCGTATCTCTCTTTTGGGGGAGAATGGGGGTTTTAGAAATAAAAAAAAATGCATTTTAAACATTTAATAATTTTGTGTGACGATGTGCTCCCCAATGCGTGGATTGGTTCCGATGGCCCTATTGCAAGACGTTACCCAGACCTAACTCCGCTAGACTTTTATGTCTGGAGACGTGCCAAAGAGCTGGTATACGCCACGGAGGTTCCGACTAGGGAGGTACTACTTCAATAAGGCCATTGCGACCAATCCATGCATTGGGGAACACAACGTCAAACAAAATTATTAAATAAATTAAAAAAAATCATTTTTTTATTTCTAATCCCCTCTTTCTCCCCCAAAAGAGAGATACGTGACAGATTTTACCTTATAAGAGTGAAATAACAGATTTAATAAGTTTTTCAGGTATCATTTAAGCAAAAATATTTTTCTAAATCAAAATTTGGAATTTAATTTTTTGTGACTTGATTCACAATTCTAGCGAATTCACAAAGTTGTAAAAAGATTTTTATGACATGTGGTACATCACTAGCAAGAGGATAGACTAGAGAATTTTTGAGGGAGTTGGAAGATCCCGATCCCTTTTAGTTTTTTTTTATAGCCATGTAAATATTTGTAACATGGACAGCGTTAATTGAAGTCCGAAACTTTGCGAGTTAATTAAAAAAAAACTAGGTGGCTACTGTCACTAATTTTGAATTCAAAAGTACTGGAATACAATGCGCATATAAATAAAATTAAAATTCAGAGTCTACGACTTATACTTTTTTTTAAATAGTATTTGAATGTAAAATTTGGGTATTTTGTTAATAAAACAATAAAAAGTCGATGAAAAAAAATCCATAGGGCATGAGAATTGTTTAGGGGTCTGAAAGGATAGCAGATGATCCCCCCCCCAGTCGACCATTTCAATTTGGCACACGATGCACCAAACACCCTGTATAATGAAAGACATTTATACCTATTCGAAACAATGGAAATGTAGGTACAGTCGTTCAGAATCGCATCAACGACCGACAGATCGATAGTATTTTTGACTTTTCACCATTCCAAACCTACCCATACAAAATTGTATTTACGCCCCACATACAAACAGAACACTTAGGTTGTTAGTTTAAGTTTAGTTTATAGAAAACAGACTGTTATACTTGAAAACGCTCGGGAGCCATTTGAAAAAAACCAAATGATTATTTCAGAATTATTCCCGCTTCATCTTACGTCGTTTAAGTGCATCTGATAAGGGCGAGTGACAATGTCGGGTCAAGTACAGATGGTAATCAGGATATGAAACCCCAGTTATGACGTTATCACTAGCTATTGGACATTTCACAAGATGGAAGAGATATTATACAACTATAGGTACAAAATCCATTCGGTAAGTTTTACTAGTTTTACCAGATCTAATAACTTTGAAGTCGGAGCTATTAAAATAAGGTTTCATACTCATCTATTTTAATTAAATTTAATTGTAAAGCGCTATCAAAGTAGCAACATTAAAATGAAAACGCAGTGAATGAAAATTCATTCTCTGTGCAATTTCCCAGGTGAAATTGCAAGGAGCAAAACATTTAATTTTCATCTAATAAATTCAAAGAAGCAACTTTTTCCGGCACTACGTGTCTCACTAACATTTTACACCGGCTCCTGTGGAATTAAATTATTTGGGTCAGTACAGTCAACAAAACAGTTACGTGCATATGTGTGTCTACTAAAATTACTTTTTAATTCGTGTTGTGCGCGTGTGCTAAGAAGTGTTTTTGTATTCGTTCGTTCTTAAGCGAGTGATCCTGCCTAGTGTGTCCGCTGATTATATATATATATATACATTAAAACGTTCAACTCTAGGAATTTCCTCAGTATCGTGGGCGTGTTTACAAACATTTAAACTCACATATACAAACAGCCTGACCCGGAACAACTATCTGAAGGCCTTACAAATATTTGTTCTGTGCGGGGATCGAACCCGCCACACGCGGCGCAGCAGTCAATCGCTTAGCCACTGCGCCAACCGTGCCCTCGAATATACTTAAACGTTCCCTGTTGCACTTTTCCCCCATTCACTCCCGATGATGCTATCACCCTCCTCCAGGAGAGTAGCAAAGAGACTAGCACTCTTAAAAAGTTCAGACACAAACCGCCGTCTTTCCGACCTCGCCGTCGAGGTCCGTCGCGACGTCCCGGTCCATGCCCTCCCCGACCCTCGCTCGAGCCAGCCCGCGATGCTGTGCCAGTAGTTTTAAATCAGCCCCTTAATAATGATATCATTCAGATCCAGCCTGTCCCCCTGCAGTCCTCCCCCAGCGACGCCCTAAGCCGAGGCTCGTACCCCACAGGGGGTACCCTTAGCGTGTAGTCGCTTAGTTTGTAAGTTTTATGCCCTGGCTGGAGGCCTTACTCTTAAGGCATCCACAGGATAGTCCGGTTAAGCAGACGACAACCTCCTAGGTTGAACTGCGAGATGCCATTCCCAAAAAAAAAAAAAAAACTTTTCCCCCATGCACTAAAACCACAGGGCGCCACAATAAACTTGCGCGCACAGATTACGGACCTGGCTGTATGAAGAACGTTACCAAAAAGATGCCTGTAGGCCGATATAGACGTTTATTTCTTTGCCTGTCTACAAACTACTATGTTGTACTCAATGTGGATTTCGCGTGCTCCCAAATACAAATAAATAACAAGGTCATGGACAATGATTAGCTTGGAAAACTTGGCTGCGGCTTGCGTGGTCGCCGAAATGGTTAACCGAACCGGTTTGGAGCCTGATTGTCTATCTAATATACCTCGGAACAACGGTAGTGCTTTGAACCTTTATAGGAATTCTAATTAGATTTCTACGAAACAGAAAAACAGTGACATTGTTTAATGGTAACTCTAATAGTCAAACTTCATAAAAACTACACTTTTTATTTACTTTTGGAAAAAAAGACAAAATTTAAATTTTAACGTTGAGGTATTAAAAACAAATCTAAAGGAATACAAAAGCTTAAGATTACAAAATAAAAAAAAATACAAGACAGTTCAGCAAATCCGAAGGATATGCTTTCGTGGTGATTGTTTTCTTCCAAGTAGGAATTTCATTAAACAAAGTGACAAAGAAAAAAAAAACGTTTATTTAATCAGGACGAAAAACTGATAATTAACGATGGATATATTCTGACTTCGAAAACCCACTCTCATTATTGAAAAAGGTATTCAATAGTCGTACAATATATTTTCCTACAATATTACACAGGCTATGGATATTTAAATAGATACAAAGAAATGTTTGAATATGGAACCCCATTCATCTGTCCATAAGAAGAGATTTTCTTTCGTAAATCGTCTGTCCAAAAAAACGGTGCAGGTTGGAAATTGCCGTAGCTTTGTAGGTCATAATTGTTTAAAAAACAATGTCTTAGTAAGCTTTATGAAAGCTTTATGAGCTCGCCATCAAACTTTAAAGTTTGGCGAGTTTAGTCTTAAGAAACACCTCTGTATTGTAATTTCAGTAAATAAATTAAAAAAAAAAAATGACTATTTAGCCAAGTCATAGGTCCCGAGTTCGATCCAAGACTTTGACAAACCTTTAATTTTGCGTATTCATGTGCTTATTGTATAATTATCATTTGCTTCGGTGAAGGAGAACATTTTGAGGAAACCAGCATCCGTGAGAGATATTTCGCAATGGCATCTCAAGCCAAGTAAGAGGCCTTGTAGGCACACCAGTGTAGGCACTAATCACACGATAATGAAAGAAGAAAGACCTAAGCTTAATAAAAAATGTGCGTTATAAGCACAGCACAGGATTAGTATTGCCTCCACTTTAGCCGTTCAGGTTTTTTTCTCATATTGCATACCACAACGCACCGTTACGGCATTACTGTAGATCGGGATCGGGTAGTAAAAATGTGGTGAGGCGTTGAAGGTCTATCGCCACATATAAGTGTCGTATGAGCTTTAAACGTGAAAATCGTTCGTTTTTCAAGCATTTACAAATATTAAACAAAAAAAATGTTTTCGAAATCGAGGCAGACTTCAGCGGTTTGCAAGTCATCAAACATTGCGCTTGTAAAATTTTTGATCATCCTCAAGTAAAAGAACCTCGTTATAATTGAAGGATTGAAGGCTCTCAAATGCCTGTTCATTGGCACGAAGGCGAGAATTTTTAGGGTTCCGTTTCCAAGGGGTATCAACGAGACGCTGTTCCTAAGCCGTCCTAAGTCTGTTTATTTAGCAATTGCTGTAACGTTTAGGTAGCTAAAAAGCTTTAAAAATAAACCAATTAAAATAAGGAGCACTGATACAACAAAAAGTTGAAAAAGGCTAATTCGTGGTTAGAAACCCTTAACGCGAGACCACCACGCACTTGGCCGCACTTCGCACTTTTTATCGAATTTGAAGAGGATTAAGGATGAATTAAAAGATTTTTTATTCTTCTGAAAACCTACGTTCGCATATTAAGTGAGGCATATTTAATGATCTTTGTTATTTGGTTTGGAGCACGAATCGGAGACTTATGAAGTCTCGTAGTAGATTATAAGCGATCAAGCTCTCATAATGATGTCTACAATTTTAATGTGCAAATATTTCTGTCAGACACTCCTTTAGAAGATACTAATATATTTCGTTAATTTACATAATAAACACCTTACGACGCTACGCAAAACAGGATTAAATTTAGAGTTTCAAATAAATATAATATTTACGGAAGGGTGTATACGTTGCATTGCACTGTTTTCTGCCTACCTCTTATTCTACCTCCACCTACCCTAACCCACCTCCCCTACACTTACCTTTTAAACCTTCCTTGGACTTTTACAAATATTTCAAGACCAAAATTAGGCTATTCGGTACAGCCGTTCTCGAGTTATAGTGAGACTAATAAACGACATAACATTTTTATAAATATATTAGATCTTTACCTATGAAATTACCGTTTTGTTTGAAAAAAGTTAAAGTATTTTTTTTTCGAACTTATTTATTTCATTCAAAGTAATCACCCCTGCAATCAATGCATCTTTGCCAACGCTGTGGCAGTTTATGGATGCCCTTCTTGAAATAATCAGCTGGACGGGAGACAACAAACTCTTCAAAGGCGTTTTGTACTGCCTCTCGGGAATTGAATTTTTTTCCCGCTAAAAAGTTGTCCAAATTTTGGAAAAAGTAATAGTCGGAAGGCGCAAGATCTGGTGAGTATGGCGGATGAGGGAGAGCTTCCAAACCCAACTCATGCAGCTTAGAGACGGTCTGTTGTGCAGTATGGGGACGCGCGTTGTCGTGAAGTAGCAGTGGAGACGACCGATTGACTAAAGCTGGTTGCAGACGTGCGAGTTTCGCCATCATTGTGGTCAGTTCTTCAATGTACACATCTGCAGTAATGCTCTCGCCGTTTTGTAAAAAGCTATGATGAATCACACCAGCACTAGACCACCAAACTGTGACCATCACCTTTCTAGGGGTCATTTTTCGTTTTGCACATTGCTTTGGTACCGAACCAGGATCTAACCAACTTGCTGAGCGCTTTCGATTGTCAAAAAGAATCCATTTTTCGTCGCACGTAACAATTCAGTTCAAAATTCCTTCATTTCTGTGCCTGTTAAGCAGCGCAAGGCAAGTCTCGACGCGTACGTTGCGCTGGCGATCGTTAAGTTCGTGGGGCACCCATCTATCAAGCTTTTTTATCTTGCCAATCTGTCGCAAATGGACCAATATTGTTTTAATGCTAACATCAAAAGCTGCTGCCAGCTCAGCTGTAGATTGAGTTTCATCAGCTTCAACAATCACCTTTAATTCATCATTGTTGACCAAAGTTTCCGGACGACCACGAGGTTCATTTTTCAAGTCAAAATTCCCAGAACGGAACCGAGCAAACCAATAACGGGTTGTGCGTTCGTTTGTACAGTTCTCTCCGTAAACGTCGTTGATGTTACGGGTCGTTTGTGCCGCGTTGGTGCCACGACGGAACTCATAATCCATAATTACACGAAATTTCAAAGTATCCATTATGAGGAAAAATGTTGAAATGTAATGAAAATACAACGCTAATCAATAAACAAAAGACTGATTTTGTAAATAGAATGTCATATTTTTAAAACAAAATTAATTTGAATTTAGAACTCATTGCCAATCAAAACTTTTTTTTGTTTGAAAAAGTCTGTACTGCAATACGGCAATTTCATAGGTAAAGACCTATTAGATTAGGTCGAAGGCTAGCATAAGCATCAGCGTAATTAGTCTATTCCCATTGCTGGGACATAGGCGTCCTGCCTAAAGAAGTCGTAGATTCCTTGAACAGATACAGAAAAATATATGAAGAAATAAATTCAGGTTTTGTGCTCCGACTATCTAAACTAATATTATAAAGAGGAAAGATTTGATTGTTTGTTTGTTTGTATGTTTGTTTGTCTGCATTGAATAGGCTCCGAAACTACTGGTTCGATTTGAAAAATTCTTTCAGTGTTAGATAGCCCATTTATCGAGGAAGGCTATAGGCTATTTATCATCACGCTACGACCAATAGGAGTGGAGCAGCAATGAAAAATGTTGCGAAAACGGGGATAATGTGACGCAAACGAAGTTGCGCCGGACAGCTAGTGTGATATAAAGAAAGAATAGATAAATGCTCGCTATATTGCGAAACGTTAGTGCAAATCTGACACCCGTTAGATTAAGGAGCGAGCGCGTAAGCCGGCGCTAACTCCTTCTCTATTCTCAACAAGTTGACACGCTAACAGGAAATGAGAAACCCCGAGAAGCAGAGCTCTGAATGCCACTGAGACAAAGGGATCACGGATTGGTTTTGTATTGTAATATTGGCTATAGATTTACTGCAGTTATTTCCGGAAAACTTCTAAAAATATGACACGTACCTACGCTGTTTATTTCAAAGGAGGCTTAAAATAGTAGGATGTTGGGAAAATTTTGTCATTGCAGCCGAGTGTTATAGAATCGAGAACTGCAGTGACAAATGTCCACTAGAATCAAATGACGTTTTTCAAAACACTTACGAAGAGATAAAATAACAGAACTAAAAGTATCATTGTCATGAGTTATTATGAAACAATGAATTATTTTGCTTTTTTCGCGCAAAAAGGAGAAGCCGCAGAACAGCTTAATATAAAAAAAAAATATGTTTAATGTTAATTTGTTGATAAAAGCAAATTGTTTTGTAAACAATAATGTTCATTATTTATGATTTTCTGTTCATAAACACAATTTAAATTTTCATTGAATATTAAGGCCTTCAAAACACGAATGCTTATAAGGACTTATCTATGACGAGATTTATAAAAAAAAACTACATTTGCCGCCGAAGGAATTGAACAATATTGTTAGGTAAATGAAAACAAAAAACATTGTCAAACAGTGTGATATACATTGCATGTTGCACCTAATCGTCGTGCGACAAGAGCCTGTTTTCTAGGAAGTGTATCGAAATTTAATCCGACGTTGATACTGTCAATATTTGAGTTCCAATCAAATGTATATAAAACTAGCTGTTACCCGCGATTTCGTACGCGTTAGTTTCGTTATTTGCTTAAAATAAGTTTTTTTTTCTGTATGGTGTCGGACGTAAAGAATAGCACCATGCCATGTCTTCCCGTGGGTGTCGTAAGAGGCGACTAAGGGACTTAGCAGACAATGGGCAGCAGCGTTCTCTGTGCTTTTGTAACAACCGTACTGCGATCGCCAACCCGCCTGCAAAGCGTGGCGATTATGGCAAAAACTTCCCCTTTTTGGGGGAGGCCTATGTCCAGCAGTGGACGTCTTTCGGCTGCAATGATGATGATGAAGTTTTTTAGTCAGGATGTCACCGGTACTAATAAAGCATCATCTGCCCAGTCTTTTCCCAACTAAGTTGGGAACATTCAGTCTAACCGGCTGCAGCTGAATACCAGGATTTTACATGGAGCGACTGGCTATCTGACCTCCACAACCCAGTTAGTACTGGGTTATACACCTCTTGGTTAGACTTTTTGTCAGACTTTCGGGCCACTGACTACCTGTAACGACTGTCAAAGATCTACAAATGACAGCCGTGACCAACGGCTTAACGTGCTTTCCAAAGCACAATAACCCATCCATGGACCAACCTAGGCAAACGCAACTTAAACTAAAGATCGACCCTAGCGACCTAAATTGATTTTATACGATTATTTTCGTTGGAAAGAACTTGCTTCAAGTGTGATCTCCTACTAATTTGTGAGTAAAACTTCGAAAACCGAGTATAACTCCTCAATGTATACGAACACGCTACTGACTACTGTACCACATCAACTTTCATTATGAAACCCCCCTAAGGATAAAATTTCCAAAAACGTAAATAGTGACTTTGTGCATTCATGCCTCTTTTTAAAATTACAAATTTCCTTTTAACCCGACATTAATTCCACTTGGGATGGAATTTCCAAAAATCCCTTTCTGCCTTACTAAGAACTACTTGCGAGATTTCAAGTTTAATAGGTCAAAAGTGGTAGTTAGTAGTTCTTGAGTGATTTATCGGTGAGTGAATATTATTGCGCTTTCATGTATAAATGAAAGTATTATTATGTCCTTATCCAGATGATGACCTGGCTTGTGGCTTTGATCCAAATCAGTGCAGCAGTTTAGGCGTGAAAAAGTTAAAACAGACTGATCGACAGATGCTGTTTTAACTGACATTACTGTATCGCTGGTCTAGTGGTCGCAACTATTGAGTATGAGCTCCTGGTTTAAATGTCGGGCAATCTTTTATTTTGGTTTTCGACCATAAATTTCAGACCACAAAACCGCATGGAGAGAAGATTGGAAGGCTATGAGCCCTTAGCCCAGCAGTCATATTGATGAGATTCGCTATATAACTTTCTTGAGAGACATGGACAGGGATAGTGACAGGGAAGTGAAACAGGGAGACGTCATATCTCCGAAACTGTTCACCGCTGCACTGGAAGATGTATTTAAGGTTCTGGACTGGAGAGGGCTAGCCATCAACGTCAATGGCGAGTACATCTCTCATCTTCGATTTGCCGACGGCATAGTGGTCATGACTGAGACCATAGAGGACCTCAGTACAATGCTCGATGATCTCAGTGAATCGTCCGAAAGAGTGGGTCTTAAAATGAACATGGACACAACCAAAGTCATATTGAATGCCCATGTAACACCCACTCCTATCAAGATCGGAGACTCTACACTCGAAGTTGTAGACGATTATGTCTACATGGGACAAACGGTCCAGTTGGGTAGGTCTGACTTCGAGAAAGAGGTCAACAGTCGAATCCGACTCAGCTGGGCAGCGTTCGGGAAGTTGCATGATATGTTCTCGTCCAACTCACTGCAGTGTCTCAAAACGAAAGTCGATGACCAGCCTGTATTGCCAGTGATTACATACGGGACCGATTGTGGTCGCCAACATTGGGCCTCATCAGAAGGCTTAAAATCACCCAAAGGTCAATGGAGAGGACTATGCTCGAAGTTTCCATGCGTGATCAAATCAGAAATATGGACATTCGCAAGAGAACCAAGGTTACCCCAAAGTCCCGGTACCCTGAAGAATTGCCAAATTTAAGTGGCAGTGGGCAGGGCACATTGCTCGCAGAACGGATGGCCGATGGAGCCGAAAAGTTCTGCAGTGGCGACTACGAATCGGAAGACGATGCGCTGGTAGGCCTCCCACGAGGTGGACCGATGGCCTGGTGCTGGTTGCGGGGATCCTCTGGATGCAAGTCGGACCTGTCGATGTGGCGACACTTGGGGGAGGCCTATGTCCAGCAGCGGACGTCTTTTGGCTGAAATGATGATGATATTACCTTCTTACTAAATAATAAAACATTTATGAAAACAAGACTATATAAACTAAAAGTGCTGGACACTGGTACTGTCGCTGTAGCCACGGGGAAGCTCAAGCAGCTTGAATATCTTATAACTATATTTTCGAGTCGTTGGGGATTGAAGCTTTGGACCGTGGGACCGTGGGATCCGAGTACTCAATGATCACAGTCTTTTTAAAGAAATTTCTAAACGCATAGCTTACGCTTTCCGCGACCCAAGAGCTGGCTTTTACTTCGGCCAGAGGCTAAATGATTGTTTAACTATAGTTTGAATGGTAAATAATAACTAAAAGGATGTATAAAACTATTTGGTAATGATTAGGAAGTTTCAAAGCATAAAAGAAACGAAATACCTACTAACAAAAAGTGAAAACCGGGTGGGGATCGAACCATGGTTATTTTTGTACATTCTAATGTTTGTTAGGACAGTTGTCACTTGTCAATCAGTTGAGGAATATGTACATAATGCAATATTGCTCACCTCCCAATGTTATTAGCGTGATGATATATAGCCTATGTCCTTCCCAAGGTTTAAATCTATCTTCTTGCCAAAATCCATTAAGATCCGATCAGCCGTTTAGTCGTGAAAAGGTAACAAACAAACAAACAGAGTGACTTTCACATTTATAATATTAGTATGGAAGTATGGATGCCAAAGTAGTCCAAGATCCCAGAGCGATCAGACATAACTTATTTTCACATAGATGAAACTTTAGATTCTCAGTAGCGTCTAATGTTCTTTGAATACCTGCGTGTTTGTGGAGCTCGCCTTGTGACACCTGGGCAGGTACCAGGTAAGAAAGGTGACTAAAAATAAGAGTTACTTAACTTATCTTCACATGACTGATCCTTATATATGTTTTGTAGAATATTATTCAAAAATAGTTTCAGAAGTGTCAGACACCCTGCCAGGGCTGCGGGTTGTCCTGCCCTTGCCCAGGTGTCACAAGGCGAGCTCCACAAACACGCAGGTATTCAAAGAACATTAGACGCTACTGAGAACCTAAGGTATCATCAATGTGAAAATAAGTTATGTCTGATCGCTCTGGGATCTTACTCTATTGCCTTTGTGCAAAATGTTAAGGTTTCACTAAAGAACCGCAGTTAGAAATTGTCTCAACTAAGTCGCATATCCAGCTGGGATACGCGACCAATTTAAATGCAAATTGTATTGGAGAACCGGATACAAACTCGATTTGTAACAAACTAAATAAAATTATGAAAAATATTAAATTTTCACGTGAACAAACTCGCGGGTAACAGCTAGTGTTATAATAAAAGGAAACAAAAAAAATCCTGAAGGTACTTTGCGGCACCGTTAGGGTTTTTTTTAAATTTCCTGCCAGTCCTTTGATATTGATATTTATATAATTTAATTATGTTCAATAATAGCTAAAAGCAAACCTTAAGCTGAATACATATTTTTAGCTACGAATGAAACGAATCCCGAAATAAATTACCAAAGCAATTATATTATGCTGAAATAAATATTTGCGTACGTTTTTGAATTCGAATATTTAAAAGGACGGTGTCAATAACCTGTAGGAATAAAGCGACTAATTTGCCTCCCACGAGGAGCAGGCCTCCATGTATCGGGTCGGAGGCCTCGCCTAAATACGGCGGCAAAGCGAGGCAGTAAACGTTCTTGATGCCACCTTCTTCGTCCAGGCGTTTCGCTTTACTGAAAACATTAATTTTAAATTAAAATTTTACTGACACTGTAACTAGATTATATCAGACAGGCGGTTTAAAATATCACATCCCTAAGTATTTTGTGAGGTATAACTATGCTAAAAATATCTAGTCATTATCATACTTACTCATATCCAATATTTCCAGGGCAAGAATTAGTGTAGACTTGATTTTCGTAAGAGGTGAGCACCGATCTTGGTAAATCTTTGGAAGTATATCTCGTATCGAATCTGTAAGAATATTGACGTCATCAGTTACACGCCATACATTCATACATAAATCTTTCCCCATGGTAGTAGGCGAAAACTTCACCACCACCAAACGTACCTGCTACGATCCTAAAATAATTCTAGCGCCTGGTCTACGTTCATACACAGATGCAGTTCCAAGCAGTGCAGTTTCAAGTGCTACGCACCTCGCCTTTCTGAAGAACCTCACTCACCACCTCAACAATGAGGTCAGTGCATGTCCTTCTAGGGCGTCCTCTCCCGAAGTTGCGATTTGCTAACTGCTTTTAACTAATTCTATATACATGACCAAACAATATAAGTTACGTCAATAAGTTCGTTTTAGCCTGAATGTCTATTACAATGTCAAGAAGGAAAAGAGGTATTTTTTAAAACAGTTGATCTGCCGGCTTTAGGACGTTGTCTGTTAGTTACCTGTCCAAACCCCATCCTACGGCTTTAGCTAAAGCGCCTTCCTCTTCGGCTATTATTTGGTGTGACATCAGTGAGATCGACGACCAACCGCTACATGCCGATTGCATCGAAGTTACTACTTGAATTAATCCTAAAATAAATAAAAATTGGTGAAAAGTTATGAAACTAAGTATTAAAATAACACAAAGATACTGTTACAATGAAATAAGTTTTTAGTGTTCATGTGATAGTTCAGTCATTTTATTAAAACTTCTTGACATCTTAATTATCGTTACGTACTGTCAAAAGCGTAAGCCATTTCAAGCTTTTATTGAATAAAGTTGTCAGTCACGTGAACTTAGCCCTTTCGATTTTCAACATAAACAAACATTACTGACACCGCATGCGGTCGAACTTTGCAAATTGGTTATAATTGTGTTGTTATGAGCAGAATGTCGCTGTGTCATCGTGCCTTTGATCGGCGTGTGTAACGAATACTTTTGACCCTAAACACCCTCTACGGAGGTTGTGGACTTCAAGTCGAATAAAAAATAGATGAATAATAGATGTGATGTTTTATGGCTTGCACACAACCAAAAAGTAAAAGATTATTGCTATTAGACCACATGCATGTTAATGTGCGAGCAAACTACAAACTAGGACACAGGAAAGATGAATTTAAATAATACCAATATTATAAAGGTGCTTCCTTGTTTTCTCCTTTGGATGGAAACCCGGGTGAACGATACTCTGCTTGACGTAAGCCACTCGTTCAGGGTTCCACCAAGTGGATCCGCAGTACGTTACGAAGGCGGAACGACCAACTCCTCCAGGATTCTTGTGGTGCCTTGATAAGCACGATCCAGAAGTAATTAGCCAGTGAGGACTAATTCCAGCCGCATCACAGTGTACCTTCAATAAAGTTTCGGTTAGGGTCGTATCTGTGGATGATACTGATTGTGTATGTCGTACAAATTTACACCTAAATGCTATAGAATATTTGAATTAATTTGTTCTATTATTGGTTATAAAACTCACTCACATTTAATCTTTACAAACAATAGTGCGTTCCTGCTAGGTCTCGTGTGCCTCTATTAGAAACAATTCATATCATACCTGGGACGGTTCGTAAACATAGACGGCAGCAAACGGGTATTCCGACCATTTCACATATTTGCTGTTAAAAAATTTATGTAACAACAATTTCATCCTAGGTTGTTTGTTAACATTAGAAACGTTCAGCTTCGCAGGTTTGACTGTTTCTTTTGGTACTACTAGATTTGCGTCACTTTGGTTATTGGATTGACTCTTATAATTGTCGACTATGCTTTTCTTAGCATGTTTAACCTTATGAGGTTTACTGTTTCCATTATTAATTGTCTCTATATGTTCCAAAAGTACTTTGTCCTCATTATTGTTAAGTTCGTTTCCTTTTATAAATATGTCAACATTATTTATACCATATAACTTGCCCTTTTCCTCATTGTATGTGATGGGAGTGTGCTTATCATACATCTCGAAAAATTTAATTTTGTCATAAGCAGTAGTAGATTTCTGTTCTTGGATCACGGTAACTGTGTCATTAATTATATTTTCGCTTTCAGTCGTATCATTTACAGTTTGAAAATCTACTGTAGTAGGACATGTCTCGTTGTCATCAACATATTCTTTGGTAGACATTGTGCTTGTCAGATTCACAATATCATTTCTTTGAGATTTACTTGATGTTGTTGCATTCGTTACTAATATAATATGTTGTTGTATACTTGCACGCGGATATTTATGCGAAGGTGTCAGAGAATTAAGATAATCCAACCCTAGTAGAGAAGAATCACGGGCTCTACCTTTATTTTGCTTTTTTTTGCTTGTTGGCTGTGCATACCTTGTGGATATTTCTGGTCGATTATAACGTTGATCATGAATGCGAAAAGAAATCATAGGCGAATCAGAGAGAACAAATTTATGGCTGCCATGATTTCTAATAAAATTATCTCTCATTTTTGAAGTCTGGATATACTTTTGAGTTGTGAATTCTTTGCCACGTTCATCAGTCTCGTCCAAGTAATAAAATTCGATGTAACTTGGGGTCGTTGACAACAGACTAGGGCGTGATGAATGCCGAATAAAAGGTTGACGAATATGTCTTGTAGTATTATTATTTTGTCTGAAAAGATAGTTAGCGATGGTGGGCTCCACTTCGACAAATATCTTTGTTTTTCTCCATAGCATGTTTATGATTTCATATTGTTTTCGGCTTACTCTCCCAACTTGCCATTTTTTATTTTGAGTTGCCTGGGGAATAGCTTTATTGCTATTACCAATCTTGTGTTTGTCTTGGTTGTAGTTTTCGCCCATCCCCTGGAGATTTCGGCGTGATATTACGTTAGGCTTCACATTATTGTTATTTCTTTGAGTAGTGACATTTCTATGATATATAGTGGCATAATGACTGTTTTGGTTTCGATATGCTGATGCCAGTTGGAACCTAGTTGGATCTTGTTTGGTTTTAACGAAATTCTTATTTTCATACGAGAGATTGCTGGCAACTGGTTCCACTGTAAATTGAACTATCACAAAAATGAGGACCAAAAATATTTCCTGAAATTCTGCTAGTTTCATGATGTTTAATAAAACAACATAATATTTAGAGTAAGTTACTGAAAACACTACAATTTTTACAAAGATTTTACATTAATTGTGACAAGAATTAATTTTCCCGTGACACACTTGACTTGACACTTGCCGTACAGATTATGATTATTTTATGAAGAGCAAAGAGTTCGCGTTCTACATCAAACTCATTACGTACCTACTAATAATTTTGAATTCCGAATAAGAAGAAAAAGATTTATTTTTAGACCATCAACCAGAGAATCTGACATCTCCTAGGCATCGAAATCATCTTTCATCAACTTTTACCAATTTATTTTGAAACTAAATGTTTTGTGTGATGTAATTTTGTGAAACTTCCTTCGCATCAAGTAAGAAAACTTAAATTTTTGAAAAAATCATAACTTCACGCCTGTAATTCTCGAAGGTTTAGATAGAGCTGTATTTTAAAGTACACCCCCACTGATGTTTATGTTTCATGCAAAGTGATTTAAAAGACTAATAGAGCGGACATTGGGAATACTTTCATAAAATTTTGTTCCTCAATTTGTTCGATTTTGACATACGAATGTTACCTGACAAGGGCGCGTATGACACTAGACAGACCGATTTGTTACTAAGTAGTAACAATTTTGATACATTATTTGATTACGATTTTCTTGTCTTGTCCCATCTATTGCTCCTAAATATTTGAATGTCTTTGGTCCCATGTAATAGGAGCGAGCCACCAACCGGACAATAATCCAGGCGCAACCGGTAATCGGACAATTTGGAAAAAAAGATTGTGTGAAAACAATAAATATCGACTAAAACCTATACATAAACTATATAATATAACCTATTGCAGCGCATGGTACAGCTAGTAAAGTATAAAATCATTGCATTCCCGTTCAAACACGTTCATAGCAAGTTAGCTGTTATCCATTGATAGCAAGCAAGCTAGCAAGCTGATATCCATTGATGTTTATATCAATTGAGATCTTGGTTCCAAAGCTTTGCCTGTCTTTTTGTTATAAGATTAGCTTTTCACATGAGGCATTTTAAAACTTTTTCAGATGTATTTCAAAAGTAGCAAGTGAACTGCCATGCTACAAACCTGAAGGTAAATAGTGATCTGGAACATCATTCAGGTTTCGACCAAATTTCACTCAGAAACTGAAGCCAGAAAAATAGTCAAAAATAAAGTTGCTGGGTAATGGGGTTTTGAAGGTCAGATCCGCAGTTGCTCCATGTAAAATATTGGCAATCAGTTCCATCTGCATGAGATTGGAAGGCGTTAGGGTCAGTTCGCAGTATAACCGCTATAGGGAAGGTAAAACTGTTGATGATGAGGTATGGTGCTGATTGTTGTTGTAAATGAAGATTCCTTCTTTCTTTTAGATCAACAGAGAACAATATCATTTTAACCAGGAACCAACATCGCAACTTATCATTATTTAATTTCAATTTTAAAGTTTCCCCGTAGCGATGTTCATATATCTTCTTTGCCGTGAACACCGGAAGCACACAGCAGGGTTCACAATTATCACTGAGTATTACACTTTCCGAATAAAATTTTAGTAACCTATAGGTTAGGCTGTATAAAGATCTTTGCCGTGTTGAAATATCACAGCTAGCACCGTCAACTTCTTTCATCTCACCCAAAATCTCACAGAAAAACAGAAATATTCAGCGACAACACCCCTCTGTCAGTGTTATTCGAGTGTCGAATGATCTCTGTAGTATCTATGAATACTTTTTGTCTTGTGTTCAAAACTCGTAATCTATTTTCAGGCAAATCAGGAAATCACCAATAGTTTTTTATTTACCTAAGCCACCGGTAAGTTTCGTTCAGTTGACAGGTGACCTAACTAATTATTTATCCATGGGATAGACTATTAATCATTTTAAAATTTTCAGGCCTCACAATGAATTCCGTACCGGTTCTTCTGAACAAGGCAGCGATGCGAAAGTACGAGGATCTGGAGATCCCGTGCCAGTCAGTGCTGGCCAGTTACGTATGGGTCGACGGAACAGGGATACATGTCCGCGCTAAAGACAGGACTTTCGATTTTGTTCCGAAAACAATTAAAGGTATCTTGATAACTATGCAAATTGATCAGTACAGAAACCTCACGGTACACCTCGCACACAATGTAGGGATGTTCTGGACAAAACCACCACACACTGTCCGCGTTAGCCCTGGATCGAAAGAACTGGAAGACATGGAGAGAGGTTTTTGCCCAGTATACCAGTCTCTGTCAATTGGAAAAAGAAGTAGGTAAGTAACGAAAACAAAAGGATGACCCTTGAAAAAAACAAAAAATATATATTTTTAAATATGTTTCAACGTAACTAAAACCGACACCAGATTATCGTGTCGTTTAAAGCGTCGTGGCTTGTGTATTTAAATGGAGGTGTTCACATATAGGACGACACGATTAACTGTCGTCAACGACTTTTTTCCAGTGACGACAGATTGTCAAGTGGGTATAATGGGATTAGCTAGAGACGATAAATTATACGTTACGACATAGTGGGAACGCGCCGTAAGTCGTTATAATGGGAACAACTAGAAATGACACTCGTCCAACGATAAATTAATCGTCACGACATAGTGGGAACGCACCCTTACGGTTAGGTGTATCGTGTTTTCATGTTAAGGCCTCAGAGACAACAAATCACATGTGTCATCATGTGTGATGTGTTTGAGCCCTCATTCGATCGTCCGGTTTTATGAATATTGACGCTGTTCACATAAAATCAGCTTTTATATCATGCTATAGACAGATTGATGAGTTGCGTTAAAGCATCCTTTTTAGGGTTCCGTAGCCGAATGGCAAAAAATGGAACCCTTATAGATTCGTCATGTCTGTCTGTCTGTCCGTCCGTCCGTATGTCACAGCTACTTTTTTCCTAAACTATAAGAACTATACTGTTGAAACTTGGTAATTAGATGTATTCTGTAAACCGCATTAAGATTTTCACACAAAAATAGAAAAAAAAACAAAAAAATTTGGGGTTCCTCATACTAAGAACTGAAAACCAAAAATTTTTTTTTCATCAAACCCATACGTGTGGGGTATCTATGGATAGGTCTTCAAAAATGATATTGAGGTTTCTAGTATCATTTTTTTCTAAACTGAATAGTTTGCCTAAGAGCCAGTTCCAAAGTGGTAAAATGTGTGTCCCCCTCTAATTTCTAAAGTAAGAGGAGGAAAATTCTGAAAATATTTAGGATTGTAGAACGTAAAAAAAACTATCAACGAAAATTGGTTTCAATAAAATATGATTTTTAGTTTTTGAGATATGGGACTTTTTCATCAAAATGGAGCAGTAACTTTGTTTTTCATAAACATACTATAAAAAAAAAACAAATTTAGTTTTGCGGTTGAGTGGAAGTTTACCAACTTATACTACTAACTAATGAATGACAGTTCAAAATATTGTTATTATATTGTTTGGGGCTATGGAACCCTGTGTGCGAGTAAGACTCGCACTTGGCCGGTTTTTTTATATTGGGTTTTTTATTTGGTCAAAATTCCTTCGTGTGGCGATAAATAAGTGAATATAAACTGGTATAATTCATGGTCATTGTCTTACTACTAAGGCAAGTGACCAAAGTTTAGTTACTGGTTTCATTTTTGCGCTGTTCAGGAAAAGAATCAATTTAGGAAGTAATTACGTTTGCACTCCATCTCCCAAATCATTTTCAAAATACTCGTATCGAAATGAAAACAGGCTTATTCCCTTTTCAATGTGTGTGTTATGATTACACTATAAGATACAATTTGAACAACATCAGCGAGATATGTCTACAAGCTACTTGATGTCTGGAGACACGCGAAATATTTGTGTGATGTGATGTGATGTGTGTATGAGACATCATACTAGGACATAAAGAAAAAACAAATATTTATACCGTCAAAACAGATTTGTCGGTTCAGGCAGTTGAGTTCTTTTGATACTCTTCGAGAATAGCTGTCGTAAGTGATCTAGAGACAGAGAAACTCACATTACTAGTAAACAAACATCTCATATTATTTACGAAAAACATGATTTGTTAAAACGGAAGACGAAATTGTCGTATAAAAAGGCCCGTATACAAATAAGTCATTGAAGAACTGTCTTTGAAGTGTCCTTACCAAAACTTTTCAGACTCTGATTTGGTAAACAAAAAATGTATGAAACTCCGGTGAGAGCAGAATAAATACGGGGTCTTAGTATTGGAACAAATGGGCTATTAGGGATCTATTCGGTCAGTTGTGTTGAGTTCAAAGCCTGAAAACGTTTAAATCATGTTAATTACTCAGTTTTACTGTTACAGATTTGCCGATCTGGTACTTTGATGGCAGCAACACGGCGCAAGCTAAAGACGAGAATTCCGACACGTATATATTTCCGCAAGTGATTTATCACGATCCATTTAGACGTGGTATCCATATTATGGTACTGGCCGACACCTACACGTTCAACTACCAACCAACAGGTCAGTAATTTCTACTTCTTTCTTTATCGTGTGGATTGTGCATAACCTGGTGTCAAGTTTCTATGCTGCCCAGGCCTTTGACTTGGCTTGACTCTACTCTACCTTTAATTTGGCACTCAGTATACGAGCCACTACAGCATCTGTAAAATAAGCATAATCAGCCTATAAGTTCTAGTTCCTGGGACACAGGCCCTCCTACTGTAGGACAGAGTGGGTCATAATCCATGCGGGCCTAGTGTTGGATCATGATATCTTATCAAGAATTAGACGCTGGATTATTGTAGTTTTTGAAATGTAAAATCACATTTCTGTTGTTTATAATCAATATTATAGTTCAACACAGAGTGGACGAGGCGAGAGTAAGGATAGTAGCAGGTGGCGTTTTGTAATTTCTACCCCACCCCCCATTGAGAAAAGTGAGATATCATACTAATTTTGAAATTTTAACATAACTTAATAAAAACAGTGAAATAGTTGACAAATATAAGTTTTTAAACTGACATGGTCGCTTACATTATCAATCACACTTATAACGGGATATTTACCATGTTTCCGTGTTTAACATAGTGAATATCCCGTTACAAGTTTTATTGATAGTTGCCAACTGTTAGAATGCAACCTCTAAATTCAAAAATTGCTACAAAGATACAAACTATGTCGAGTAGAGTTACACACTGTATAATTTTAAATAGGACAAAGAGATCTCTTGTTTCAGTTTTTAGTCGTATTCACTTCATATAGGTTTTCATTCTGCATCATCATCAGCATCAGCTATTATGTTCCCACTGCTACGACATAGGCCTCGTCTCAATGGGAGGAAGTGGGAATCCACCACGCGGGCCCAATGCGGGTTGGTAGATGTCACATGTCTTCGAATTTTCTTACGATGTCTTCCTTCACCCCTTTCGTTCTACTTTGTGTTAATTGGAGCTACCTATGGGAAATACAGTCAAAGGAATGACAGTTTTAACTTGACTATATATGATGTGGTGATTCGATTCGTCTTAAATGAATGCGTTCCTGACACAAATAGTCATGTTAAAAAACTATAATTATTTAAAATCCTGACCAAGTTTCGCCAAGGGTACAATTTTTTTTTGTATATACATTGCCGCACACTAGGAATTTCTCCTATATCGAGGTTGCGTTTACAAACATTTCAACTCACATACACAAACTACCAGACCCGGAACAATTATCTGTAGGCCATACAAATATTTGTTCCGTGCGGGTATCGAAACAGCGACACGCAGCTCAGCAGTTAATCGCTTAGCCTCGGCGCCAACCGTGCCGTCAAATCTTCGTCGTATCGTAATTCAGAGCCTAGGCACCTAGATGTATTATAGTGTACAAGTGTAAGCCCAGACGCAATTGCATTCTCTTTTCGTTTGCCAAAAAGACGGTAATACAACTCGACCGGAGAGTGCCTGAATAATTGAAAATAACTTATGCATGTTATTTTGAATAAATGCTTTGTTCTCAAGAATTTCCTGCAAAGAGGTGCCGAGAATTCAGAGTTTTAAACAACCCCTGAAGGGCGCGCCAAGTCGTATATAATACCGTGAAGAGGCGTTAGGTTTTACAGTCAAAATAAAACTTATTCATACATTTGGTTAAAAAAAAAAAACATTTTTATAGCAATGAACCGTCTAGGCTTCATATAAGAACGAAAATGGCGTTTAAATTGTTTGAAAAGGGTTTATTTCCCGTGGAGTTTTCATTTGCAATAAGTGTCTGACTGAGAAACGTTTCATAATAAGTGAGGCCACGCATTAAACAATATGCTAGGTTCAATTATTCCTGCTGGTGCTGGCTAAAAGCCACCCTTTTAGATGCTTTTAAATGTTTCCGAACAACCAGTGTCCAGTATTACATTAGATCCACTACCGATTCCTGTTTCATAACTCGGTTGCATTGCATCTCGCCGCGGTTAACGTGATTTTCTGTTGCTCGATAGGTTTGCAGGCCCACCAACTTGTAACACGATTTATAGGAAATTGGAAATGGGTTGCATTGCAATTGACCTCTATTCAAAATAGCTATGAATTTCGAATCGCTAAACTCGGAAGTCCAAGTTTACTGCATGATAAATGGTAAAATGTATACGGAACTTAAAGTATTTAGTATCCAACTGACAAAGAGAGCCAGTAAATTATAATTAGTCCGATTTCGCTCGAAATTGCATTTTCACTTCGGTGTCAGTAGAATTTATGATGAAATACAGCAGAATTGTGAATTTTGTAGACGTACGCAATTTCAGTTTATAAATAAAAAATAAATAAAATGTTTATTTCTTCACTTAAGGATATAACTATGTTAGGTTTGGAGTCACCTTTTAAGCAAAGATTTGCTTGTATTAGGTGGTTCCGCTCCTCCAGTTTACAATCATTCTACAGATGTGTGAAAAATAAGCAATAAGATTAATTTAAGATTAAGACTAATTAACATTTCATAATTCGTATACCAGTAAGGGAGCGCACTGGGTGTAGAGTATGTTTGTGAGTGTGTATGTGTGTGGGTTCGTTTGTGTGTAAGTGTGTGGTATGCGTAGCGCGAGGGTGTGTGGGTGTGGTGTGTATATGTGTGCAAATTATGTGGGTTCATTGGTTATGTGATCTTGTGTAGGATTTCTTCGGTTTCTTCGTAACTTTTACTCTTGAGCCATTCAGTTAGTGTTTTTTTGCAGTCGTGGTATGTCATAGAGTAGATAGCACATTGTTCATTGAGAGCGTTATATATACGGGAAGATTGTTAAATAAATTGCCTTCTAGCAAATGTAGTATTCACTGGACAATCTTCAGCTACTTTATTTTTCCTCCTAGACTTTGTCTTGGAAGTAATGAAGGGAAGAGATTTTTGTTTTTTTAATGCAATCTGCAAGACATAGAGTTTCCTAACTGACAAAACGTTTGAGCTTGCGTATAAGCTTTCCGTGGGGAATCTAATAGGTTTAAAGTACGTGACTTTTAGTAAAGCTCTCTGTGCCCTCTCCAGCTCCAAAAATTTTGTTTTAGGTGCTCCGCCCCAAATTGGCAAACAGTACGTCAGTATAGACTGGCCCAGGGAGACATAAATTTGATGGATAAGATCCTTAGTGGTCACGTGGCGAAGAGATTTGAACGTCCAGATTAATTTCCTAACTCTGTTCATTAATAGTTCTAGGTGCAAGTGCCACGATAGTCTTTGGTCAAGCATAACACCGAGGTATTTAGTACTGGATACTTTACTGATTTTTAAACAAGAGCAGGTGGTGTTAGTGACTGATCGGAACTAGTGACTGATCCTATTTTAACTGCGTACCTGCGCTCACTCAGGTATTCCGTGAAAAGTTTAAGTGGTACTCCTCTTATACCAATGTCTTCTAGCTTATGTAGAAGTGCGGGGACAGAGACTGTGTCGAAGGCTTTTTTGATGTCTAGAAAGACGGCCAGACACTTTTCTCGATTGTCCACTTTTTCAGTGACGATAGAGGTCAGCGCTAGGACCGCGTCTTCAGTAGACTTTCCCTGTCTAAATCCAAACTGTGAGGGTGAAATTATTTTATGTTTTGTTAAATATGTACTTAATCGTTGGTTTATTAATCGTTCGACAATTTTAGACAGGGACGGGAGGACGGATATCGGCCTATAGTTAGACGGATCAGTTTTGTCACCCCACTTATGCACAGGTGTTATTACTGCTTGTTTCAGGGCCGTGGGTTTGGTTCAATTATGTCATGATGTACGTTCAGTTTGAAATTGTTACTTTTTTGCTATTATTTGTTATAGAAAAGGGTAGTAGCAGATGCTATTACAGTTACCCATAAAGTTAAATGATGATTATTTTGCAAGTAGGTTTTTACAAACACTTTTACACGTCATTTTTTTTTAAACTAGATGGGGCCGGTGTTTCGTACCTGACTACTCTGAGAAGAAACAGCCGAAACAAACTCAGAGGTCACAGTCTCTTTTAAGGTCCAGACAAAATCTTGGCAAACTCATATGAGGACTATGCAGATACGTGTCTGAAATGGTCTTTTGAAGAAAGAACCACACAGATTTGAGTGGACCTGTCCAGTCAGTGCAAGCATTGGTCCGTTATCGTGTAGCTTTAGATGAATCATTTGATAAAGGTTCTGTTATATTCTATACCACTGCTGTGTAATGGCTTCCCCATTCCTTTTCAACTCTCTCGGTGTTTGCCTTTTCTGGTCAATCAGTCAGGAACGAGTTCAAATTGTCACGCGAGCGTTTCTTGGGCTTGCTTCGGTGACTACGACCGTTTTCAAATACCCACTGTGTAACGATTCTGGCTCATCTGTCCTGACTCTTCCTGGAAATGTGACCAGCCCAGTCCCAGTTTAACTTCGCAGACTTATCGGCAGCATTGACGATGCCTGTCTTGGAGAGCTTTGTGGTGTTGTGCATTCAATCGCTGAGATGGATATTTAATTGGCGTTTATCAAAGACCAAGTCTGGGCGATGACGCCAAAACTTCATTAACAACGACATCTTTAACATTTTAAAATAAAATGGTCTTTAATCAAGAGTTATTTTTATGGTGTATTAAAAAAGTCGTCATTAGTCATAACTGCGGGGGTGGATCACGAACCAAATGAATTAGTCAACTGGGAATCAACGTGAAATGGGCGTCTGTTAATGTTGCCAACAGCGCCAATCCACAGTGAAAGACGAGCTTAATGAGTCGTAATGATTCGGCGAAATTGTCTCCATTATTTGACAAATCTTATTAGACAAAAACAAAGAATTTATCGAGTAAATCAAAGCGCAAAGTGAAACTGGATCCTACCCTAATTCTCAGTTTTGTAAAATTATTTTGACTAAATTACTAGGTACTTTTGTTTTGAACTGAATAAATTTTCGTTCTTATGCCTGGTGAATAAGGTTTGAAATCTAATGATTTTTCTCACCTGAACAAACTTTTTGTAAAGCCTAATCAACGCCGATTATTTTGACTAGATTTTTGAGGTAATCATTGTACTTATAAACTTTTCTACCGTTACGGTTATAGTGACCTACAAAAAACTACAATTTAAAACAAAAAGGACTACAGCGCCATCTGTGACACGACGGTAGAACTATTATCAATTTCCTACAAGTCGCAAGCAAAATTAACATCAACTAACGAATATATAGAAAAACCCGATAACAACTGTCGGGCTCCTCTGGCCAGACAGGTGTTATGTCCGGTGGGCAACTCCCACCGGACATAACACCTGTCTGGTCAGAGGATCCCTCCTTTTCTAAGGAGTATCGAGGAACTTTACACCCTGTTCCTTATACCCTTAAACGGTATTCGGTTAAAAACGACGTCGTTTTTAATTAATAAGCCTACTTAATCTGGCATATTGCTCAACCATATCATACACTGCAGAGCTAATGAAATTTTTCAGTAGCAGTTCTCAATCGTGACCGGCAATCCAAAGCATTGGCGAGCACGAACTTCCCACATTTATCGCACTACACTTTAGTTAGTAGCAGCAGTCTTTAACTAAATCAAAGATTACCTAACTAACTTTAGATTAGTCATTTCTTTTCTTTATTAGATTGAGTTGAAAGCAAACTCTAACTTAGCTTAGTATGTAAGTTCCTACTGTCTACTGCAACGTTAAGAATGTTTAGGTGAAAAGTCTCTATTGTTTCTGTTTCTTAGTACCTAGAAAAAAGAGAGAAAAGTTATTTTATGCTGCTAAACTAGGCGTTTACTGACTTTGTCCGCTAGATATAACTTCTGGGAATTTATTTTATTTTATTTTATTTTATTTTATTGTATTTGGGTGGCTTACAGCTAACAATACATAAGTTATAGTGATGTAACAACGACAAGCCATTAACAAGCCTCCACAGTTAGAAGTAAACAATTTAGTTGCACTACAAATTAACATAATAAACACTACGAATAATTTTAGGAAACAGAGTAAGAGAATAAACTTAATATTAAATTCGGTACAATATTAGATTAAGTACCTTCACAGGCACAGAAACAATCACTACTAGAATTCGTCATTCATCAGACAAAGTTTTTAGACATCGCTGTACTAATTGCCGTTAGGGAGCTTGCAAACAAATCAATTGAGGGGTGTTCGTTCATTAGAATTAGGTTAAATGCTTTGACTGAGCGAAGCATATAGGAATTGCTGCGGTATACTGTGCGAGCGTAAGGAGCACGAATAAGATTTCTCAAGCGAGAGTGTCGAGGTGGAACATTCAAAGACAGCTTGGAAAGAAGTTCAGGACATTCAACTTTTGACTGTGCTATTTTCACAAGGAACCGTATGTCAGATATATTTCTGCGAGTTACAAGTGGAAGTAAGTGGAATCGAGCGCATCGTTCGCTGTAACTTAGATAAGGGATTTTAAATTTGTAACCTAAGTATCTAGTGAATTTCCTTTGTATTCGTTCCAGTCTGTCTGAATGCACTGCAAAATTCGGATTCCAAATTTGACTACCATATTCCAGGTGACTACGGACGTAAGCACAATACAGAATTTTCAGAGTTTTCATTCTATTAAATGAACTGGCATTACGGATAATGAATCCCAAAGCTTTCGACGCTTGTTTGGCAATATGGTCGACATGACACTCAAAGGTGAGCTTACTATCTAGAAAAATACCAAGATCTCTGGTGACATGAGTCCGAGATAGGGGCTGATTTGCGATAGAATAATGATAAACGACTGTTCGGTTCTTCCGGCTGAAGGTGATAACTAAGCATTTAGAAATATTAAGATCTAATTTGTTTATTGTACAATACTCAACTAATCTAGATATGTCAGCCTGCAAAAGTCTACCGTCATTAGGAGTGTTAACTGATGTAAAAATTTTCATGTCATCTGCAAACATTAAGTGTTTTGAATGCTTGAAACAATCGCCGATGTCATTAATAAAGAGTACAAATAATAAGGGCCCCAGTAGGGAACCCTGCGGCACACCAGAGGGAATGGTTGACCAAGACGACACAAAGCCATTGAGGACCACTGCTTGCGTCCTGTTTTTCACATAAGACGAGAACCATCTGTATAGGTCTCCCCTAATGCCCAAGTCGAAGAGCTTCCTCAGCAGAATGTCATGATCGATTCTATCGAACGCCTTGCTATAATCGGTGTAGATTGCGTCAACCTGGGATCCATTATCCATATGCTCAGTAATAAAATCTGTGAACAGGACCAGGTTGGATACCGTAGACCTTCCTTTTAGAAACCCGTGTTGTTGAGGACTCAAACTAAAATCAAAATCAAAATCAAAAGTCATTTATTCAAATTAGGCTGATAATCAGCACTTTTTGAACGTCAAAATTACAAGAGACAGTCCCCCAAAACGCCCGCCCTTCGCCACTTCCTAGTGTTTTAGCTGGGAAGAAGAAGTGGCGGAACAAACTCCCCAGCAACACATCTGTCTGTTAGGTTAGAAGAACCAGATTCTACACAATAGTGTTCAAGTTCATAAAAACAAAGAATCTAATTAATGTCACATGTCAGCTAGCACACACCAATAATAAAATATTAAATAAATAAAGAAAAATAAAGCCTCCAGACTAAAGGGCGTGCCCGCTTACACGTGCATACAGACGAAAAAAATAAAATAAAATAAATAAAGTAAAAAAAAAAATGTATATAAAGTAAAAAAAAAAAAAAAAAATGCATGAAGTTATATCACATTTCAGTAAGCTAATTTGGCGAAAGAACACAAACATTGTCTTGAGTTCAACCCAGCGACCAACTATTCTTATCGTTTAAATAGTCGTTAATGGAATAGTAGGCCTTTGAACAAAGGTTAGATTTTACTTTGGCTTTAAACGCATTAAATGGCAAGTCTAAAAAGGAAGATGGTAGCTTGTTGTAAAAGGTAATACCAAGCCCTACGAATGAATTATGAACTTTATGAAGCCGGTGAAAGGGAGCACGTAGTTTATGCTTATTTCGAGTGTTTATATTGTGAATATCACTGTTTTTACTGTACAAATGGATATTTTGTTTAGCCTTTGAGCCTTGAGGTACACCTAGCTGAACAGGTAGCCCGGAAGATTTCGCGCCATTGACATCTACACATTGGAATCTATTTTTCAAATACGAATCTATTACATTTAGGGCCTCATTTTGAACACCGTAATAACGTAGTTTCCGTAAAAGCGTGTCGTGGTGTACGCAATCAAAAGCTTTTGAGAGATCGCAGAAAACACCGATTGCATTTTGCGCGTTTTCCCACGCGTTAAATATGTGTTTCAACAAAGCAACCCCCGCATCTGTAGTCGAACGACCTTTGGTAAAGCCATATTGATCGTTGTGAAGAAGGTTGTTTAGATTAAAATGTGTTAGCAACTGTTTAAGTATTAACTTTTCAAAAATTTTGCTAAATGCAGGTAATATAGAAATTGGTCTGAAGTTACCAATATCATTTTTACTGCCTGATTTAAATAGAGGGATGACTTTACTGGTTTTCATAAGGTCAGGGAAAGTACCTGAATCAACGCATTTATTAAAAGTAACAGCAAGATAGGGGGCTAAGATTTCTATTATATTACTCAAAAGTTTAATGGAAATACCCCAGTAATCACCTGTGTTTTTAGACTTAAGTGAATTAAAAACATTAACTATATCACGAGGTGTTACATGTTCAAAACTAAATACGAGACCACATTTGGGCACGCTACTATGCAAAAGGTTTTCGGATTTAGACGGCGACGAACTTAAAGAGCGAGTCGTAGTTATAGGTATGCTAGCAAAATACTCATTAAATGCCTTAGCTACGTCGGCTGGATTATTAACTAATTTGTTATCAACCATGATTTCAAGTTGGTTGTCTTGTTTAACAGATTTACCCGTTTCATTGTTTATAATTTTCCAAGTGGCTTTAACTTTATTATTAGAATTTTTTATAGTGTCAGCTAAAAATTTTGATTTTGCAATACCACAAATCCTTTTAAATAATTTTGAATAATTCTTAACATACTCTAGAAAATTTGTATCAAATCGGTATTGTTTCAGACCATATAACTCGTATAATCTAGCTCGACTTTTATAAATACCTGGTGTAGCCCATTGGTTGAAGCCAGCGGAAGGCCCACTAATGTTAATAGTTTTAGACTTAAAAACAGATTGGTACTCATTTTGAACAACGTCAAAAAGGGCTTCATAAATTTCATTAGGAGTTTCGTGATCCACTATTGACGGTGTAACTTTAAGAGCTATATTATTTTTAAATTTATTGCAACGACTAGCTGTATAAGGCCTACATTCCATTTTGCGCGGCTTTTTATTTAATGGCATAGGGAAGCTAGCTATTAGTCCACAGTGATCAGAAGATAAGTCACTTAATACTAATTTATTTTCGGCATGACAATCACTAAACATGTTATCAAGACAAGTCGACGAAGACGCCGTGATCCTTGTTGGTTCAAAAAACAAGTTAACTAAATTAAAAGATCTAAACAGATTGAGAAGCCTAATACTTAATGGAGTAACTTCTAAAATATTAACATTAAAATCTCCACATAAAATTATATTTTTATTACTTGATTTTAATTTATTAAGTGAATCCTCCATTACAGATTCGAAACAAGTAAAGTCACCAGAAGGGGGTCTATAAACACAAATTATAATATATCGCTCGAGTTCAACACAAGACAACTCAATAGTGCGCTCAACGGAAAGGTTAACTAAGTCTAAACGTTGTTTACATTTTAACTTGTTTGATACAAGAACTAAAGATCCACCGCGAATAGCATTTTTTCTAACAAATGCGCTCTGTACAGTAAAGGAATCATCATTGATAAACGCTACTTCATGTTCTTTCAACCAATGTTCAGTTAAACATACCACCTGAACATCATAGTACTCCATAAACAAACTTAATTCTAAATCTTTGCCGGACAATCCCTGCATATTTTGATGCACAACATTCAACATATGCAGCTTACCCGTTGTCGCACCTAATAGTTTAAAGAACAAGGTGTATCGATAGTAGTGTTAGTATCAAAAATAGTGTTAGTAACAATAGAAGTGTTAGTACTACAAGTAAACATTGGTACAACAGGGGTACCAGTGTTGCTGTGTATATTGTATGCTAAGAGATTAGCAATATGTCGCTTAGAACTAGGTGGTAAAAACATGGTGTGGTTAGTGAGCTTGTAATCAGAGATGAATTGATTACAGTCAAAATATAAAATGACGTCATTGTGATGACATGTCCTATTATAAATTAACATATTTAAATCGTAAATGCACCTATTTTGCTCAACAGACAAATATTGAGAGTAAGGCAGGGCACAGAAAATAAATTTACAATTACTTGTCTCGTTGAGATGTAACATCAAATGGACACATTCAACTATGTCCTTTTTTCTAACATTTAAACTATTCCCATATAATAAAATAACAGTAGAATTGGGATTTATTTTAGTCAATTTGATATTACTAATTAATTGGCTAACACTGGCACCGGGCAAACAATTATTTATTACATAGTGTTGTGAACATTGATTAAATAAGGTACCAAAACCTTGACCAAATTTATCAGAAAATAAATATGTAGTTTTTATTAAATTATTACAATTATTTCTATCATTAATAAAACAGCTACCTTCCGGCTGAGCCACTGTGGGTGTGGGTAAATCATGCTGAGGCTGTGGTGACCGTGAGCAGGCACAACTACAAGAGAGGTTATTAGTCAGAGACTCATATCTCTCTGCATTGTACGTGACCAGGTCTACCAGCTCATTGGCCTCCTGCATACGCTTACTCAGGTCTTGTTGAGAAGCCTCATATTTATTAAAGATATCCTTTAGAGCATATTCCCTAACAAACAGCTCATCCTGAAGGTTCTGAGTGTCGGTATCATACAATGTCCTACATAATTGTAATTCACTATCACACTTCTTTAAATCTTGAATTAAATTTAGATTATTTTGCCTGAGTTTATTGTTTTGTTTATTTACTTTTAGGCGTTTTAGGGATTTTTTAATATTTTGAATTCGTTTATTTATTTTTATGTATTTTTTAATCTTATTATGACTAGCGAATAAATTACGTTTAGTGATGGTTTCATTAGTTAAGTCTATAGTTACAATTGGCTCAACACATACAGGTACTGACCGACTACCAACCAACTCATCATAAAGACTGCAGGTGTTCGCAGACTCTTCATGGGCTCTAAGAGCTTCTAAGTGTAATATTGAGTTGTGGGCCTTGCTTAGTTCTAGTTCCAGTTCAGATATACTAAACTAGAAACCACACTGCTGTACAACTGATTATAGACTATGCGCTCCAGTACTTTACCCAGTAGACAAAGTTTTGAGATTGGCCTATAATTTTCAATTTTATCTTTAGCACCCTTTTTATGGATGGGTGATATAAAAGCAGATTTCCAAACAGAAGGCACAATGCCTTCAGATATTGACCTTTTAAATAAAAGTGATACAGGTAAAGCTAGTTCCTCAGCGCACTTAACTATAAAAACAGCAGGCAAGGCATCGGGGCCGGCAGATTTGGTTAAGTCAAGAGACTTTAAATATTTGTGGACGATCACTATGTCAATTTCAATTGAACTTAAATCACAATTGGAAGCACAGCCAGATGAGCTACAGTTGTGATTTGCGGAGGAAGGGTCTAGGAAGGTTGTTCGAAAATAATTTGCAAAAAGTTCACAAATTCCTCCTCCCGAGTCGCTTCTACTATCACCATATGACATACTCGACGGGAAGTTACTGTTCATCCGTTTGCTCTTGACATATGACCAGAATAGTTTAGGGGTAGTTACTATTGAGGACTCGATTTTAGTCATGTAGGCCTTATAACATAGCTGTTCAAGATCATTGACTCTGTCACGAAGAAATTGAAATGATAAGCGATCAGAAATATTACCGTAAACTTTAAATTTATTATAGTATTTAAATTTTTCCTTAAGTATCTTAATGAGGGCCGAGTTATACCAAGGTGGATATTTAAAAGGTTTACACAGACGCTGAGGGACGTGTTTGTCTCTGATTTCAAATAACGTTGAATAAAAATTACCGAGAGCTTCATCAATTTAGTAAAATCCGGCCTAGTTTGTTGTCTACATCACATAGGGAAACTCTGTGCAAGCTTTGATGTAGTCATGATCCTCTTTGTTCTGGTACGGGGAAATACATTAAATAGTTACCTAATTTTCAGAGTTTTATTCTTGTTGACGTAGGAGTCTAGATTTAGAATATTTACTTGTAACTGGTATTGTAGTTTTATATGGAATGTATGTAGATGTTCGAGTATTAAATTGTGGACGTAGATGCGAGTGGCAGAAGAGTGGACGAAAGTCTTTTACCTGACGAAATTCAAGGGGTTTTTCCTTGAAACCATTAAACACTTACAGAAATTCAACTCATGTATTATAACATGGGACAGTGCCTACAGTCCTACGTTGCAAAAAACAAAGGCTTGAAAAATCTATATACACATACGCATTGACTTGCGACAAAACAATGAATTCCCGAGATAATAAAATAAAACAAACTTTTGCGCAGCCACAAACTTTCGCAAAGCCTGCTTGCTATTGTGCGAGAAGGGGGAAGTTGAGGAGCCGTGGTTTGGCTTCAACCAGGAGTTCTTCCTCACGACGCCAGACAACCGTCCACTCGGCTGGCCCCCCGGCGGCTTCCCCGCCCCTCCGGGACCCTACTACTGTGCCACAGGGGCCAATAAAATCGTCGCAAGAGATCTTATGGAAGCTTTCTACAGGTACTTTTGACTCCAATAGAAACTATATAAACAGTTTAACTCATTCGATAAACATATGGGTGAAGTTAGATCTTAGGCGGGCTCTCAAAGTATAAGATTTGATCTTGTTCCAATTTTTCGCTATTTTGTAGCATGCTACCCAAGCACCCTATAAAATTTTCCGATCGACTAACATTTTGTAAGACAATGTTCGTATAGTTTTTCAAATTTTTCACATGATTAAAGCTAGCCCTCTATTTTGCTACGTTGTTTATTTTTATGGATATTATGTAGAGCCTTAGATAATAGAATATAACTCACAGAAACACAGACAGAAACGGGGATCTTGCCAATGAACTAAATGTACTTTATACTATAAAAAAAAAAACAGTTATAGCTCGAAATATAGTCTCGATTTTTACGTTTTCACTCTCTGTGATACGTTTTAGATGCTGCCTCTATGCGGGGATACAGATCAACGGTATAAATCCAGGGACTACACCATCCCAGTGGAATTTCCAGGTAAATACCTGAGAAGTGAAAATGGTTCATTGAAGAATTGTTGAGAGCGATCTTCCCCATGCGGGTATTGTGATTCAGTTATCTCGATATTATTTTGTTGCGGTGATGTTTTAGAATTGTGTGAAATGATGCTGCGAGATTTTCCATGGTTTTAAACTTCTACGCTCTACAATTTACCATGACTGTAATTTTAGTAGTAGTTATCACAAAAAATAAATTGTAATTGTTTAGTACGTTCAGGGAATGCCTAAAAATAGTAGAAAGTTTCATTTTGAACAAAATATTAAACATATTCAAACTGTAAACAAAAATTACATTGGAGGTGAATTATTTCTATCAGATCAAATTAAAATAACATTAGGGTTTCTGTAGCCATAAATGCTGCGTGACTAGGTTGGGTTTATAACTTCGAAAAAAATTTATCTACATAGCGAAAAGTGTTAAAGGGAGAGTAGGGAGACTTGTCATCAGGGTATTGTGTGCCTATTTCAGTATTGTTCTGTCACGATGATAGTTTTCTTTCATTTCGTTCTTGTCTGACCTCGCTCGTCGCAAACAAACCTGGGTTTCTTCGCAAAACAAAGTCCCAGAACAGTCATAACCGTACACTATATATAATAACGGGGATTGCGGGAATTTGGTTTTCAACCCTCTTCGATGCGTTTATGTCACGTGCGCCGCAGATGGTACTGTTATTTCCTCCATAGGTAGCTACCTAGGTACAAAAACAATTTATTTCTTCTGCTACATTAGTTTATTTCTTGGCATTTAACCCTTAATTGGTCGCATGGGGTGTTACACACCCCAGCGCAACTGTGAAGCTTTAAAACTTTTTAAATTTAGCATTTTGCGCGCTGAAGTTCCCGTTAGCTTCATAAAAACACCTGTCCTTTATGATCAAGTATCGAGCTTAATTGTTATTTTCTATGTATTACATGTTTTATTTTATGACAGGGTGTCACGCAACCCACGCGACCTTTAACGTAACTATTTAGGGGCCAATTAAGAAAATTTCGAATTCGGATAATTTCGTCCAGTTTGTATGTTAATGTAGGAACAAGATTTCCCAATCTTCATACTTCTCATTACAAGTCCACCATTGGGTTTACTAATAGCGCATTACACTGAAATTTGGACGAATTTGAAGGCAAATTGAGGAAACCGGAATATTTAACATACATGCGGAACGTGACAAAAATTATAATTTGCTTCGGAACTGTGGAAATATTTTTATTCAGGCTATATCATATCTTCTTCTGAATACTTATACATATAATTATGTAGGTGTCAAGTTATGACCACTAAAGTGTATATTATACTTTGAAAAAGTGATTTTCTACTACAATATCGATTTAAAGGTGTTTGGCTAACTTTGTATGAACTAGTGGCATGATTTTTTTTCACAGCGGCCACAATTAATTGTTGCTAACGTATAGTGGAATATATAAAATAATGACTCCTAAAAGAATTTTGCCGAAAATGATATCGGAGCTTAAATATCTGATGTCGAAATTATGTTATTCATTGATTACTGATAACTTTGCTACTGTTATGTAAGTGCATATTTTATCAAAAATGAACCCTTTCCTATCGTTTGCCGTATGTCATTACTTCCCAGAATTTGATCCATAGCAGCGACACTCCCTAATGGTGTAATAATACAGAATGCTTTTTTTTTTTAATCAATGTGTTCGATTCCTAGCTAGATTTTTTTTTTCCAATAACCATTGTTGTAGTTTTCGTTTTTATCAAAACCGGGCTCGAGACTCCTTGAAGTGTTTTTTGCTATTCCTCATAGTTTTGGATTTGGCTCTAATGCGTTTTGGAAATAATTGTTCATAGAAGAAAATGAATGTTTTATTGTGTTCTTACTAATGAAATATGTTTCACTGGTGGCCGCAGACTTAAGAAAATCATGCTACTTTTCTTTTACCCAATTTTACCCAAGCCCCTTTAATGTATTTACGGACTTTGCGTTTTGGAAGCCGTACCATGAAACTTTGAAATGAGTAATCAGTAGATAGTAGGTAAGGTAAGGCTTTTGTATTTAGTTAAGCGTATACGTATTACTGTTAATATAAATGATGGAGTATCTAGAAGATGCATTAGCTTTGCTTTACGAATATTCATCTAATGATGACGTATAGGTGGGGCCGAGTCCCGGCATCAAGGCGGCAGATGATCTATGGATGGCACGCTACATACTGGCGCGGTTGGCGGAGGAGTATGGCACAGTGGCCAGCTTCGAGCCACAGCCTATCCCTGACTGGCCGGGCAATGGCACCTTCGTCTACTTCTCTTCTAAGGACATGAGGGAAGAGGATGGTATACTGTGAGTTGTTTTTATTTTTCTCAGTCTCTTTCTGTGAAGCTGTCACCAGGAACTCTTTGGTATCACGGCCTGTTCATCACTACTCACTTAAATAACACTTTTCGATGTTATTCGGTTTTTTGCACACTCATATCTTTTAATAATATGAAACGTCAAGTATGACAAGTATAATAAGATATAGAGTATAATAAAAAAACCAACAAACAAAATAAAGTATTTAAGTCTAAAAGCACTGCTTCAGTTGTTCTTTAACTTTTATCATTTGTAAGTGGACTAAAAACAACCACGTCCCTAATTAAATTAGTTTGAAGTGAAACTAGACACCCACGTGTAAATGCTAAAATAAGTTCTCTGATTTTATGTTCTTCGAAATTCAATAATAGTTTATTTATTGCGAAACATCAATACGGATTTTAGAAGAAAATCTAGATTGAAGGTCATTGCAGCCACCTATTTAACAGCTTAACACGGCGACCCATCAAGCCCATCCGGTTAAGCAGACGACAACCTCCTAGGTTGAACTGCGAGATGCCATTCATAAAAAAAAGACCCATCAAGCCATACATTTCCATTATAACATGGCCTCGCTTTGTATAGATTTCCCATATAATAAGAGATCCACATGAACTGGTTTTGTGGTCGTCGTGTGTACTTGGTCGTTAAAAATGCACATCGAATGAAAAGAAATGGCCCTTCTCTACTATACGTACGTACCTGTCAGAAATGCTCTTTCTTAAGTTTAGTGAGAGACATTTACACCGGGTACACTGTTCTGTGCTACGTGGTCGCTTTACCTATCACCCACGACCAAATTTTCTACGAAGTATAAACTGGGCTTAAAGTGGCTATTTGATCCAGAAAACCTTATATTCTCAGTTCTTCCCACACTTGTCGTTTTAAGAATCCATTTCAAACAGAGGCCTCTGGTATACTATGATATCATACTACTTTTTTGTAGTATGATAGAAATAGGTACTCGTGTGCATTTATACAGGTTATTTCTTCCATATTGGACACAGTCACGTCATTAGAAGTGTACTTGCATAAAATTTATTTAAATATATATGCAAATATAATTATTTTGTTTGAACGAGTAATTTCTTAATTTTAAGCGGTATAAATAGCTTACAGTTTGCAACAAGGAGACAGCTGTTTGATTTTGAACGATATTAAGCCATATCTTTACATTTACTTTGTACTGAATGCCGTGCCGTGTTCTGTATGGTGTCGGACGTAAAGAATAGCATCATCCTATATCTCCCCGTGGGTGTCGTAAGAGGCGACTAAGGGCCTTTCCAGAGAATGGGCAGCAGCGTTCTCTGTGCTTTTGTAACAACCGTACTGCGATCGCCAACCCGCCTGCCAAGCGTGGCGATTATGGCAAAACCCCCTTATGTACACTTTGGGGAGGCCTGCGTCCAGCAGTGGACGTCTTTTGGCTGAAATGATGATGATGATCAATAAAAATGAATAAATTGTTAAAAATTATAGACACACTCGATAATCTTATCCGAGAGCAATGCTTATAGCTATGATATGCTTTGTTTTCTGATTCCTATGCCGCGTAAACTAATAAAATAATTACCTTGTTGGTCTGATCATGAGGTTCTGGATGGTATCCCTAGCTTGGGCAGACGTTTTGGGTTTTCCAGAACCCAGAATTCAAAACTTGTGCTTCATTAAGAGCCATAGGCTCGCCTCGTACGAAGTATCGTTGGTATGGACCTTCAATTATCTGGCAGATGTGAGTAGTTCTTATGCATGTGCCTACACGGATGAATAAAAGGGTGACCTTAAGCTGTGCATAGTTGTGTGTTGTGTTTAATACTAAATAAAGGCACTTTTCCAGGGTGATAGAGCGCTGTATAGACAAACTTGCTCGTCGACATGGGGCCCACATCAACGAGTATGACGCCAGCAATGGCCTGGACAACGCGAAGCGACTCACCGGCAAGAACGGAATGCCGCATATTAAAGATTTTACTGCAGGTAAAGTTTCAACATTCAAATGACACTTTTTAAATTACCCTAGGCTGATAAAATTTTTGTTTTCCCTAAATCATGTTAATATTAGTATTAAGGTCGGTTTGCCTTCGGGCAAAAGCACTGAGTTGTACGCAAGGCGACTAATCAAGCTATACAAAATCTGTTTATGCGGACTTCATCGTGCGGGAAATCTGCACAAAGTCATCACCTGCCTAGCCCTTTCCCAAAATATCTTGGGATCAGCTTCCAGTCTAACTGGATGCAACTGAGTACCAGTATTTAACATGGAGTGACTGCCTATCTGACCTCCATAACCCAGTAACTGGGTAATACGGTAACCCTTAGTAAGACTGGATGTGGGACTTTTGGCTTCTGACTACTCGTAACGACTCAAAGATCTACAAATGACAGCCGGACCAACGGCTTAACGTGCTTTCCGAGGCAAGGAGGAAACTCGGTGTTGCATTAAGGTCACCCATCGACGGACCAACCTCGGAAAGCAAGGTTTAACCTTAGAGATCGACCCGTGCGGCTGTTATTATTTAGCCACGAGCTTCTTAATAAATTCTTATTCTTATTCTTTATTGCACATAAAATTAAAAGATATACACACAAATAATATAAAAAAATAAATGAAAAAAATAAATATATGAATAAATAATATAAATGGACACAAAGTGAGGCAATTTTATACTGGAAATATATAGCTTGATGTATCGCTGTGTGTACAGTAAGTGAGCTTTGAGCATAAAGGATTACGCACACTACGTAAAGTAGTGACCGGAATAAGCATTCCTCCAAGTCGAGTCGTTCAGGATTATTTTATGAAACTCTTAACTGCAACGTGCACTTATAGGCATTATGACGGCATCATTTCGACCCAGTTGCAATGACATGCCCGCTTGCCGCTCCTGCCGATACCTTGAAGCCTTCTGATGAGGCTCATTGTGAGCGACTACGTTTCGGCCCCGTATGTTATCACTGGAACATAAACAAACAAGAACTTAACTGGCAGTGGGCAAGGCACCTTGCTCGCCGAACAGGTGGCCGATAGAACCGAAAAATCGCGACCACGAACCGGAAGACGTTGCGTTGGAAGGCCTGCCACTAGGTGGCCGGATGACCTGGTGAAGTGCGGGGATCCGCTGAATGCGAGTCGCACGAGATCATCCAGAGTCAATGTGGCGACACTTAGAGGAGGCCAATGTCTAGCAGTCGTCTTTTTGTTGAAATGATGATGATGATAATGACCCGGCAGAGATTAATGCCGATTGAGTTTTAAGAAAACATTAGCTTGTCATTGACTCTTCATTGATCTCTTAAAACTATGACATGTGTTTCGAAAGCTCGGAATATTTTTTGTTTAACCCAGAAATACTTCAAATTACACATATCTAGTTCTGCCACTAGTAAGCTTTCAAGGCCTATGCTCTGCAATAAGTGGTTTTTCAACATAAACATAATCTACCTCCGCATGACAAACTATAATTCTCGTGAATAAGGTCTCATATAATTTAAAACTCGCATTGGAGCACTAAAGCAAATATCACCAATATCACATAATACACAAATTCAACGAGACACGAAACTAAACGAAGATAGATGCTGAAATAACAAGCATTACAATGATTGACACAAATCTCCAACGCTCTGTTGCACAAGAATCGTGAGTCTACAAAGTGTTGCACGAGGTACGCTTTTGTACAAAGCCCTTTGTATCTCCCGGATTTATTGGTTCGGACCAAAAACATAAATGAATACAACGTTGAAAATTGACTAGGAATCACGTCCATCACAGCTTTGAATTTGTACCGAAACCATTCGTAAAAATAATATTGTAATATTGAGTTTTTAGTAAGAGGTCGGTTTTGTCGAGTGGCTTCTTTGTTACTAATACCTGTGTGAAAGACAGTCTCATTCCAAATCTTGAGGTACAATATTTACGCGTAGGCACTTTACTACCAACGAAGAATTCAATTTTATATGCTAATTTCTCATTAAAATAGATGGACAAATTTAACGCAGCGTTCAGTACGTCTACCAAAAATATCCAAACAAAAAAAAACACTTGACTGAAGTGATTTTATTTTGGCCAAAAATAATTTATTTATTTATTTTTTAATTTGTTTAATAATTTGTTTTATTAAATTGTTTTAGGCAGTCAAACTAATTCTTACTAGGTTTTGCTCTACAAGTCGAAAAAACGGTGAAAGCCATTTCGTACGTGTTTTTCGTAAAGGCGAACGTTTACGTCTTACGCCATTTCATACAAATTTTCAAGTCCTTATTTTACGAAATGACTGAACCGATTTAATGAAACTTCATACGCTTAAGCAGGATACATAGGTCTAAAAAGTTGTTAAAAAATATTTTCGAAAAGTGTTTTAAAAAAAAAAGATCTGTCTGGAGATATATGGAACTAGCTATCCGGCGCAACTTCGTTTGCGTCACATTTTCCCCGTTTTCGCAACATTTTTCATTGCTGCTCCGCTTCTATTGGTCGCAGCGTGATGATTTATAGCCTATAGCCTTCCTCGATAAATGGGCTATCTAAAACTGAAAGATTTTTTCAAATCGGACCTGTAGTTTCGGAGCCTATTCAATGCATACAAACAAACAAACAATCAAATCTTTCCTCTTTATAAAATTAGTTTAGATATACAATTTTTTTTTCTCTTAGAAAACCCATTTGAGTTGTGGTAAGGTTACGGTAGCATTGGCGTTAGTACCAGCATCCTCTTGTCAAATAAACGCAATACATAGGTGTACTTACATATTACAAAAATTAAGAAAACAATTGGATGCCCCTAAACACCTACCCACGTGTTCCAGCGATTAAAACTTTCGTTGAGTTTCATGTTTATAATAAGTTTGTAAAGCGAAAGCGGGAGTCTAAAATTATACAAAAGTAAAGCCTACTTTATACCGAATCATAACAGGATTTATGTTTCGATGTTGTAGAGTTTTATGTATTAGCTGAACAGGCCTTGAATCTTAGAGAACAACTTCGCATATTTGAGGACTCGATTAATGATAAAAGGACAGTGTTTCATAGATGTGAAAGTAGGTAATAAAATATGCATGCTACTAGGGAAGCAGCAGTCTAGGGGTATCGTATTACAGTACTGCGTAACTGGGTCGTTGAGCTCAGTTAGGCAGTAGCTCCATATAGTAGAATACTGATATTCTGCTGCATCCCGTTAGACTGGAAGCCGACCCCGATATAGTCGGGGTTATGTTTAAATGCCCATTTGAGGAAAGATTTTTATTTCATATAATGGATGTGAATGGTACCTAAATACATCTCTGAAAGCGTATTGTAAAAAAACCGGTTTGCGTGTTTTCGTTGTTTGATTGAAATGGGTTGCGTACGCAGAATAGATATATATACACGATGAGTAGCTACTATCAAGTAGGCACACCCATAGACGATTAACAACATGAATAGCACAAAAGTTTCAGTATGCTAATGCTCAATATGATAAATGATTATTTAGAGCGTCGTATAATAAACTCGAATTTTATAGAAACGAGTAGCTTACCGTAAAAGATTGTAAATAAAACTGCTGCGAGCAGAATTTATGTAGGTAGGTACTCATATGGGTCACAGAGTTAAAAGAACTTTATTTATTTCTAGAAACATCGAGATTGCTTTATTCGGTTTTGCCTCAGGCGAAACAAGTGAGGTTCATCCGCAAGAACTAAAGAAAAATATCAGGAAAATGGTTTCGTATTTTGGAAAACATAAATAAGGGGAAATAAATTTTTGAATTGTTATTTAAACATTCGAGACGTTATTATGATCAGTTGAAAAAAAATAATGGGAAGTTGTTTTTTTTAACCGTAAATTCGTAATTTCGTCTTACTATGTCAGTACTAAAAATACGTAAGCAAACTAATAAACAAATGGCCAGTTAAAAATGATGGAGTGGGCAGTTAGAAAAATTGTTCGGCAGTTCACTTCGGTTTTTTTATTTACAACCTCGCTTTTACCCCGACTGACATAGGGACAGGAGGAGCGTAGGCCGAAGGCGACGACGACATGGTTGTCGGAAGATAGAACGAGCAATAGACATTCGAATACTTTATTGGAATTCTTAAGAAGATTAACGGCTTAAAAATCTTTCTTGGTATTATTTTGGTAGGCCCAAGCATTTTATTAGGAAAATAAAATCGGTAGTAACGCCCCGGTAATTCAACATATTCACGCCTCAAAATTGTTCATGTCGTTTTGACGCCTCGTTGACTCGCATAAAACGCTTTATTGTTTGAATAATGAAATCGTGTACCTACTAAAAACAAAAATGTCCACATCAAAAAGGTAATAATACGTATATTTGTTTTATTAAGTCTCATGAAGACAGGGAACTTAGTAAAGTATATAACTTATTTTCCTCCCATACCATTAGCTAATAAGTCCAAGTCCTGTCTCGATGACACGAAATACACCCACCATGAAAATATATTTACTTTCAAGTTAAGAGCGTTTATACCCTACGGCATTTCATACAAACTTTCAAGTCGTTATTTTCCGAAATGACTGAACAGATTTTAATTAAACTTCCTACGTATAAGCACTATACATCATCTGCCTAGTCTTTTCCCAAACTATCTTGGGGTCGGCTTCCAGTCTAACCGGATGCAGCTGAGTACCAGTATTTTACATGAAGCGACTGCCTATCTGACCTTCACAACCCAGTAACTGGGTAATACGATACACCCCTTGGTAAGACTGGATGTCAGACTTTTAGCTTCTGACTACTCGTAACGACTGTCAAAGATCTACAAATGACAGCCGGGACCAACGGCTTAACGTGCTTTCCGAGGCACGGAGGAAACTCGATATGTAATTATGGTCACCCATCCACAGACCAACCTCGGCAAGCACGGCTTAACCTTAAAGATCGACCTTGGCGGCTGTTATTATTTAGCCACGAGCTCCTCTTTAGCCACGTATCTAAACTATATTTTTGCAAATAACCAAACAAAAATGCGATGATATATATATATATATATATATAATACCGATGCAAGGGTCGTTCACCTGTCGGTGCTAGCCTATAATATACAGATACGACAACATGTTGAAAATACTAAAAATTAAATGTAAGTCTTACGAACTAAAATTCGATTTAATTCGATTAAATTTTTGTATACATACTATGAACGACATACGTATATAGGTATACGAAGTTTAATTTACTGTCGACTCCGCGTTTAGAAAATTGTCGAGCTTTCAACAAGCTTTGTAGCTTTATAAACAAAATGTGTTTTTCAATTTCCAATAGATTACCTGTTCTTTAAAGGAGGTTCCGTCGAAAAAGCATTCTCCGTACACAAGTTACATCTGAATCAGTTTATCCGAGCATTCGAGTCTGCTGATCGCATTATACACACCGCTTTAGCTAAATACAATTTATTGATCGTATTTTTACGAGATATGAAATAGATAAACTTTTATTTTTAGTATTTTTACAGAAGTATTACTTTTGTTGTTGTACAATTTTACTAAATATAAATTGCGCTTTCGGAATTCATTTTGTCATTTTTCGGTACTCAAAAACATGTTTTGAATGAATGAAATTGTTTTGTAACTGTTTCCCAGTACGCACCAGGGCAAACGTTGTAGCTGACTGACAGTCCTCATTGGATTTTAAAACTGATTATTTCTAAAATTATGTCGATACATTTGTGCACTAGGTTTTTATTTCGAATCAGTTACCGACTGAAAGATTTTTCCTGCAAAACGCCGGAAGCAACATATGATGTGAATGTGAACGCTTTATTTCGGATATTAATGGGTGCTAACGCTAGCCAAACGTCCAGCCCCACATTGTTGGCCGGCTGGTGTGGCGGTTGGTGTGGCCATGATATCATTTAGTTTGAATCACAAGAATAGAGGTGACGTCAGATTTAAGGCGATGGGTAACTAACAATAGGTCTTTTGTATTTTGAAAGCATAGACAAGGAAAGCCTGCACAAAGCATTATACAGTTAAACAGTAGCGATTTTTGGTATATAATCATGATGATAATCCCTATAATATCGATAACCTATCTGAGCCGCTTTTCTGGCATTTTGATCTTTTCAGAAGAAAAACTAGTTTTATCACATCTAATTATATTTTATTAACTGTCGGGCGCAACATCGTTTGCGTCACATTTTGCCCGTTTTCGCAACATTATTCATTGCTGGTCCACTCCTGTTGGTCGTAGCGTGATGATTTATAGCCTATATCGTTCCTCGATAAATGGGCTATATACCACTGAAAGAATTTTTCAAATCGAACCAGTAGTTTTGGAGCCTATTCAATGCAAACAAACAAAAAATCAAATCTTTCCTCTTTATAATATTAGTTTAGATTAAATTTTGTAATTTTATCATATTATTCTTGCTTCACTCTGCTAGGCCAACGCAAGTGAGTTTGGCCGCAGATTTTGAGATTAATCATTCATATTCGGCGCATCTCATTTCCGCTGAATTTTTGGCCTGCCCCGTGTAATCCTCCCTCTTTTGTGCTAAACTTTTATTTCATGGCTGGCGGTTGCTGTTGCTTTTTGCTTTATACATTGTGAATATATCCATTGGCTATCTAGAAACTGCAATTCATGTTATACAGTAGAGAACCAATTCGTCTGATACCTACCGTTTCCTTGGTTTTATTTTGAACACAAGTACTTTTGGCTAGAAATTGTTTATTTCCTGAAAACTAGGCAGGAATGTGTTTTTTTTTCGAGCCAATAGATATCATTTTATTAAGGTTTTAGCTCATGGAAGGAATTGGGGTAGCCTTTGCCCAGCAGTGGGACTGTATAGGCTAAAAGAAAAGATTTCATCTTATCTACTTATTTTTAGACATACTGATTATAGTAGGAACTGCTCTGAAGCTATAACAAAATTAGTTAGTAGGTATTACTATAAAATTGGTAACAAAATAACCAAAGCTTGAAAAAACTTATTCTCAAAGAAAAAAAACATGAGTAATGGTATAGATAGAAGTATTGATCAGATATAAGTATAGTGAGTGAGAACCGAGCATTATAGCATAACGATACAGTTTTTAAGAATCACTTGTTTCTGTAAAATGAAACGAATCTTGGATCGTTAGTATAGTCCTTCCATTACCGGAAGCGTCTAATTATAACGAAATGCTCAAAATCGAATCTTACATTATGACAATTACAATGCAAGCGAATACTCCGGTAAGGCAGTGCTTTTATAAAGACACAACGCGTGAAAATCCCTATCCACACATCACTCATCACTTCAACGTGTGCATCGTTGCGAGATATTAAGGTCAAAGTTCACGAATAGGGTTTTTTGGGTAAGGTTATACTAGTATCAAGGGATTGAAGCGCGGACCTTAAATATCTCATAACGCAAAAATGATATCAATGTGAACTTGCGATACATTTAGATATCGTTCCAAATGCGATTTTATATCATTTACGTGAAATGGTTCATTGTTTAACTGTGTGTCAAATAAAAGTTTAAAAGCTTTTAGTGCTTTTGGGGTTATATTGGAAAATAAAAATCCTGATAAAACAATTCACGTGTAGGGTTGTGATTGCTTCAGCTTTTTTTTTTTGTATCAAAACCAAATCAGATCCAACGCAGCCAGTGAGCTAAGCGTAAAGTGAAAAGGTTTTATGTGACCGTTTTGGCGAGGTAGCTTAATTAAACGTATTTTTGTGTATAAAAGAGTTCATATTTGCTTGGATAAGTTAACAAAATACGCTTTAGTTTGTGACTAGCAATATCAGTTGCCTTGCGATTTGATATCTCCAACAAGCAGACTCGACTAACTTTCAGTTGTCGTTTTACTTGTTTGCCCTCAGAAAACTCGTAACTTGTGCGTCATTTGTAGACGTTAACTTTTGTGGGCGTAAGTTCTGCTACCTACTTGATAATTAACATAAGTAATTTGTGTTACAGGTGTGGCTAACAGGGGCTGTTCCGTGCGAATACCTCGCCACGTCTCGGAGGATAAGAAGGGATACTTGGAAGATCGTCGTCCTGCTGCCAATGCAGACCCCTACAGAGTAATAGCCATCCTGATTAAAACCTGCATATTTGACCAGTAAAATTTGTATTCATTTTAAGTGTTTTGTCTTTGTATGATTGTGTCGTTTCACTGCATGTTAGGTAAACATCCTATTGAAATCTTTGTCAATCTGTGACTGAACTGTGTTCATTAAATTTTTCATCTGGATTTTCTCGTTTCTTTGCCACAATCCCACAACGAAAGTGTTACGTAAGCGCTGGGTTTATTACCACTACGTTTAGCGAAAGGAATTTTTATTACTTTTTCTTTAGAATTCTAAGAAATCTCGTATTAGAACGAGTTTGTTTACACCAGAGTGGAATAGCCCACACATAAAGAAACATCCCGTGATTCAGATTTAGTCAATGAATCCATGAAAACAGGTTTGATTTAAAATTTGCATTCCATCTGAAATCGGTTGATGTGTAGTGATACAGATGATTACTTAAAAATTAGAGAAAAAAAATTATTGATAAACTTAACCGTACCTCAAAAGGAGAAAACGGAACCCTTACAGGATTACTTTGTTGTCCATCTGTCTGTCTGTCTGTCAAGGCCCTTTATCTTTAAATTAAAACCATATATCCGTGGCTGGCGTGAATACGTTGACATGTCTAAAACAGCAATTTGTCAGGACGGCCATTTTAATGTTTTGACTTCGTCTGGTAAATCGAGAAATTACTTTATCGTGTGTGTTTTATGTATGTAGAAGGTTATTTTTGACCATCTATTGAATGATGACAGTAAATAAGCGAAATTGTCCATAGTTTAGAAAAAAATAGACATGTCAAATCGTTCACCAACGAGTTGTCAACTTATTCACCGAGTTGTCAATATATTCACCAAAGTTATCAACTTATTCACCTTCTGAGTGTGATTAGAGGTGTATAATTAGTAGGTAAAAAAGTTATTTTAATTACAAACATGATATTTTTATTAGACAGCAAACAGACTACGAACATAAATCAATGTTATATTGCTGAATAATTACTTAACCTTTAGTGTACTAACTGGAGAAATTATAAATTGAAATGCGCAAATCTATAAAACATGTTCTTAAAATAAAGGGACAAATAATTAAAAATGCACAGTTATTAATAAAGAAAAATGTATTGTCACATCACAGTGACGAAATGAGTTTGACTGAAAATTAAAAATATGAAAACGCTGCAAGTAATTTATATTTTATTGGAGCTCAGGATCTTCTTCATCTGGATTATCTTCATCCAAATCAGGATCAGTACATGCAGACATATTGCCGATAGTTTTTTAATTAACATAAAATTCTTTAAATGAGTCGTCTATCAAATCAATCATGTCCATTAAATCCTTCTTTTTTTCTGCGCTGATTGGCAATGCTTCCTTGGAGATTTGGTTCACCCTAAATAAGTCGATGGTACTTTTGCCTCTTTTTTTGAAATTAATTGAAGTGAAAGGAGACTCACAATCCAGGTTTTTCTTAAAATAAATTTTTCCTATATTGTTTTTATTAAATTGCAGCCATTTGATAGGTTGCCACAGAAATTTGTCCCCCGAATCATCTACTTTTTTGACAGTAAAGGGTCCCTTCTTAGATTTTAGCTCAGCAAAATCCAAGAAATCATTTACCGTCATCACTATTACCTTGAATGGTTTCTGTACTTTGCAAGTCCTAACTAATTGCACCCAATCATATAAGTGATTGATTTTCATTTGTGTTCTCTTTTTAGTTTTTTCAATAATTGCGTGGTCAGAATCACATTCCATATGTGAGTGCCCACTGATCAGGAATTTGTGGTTTATCTTTTGCAGTGTCGGATGATTATTTAGCAAAAACATAAACATCATTGCCACAACATTATTTTTGTTTTGTCCGCCACAAGTATCAGAATAAAAAGTCAGTTCTTTGACTTCCGATGGCAAACTATTGCAAAAGTGCCACAAGCATGATGCAATTTGGTTTGCTCCTCGAGCTCCTATAGTCTCGTCCCACATGTAACATGTAGCATTATTAGATGCTAAGTCATGTATAGTTAAATTAAATGACCAAAGCTGACGTTTGTAAAATGAAACTGATGTTTTTAAATACGGTGTAGGCAAGCACTGCTGGAGATCAAATGCATATGCTCTAAAAAACGAATCTGTTTTGGCGGTTTCTTTATCCACACGTTTTACAGCATAAGCTTTTTCAGCTTGGTATTGATGTTCAGTTAATTCAGCAGTCAAATGTAATTTGCCATCATCATCAGCAACTTTAATTTTGGCATTTAACACATCGCACGTGTTACACGTATCTTTGGATGGTTGCTTAAACGATAGATTGAAATCATGAAAGCATTTAGCATATATTTTTAGGGACACAGGATTTGAAGAAGTAGTTTTATACTCTCTGTACATTTTAGCAATTGAAAGGTCAGCAGGTAGATATTTTTTACCAGTCGACTTTCTACAATAGTGACTCTCATAACTAGGAAAACTTAAAATGTGCTCATTAACAAGCGAAATATCTTCTACAGTCTTCTTATTTTTAGGAGGTTGACGACCTCTCTGATCTTCATCGATGATTCCGTTAGGAGATAATTTCTTTTTTCCTATAATTATATTCACAAATCCCTTAGTCTCTCCTAGTATTTTACAAAAACATTCTTTACAAACCTGTTTCTGCTCATTACAAATTTCCAGGCTGTACTTACAATAGTATTCTCTATTTAATGTCCTAATGCTCGTTTTTTGAGTTAGTTTGGGCATAAGTATTACTGATTTAGACACAAATGCTGCCCTTCTATCTCTATCTCCAAGTTTCCAATAAGCTTCAAAACATTGCGTCTGTTCAGGTGTTGTAATCCTTTCAGAACACCTTAATCTACAAGATCCCAACTCTTTTGATGTTCTTTCAGGAATTATTTTTCCTTTTTCCGTTATATAACTTTTTCCTGTATTCCTTCGTATTTTGCTTGCTTTTCTGTCTAGTCTTGATCTTCCTTTTATTCTTTTATCATTAGTTCTTTCTTCACAAGTACTTGTATCTTCTATTATTAAATTTAAATTCTCATTTCTTTCCATTATATTTTCTTGTGTTGGTATGTCTCCCTCATCTACATTAGCAACTGCGCTATCATGTTCTGGATCTCTTGTACCCATTTTAGGTAAATCACTTTGTTCGTCCCTGTTTTCGCTTGACACACACGCCGCACTCCCTGCTCTGTTTATTTGTGTATTATTCGAAGATGACTCTTGTGCTGTTTCTTCTGTTTTTAAGATAGGTGAAACATTTTCAGATTCAGTGACCACTTCAATGTATATTTCAGATATCGATGTTTGTATTTCATTTTTGGTATTCTTTTCGGGTATTAATCTTTTTGTTTCTCTCATATTTTTGCCTGAAATTGTTAATGTTTCTTTGCTTATATCTTTCGCATCATCACTTGATTCGCAATCAGTTTCTGATTCATCTATTGTTACTTTTGTTTTAATGTTAAAATCAGGATCACGAACACTGTCGTCGCTGTCTTCCTGAAACGGTTCATTTTCTTCATCAGAGGCGTCACTGTTTTCGATAACATCTGACGTATTATTAAATTGCAGTTTTGGGTCAGTAATTAACACATTATAAAGTTCTTGTGTTGCTGGGGACATCTCCGGTAAAGGAGATAGTGGATCATAGTTACTTATGTTTTTCAATGAATGTGATAGTGGTGTAGCAGGATTAGGTTCATCTGAAGCAATAAAAAAAAATTAGATGGACACAAGATAGATTTGCTTTCGCATTAGTAATGTAAGTTTGGGTTTGTAACAGCTAGATGTGATTCTCATGCCTGCATAGTAATCTTAGGTCTTGTCTATTTACATATCAAGTTTCATCCCAAACTGGCTACCAGTTACCGATTATTCGTTTTAAAACACACAGATACACATAAATTTCACATCACATATAGGTAATTTAATTACTAGAAATAATTATTATTACGAATAGTAGCTAGTAAAATAGTTTTAGTACATACCCTGTAGTTCATTATCATATTTTTGATACGGTTTCAACATTAAAGAGGTCATAGGCTTATTAGAGTTATTGGCATCCCCATCTGAAAATAAAATATAGTAGATATTATTTTAGTCATAAATGAAGGGACTAATCATCATCATCATCAATATCATCATCACCAATTTTTTTCAATCAATCTTGAACCCTAAATCTTTAGCGACAAAGTTGAAAATCAATTAAAGACTTCTTCATGTGCTGTCGTCTGTACCTACGTAGGTACTAACACAACTGGAAACTCATCATTACCATAAGTCTAAGTTAACAGTTACTATGAATTATAAATCAACTAATTCCCAACGTTCGTCAGTACTTACATACTTATTATAAAAAAATGTGATAATAAAGACATCTCTTACCATTTTCATCCACTTGATTCATTTTTTTGCGAGATGATTTTAACATTATTTCACGAAGATCAGTTAACTTCCGTTTCTTAGCCAATAATTCGGCAATTGTCGGACTCTGCAAGAATCGAATATTTTAATACTCATACAATTGCAAATATCAGTAAGTAGTTATTCCCTAATAGGATTATTCAAAAAGATAAATACGTAAAGTTTAGTAGGTACTCACTTTTTCTTCCATTGCAAATCACAAATTATACACGCAATTTATGAATTAAAACACATACAAAAACTTATACACATTAAACACAAGATTATAGAGTCGAAACTTTAGATAGAAAACTCAAAAACAAACAAAATTCTCGCATGTACTAAGACTCGTCCGCGTGCGTGCGGCTCATCAAGGTCAACTGACGTTTGTTTGTTTACAAACACACGAGCGAGCGAGCTTGAGCTAGAGACGTGCATCGATATTCATTTTGCAAACCGTTATTTTATTATGTTGACAACTCGATTGTTTTTAATACAATTTGGGTGCAAAAGTTGGCAACTAAACATATTCATTTAATAGTAAAGTATTTTATAACCCACATGTTATGATAACTATATTTGTTCCATTTAGGATACGAAACTTACTTTGGCTACAACTTGACATCTCAATATGTCAAGATTGGATCAAGTCTTTAGGATGGCCATAACTTGATAACTCAATTTGTCAATTTATAATAAGACGATAAAGGAAACTATTATGTGCATAAGTTGAATTATCAAATAATGAATATTATTTTGGTCACTGAGCGTATGTTGATAAAACGACATATCGAAGTTTTATCACAAAAGTATGTGCATCGTTAATTTGACATAAGGTTTTGTCAACAAAAACACGCAAAAATGAGAGATGTCAACATACTACCACAGTCGATTTCTCCAAAACTAAGGTACATAAAAACGTGTCAATTTTTTTCCTATAAATTCCTAGTGCATAGAATGCATTAAGCCAATAAAAAAAAAAACATACATGTCGACATGTCAATGTGTTCACGCCAGCCACGGATATAGTCCCTTCAATCTGTAAAAAATCACACTTTTAATTTAACGAAAAAAAAAATACGGCAGTTCATGCCGCACAAAAAACGTATATTTCGACACTCTCAAGGGAATCAAAATGTATAGGGTAATTCCCGCCTGAATTAAGAAATAAATAAAATGAATGTAAATTGAAATCAGTTTTTTTTTTTAATTCAGTTACGTCAAATTTAAAATAACAAGTAGTTAATTGAAATTCAGTTTAGACACGTATTTCAGTCGCCGTAATATCACTGGAGAAAAATCTGTTAATTAATTTTCAATTTTATGGAATGAAACGACCAAAGTACAGGTAGGACTTATTATAATTTTACTTCATTAATGTACAGTCGTAGTTAAACATTATTTTCATAATTTTATGCTATCACATCACATGTTTTATTTCTTATTATTTAATACTAATTGTAATGGAAATCTCAACGTATTTACACTTTGTCATCATATGATATGTCTGTGAATTCTACAATGTTACTGTTTGGGAATATATACAGCTCACTGACTCTCTCGTCGCCTATTGGCATGTCTTCTCCATTTGATAGCTTCTTTCCTGATCTTCTTTTACCAATATCTGTGTTGCTCATTCTTATGTTCAGATACCTCCTGCTGTTGCCGTGTCCTTCAATGTCTTCAGTTTTCATAAAGTTAAATCCATTTTCTCTGCTCTGATTTCCCATGCAGTGGCATGAGTTTCTCGACGGAACTTTTAACGTGTCCCCGGGCGGCGGCATGTTTATAGATTTCCTGGTTGAATAGCCACTTCTATCGTTTGTTGATCGGAACGATAAAATCCGGGTTCGGTATGACTGGCCATCCTGAAATCAATTCATTCGACATTAACCTAACTCGAACAATAACATACAAACGAATAAAAAATCTACATAACGCGGGCAGCCTTACCTCATAGCTATCGTTAACAAATCTGCTCGGCTTTTTCCCGAAAGTGAAGCGTTGTTTGAATTCTTTTTTGAATTTTTCCTGAAAAAAGAATAGTTCGTTGTTAATTGGCTCGAGCGTTTGGTGTGAAAAGAATAGTGTCGTTTTTTTGCACCAATTATATCGGATCACGAAAAGAAAAGCTTATATTTTTCCAAAGAGTTTGACGACATAAACCTACAGGAATATTTTTGTACTAGTTTTTTAAGTATATTTTTTTTCGGATATAGTGCGGCAATTTTGCGCGTCCTTCCTAGTGGAAGTCTCTTTAGGGAAATCTGATTAAACAAAGCTGAAAGGGCAGCATCCGTCACGAGGCACGAGAGCCCATAAAAGGCAGCGTTATACTACCTTACTCGTATGACGGATTTGTTGGAGATGGATAAGAAACTGAATAGTTTTCAAAATACAGAAAATCTGCTGTAGTAAATGTACATAATTTGGTAGTTGCGTGTTGGTGAAAAACGGTTGTTATATTTTACTTTATATAGCAACTGCCACTAAGATTTCATAAAATTATAAGAGGAAAAGTTTGGGAAAGCCAATAATTAAGCAAAGTACGAACTTTCATATCAGTTCTATCGTAAAACAATTTTACTGAATGTTGTTTTACTATTCTTTGCGTTAAAAAGAGAAGCGACAGTAAATGGTATCGCAATCTTGAGATTTAATTACTTGCAATGAATGTAGTTATTTATAACAGTTATGGGTATTTCAGTCAAGTTTAATCTTATAACAATAAAGTTAGAATTTCATTAAATGCTTAATTATAGTAATAGTTTTAAGGTACCTTCACTAAGTTTACAACGAAATCATGCATATCTGATACGGTTATAGAAAATCTCGCGAGCTCTTTGAAAACACTTTATCTTTTTAAAAGTTGACGTATGAAAACGGCACAAGAAAAAATAAATAAAAATAATATTTCGAACGTGGATTTAATGTTCGGTACATAATATTTGCAGATAGAAGAGACCGTGTTGTCTTGTCATAAACGATGTTCAAAATGTTATTCGTATTAAAGAGACTTACGTTGTAAATGGCGTAGATGAAAGGGTTGTAGCAAGAGTTGCTCATTGCCAGCCAGTCAAAACAAAAGAATAGCACGTTGATGTACTTGTACCTGAAAAGAAAATAAGAATGTAATTTATGTGCATATATTTCGGCTACTGTGCCAACAGGCATGCTATCAATGCAGTTCAATCACCATCTTATCCCAGTAGCGATTGTTGCGATTTCCTTTGAGTCGAATAAGTTGATAGGACTATTGTATAATCCCGCAATGAGTCACCTTCTTATAAGTCTTGAGCAGACAGTTCCATAATGCATTACAGATTTCATGAAATTCCTTATGGGAAGCTAAGGGTACTTATTGGGTACTTAGGTGCAGGTGTGAAACCGCGTTGCAAAAAAAATTGAGGCTTTCTCATGCGAAAAACGATGGAGTGATTTTTTTTCGCTTACCATGGGGTGAGCCAACAAGGTTTGTTGAATAGTAATAGGCCTCTCAGAATTCATTGAACTGATCATGCTTTATATTGAACGTTCAATTCATTCGTAATAAAATCCTCCACAACGTTGTTCTCATAAAATAAAACTGGTTGGAAGATAATATCTATAAATAACATGATCCCCAAATTCACAAAGAAAGGCTTAGAATTAGAAACATCGCGATTGATGAAAGTTTTGTTTGTATTTTCCTCATTCAGAAACATGTAAAACATTGGAAGTAATAAATAGTTTTCCTCAATTTCAGCGGTTCAACGTTCCAAATATTTGTTGTTTGTATATTCAACATTTATTTGCATAAAGTTTTATTTCCTTCAGCAGTTTTATAATAATACAGCTCATCTAAAGACGTTTGACAAAGAGGTATTTAAATAAGCTGATTTACTTGTTCCCATAATGCTAATCCGTCTGTAGTCTGTTAGCTTTCAACTTGTATGCCGAAGACTTCATCCATCTTCGAATGTCAAGTACCAAAACAATGCTTAACTAAGTCAGGATCTTGAAGAACTTGTCCCTCACAAAGTTTATAATTGTTTATGTTTACAACATAGATAGATGCTTGTTTGGTATTTCATTTTAGCATTGATTTGAATGTAGTCGAAACTTTGAGCAAATCAATGGTCTCTGCGATAAAGTTTTGTAATATCGATAACGGCAGGTATCGGACGGAAAGCCGCAAACTGGGATTGTAATAATGTTAACAAAAGTTTGTTGATTAATTGGCATTTTCAGGGCGGAAAATTGAATCGGGCAATCTTTGTTTACTACCCTTTTTTTTCGTATGGGTCATCATCAAATGAATTCTCCCGCTCTGGGCGGAACGGAAGGGAATGTCAGACTTGACTGACATCCATGTTCCTTCTTAACCCTTTGTGTTCCAGGGCCACGGTATCTCTTTCGATCAGTCCCGCAGCAAGTTGTTTACTACCCTTAGAACGTAAAAATGATGTTAGTTACTCACTCGTTTATCGACGGGAAGAACGATTGCAGCAACAAGTAGCTCTGTAATGGCAACCAGCACAATGCGAAGAGTGCCACCACCAGGACAAGCATTTTTATCACCTGTGAACAATTTGATTTGTTATAAAACGAGCAAGCTCCGTGTTAAATTGAAATGCGGTAAACAGCTGTTGAAGATTAATTTATTCAGGCCGCGTGTTGTCGATTCTTCGCCTTATTTTAAGCCAAGTTATTGTTTCTGTTTACCGACGCATTTCAAGTAGATATTTCTAAACGAAAACGCCAACCCGCTTTATGACTTTCGTCGTCTCCGCTTGCTACGAGTCCTTCTTTTGGTTTTGTTTTATGCTATGGGAATCTAGCAGGTGTTTTTTTAGTGGCGGAGGACTTGGAATTGAAATCTCGATATCTAAATCAAATATAAACGGCATAAAATTATCAATCAATTAAAGCCAATTCCATGGACACACAAAAAAAATATTGCGTCTAAATAAAACATCCTTTATTAAAGATCTACTCTGTGTCCAACTTTATTCTATTAGCCGCGTGAAGGACCGATTTTCCTAACGTGCATGTAATAGGGGTTGTCCGACCAGTTTCTGACCATGCATGTCTGTAATCATGCACTTTTAGTCAGGCTTACTGACAAGATAATGACGAAAAACTGGCATGATAATCACGACGGATCAATAAAGTAACATAACTAATAATGATCATCGTGTTTCCACAATATTGAATAGGTATATTTTTTCACAAACATCTTCCTGCCCATGTCCGATGTAACTTGGGGTCGGCGCAGCACGTTTTTTTCTTCCATTCTCCTCTGTCAACCGTCACCCTACCATTCACTCCTTTTTCATTCATATCATTCCTCATACAATCCATCTATCATTTCCTTGGTCTTCCTCTCCATCCATCAACATTTATATTCATCACCCTTTTTCACATGCGTATCGTCCCTTTTTTCGAAATGAATGATATCATTGCATTTGCTCTGTATGGTGTCGGACGTAAAGAATAGCACCACCCCATATCTTCCCGTGGGTGTCGTAAGAGGCGACTAAGGGACTTGCCAGAGAATGGGCAGCAGCGTTCTCTGTGCTTTTGTGACAACCGTACAGCGATCGCCAACCCCCTGCCAAGCGTGGTGATTATGGCAAAACCCCACACTTTGACATAACATGTATGTCAAAGTGGCGAAACTTGGGGGAGGCCTATGTCCAGTAGTGGACGTCTTTCGGCTAAAATGATGATGATGATGAAATAGCTTGATTGCATTTAACAAATGTTTGTAAAAGCTAAATGAAAGTAAAGTCATTGAAACGATTAGCAACTAAATAACTGGCAAATGTAACGACCATCTTACATATGTTTAGCTGGATAGGTCGTTGAAAAGGTCTATAACGAAGTCTTGTAATAGTGAAGCAAGCATTTAGGAAGATATTCGGACTCAATTGCCGAATCCTTCGTAATGGTATCACTAGACCTACACCCAAATAATATTCAGCGAAATAAGATTGTGAGGGTGGAAGAGGGACTTTTAGAGATCCATAACTTTGAGTTATTATGTCATTTCGGATTATGTATAGAAATCCCTCCGTTATAGACTCTCTATTGAAGTGTCTAGTTGATTAAGCGATGTCGTCAGACAAATCAATCGATATCGAGGCATGGCCAAGATTCAAAGTATTATATATAATACTATGTATACAAGTAAGCAACTAGGATAGCTATATACAGGATGTAACGGAAAGGGTATATACATATTTAAGGGTGTGTTACAGACCATCAAACTGAACATGTTTGTCCATCGGACAAACACAGTTAAAGCGAAAAAATTAAATGCTGCCCCATACAAAATTTCAATATCTATTCGACCCAAATGTATGGGCCAGCTGATAATTTCTTTTCGTTCCTTTCCGTTACACGCTGTATATTCATAAAGATGGACTTTTTATCCGAATACACTCTAGTGCCAAATCTATAGCGAATATATTGTTGTGCTTGTAGCCCAAATTAAACTTTCAGTAAGCACCTTGGTATGCGTTGAGCGTTTGACTAGCATAATATATTTGCTAAATAAACGATTAGGGTAAATTGAATTAGCCAGCGGTATCCTCTTTATTTTTAACCGACCGGTATAACTTCACATCTCGGGGTATTTTTAATAATTAATGAAATTGCCATTTCGTGATGCTCATGTGCCCAGACCCGTATAAATCTGTATCACGGTTCAATCAAACAGGAGTGCGGAGGCTAAAATTTATAAAAGATGGTGTCTCTGTGATTTCCAAAGATTTGAATCGTCATATTCGCCAAAATAAAGATGGTCGGGTTTCTGTTTGACACAAAGTCGTAACTGCTGTATATGTATAAACTGATACTTCTCAGTGTTGATGGTTTTATGGTGAACGCCCATCGAATGATTTCAATCTTTACTATTTACATAACAGTATTCAGTATGAACACTACAACTACTTTTTGGGAACATTTTACTTGAAAATGATTTGTCTCAATTTAGTCGTGTAATGTAGTGAGAGTTACTGGTGAAGTTTTAGTTTAAATAAACACTAAAATGTAAAGCTGTGTAGTAAAAGCATTTTATTCACTGAAAACTTTTAAGTGCACATTCTACTAACAGTTTAACTCAAATTGAGTTAAATAATGAAATCCATAAGGGTTCAAACATCTTTTTAGTGAAGAAATTACACTTTCTTTGACTTAAGGACATTGCTATTTATTTCATCCGGCTTTCGGAAGGTCGTAGAGTATTTTATTAGATGAATCAGCAGCAGAACCATTAGTCCACACATAGCGGAAATTATGGAATATGACATCATACCAAGGCATAGGTCTATACTTACATTGCACCCGTGCATCGTCTGTATTTGACTTACGTTTTACGTCATAATGACGTTATCAAGACTTTGATAAAGTATCACCACGTTATATTTACTCACACATTTGAACTTCTAACATTATCAACCTTACTTAATTGCCTTAAACGAGGATAATTGATCGATTAATTACGAAAGGAAATTGCGTGTGAAATCTTCCATATGTTCAGTTTAATGTAGGGCACCTTGCCGCTTTCTTACATCATTAATTAATCGTAAAACGTTTGACAACAATTCTTGTAGGTCAGAGTTTTTAAGCGACTTCTTGTGTTGTGTGTTTACAAATATATGAGATAACCTTGTTACTTATTCCTTAACTTAAAATAATAAACATAACATCACGCTCGTAATCCCCGAAGGGTTGGGCTGAGGTGTACAGTCGCCATCAGAAGTCGGTTATCAATATTATACCAAGTTTTGTGCTGATCTGATGTAATATTGTTTTGCGAATTTGTATAACCATTGATGAGAATACTGTTTTGTCTTTTACTTCAGTCTATTAATATGGATCGTTCTAAAACTAAGACGTCTTATAATTTTGGATATGTATAGCGACTTTCGTTGCCGACCGTACCTATCGTACAAGGTTGTGATAGGGGCGAGTCTATGCCAATAACTGTGTATGAATCCAGGCTCCAGGCTGACATTATTAAAAGAATACCCAACAATGCTCAAGCTGAGAATTGAACCCAAGACTTCGTTTTCATTGGTGCTCGACAACTAGACCAACGAAGAAGCTATTGTCCCTACTCATTATCGCATTATTCCGAAATACTCGTAAATGCTAATATTATGAAGTACTCTTTTGTCAATCTAATAATCTTATTTTATGCTCAGTTGAACGTAATATAAATTGGACTTTCAGCTTGAATGTGTCGCTATATTAATTTCGAGTTTAGCTTACTGTTAAACATTATAATTACTGTGAACGAAATGCGACATAATTTACACAATGATTACATTGTGTAAATTATGTCGCATTTCGTTCATATTATCTGAATATTATCTGAAATTCAAAATTATAATTAATTCTGTACAAATTAATTATAAAATAATGAGCAAAAAACTTAGCGAAGCTGGGTATGGTAACAATGCTTATAACTACAAATCAACTGATTAATGGTAAGACAGAAGCAACAAACAAGACAATATCCATTAAGCCTCAAAACAGTAACATTAGAATTCCAATGTAACATGTGGTTTAACAAAACTAATGTTCAAACGTGTTTATTTACATTAAATTGCATTGCCATTTAAATCCATTTAAATCCATCTGGTGCAATTGAATAATTGCACCAGATGGATTTAAATGGCTAACCATCTGTTAAACGGAAATAGAACGCTATTTTCAGCTGAAATATCTCCTTTGGGCAGCTATAAACCTGATGCGGCCAAAGTGATTGGCCTTGCCCTTAAGTGAGCACATCATTATCACCGTGATGATGGATCGGCATTTCGTGACAGCGTAGTGTTATTATTTCCTACAATAACGTGTAATTAGCGATGCTTTTGGAACGGCTCGTTAGATAAAAATATAGAATAGCCATCTTTACAATGCATTCCGTTAAAGGAAAATCATTTTTTAGTACCAATGTGTTGTCCCACTGGAGGGTAAAGACTTCCCTTTTGTTCCACTCAATTCGATTCTTAGCTAATATGGATAACCCGCATAATTTAGGCGTCCTAGTCCAGTAACCTTGTCGCCTGAAAGTACGGGGTAATTTGCGTCAATCAGCTGTTCCTTACATTTCGACCATGTAGGTTTTGCACTTTTGTAGGAAACAGCTTTTTTTAGGGCTCAAACTCAAACTCAAACTCAAATTCTTTATTGCATTCATGTGTTTACAATTAGTTGTTACATATATAGCAAAGTTCCAACATGAAACCCGGTTAGGACACGGCAACATAATAGATTGGACAAATTAATACAGTTACTATCGGAAATATTACTAGTATCTAGGCTCCGTACCTCGAAAGGAAAAACGGAACCCTTATAGGATCACTTTGTTGTCCGTCCGTCCGTCTGTCCGTCCGTCTGTCTGTCTGTCAAGACCCTTTTTCTCAGGAACGCGTGGAGGTATTAAGCTGGAATTTATATCAAAAACTCAAGTCTACTGTCCCTTGGAACTGTGAAAAAATCAAACTTCCAAGCCAACGCAATCAAAATATACAGCCGCAAATTTCCGCAAATTTTCGACACTCACAAGGAAATTAAAACCTACACTTCCCGTGAACTCAGAATCTTGAAATTTGGTACGAAGCAACGTCTTAAAGCACAGATAAAGTATTTAGTTTAGTTATTCCGTATAAAAATTAATTAAAAATATTTTTAAATTTAGTTTAGGAACATTCAGTGCGCGAGTCCGACTCGCACTTGGCCGGTTTCTTTTAAATTACCGATTAAAAATGTATATTTGGTGGGTTCAGAACGATGTACAGAGTACCTTGTGTAGGTACGAATTTACTCCTCTTCCTTATTTATTGAAACCTTCAACAGAAAGGACAGCTTTATCGTGTACAATAAAATTACATCAGTTCGTATTTTCAGGAGCTGTAACTCGTCTATCTACAGAAGTACAGAAAGTTATCTATCGTCTCCTGTGAAAGTTGTAAAATGTAAATAAGGGAAATGGGGTACTGTTTGCTAGTCGTTATTTGTCACTATCTCAACACAATAAATTGTTATTGATGTTTATCCTGCTGATGGATTTGGCTCTGATGTAGTTTATATCTTCACAGAAACTACATTATTGCCAAAATGTGACGAGACATGTGCCAAAAGAAAATTGTTGCTGTGGTAACATTGCTTAGTAAGTGCAGTAACGGATGGAGCCACTGGCATTGTTTTTTATAGCTAGCTGGGTTGTCTATCGATATATGACATAAATTGAATAATTATAACATAACAAACCCTTACATAACTTATAAAACAGCCTCAGCGTGTGAGTGCCGTAGAGTGGCGAATCAGAGATTTCTATTATAAAGTCTTAGAGTATTGAATAAAGTAGCTCACCTTCTTCTTATTCCTCATATGGTTGGCGTCTCTCGTCTCTTGCGCATTCCCAGGTGCGCGCGCTCCCCACAGCTTCATGGCCATGTGCGCGTACGCAAACGTAATGACGCACAACGGGATTACGTACTAAAAGCAAAGTAAACAATATTAATTTCCCCGTTGGCACAATGTTACACAAATTTTTTCATTGATCTTCGCCCTGTCCCTTTTAATAATTAGGAGCCTTTGAAATTTAATCAGCTCAGCTGATTATTATATCATTTTTCAATATTGGACATCAGAAGAGATACTTTCGGAGGGAATTTAATCAAAACACAGAATTTTGGGATTGTTATTAACGGCTTAATGAGAATAATTTGAATATTACCTTCATATTGTACAAGGTCGAACAAGTCTTTACATTATACGGGTTGTCTAACTTTACAAGTCAATACACAATAAATGGAGGCAAGATACAGCGATGACCTAAAGCTTCTTCTTCATTGTTGTAAAATTAAAACAATACACGTTAATAATTCATGCAATGGAATTAAAATAGAATAATGGAACTTTGTAACGTCAACAAATAAATTGGACTAACATAGGACACATTGCTCGCACAAACGGATGGCCGATGGGGCCAAAAACCGCGAACCGGAAGACGATGAGTTGAAAGGCCTCCCACTAGGTGGACCGATGACCTGGTGAAGGTTGCAGGGATCCGCTGGATGCGAGGCCCGCGGGACCGGTCAATGTGGCGTCACTTGGGGGAGGCCTATGTCCAGCAGTGGACGTCTTTCGGCTGAAATGATGATGATGATGATGATGATAAATAAAACTCACCTGGAATACGTAGAGTAGTAGCCTGTATATGGCCAGCGAATGGGACCCGAACTCGGTTGGAGCACAAAAAGGCTTTTTATAAAAGATTTTTGTAACTGCAAAGAAAGAAAGAAAGTTAACGCTTAGTCTTCGGGAAACTCCGACCTACATGTTCAACAAGCGGCATACTTGCCTAACGAGAGTTTAATTGTATAAACAAAAGTTTTGAAACTTGGTTAAAAGCTACAATAGTAATTACTTAAAATACATTATTATTTGACTCCCTCGTTGGTCTAGTGATTGCGAACGCGAATGCTGAGCACTGATCCTGGGTTCCAGTCCCGGGTCGAGCAAAGTGATATTGGGTTTTACCGTCAGTAATTTCTGAGTAGCAGCTACGGATTCTGCTTTAATGTCCGGTTGATGGCAATAGGCTCGCTCCCTATTACATGGGACTTAAAAGCATAACTAGGGAAATGTGGGTGTACTATTAGGTACACTTCTGCCTGACCCTTCGGGGATTACAGGCGTGTTGTTATGGTATGTTACATTATAATTTTTTTATTTTTCTCTTAATTACTCAGTATAAACCTTACAAAATGTACTGCCCTAGACTAAAACAGCTTTTTTATGGATGACGAAGATATAGATAAACAATAAACTATTAAAGAATATGATTATTTTGCATCTACGTTTATCATCATCATTAACGCAAAGTTATCATCATAGTGTAATTAAGATGCACAATTATTGTATTGTGCATCTTAATTATACTATACTACAGTTTCTTTAATAAAATAAAATTGATCTGCGATTTCTTTTGACAAAATTAGTTAGCAAGACATAAATAACAAAGACCGACAATTCATCACAGTAGTCGATAACTAAAATAAATTGATTCACTTTAATTAGCGACTCACTAACTACTACAAACCAAGTTTAATTTGATTTTGATTGGAAAGCTAGCTCCGCTTTTACGGAATTTGTTTCATTTCGACATGTGGTGTTTCATTTAAACCATTTACCTATTGGAAGTTTCTGCATAAGTTGCGAATTCGAATCGCAGTAATATTACAAAAACAAACCAAAGGGTATTTTCAGTTTTAGTATGGACATATATTATAGGGTGTATATACTTTTCAATACAAACAATACTTTTTATGCATGACACGTTCCTAGCATGTTCATCGTATGATACGGAGTAGTGAGCATAGTAGTCTGTGTTAAGCTCCTTTTCGTGCCTGATAAATTCCTAGCACGGTCATGGTTAAGATGCTACGGAGAAGTGAGCAAAGTCCTTTACTGGTAAAAAATATCTACGTACCTGGATCCAATTCGTCTTCCATGATGACCTCCCACGACATGGCCATAGGAGCAGCCAATGAGAGCGCCAGAAACCATATAACTACAATTATTACTTTGGCAATGCGCTTTGAAGTGTGGGCACTGCAACAAACATTACGCATATAATATCGAAATAATACACAGGTACTGATTAGCAGAAACCTGAATTTTCGAACTCAAAGAGCTGCGATAGTTGGATCGTAAGAGCAAGATAAGAGCTAAAATCGTCTTGTATCGAATATTCAGGATGCTCAAACTGGGAAACTTAAAGCAGAAGAAAAGTACAAGAAATCTTGAAGATGGATTGTGTGAATCTCATTACAGTAATTTATAGTTAGTGCCGTACATTTAAATAAACGTTCTTGGTAGAAAATATTGAATGTATCTAAGTAGCTAGGGTTAATAGAAAAATGTAGAAAAAATAGTACGGTACATGAACAGTCTTGCAGAAAATGGAAAATTTATAAACTTCTTCGTGGTCGACTACCTCATTTAAAAACAACTACTTGATTTTATTTTGACACCGACTACGATATATATTTTTCATTGCTCAATAATTTCTAATCAAAGGAATATTTCGTATAATAGAAATAAAGAAAATAAAAATAGCTCATCTTAGGTACGATTACTGAAGCTGAATAGATGTCTGGTTTCATTTCGGCTTTTAAATGGGTGCCTATTTGTCCTCTGGACCTAACCCTTGAGGCTTCAGACAATGGGTCAAGGTTAACGATTATTTGATAGACTATAAGCACTTAACCTCATCTCTGGAATTATCTATCCCATCTAGATTTTCAAGAAATGGGCGATCTCCGTTGTACATTATGATAGAGCACCGAACATTAAGATCCCGTGGGTACATGTGGGTGGTATTTAATTGCCTTTTTGAACTACAACGGTCAGTACGATCATAATAAAATTAAGTACGGTTAATATTTGGACATCAGAGAAGGGTCTGCCGTTAGCACAAAGGATACAACCTGCAATAGATGTGGCAGATTGATATCCCCGAACATTAAGTTATGGTTGGAACTTTGTTATTCCTCATCAAGAATTAATAATCATTCACTTACCAGTTACTGAGAAACTAAAGGAATTATTGTTTGGATAATAGTCCCAATACATAAATGGTAGCGTATAACAATGAAACGTATATTGATTTCTTCCTTAAAATTGCCAGATTACAGTGGTTATATTAGCTAAGCCTTGTCTAATGGAAATATTGAGATATTAACTCTAAATAGTGCACTATTCAATAACCAAAATAGTATAAAAAAGTCAATTCAATTCAATTCTTGATAAATGGCTTTTGTGGAGATAGGACCACAATTATAAAAAAGTCACTCATACGTGTCAAAGACGAAATGTCAAATAAATTTGTCTGTCAACCAATTACAACGTTCGGCGGATTACAACGTTCCGTGCCATGATGATTTTTTAAACCATACTACTTACCATAATATTTTATACCATACCACTACGCGATTATCGCAAAAACCTTTTAAAATAGCATTTTAAAATGTTCACAGTTTTATACTATTTCTTTTCTAAACAAATATTGTAAAGAGGAAAGATTTGATTGTTAGTTTGTTTGTATGTTTGCATTGAATAAGCTCCGAAACTACTGGTCCGATTTGAAATATTCTTTCAGTGGTATATAGCCCATTTATCGAGGAAGGCTATAGGCTATATATCATTACGCTACGACCAATAGGAGTAGAGCAGCAATGAAAAATGTTGCGAAAACGGGGAAAATGTGACGCAAACGAAGTTACGCCGGACAGCTAGTTACATATTAAAGCAGATATTATTACTACTACACCCCTATTCACGCATTTATTTTTCAAATGACATAGACAGAAAACAATAGGAATAATATTGACTTGCTGAAAAAATTATCACTTAAAATTATGATTTCAAGATTACGTTTACATTTCTGTGTAATATTTCGTTTATCTACTGTACTACATTGGTTACCTTTTTTTGGTGAGCGTACAGAAATCTTTTCATATTAAAGATGACAAATATGAGGGTGCAAGCGATCACAATAACAGAAAACAAATGTATCTTGAGTTTTATCACCGAGTTCGGAAAATGTTCAGTTTCGTGGAGCGTCGGCTCAGTCACTCATTCCTGTATAATAAGCCCAAATCAAAGCCGTCTTTTGTTATTGTTATGGAATTAGTAATTGTCGAATTTTAATGTCCTTGTTATAACTGGCAGGTTTAATTGTTATACTGGCAGGTTATGTTTGTGGCCTTTAAGTGGAGTTTTAGAATAGGAACGGTTTGTAATAAGAAAAAAAATTACGTGTGTATTTTGTCAGACGAGATGTCAAATGCAGTCTAGCAGTGTGTGTCGCTAACAGGTTGGGTCACTGGTAGGTTTTGATAGTAATGTATATTTTGTAAGGGTTTTTGATGTTGGAGTAAATATAAAAGAAGTGTAACGATTTACTGAGTTTTAATAAATTAGAAGGTATTCAAGATGTTTTAACAGAATCTTCATAGAGGAGATTCTCTAACAGGGTTATGTGAAAAGTACAACTATAACATCTTTTTTCTTTAATTGAAACACAAAATGTTTTGACATTTCATAAAAAAAACTCATGAACGCATTTGTACTTTAAAAGAAATTAAAATCTACTTATGGGGATATATGTACGATTGTACGGTAGTCGGTTGTAAACTCCTGTTGCACCTGATGAACATTTGCATGAAAGTAAACAAAGCTAATTTATTTTATGTGTTGTGACTGTTGTGAGATAGAATGTGGGTATAAATAAGATGGCTACAATAGTACTGCTAGGGGAAGATCAAATAAGCGATGGATGGACTGTGTGAAAGAGGATATGGTTAGGTCGACTAATAGAGAAAGTATGGAAGAAGAAAACATCCTACCCCCATTATTAGTAAACTAGGATAAGGGGAGGAAAATGATGATGATATTTCATTCCAGTCTAGTCAGATCTATTTTTCAATATTTTTCTGAACCCATGTTGCAATGTTAAAGACCATACCATAAAAAAGTCGGAACCCAAAATTAAAGGCTTAAGAAACAGGCAAAATATTTACACATGCAAACGGAAAATTTACTTAACGATATAAGATTCATATACCTTCCTATTAAGATTGTCAGTGGTTAAATATTCTTATCAGCTTGTAGATAAGCAACACGCAAATGGAAGGCTGGACATTAATTAAATTCAAAAAGGTATTTTGGTACGATTGACCTTCTGCATTTATTAATATGAAGTTAATAATGTCCCGTTAATGCCCCGTTTTGGTCTTATAGTCGCAAGTCCTAATGCTGACCATGAGGTACTGAGTTCCATTCTCAAGTCAGGCGAATTATTATTTGGTTCTTAACCGACTTCTGAAAGAGCAGGAATTTCCATCAGGAATATCTTCACACTCCGGTCATGTCAGACGGGGACCACACCCGCTTTGGGATTCACAATATAACACAGGAGAATCGTAATGTAAGTTACCAGGCATGATGTTACGCAATGGCTATGCTTAACAACATTAACTAATAATTCTAAAAAACACCTTCTCTCTAAATAAACACTCTATTTTAGGGCTTAAAATACGATTAGTATATAATTAATTGTTAAATATATTTTAATTTACTTTGAAATCAATAAACACCTGAATGATGTCACATGTGGCATACAAAATCTATGGGGAAATCGCGTTTTGACAGCTCATAAAAATATGTTCATTCATATGGTGTGCCCGCTACCCTAATAAGCATCACGTTTACGTCAACCAAATTAATTTTTAAATACGTCCAGCGTATTAAATGATTAAATACCAAATCTTATTCTAAATTAAATTTGCCAATAATTATTATTATCCTCACGATAAAAGTGGTCCCTGTACCTACTTCTATGAAAACAGTTATAAAGTCTCTATTGCTTGGTCTTAATTGGCACTTTGGCCTTAATAGTAACGTTATTAAATAGGAGAAACCTTTTAGTTTCCGGAATACGTATTTATACCACTCAAGTTAGTGGAAACAATTACGACTCGGTAGTAATTTGTTTACTGCCAAATAAAAGAGGGTTGCATAACACTCTTGTGAGCTAAACATCTACATATTTTGCACTAGGTGCTGCACGCGACTCCGCTCGCGTGGAAATTTTTGATGTGTTTTTCATGGGTAAACTATACATATAAACCTTCCTATTTAATCATTCTGTCTATTGATGAAAACCGCATCAATATCCGTTGTGAGGTTTAAAAGATCTAAGCGTACAGACTACTAGCACTATAAGCGGAAGCGACTTTGTTTTTACTTTGTTTATAATTTGGTAATCGATACTCCGATACACTCATTGTTCCAATGTTGCTGTAAAAGTCAATTTATATTCAAATTTTGTGCATCTTCATTAAAATTTTACTCAGAAACTGTATAAAAAGACGATATTGGATAAGAATCGCGCATAATAATATAAATTGAGAGTATTTTTACGTCGTTCCGTCGCGAACCTTGGTGTATTTATAATGTATTCTCTTCGTACGAAATAAACGGAGGGGTGCTTATCGCTGATACATGGGCTTACGTAAATCATACGATCGAGTTCGCAACTGAAAGTCTTACATATAGAGAAAATATAATACGAATATTTTGAATCTATCGCTCGACCCATTTCTGTCAATTTCATATTGAAAAGTTTTGAAATCTGCTCCTTCATCATAAGAAAATTATGAAAACTGTTCAGATTTTTCAACGAGTTTATCTAAATCTCATTTGCAGAGTAAAACTGATAGTGCATAGGTAATTGAAAATAGAGAAAGACATTTGAAGAAAATCTAATGACCTTGAATTTGATAGCGATATGTAAAGAAAAATTACGTTTATAGTTTTACTACGGAAACCCAAAGATACTGCAAGAGTTTTCAAACAGTTCCGTTTTTCATCAATTCAACATCGATTTTCTTTCGATCTAAACCACCAAAGTAACAACGTGTTTATTTACTCATATCTGAAATATCAACTTTGCTAAAGAAAACACCACGTGATCGTATGAGTCCACACGAATTTATTTTTTATCAGTCAGTGTACTAAATTGTTAATATAAAAGATAGCCTGTCATCGCACTCTCTTGGGTTTATGAGGCTTTTACGTTACAAGAGGCTGTGTCGCCTACGTTTTCTGGGAAAATTGTACGTAAGCTGAGCACAGAGTTTGCATCTCTGAGTAACGGGTTGGGGTTGGCTTTGGTAGAATTTACGAGGCTTTTAGGTTTTGAATTCCACCTAAAAGGCTATTAGAACTTCTGGTGCCTGTGTGCCAAAACCATACCAAGCAGTTCTTCGTGGTTTAAAAAATATTTTAACACCTTTATCTTTTATTATACATTACTTTTCTTAGTTATTCTAGCAATATATTCACTACTTGTTTTTAGATGGCCTCTTTTAGGGTCAAGGTTTGTGGAAAGCTCACAAAAGCCGCGTTAATTAAAAAAAAAAACTTCTAAGGTAGTGGGTAAAATCGGGCAATCTTGAGGGCCACTGTAAATCGTCGAATCGAGAGATGAAACGGCCGGAAGACAATTATTCTACATTCTTGTGGAGTACGGCGCTCCATTGTTTGCGCTCCACGTATTTTACATCTTTCTACCTACTTCGAAAAAATATCCAAAACTGGATGACTGGATGGACGGGCGCTGTCAGTTGTGCCTGGTCATCTCTTAGTTGCCACGGCTTATTTCGAACTATTTATTTTATTTTTGAATTGTCTTTTTTTTGTTTTTTACTGTAGAACTTTTAACGTGCTCGTCTTGCTACATCGTTCTCACATAATTTACCATCTCAACATGAATGATGTAACCAAGATTTTTGTAACAAGCTACTAATTTAAAAGAGTGTCCATGGAGTTTCTTGCCCATTCTTCTCCATAGAGATCTACGCTTTGAAATGGGCAACTACAGTACTTTCACAGTTATTATGTCTAGTGACTGGGACTTTAGCTTCGCGTTATTTTTTTGTTTTTTTGTCTTTCAAAAGTGCCTATAACTGGCCTACTTGAAATAAATGAATTTGATTTGATTTAAATAGTTTAGCAAAAATAAGAGCATCTTCCGATTACACGTGCAGCACCTTTTTCTGATAATATAATAGAAAGAAAGAAATATAAAGTGTTTATTTTCCATAAATACATAAAACGAAAGAAAAAAATGTAAACGCAATAAGGCCTTAGCTCAGAATAAAGTCAGATGGCATCACTTGGTTGATTCTTCAGCTACAGCCTTCAATAGTAATACTTCTCATCATATCATGTAAACAGATTTATTCGAAAGAAAAACAAAAATAAGAGCATTTTGAAGTATAAACATATTTTTTTGTCAGTCGATTGAGTTGGGATCATAAGTGCTCTCTGTCTGTGTGTTCGTCAAACGACATTTGGTAACATTCATGTGTGTAAATATTCCATTAGCGACATTTATGTTCGTTTTCTGTTCATTTTGCATAGCCAACATTCTAAGAAACAGAAGAAAACCCCAATTTAAAAAATGGGCATTTATTTTGACGACATAAATTCATGCAAAGTTATTTTTCTTACCAACTAATTCCATAAGTAATATATTACCTACCCTAATAACCTACCCCGTAGAATATTATGAGAAAATTATGTACGGATAGGATGACAAACAATTATTTGATGGGTACGTATATTTCTGTAGCTACTTAAATTATAAGCAAAAATTTTCAATAATAAATAAGAGCAAAGAGGACTTGGTATCTCTACCTGGTACCTTCGTTTATCATACATAAATTCCAAAACACGCTTTTTATATTTATATATCCATTATACTTTGCGATAAAAAGCTTTGTGACGTGGAATCAGTCGGAATAATTCAATAGCCTTTTGCTTTAAAGGTAGAGGACACTAAGGCCAATCTAACTGTCCGTGACAACTGACGACTATTTACATCAATATCATGTTACCTATGTAGTTAGTAGTACATAGGTATCGAACGAAAAAGGTCCATAAGAATAACAACGTGACCTACAAAACTTACGATACGCTTTAACTAAACAGCTTTCAGTTTCACTTTCAGAGTTTTGTTTACCCAAAGAATCATTTACCTAATGGACCGGCAAAACCCTTTCCCGTCATTTTCGCAAGAAATGATGACGTCATGAGCCGCTTTTAGAATCTTCAATAAGCATATATACGAGCATGTACACCCCGAGAGATTTTCTCCCGTACATGTTGCGAAAAAATGTACTTTATTTTGTTTAGAATTGTAGTGCCTATTTAACAGCGTTGCACGTTGATATAAAGCTGAACATCAAATACCTAGGTTTTTGTATTACACTTAAACAAACAAAACTTCTCGACGTATATAAATAGGCTTGTATTCAATCGAATTCCTCAATGTTCCGCGGCCGTGGCATGTATCGCTATTTTCAATGTAGGTAATGTGTCCTATTTTATGGGATAAGTTGAACTTATAAGAACGTTATTGTTACTGAAGAGTCTCCTCTTTGTCGTCGGCTATACTTTATACCTACCTGCATTGTTTATCCATTTCTTTAACACATTAGAATGTACTTATGTAGACCACAATATAAGCCTAAATGATGTTGAAAATAATGTAACGAAACCAGTTTAATATTAAATTACCTGAGGGGCGTGATAATCGCCCGATGCCTGTCAACCGCGATGGCGGTGAGTGTAAACACGCTGACGTTGACGCTCAACGCTTGCACGAACGGACAGAATGGACACATGAAGTGCGGTAACAGCCACCGCTGTAGCAGCGCGGCTTGAAACTGTCAACAAACAACCAATATTAATAATAAACATGACAAACAGTGAAAAACAAAAGATTACAAATAATGAAAAATGTAAAAATCTAAAATGTAGAACCCTGTAGCGAGGTGAAATTTCAGTTTGGTAGACATGACGCAAACAGTACTTTGTTGTTTTCGCCATGTCTACTGTCTTTTCTGCCAAGTTGTGTTACTTTATTGTTACTTATAAGACAAGCGACTTAAGAAATAGAAAGGCCGGTTTAAACAAAGTGATAATGTCACATTGACGAGCTATTGTTTACTAATATTCTATGCAAAGTTTTTCACACATGCAAAAAAAATTAACAAGAAAACTGTTAGTAAAGTTTCATTTTAGGAAAATACAAAAAGAACTAGGACATAATTTAGGCAAACAAAATGTCCATTTAAAGTTCATGATATTTAAACCTTCCGTGAAAGTTTGTGTGAAGATTTCATGTAAATTCCGCAGTTATGAAACGGAATGAATCATTTACACTGTAGGCGGGACTCCTTAAGTATGATTGCTATTCTGGATGAGACAATCAGTTGCTGTCACTGACCATTTACTGGCGGTAACTTAGTTTACATCTCGTTATTTTTTTACGAGTAAAATTAGACAGAACTGTCTACTAATACTTGTAGGTTGCAAGTTAGAAGTCGTTCATAAAATAACTTACCTGTCACAAACTTTTTAGATGATTTGATTCTAGATCAGAAATAACAATAACTAAATAAACTAAACCATTATTTAGCATACGATGTCATAGGAAATCTCCTGTAACAGAAGACTTCGACCAGAATAGCCAATATGTATAGGTATTTCAAACTTGAAAGCTTCGTGCTGCAACGCCAAAATATAACCCGTTTTTTTCCACAAATTCAAGTGTTGTACATCAGATTGACGCAATTCAGTATCCGCTTATCTTTAACATCGATGCGATATGTGAGTAAAAGCAATTTTTGGGGTTTTTGGATTTATGTCAAGCACTGGATTATAGGAATCACAGCCTATATGAACCATTAGGGCTCATTTAATTAATGAGTCCTAAGGTGTAACATTGTGAACTATTTATTATGTACTCCTTTCTTTTTCTTTTTTTATAGACTGATATTATCAGCAATTAACCTTAAACCCGGGGCAGGGGTAGAGGGCATTCCACGTTGTATATAACTGGGTATATTGTTTGGACCGCAAATATTGAGCGGATTTGAAAGGATCATAATTTATAACCGAACAGGCATTGGCACGCTGTGGAATACTAAAGCATACCGCCATTAGCCAACTGAAGAATTTTGGGCTGAAGGCCAGGCTACGCGATTGGATCTATGCAGATTTTTACTGCTGCACAAAATAAAATACACTTTCCGCTGAGTTAAAACTGCAAAAACGTTCTATGAACTCAACAAATGGAACTAGCATCGATAAGCTGTCAACCTAACGTTGCAAAGTGTCGTGTTATCGGGTGATTCCACCTTGACAACGTTTTCAGTACTGCATTGGCTTGGTTATACGAAACTTTCTCTTCAAACAAATTAGTTCCTACGTACTACATACATTTATATTCAAAATACTCATGAAATCAGTGACAATATGTAGAAAAAAAAATGTCTCTAACGTTGATTCAGTTATCATTTCATTTAAAATTTTAGTTTTTATGACTCATTAAAAGAAAGCAGATACCTAAATGTTTTCCTTATCAGAAACGCGCTCAGTATTTGTCATATTGTTACTCTCAGTATGTTTCATATCACATTCGATAAATCGATCTATCGAAATATCGGGAACTCGGAAACAAATAGCAAACATGGTAAAAATCCCGTTCCTAGTGTTATTGATAACACACTATCGTCGCTAATGAATCCCGATTAAATTAAATGCACTATATATAACTAATCCGCCTATTCAATTCAATCTTGACATATTCAATCCCGCTGTATACTTTGCTGGTTAGTAACAATAAGAACCCGTATTTAAACTAATTAATAAACATGAATGTGCGACAACTTATGTGTAAAAATATCTCAAAGCGCCGCATTTATTCTTTTCTAGTTAAAAATTGGCCCTTAGAAATAAAAAGATGATGTTTTTATCTATGGTCATGTTTTTAAAACACTTCAGGCCTCATAATTTTCGGTAGGATAAGACAATCTGGTCCTACATCTTTGTGGTGGCACGTAAAATACATTCGTTTAATGTACCGTGAAATGGTTTGAAATAACGCGGGAGAAAGGTTTGGGTTTAAGGTGAAGAGCATTTATTAGAAACGTGACAACGGAGGTTTTATGCAAAAATATTTTAAAAGATAGCCACACAGTTGATCAACTGTGAAGTAAAGGAAATGACGTATGATACAATTTTCGAATTGTTAAAGATGTATAGGTACCTAGCTTTTAACTAACCAACGCGGAGTCAACCAATCTGAAGGTTGTACTGGTTGTAACTGCATTCCTTATTTCTCAAAAAGGGAGACGAAGTATTAATACGCAACTGTAATACCTGCCTGTTAGCAAAAGTAATCTATGCCTGTCATACATCAAAACTTTATGAATTTATTTAATTTTTTTTTTTTTTTAATTTATTTTTTTCAGAACCGCACTTGACAGCACTCTCACACAATTCAATTAAAATATCATATTATTATTTACTAAGAACCTAAATTTGTTTAATTCATACACACTAAGATAGTGAAAAATATTCATATGAATACGACAAATGTGTTGTCTTGTGTCGTGTCACCATCACTAAAGCCGTCGCCACTCCGGAAGTCCTGCTTTGGCCTGATCGGCCATCTGTTCTAGGAGAAATATGAGCCCGCCTACCAAAAAAAGAACCAAAGTTAACAACAGTTAACTCTGGTTCTTTTGCGGATCTCCTCATATCTGATTCGATCTAGCAGAGAGACTCCGAGCATATCCCTCTCCACTTCCCTTTGAGTGACCTTGAGCCTTCTTATTAAACCCGTAGTTAGCCACTACTTCTGAATGCTGTAGGCCATCACTGGCAACTGTACGAAGCCTTTCGTCTTAAAACACTGCAGTATTGTGGATTAGAAAATATGGCGTACATTTCCGAACACTACCCAGCCGAGTTCGATTCGACGATTTACCTCTTTCTCAAAGTTAAACCTACCTAACAGAACAGTTGTGTACATGTTCGCCAACAATTTCGAGCAGAGTCTGCAAACTTCTTGGATGTTGCAGACTCTGTGATGATTTATTCAGTTAGACTCGGTTATCATGTGGGCAGAACATGGGTTTCTTGCAATGAAAACACACACACACGGTACACTGCTTTTATCTAACTAACAAATAACTTGCAATTACAATCCAACACAATAACACTAGGCACCATAAATCATGGTACAGTTCCGGGACGTCTTGACTCCGACGCGATCAGACACTCACTGTCCTCCTCGCAGCGAGCTCGAAACATCACGACTCTGTAGAAGCGCGCTTAGGTGGGGGTAGACTGGTAAGTAGGTCGCGTGATGCCACCTCATCTGTCCTGTCGAATGGTAGATGAACATTCGACATGATCTTCGTTCTTCAGGCCAACTTGGCTCGAGGCTCTGCTGAGGCCATTGAGCATTGATTTGAGGTCCTCCATATGGTCTCAGCCATGACTACTATTTTGTCGAACTGAAGGTCAAGGGAAACCTCGGCAGCCAAGTTGGCAAACTCGCCGTTAATGTCGATCCCGAGCCCTTTCCAGAACAAAACCTTAAAACCGTCTTCCAGTGCATACAGGTACAGTTAAACATACATAATTATACAGTTTTGGAGAAATTACATCTCCCTATAATATTCTCCGCTGAATTAGTTTCGAATTCTGGTCCTTTAATCACACAATAGCGATGTACCGATAGATTAACTAATAATCACAGCAATAGCAACCGGAAATGTTACAATATCGAAGTATGTCAAAATATTGATGCTTAGATTAATGTACTGCAGTGGACAGAATATATTGGAGCACTAGGTATATTGTACGAGTATATCATGCAGCATTAACTGCTCGTGGATATCTGTCGCCCTATGTCAAAAATTATCATCATATTAAGCCTGGGCCGACGCGATAAGAATTTATAGTCCATAAAAAATCACTGGACCCAGTAACAGGTACTAACGTTTCTAAGAGTTTCTAAGCCTATGATGCGTACGCTCGTAGGTTGTTTGTAGGAGACCTTTCCTTGTCACTCGTATAAAGGTCAAGCCATAAAACCTTTTTTAACTTTGCTAATCCGGCGTGTGATTCAAAACAAGTGCTAGGCGTCGTCTCATGCTGATAGTTGAAAGGGATCAGGAGAATAACCACTATGCCCGACAAGATTTTGACACATGACACATCAGCTGAATCGGCGGGTTGATGCGAATTGTCATGAATTTCACGAAATTTTCATCAACTTTCAGCGTTCGATTTTATTGTGAAAAATATGTCACGGGATCTGTTACATACGATAAATTTGAGGTTAATATCTTCAGTATCGTGTTGAGGTCGGTAAAAGGGAGTCAGTCTATTGCCAAATATGCGTAAAATACATATTACTACACCCTTCCAAAAAGTAGGTGCCTTATATGCGCTGGAAATAATGTACATAGGCAAGCTTCTTGTTTGCTAAAACAATTCGGAAGGGCAAAATAAAAACAGTAACATTCTATCTGCATTCTTAGTTTTGCCATTATTCACACACAATTTCTTAAAAAAACCCAATAAAAGTCTAGACAAATATTACTGAAAACTATGTTGTAACATAACACTTCTTAGTGCTGACCGAAAACCCGGGTTTCTATTTACGATTAATTAGTTGCATTCAGCCTAATCGATAATCGCAATTAAATCGAGATTGAAAAAAAAAAGTTGAGACTGAATAAAAACTCATAAGTATAATTTTAAATAATTATTTAACCTCACTGTCCTTTCGCGCGTAACAGTAAAACCCCGCGTGAAACCCTTCGGGGGCCCCTTGATTACGCCATTGCGTGAGTCATCCGATATCGTAAAGATAAACACTTATAACTCGAGTTATATTAGCTCTAATCTTAAACGGTAAACAGTGTCGGGTTCGTGATGAACGGGGCCATTTATTAATAATAACCAACTCTTTTAGAACTACTTGAGAATTATACATATCCCATAGATATGAGAGAGGTCGCAGCAAATACGTCTGTTTTCGTTGCTTATTTTTGTTTGGTAAAACTACTCATTCAATTTACACGAAAATTTATATCTAACATCACAAATATACAAGTAATCTAATGACAGTGTTTTTTAGGAGTCCTACATACATTATTCTTATAAGATCCTAACTCAAACTTCTTGTTAGAATCGGCCATTTTAGAATTCCGCTGTTCAAAGCATGAAAATACTTGAAATATCAATAAATATGAATAGATATGCCTCGAATACATGAAATAATGAATTATCACTATTTTTTCTTTGCTACTATTGTTTCCAAGACCATTTTACATGGTTCAAGAGTCAAATATTTTTTTTTATTTCGACTAACAAACTTCACAACAAAGGATTTTTTGTTGGCTCAAATCATAATTTTTTTGTTATTTTTTCAAGCAAATGACTATGTAAAAAGTTGCATTATACACTTATAACATACTATACATTTACTTACCAAAGTTTTACAACGTATATCTCACAAAAACAACACTTTTCCGAACATAATAACACGGGTTGCCATTGCGTTTGACATTCGACATAGACGAGTTTCTATATTTTTTTTAATAATGTTGTGCCGTTTAGTATTACTAACGATTAATTTTGTTTGAATCGACTACTAGTTGACCATAGAGGTAAATTTTGACAGAACGATTTAGAAATTTACTTTTTTTTATATTAGCGTTTAAGTTTGCTGGTTCGAGCCGTTCCATAAATGGAACGGCGAGGCTCAAGGCAAAGGTCCGTCCGTTCCATAAATGGAACGGCCGGGACCTAGAGGTTAATTTTGAAATTAGTCATAATAACCACCAATCAATAATTATTAAAAAAATAATTTCATTAAGTAATTCTTAGATCAAAAGCATCTTATAATTAATTAATGAACGTTGACTTCATGGGAAGGAGATTTATTAATAAGTAATAAGAACGACAGAAGACCGTAATCCCAAAAAAAAAAAGAAGTCAACATTTGAATGATTAGGCTTAATTCCCGCCGATTTTTTTCGATTTCAAAATTTAAATCAAGAATGCGCTCGCAATTCTCATTATTTAAAATAAGTATTTTAATTTTACAAGATAACATTTTAAGAATTTTATTGTGTAATATCTGAAGGTTGGTTAAAGAATGCCCAAGATCTTGGAAGGCATAGTAAATAATTATTATGATCTAACAAGATAAATTATATTTATTCTTCCAAGATTGTGTATCGTATGATGGGGTTATTGTTATGTTACAGCTAGTCAGTGGCCCGAAAGTATGACAGCCAGTCTTACCAAGGGGTATCGTACTACCCGATACTAACTGGTTTGAGGAGGTCAGATAGGCAGTCGCAGGTCGCTTTTTAAAATACGGTTATGCAGCTGTATCTGGGTAGACTGGAAACCGACCCCAACAGTTGATGATAATGGTTGACAATCGGCAATTCATAAGCCGTTTCAAGGAACATTAGTTTATTGTTTCAAAGCGGTTCACTGTCCAGTCTAAAAAGGTTTTTGAAGTGATAACTTCTTATGGGAGGGTTAACCGCTTCGTAACGTAACGCGTTACGGCACCACTCTGTGTGGCTTCCCTTTCTCTCACGCATACGGCAGCAGGCTTAGATTACTTTAAGTTATCACTTCTGTCGAGCGTGCGCAGACGCACACGTTTTTTTTCAATTTGCCATTTTTAGGTTATCCATCAAAGGCCGAGGGCCGAGTCACTTGAATGAAGCCATGAACAGCAATAGATATGAACCAGAACCATCAAGAGTCTACAAAATATACGAGTAAGACTCTTACTCGAGAGTCTTACCGTATACTTTGGATAGTTTTGTTTAAAATGGTTTCTTTTTCGTTTTTGGGGTAGCTATCCCTAAACCTAGCCTATCTAAGTTGGTGTAAAAAATATTGTCGATTAAAAGTATTGGAGGGTGGAGGCAAAAGATAAACTAAATTGGAAAGACATGGGCAGGCTTTTACCCGCAGTGGGACAGAACAGGCTGATTAATAAAGTAAAGAGTAAATATCCATTAACCAACCCAACGTCCTAACCATAATCAAACTACATAATTCTTTTTTACTATTCCTACCGAGATCCTGTGCATTCTACCAATCTTCAGATAGTTCAAAACAAAATTCACAATAAATTATCTATAATAGTAAATTTGAATGCCTACAATATCAATTGGAACAGCGAACGAATTCCAAATTTAAATTTTGAGATGGAAATAAAATTGGCGCGAATTTAGTCATAATCTTATCAGTCCGTGCTGTTTATTGTTGCGTCGGAATGTACGAAAAAACAATTAACATTACCATTATAAAAGCCTAAAAAACATTATAATAAATTTTTACTGTATTTTACGGTTAAAATAAATTTATTTTAATTTTCATCAATCGATTTCTTAAATTTCTCAATTTAATTACTCGATTTGATCGAAGATTACGAAAATATAATCGATTGGAATAATCGCTTTCACACATCACAATAATTAAAAAAAAAAAATGGTCGTCTATTTCAAAATACTTATTGAGCGGTGGTAATGAATATTATGTGTTATTGGTCCCGTATTCGTAAATAACGCTAAGATCTGGGCATTTTCATGCGGTTTATAATATTTGGAATGATATTTGTCATGTTTGTTACCGAATCTATACGCGAGTGTGTGTTATATGTGAAAAATAAAAATGTAAACACGCACGATTGGCGCGAAACTTCGACTTTAGATTTCAAAATTCATCATTACCACTGCTTATTTAAATTGAACTATGGATGAATTAGCCGCATAATTAAATGACGAGTTGATTATTGTCCATATAGTGGAGCTCGAATTTTCGAAAACCACAATTTTTATGATTTTTAGCCTCGACCAGCACAGCCGTCAAAATGGCGATGACCGTATTTATGCACTTGAATTTTATAAGGGTAAATTAAGATACTTGCGCGCTATTTACAGAAGTTTTAATGGCGTTGATATATAAAATTTTTATTCAACTTTCTTAATTAACGCATACTCATAGTATTTGATAATCAGAAAATTAAATATTTGCATAAATTATGAGGATGACGAATGACTTAATTGCTAGCCCCTTTCGGGGCCGATACCAACCCAGCGGAGGTTTGTTCGTCAAGCCCCTTTGGGGGCCCGTACCGAACTATATGGATAATATATTATGTAAATATAAGACGGCATCTATTAGCGCAGTGGCTGAGCGATCGAATGCTGCGCTGCGATAATTTGTATGGCCTACAGATAGTTGTTCCTGGTTTGTCTGTTTGTAAATGTGAGTTTTAATGTTTGTAAACGCACCCACGATACAGGAGAAACTCCTAGTGAAGGGCAAGGTATTAAAAAAAGCAGGATTGACAGTGTATTTATAAAGGTATATTGAATGCTTATTGTTAATTTGTACTCAACGTTTAAGAATTTATACAAAAAGTTAGGTATTATACAAGCCCAGAAACCAGAAAGTAGGTACTTTCTGGTGTCACCATTCCAGGAAAAACATAATTTTATTTTTCTTCGAAAGGTGCAGGCAAACATACATTTTCATACTCCAGAAAGAACCATTTTGTACCATCAAGACTGCATTTTCCTTTCTTTAAGGACGGTTCTCATAATCTACGTACGTTGAAAGATGCTGAAACGCTTCTTCGCAACGCCTCCGCTTCGTAATGGTTTTTCTCATTTATACCACGTATATCTACTGAAAAACCTTTTTTTGGTAACATTACATAATATGTATGTAAATACTGAATGCAAAAGAATTTTCCGTGGCAAATGTACGATAAAACTTTTTAGGCACTGTTTTACTTTTGAACTTATGGTACGTTGCCTTTTTTGCACTTATTTGCAAGGGTTAAATTAAAGCAAATTTTATATTTCCGGAATCCAGAATTGTTTAATTCGCAAACATTCATTATTATATTCTTGCCAGAGTATTTCAACATTATGCTTTAGTTATGTATCAAACTGAAGTACTATAAAATAAGACTTTATCACACTACGAGTACATGCATAATCTAAGCGAATCCAACAATTTATTTGCTCAAATGCCTTACTTATAGAAGAGAAGCATTCTCAGCGATTTAATCCTTTCCATTAATTCTCAAAATATATCGAACTAGAATGTTAAATAGATTTCGAGAATTAAAAGGAAGTACGATCAAGTAGTATTCTCCACTTCATTTTTGATTTCTAGTCTCAACCATTGGTTCCTAAAACATCATAGGAGAGCCTTAGTAAAATCACTTCCACAGCGCTCTTTAGTGACTGCGAAATTGTGTTTTTATCAGTCTAGGAAGCGATCCCACTTATTAAAATGTTATAGGTAAAATGAAGAAAATGTCAATGATATTATACAAGGTGTTGTTTTGCATACTCGTCAAATTCAAGGAGGTAACTATGCTAATGATTCCAGACAATCCATTCCATTCAGATTCCATCAATAAAAAAATGGGTAGGTAATATTTTTTTTTCTTCTTTAAGGAAATCGGTAAGTGTGAACCACCCGTGTTTTAAACGCGGGCCGTCTGATTCTCGGCCTATAACCGCGCTTTCACCCATCCAACAATCTCAAACGTTTATTCGATCATTTCTTATTCCCTAAACCACGTTAAGGGGTTTATTCTGATAGTCTGACAAACTTAAACAACGAATATAATCAGTGTTTATTAATAATTAATTAGGCACTGTAATTTAAATTGAAAATTTATGTCTTTTGTGACAACCTCCTGAATTTTGACGAGGATGCAAAACAACACCTTATATTTTGGCCCGGATCAGTGAAAATATTTTAGTGTTGCCTATACGTAACAAGCTTACTGTTAAGAAGCTTGGCACATCAAACGCGGTTGTGGGTGGCGAAGAAGGAAAGGAGGCCGCCTTTTATGTGCCACTAAGCTAAACTACTCTAATGATATAAGTACTTAGGTACCTTATCTCGCCGGCTCCTTTGTGAAGTGACTAGGTACAAGTTAAAAGAGAAACCGTGCGTTCATTGTATTACGTTACGTCTCAGTGTAACCGTCTAGGATTTGTACAATATTCAATTAAAAGGGAAGTCGTCTTTATTTGTCTACTTGAGGCAAAGTAAATGTGTGTCGGCTCTTCGCTTTACTTAGTAGATGTTATTATATCCTTACGATTCCTATTGTGTGGGTGAACTAAATCGCGAGTTATGATTTTGTACTCATTCGTTCTGAGCTATCTAGTATTCTTGATAATAATTTATACATATTCAGCAATTTCACATTTATGCCGTTACAATGTAAACACAACGATGATGATCGTTCCGGACAATTGATGAATTTATAGGTTTCCCTTCACAATACTTTTCCCCCTTTTGAATTCAATTAATAAATGTGGCCATAACGGTTTGTGGAACATTTGGGCACAATTAATCAATCTGAGTTGCTACCCAATATGCGATTTAATGGACTCGGTTTAATGGACATGGAAAAGTTTGTTCAAATGAAAAGCCTACGAATAAAAATGTGACTGAAAGATTATGAATTACATGGATTGGTATAGATAGATAGATAAATCATTTATTCAGTGCACACAAAAGACATAGCACAACATACAGAAGCACAATGAAATGACATAGATTACATAAATATACCTTTAGAAAAACAAGGTGCCAATATACAAAAAGAAGAAATAATAATAAACCGATTTACAAAACAGTTATAGTAACACCATGACATACTTCAAATAAAATAACGAGTATACAAGGTGCGGTGTGCGTCTCAAGGTTGCACCAAATGGGAGTCCAGTTTAGCATGTGTCAGGCATGCACCTGACGCTGATATTCTGCTGGATCCTTTTAATGACATACGGACGTCGAGCAGACGATATAAATTGGTGTTGTGTGTAAAAGTGTTATTTATGCACGGAGTGAAATTATGTAAGTATACCCTCAACTTAAATTTAGTATTTTAAAGTAAGTTTAGTACAGTAATGCATTGGAAACGTTCTTGTTCAATGGTATGATATGATTACTTGGGTATATTCAGGGCTTATCATTTCCATCGGTAAGCATAAATTGTTTTATCTTATGCTTTTACGTATGTACATACATTGTGAAACTGCCTACGTTAATGGAATTCCGGTTCCTTTGTGAAGTATAGGTTTACTGTACTTTTTGTTTTAATGTTAGGAAAGTAAATGTTTGCACCGACGTGACGGTTTCAAAATTAAACAAGTCAGAAGTAGTCGAGATGCTTGTAGTCGGCGCATTTACAGTAGCGTCATTAATTTTATAGAATCTGATCAAAGGTGATAAACCACTAGGCACCACTTGATTACTTCACTGGATACAATGCCAATTAGGACCTTTTAAATACAAATTTCCTGGAGACTTCTTTCAGAGGGTTACGAACTTAAAATACTCTTTGATGCCTACATCCAGTGTTAAATGTACTATAATGATAACTATGGTACCAAACCAACCCGCACTGGGCCCTCGTGATGGATTACAGCCCACTCCATCTCATAGAGAGGAGGCCTGTGTCCCAACAGTGCGAACATTATAGGCTGATGATGATGATGATAACTATGGTAGAAAAGTCAACTCTACTTTACTTTTATGTTTTTTTGTTTGATAATACATATTGTATTCTTAGGTACTTAGTCAATCACTACGACACACACTCTTGAACAGATTTTCTATTTTTCAGTTTATTGCTGATACTTCCTCGTTCGCTGTTCACCGATATACGGAATGACTTAATTATGTTTTTATAACGCAGACAGATGCTCAGAAGTGGTTTTTCATTTTCGCGGAAATTTTAAAATCTCGCAAGTGGGTGATGATCCCGCTTTATACGAGTACTGTGGTCGTCGTCCATTATTTCATAAAACAAGATAAAAGTAATTTGTCGGTTTTATTTACCGTCTGCATATTTTCGTACCGTCTGAAGTTTTCCTGATTAAATAATTTAAATTTTAAGTTATTTTTGTTAGCTAGGTACCATATATAACCATGCAGCTGATGTACTTGAAACAAAGGTTATTATTATTTCCTTTTACAGCTACCTACCTAATCTGATAAGCACTAAGTAACAACTACATATTTACTAAAACAATTTTCCGCCCCATATTTGCTACAAGTATCATACAAATTAGCGCCATATCACGAGTTACTTACTTGAAAAGGTACAGCGAACAATCCAATGACTATATCAGCTAAAGCTAAATTGGCGATGTAGCAGTTTGTGACGCTCTGCATCCTTCTGGACGTGGCCACGACCCACATCACGAGGCAGTTCCCGACCACGGCCAGCACCGATATCGAGCCGTACAAAAACGACAGCAATACTATCATACCGGTCGGCACGTCATACAGTGTTTCTGAAACAAACACGTTATCATTAAATCTATTAATGAGACCTTCGATAGGTAATGGTATCGGATAACATTGGATTGAAGGTAAATGAAAGCTGGCAGATCTACATCTGATAGGTAAAGAAAATACAACTATTGTGTTTGTAATAACATCATTTGTGATGATCAAAAGAGCTGCGAAATATAATTATTATATTTCATGTTGCGAGATTTTTCGGAGAATTTCAGGCTTTGATTTCTTTAATATCTCAAAATATATTTTCCTGTCGTTTACTTTGCAAACGCTTAAGCTTTGATGTTTTCAAAAAGACAGTCAATGCTTTAATTGGAATTACTCAACATCAAAGAGATAAAATCATTACCAATTAGGCACAATTTATATTTATAATTAAATTATATTATTCAAGTACTTATCCAGCTAAAGACTTCTTAATGTTTGTCAGCAGAGAATAACAAAATGTATTTTACACCAAGACCAACGATAGTCGAAAGCTGGTTAAGTTTTGTAGACTTTGCAATAACAAATAAGAAATTCGTGAAGAGGCCCTTTGTCGGCTATTTCGTAAATAATTTTAAAATAAGAAAGTTGTAAAAATATTATTTTCAACACTTGACCTCTCCGTATGAGGTGAAAGATTGGAACGAGGCAAACAGAGACAAAGTGTTATCTTTCTGTGACAAAATGCATAGAGATTCAATCGCCAGTCAATATGGGACGGTTGACGCTTGATCACCCCAGATTTATCTACCGTTCTCACAATATTTATAGCCGCGATAAACGAGAAAAAAACTATTATCAGGCCTCTGTACTTTTAGGTATCTTTCAGGTACTTACCGAAGGTGTCATTCGATCCATTGCGTACTATATAATCGTCCATGGAACTGTTCCTTGGCCAGTCCGCGTCGTCATCTTGCGATGAATTTGTTGTACTGTAACAAAATAAACACGTTCTAACATAACAAAGAACACTGTTTACCTGTATGTGTGTTTATTAAATGAATACTAATTAAACGAAAATGACACTGCAATGGGAAATTCATAGAGTCGTTTTTATCTAAATATCAAATACTATAACAAATTATGTGATTGTGATGTAAATTGTTAACGGATTCATAATTAGAGTCCAGTTTTCTTTCAACCGTAACATGTTGGTAACTATAACTATGTTTTCTGATAACCATTTTCATTAGACAAATATGCTACTAAACCATTTACGAGAACTTTTGTTTAGCAGTTTCATAGTCACGCTAAACACCGTTAAATTGTTGATGTCAAAACTTTCCTAATACTGAGCCTGAAATATTATAGTACAAATGATTTTAAAGTTGTTTGGAAACGAATTGGGCAAAACAATAATAAATCAATCTATTTGTTTAAAGTCGGAGAACCACCGAGACTTGGCTGAAAAGTTCCCCCTAAACTAAATAAATTACTGAATTTCTTAAAGAAATATTATGCTATGGTAATGTAAGCAAGTTAATAGTACGCTGGATTAGTTTCAAACTGTGACTTTAGCTAATAGCGTTGGTAAGTAGAGACTAACTTATACGTGTACGTATACGTTACATATACATATATTTCGTATGTGTTTCACGAAATGTCCACATAGGTATCATAAAACAATCAAAATACCATAAGATCGAAGAACGAGACGTTGTTTGTGCGCGCGTTTGTTATTGAAAGTTAAAGTGGTCTCCAATGCTTGGGCACCTTTACAAAAGGCTATGAAAAAGAATTAGATGTCCCACAAAAACATTCCATAACAAAACGTTTAAGCGCATACCAAACAAGAGAATTCGCAATCCCTCAATGGAACGCCATACTCGGAAATGCGGGTCAAACAAAAAATGTTTCCGTAACATAACAAGCTTTATTTTTAAAATCTGTTCCGCTTTTACGCCATGGAGAAAATTGATTATCTCTCAAGATTAATGCGTTTTCGTTGTCTGTAGCTGAAAGTGAGTCATGATGGCCATGTTTTAGTACGACCACGTTTAATAAAACATGGATGGTCATACGATATTAAGTAAGTTTGAAATAAGCTCTCGTTCGACGGATCAATCAATTTTATTAACTTGGAGAGACGATGTACGGTCAGACTTTATCACGTAGGCCCTTTATATTGCTTGGTTTAAATCAGTGGCAGGGAATTTCTTTATCGTGTATTCTATCATATTCTCGTGTCTTCGTTCCCGTAAACTTTTACCTCGCCATATGACCCTCATGGGGGTGAAGTTTCAAAAAATCTTTTATTAGCGGAATTCTTTTATTAAACGTTGTGGAATAAACCTGTTTGAGTTTTTTTTTTGTGTTATGGTTCCCTAGATACTGTGATGAGTAAGGTATAGGTGTTTCATTCTATAGAAACCACGTTTTTATTGAAATCTAATTTTAATAGCAAAAAAAGTAGGGAGTAGAAGAAAACAAATAAGAAAAAAGTATTGTTTTTGTTCTACAATAACATGCAAAGGCTTTTAATTTCGAGTCAATCAAGCTGGCGACAGCTCCGGGCTTATCCAATAATGGGTCATGCCCAGCATGACAAATTGTGCTGTCTGTCATTCGACTCTCCACGAAACTTCTACCGAAATTAAAAATGAACTGAAATTAATTAAACTTTACAGCGCAAAATAAAGTACAAAATACGAAGAGAAATAAACGAACAAATTGTTTACCGATGTCAGCTCAGATGCATCAAAAAAGATTTTCATGTCGCGTATATAATCAGGCAGGATAGTATCTTAGCAATAAGATCCTACAATACATATTTGTTGTCGGCAAGCCTGTGATAGGGCCAGGTGATAACAATGTTGTTTGTTCTACATCTTATTTTCAAGCATGAACGTCTCTCGAATGAGTCGAGTAAAGGTCAATGTTACGTATATCAGTATGCTTCGCGATTAAAACAACTGAAGACTGTGTTATTGGCTCTTTTTCTTTTTTTTAACATCGTGAAATAAATGAGTAGGTTGCAATTTTTCGCAAGACAGTGCTAGAATTTTAGCAGACTCCACTTTGTTATACCTACATATTTACATACATCGCCTAGAAATTGGACAGAAAGAAAAAGTCTTTGCTAAATATATAAACATTGACCGGAGAATCAAAAGACATTTATATCCTTGTAGTTATTATTATTCTTATACTATTAAATGGGCAGTATTTATATGGATGTATATTTATAATCACGTTCTCCAAAATGGCTCTAACGATTTTGATGTAAGTTGCAATATAAGCGGTTTACGAGGGTGATAAAACCGATCTAGCTAGGTTTCCAATCAGGGAAAATTCGTATTTTGAAAAGCTTTTATTTTTATTTTTATCCGAGTAGAGCTCGATCGCCCAGACACTTGAATAATCATCTTCCTTGTCCCATTTTACCAAGAAAACGTGTTGGCATGATCTCCTTCCATTCTTCCCTGTTAGACGTCACTTAGCCCAGATACTTGAATGTTAAACGTAAATTAGTGATACAAAACATGTGTATCACAAAACGTTTTACTTAGAATGAGATTTGGAAAATTAATAGCCCGTCTCCAAAATCCTTTTCTTATAGCTACGACGGTAAAAGAAACGTCCTTACGGTTCCGTCTTCAGTCCCGTGTACCAGGCACATATAAATGTATACGGTATCCTCCGCACAATCCCAGAAAATTAAGGCGAGCGGCACGGAAATGTCTTATGATTGTCACGTAGTTTGAAAAAGCGTGAGTAGACTTAGCCTTATCATTTTTACTTTCTGGGGTTAGGAGATTACTGAACTTCAATATGAACCGGTATTCCGGATCTAATTTTCGTATGTATTACTTCGGCGGTATAAAGTGAAATTAATGAATACTGGTATGTATGTATTCTGTGTGGTGTCGGACGTAATGAATAGCACCATCCCATATCTTCCCTTGGGTGTCGTAAGAGGCGACTAAGGGACTTTCCAGAGAATGGGCAGCAGCGTTCTCTGTGCTTTTGTAACAACCGTACTGCGATCGCCAACCCGCCTGCCAAGCGTGGTGATTATGGCAAAACCCGCCCTTCTTGGGGTAGGCCTATGTCCAGCAGTGGACACCTATCGGGCTGAAATGATGATGAATGATAATGTATGTAGATTAAAACTTTCAGTATTCTGAACTTGAGCTCTAGGGCCCGGTTGCACCACAAAGCATTACATTTGGCGCTAGACGTACTTCAATAACGGCCAATTTCTGTCAATCTTTCGATAGAGAGAATTATGTTTTAAATACCTTTAGAATTAAATCATCATCCACAGCCTAAATGCGGGGTGCATTCAGGCTGTGGATAATGATTTAATTCAGCTGGGTTTAGGCCTCTTTCTTTTGTGCATATTTTAATATCTCCGATAGCAACAATGTCGTCTGCCCATCCCGCCGCCGGACGATCAATTTTTTTTTCCCAGTCCTTGGCAGCCACTCAGCCACAGTTTTATTCCACCTACCATCACCGCGCTGCCCACCAGGGCTGCGGGTTGTTCGAAAGAGATACCGTGGCCCTGGAACACAAAGAGCTAAGAAGGAACATGGATGGGTTTTAGTCAGTCAAGTCTGACACTCCCTTCCACTCCGCCCAGAGCGGGAGAAGGCATTTGATGATTTCCCATACGAAAAAAAAGGTGTCCTGCCCAACTACATTTTAGTTCCGTTCGCGATTTCCAATATCGAAGACATGTACATCTTCGGATTTCGACGTTAGGAACTCGGTCTACCAGCTTAAAGCCGAACATGGATCGCTCCATAGCTCTCTGTGCAACTCTTAGCTTTTACAAATACATTAATTATTTATAAGTGCAATAGGATGAAGAATGACTAGAGAAACATGATAAATGGAATGCAAAATATCTTTAGCTAGCTAGCTAAAGATACTAAACCAAATTAAAAAATATTCAGAATATTTAACAAAAATGTACGACATTGAAATATCTAGGAAAGCGGAGCGTTCTATCGTCTAATAAAGGGTCGGAAAGGAATGCGCTATTTCTTTTATTTTACATAACAGAGTGACCCTTGTCTTCTCTCTTACAACAAATATATCATAATCAAGATTGGTGACCTAATTGGTGTACCTACCTTCGTAACACCTAGATATACTCGAAGTACGTACTTTTTTATTTCTATAAGTAATAAAATCGAATGGTCATTACTTAATGAATCAAATTCATAACTCCAGGCTCGAAACCTCGGGGTGCTGTGTCAGAAAATCTCTCCGTGCGCCTAATGGCCGCTGGTCCCTCTCGATACGTCTGGAGGGAACAGTAGCTGTTAGGCCGGTGCACCCTGGGCGCGGACAGTGTCCTTCCCCGAGGAGTGGGAAGAGATCCCCATTTTCCGGGGAATGTCACTGCCTGTGGCGAATATTCAGACGTGGTGGGGTCCAACCCGGACCAACGAGGCGTTTCTCCGCGTGACCCTCTGAAAAATGCAGGGCATGCCACAATAGCGGTAAGTGCCCTTTTTGAGGAGTGGCTGGAGAGGCGCCACGGCGCCCTCACTTTCCACCTGACGCAGGTCTTCACCGGACACGGTTGTTTCGGGAGGTTCCTGCACCTAATCGGGCGGGAGGAAACGCCTGGGTGTTACCACTGCGAGGATCGGCCGGAGGACACGGTGGAGCACACCGTAGAGCTCTGCTCCGCTTGGGCTGAGCACCGCCGTGTCCTCGTAGCGGCGATTGGCAGCGGCGACCTCTCGCGTCCGGCCCTGGTTGAATCCATGGTGCGGAGCGAGAGGGAATGGGAAGCCGTCGTCTCCTTCTACAAAGCAGTCTTGCTAGCAAAGGAGGTGGTGGAACGTGAGAGGGAGATGTTGAGGTTCCTCACGTCCCAGCCGCCGCGGGAGACGCCCCGGGAGTCGGGGGGCAACCAGTGGCCCCCGGCCACCGTAGGTGCGGGCTTGTGGACGGTGAGTAATGGGCTAGCTCACCGTCCGTCCGTCTTATGACGACAGGCCGTGCCGATGGCGCGTTCGTGTTCCACGCGCGCCTCAAGGAGATGTCAGCAATTCGGAAAGGGTCCGAGAGGGCCGATGCCTGCCAGGGCTGCGGGACTGTTCGAAAGAGATACCGTGGCCCTGGAACACAAAGGGCTAAGAAGGAACATGGATGGGTTTTAGTCAGTCAAGTCTGACACTCCCTTCCGCTCCGCCCAGAGCGGGTGGGGTCATTTGATGATTTCCCAAAAAAAAAGGCACGAAACCTCAAAATACCTTTTGAGGTAAGACATCTTCCTCGACAGATCAGGAAGACCCTTTGCACATAAATATTTGTATTGGTACAAGGTAAAAAAAAGTCTTTTTATCATAACTCAATTTCAAAGTTAGTATCAATTCTATCACGCCTGATGAATAAATATTTAATAATACATGAGATGAGTGTTATTAAGACGTTTTAAAAATATATCACGTCAAATCTTTCTTGGAAATCTGATGGCACAAATCAATTAAAACAAAGAAATTGTGACAAGAATTTCACTTAACTTTCTTTGTTATATTTTAAGTCGAGACCTTTTTATACCTGGTCTGTTTTATCTATGACTTATATTTCTTATTAATGTCTTTTTAACGTGCTGAAAATCATTATGAAGAAACAAATTAACGATATTAGGTATAAGGAAATACGCAGCTTGATATCGGTTTGGTCGTTGCTTAAATAAACGTAAAAAATGAAATACATTTTTTGCTTTGTTTTATTCCTTCAGGCTATAATCATTATCTCTGAATTTCGAAATAAAAGACACGATGCCAACCATGTTAATTGTTGAAAAACAGAAAACATGGCACAGTACCATATTTTCTGTTTTGTCGTCAAAGATTTATAAATAATAATATGTTTCTGGTTTATGCCTTATCTTTATGTACCACGAGGTTTAAAGGAAAATCTACTAATGATCTAAAAAGGATATATATACTATTTATTTTTAGTTTCAAAATCGCGAGAAATGTTTTGTACAGTGGCCATTTGGTATTTATTGAAGCAGTTTTAACAACTTGACATTTTATGAATACTTCAGAAATACTAGGCACAATATTTCAACGATATTTCTGTTAACAAGATGTTATGAATAAGGAAGAAAACCATTGTATTGAAAGTCATCGATACAGCTTTAAATATACCTACCAAACAATAAGAATCTATTTCCAGTTCAGGCTTTAAAAGCATTAAACTAAGTTGGCTCAACATGCCCTATATTTGTGGACGACAAAGGCGCACCTCCCACTGTGAGCACACAATGCAAGAAACAGTACAACTTCCCTTAATGAACACCGTTCAATGTTTATTTCGGCTCTTAGCTAAAAATATAACCCAGACTTCATACTAAATCCACAGTAAAGAAAGACTTTTTGGGATATTAAATTTAATTTTATGTGCGGCGTTAATGATCGCGTTAAAAAGCAGTAATATTTTTTCAGATGTCGTGTTTTTTTTTAATTTTATGAGTCGTTTAGGACACCTACAAAACGACCGTTTGTAAAATAAACATATTTTTGTGTCCTTTGTTATTAAGTTATAAACATATCGAAATGTTCCTTAATACACTCACCGGCACGGAATCTTGGCCAAGCGCGTATTTCGCGATAACAAGAGCTTTAAGTGTTTCCTATGATTATTTATTATGAAGGTTGGTCTAAAAAATGTTTACCTTTAGTTCAAGAGGGTAATTTATCATGTTTGAGTGCAATATGACGTTATTTTTAAGTTTTAGTTGAACCCGGTCATCTGAGCGACTAAGTTGCTGTTTTAAATTTGTGTTTTGTGAAAGTTTATTGTTAGGTTATGCAATTATTGTGATATCGTACTGTTAATTCAATAAGTAAAGGTGATTTAATTCCAATAAAAATGCCATTAACACCATCACAGGTTGCACAAGCTGTAGCATTGATCGAACAAGGGCTGACACAGCGAGAAATTGCTGTTATACTGAATGTACCACGTTCATCGATGCAGTATGCGCTGAAACGATACCAGGAGACAGGCCGCTACTCCCGCAGACCAGGCAGCGGAGGCGTCAGATGCACATCAGCCCGGGATGACCGCTTTATTGTCCTGGAAATTTTGAGAAACCGCTACCTCACCGCTGTTGAGATACGCCAGCGACTCCAGTTCACAAGAGGTGTCAATGTTAGTGAACGTACAGTGAGAAGACGAATGGAGGAAGTGAATTTAAAAGCTCGTAGACCAGCACGCGGCCCAGAACTTCTCAGAAGTCACCGAGTAGCTCGACTTCGATTCGCACGAGAACACGTCAACTGGACCCATGAGCAGTGGGCTCGAGTACTGTTCACAGATGAGTGTCGAATCGCTTTACGAGCTCCAGATGGTCGGGAGCGAGTGTGGAGAAGAAGAGGAGAGCGGTTTTTACCCATTACCACCACACAAACTGTTAGTTTTCATGGAGGCTCTATAATGGTTTGGGGAGGAATAAGTTCCGATGCACGTACGGAGTTAGTTATCGTCGATAACCGATTAACGGCAACACGATACATCGAGGAAATTCTTCAGGAACACGTGTTACCATATTCAGGGTTTATTGGGTCTGACGAATTCCTCCTAATGCACGATAACGCGCGCCCACACGTTGCACATTGCGTGGAGGAATACCTTACAGAGGTTGGTATTCAAAAATTGCAGTGGCCAGCTCGTAGTCCAGACTTAAATCCAATAGAGCGTATCTGGGACATGCTTAAAAGAAAAATAAAGTCCTCCTCCAACCCGCCTGAAACTCTGAACCAGCTTCGAAATGCAGCACTAACCGCTTGGGAAAGCATACCACAAGTTGAGATCAGAAACATCATCCAAAGTATGCCAGAACGAATGCAAGCTGTTATCGGGGCTAGGGGAGGAAACACCCGATATTAAAAAGCAAACACAACGAAGACTTTGTGGTTATTTTTCATTTTGTGTTCTTTTTAAATTGACAGTGTTAAAATCAATATTTTTGTGAAACTGCTTATTTTTTAAAAGATTACTGCTGGTGCATCATTTTTTCAATAACTGAGTTACAAAACCATAAAAAAACCCTAATTTAGTGCATAAACCCATAATATAGTGAAAATTAAATATTTAAATAGAAATTATCGGCATGTTATTGGTGGCCAAGTTTCCGTGACGGTGAGTGTAGTATGTTGTGCAGAGAAAATTGTGGTTTATGTTATCTCGCTACAACATATTAGTTACGTTTCTGTTACAAGTGGGCTTGTTATTAATATTGGGCTGCTCGGAGCCCAGTGCCGGCCACATTAACTTAAACACGCCACTAGCAGGGCTATTGCGTAGTCAGTTGACACTCAGGTGACAGTCCATAGTGATGATCACTTGGCTGATTGTTCATCAATTAACTGACAAAAGGTTAGTTTCGTACCTATTAGCTATGGCGATGATAATCACTTATCAATTATGACTTCATCGCCGGAGCAAGTCACCATAACGTACAATTACCTGAAATAACGTACAATACTTTATTATAAAGTACGGGTGGCAACCCTTGTCGGAACCCGCATCACAAGATAATCTTGTGGCGCGACTCCAACCTCTCGACTCTCAATGTGAACTTGGTCTTGCTTTTTATATACTCAACGACCTCTTCTGGCGTCGTGGTGTAATGTAGATGGGACACGTACTGCTGCGTCGGTGGAATAATGGGACAAAGCAACATGTTTGGACCTGTCAATGCGGTTCCGCAATGATTGCGAGTAGGATTCTTCTTCTTCTTTTCCACACGAATGAATCCCTCTTCATCGGCTTGTTACCGGTAACAACGAGCGCCGAACTTGCTCGGAGGGTTTTTACAAACATAAGTATCTTTTTTAATGAGTTTGTTATCACAAGTAAACACAAACTAATTCCACTAGATTTACAACTGCCAACATTCCATTTCAAGTGTCAGTTGTCATATAAACCGCTAAATACGAAATAACCCCTAAAATCAAGTATTGTAACGCTCAAAGGGCGCTACTTAACTTAGCCGCATAATAGTGGATAAAAAATAGAGTGGTCAAGTGCTGGGACGATGACCACCGGAAACGGTCTGTTAGTCACCGTAACTTTAAAGCCACTTAATGTGATACTCAATACCAAATGTTCTGAAATTTTCAGTTGTCAATAAAGTTCAGTGTACAACTGAAGCTTGATAATCACTGACTATCAAAAAGATAGACAATCGCCCTGCAGGTCACGTGTGCTACACAGACATCGACCCCTATACTCACTTCTAATTCACTAGCTGTCGACCCCTCTTTAGCCGGATGAACCGTCAAAGTACCATTTTAGACATTGAAGTACCAACTAACATCCGGAGCTCTGACATTTACATAAAAAATTAACTTTTTTAACGTCCTGTAATTTTTTAAGAGGGCTTTTTCATGAAAGATAAACCGGAGTTCAAAGTTTTTAAATTATTTTCGGTAATCCAAAAATTCCGCCATATAGAAATAAGAATTGATAGAAGAGGAAACAATTCACGTTAAAAGAACAACATGAACATTGGAGTTGAACAATTTGTAACAATAAACTGAAAGCTGACTGATGAAATTGAAGTTTTTATAAACAAAACGCTAGAGTAGTTTTACTCTAGTGATGAAACTATTTCCTGACATTTCCAAGGCCTCGTTTCACGTGAAATACGCTGTTTAGATAAGGAAAAAAGAAGGAAACAATTCTATTTCGTCTTAAGCTACAGCACTTGATGAAGAGATTTCCTGGCTACTCTCAAGTTGGAGCGGCGGCAAATAAGTTAAGGATGCTTAATCACGCCTCCGCACGCAACACTACAATAATTGAATTAAAACTACGACCACACTGATTAACGTTTTATTACTCTGGCTTTATAAACTATGTAGTAAAGTTTGATTCGTTATTGGTTAACTCATCATCACTCTTCTGCTGTAATCCTAATCAATAAATCGCAGGTCGGTATGTGAGGTTTACACAAATGTCTCCTTCTTCAACACCTGCTTAGTTCTCATCTCAGAACTAACCTCTTTCTAGGGGTATGTATCATTTATTACATTCACACAGTCTACCAATAATTTATTTCTTCGGATACTTTATATTAAATTCTGTACGTTTGCTTGTTCTTTCGCTTGATTATTTTTATTGATAATAAAAAAATAAACTAAATGTTATCGACTTTGATGCTTTGGAAAACGTCAATATTTTTGTTCATAAAAATATTAACAGTTCATGAAACGATGTTATGACCTATTTATCTGACACGGATTAAATGATTTATTTATTTTCTTGTTTACCTAAATCTAATTTATTTCTTGTTGAATCCTGTTTATGTAAAACTGCAGTCATCATAGCAAGACAGTGAATCATACAGAACATTGAATTTATACGTGTAATTCAGATTCTCTGTTGTCATGCATTTCAATTGCCTATTCTTCTCTGCTTTACAAAATAATCTTACAAATGAGTTAATTAAAGTTTAAGATCTGGGTATGGAGAATTAATTAATGGATTATCATCTACATAATGGCTATATGTAGAATAAACAAAGTCTCATTTTTCTTCATTCTACTTAGAAAATTATCGAATTCAATTTAGAGGTACCAAAGTATAATAACCTATTCGTAACCAAGCATCGGTCATACAAAACATTAAAATGTGTAGAAGAATTGATTATAAGGCAATATGTTACTCATTTCTTATAAATGCTGTGAACCCGTAGGTTAGGAACAGCGAACGAGTAGGTACTTCTTAATACCATAAAGTGATGAATGACTGGTATAAATTATTTTTATCGTTTGTGTGAGCAACGGGTACGGACTGAATATTGCCTTTGCATGCTGACTGCGTCTGGCTGCCATTCATTGTCCTACAGATTGGAAAATTTTTCAACATTTACAAATGTACTAAACTGTCCTAAACTTAGATCGACTAGATCTTAGTGCAAATAGCAAGAAAGTGGTTACAAAATTATGTAAAGTCCCTGATTCCTGTGCTAGGTGATAGACCTGCGTCACAAGAGCCAGTGCCCTCTCCCAGTAGCATATAAAACTATACTAAGGTACTTCTTGTCCCAGAAAGCGAATGCCGTCACTCGTGGAGGCTTATTTAATTCAATTAATTGCACCCAAACAAAGGGAATTGTTTCGGGACTGTAGAAAAAACTACGGCTTTCTATACCCATACGTTTTACTAAAAAGCCCGGTATCAATAACCGTTGACGTTTTACGCTACTAGGGTGCATAGTAGCGCATGAATGTTGTGAACGCCCAAATAATGTTATTCGTTTCAGTGCGGTATCGATACTGCGAATTCTTGCGACTTTCTTTTTAATTTGTTTAGCCGGCCATGTTAGTCGAACGGGTGAGCTTCGATATTAAATGCACCAGCGAATTCAGGAATGAGGTTTTGTATTATTAAAAATTGTGGTCAGTTTTCTGAAAATTAATAAGTAACGACGGCGAACAAAATACAAGAGCTATATTTTTTTTTCACAGTTTTCTCTACAACATTGTAAAGAGTAATGTTAAACGGCTCTTGATTGTTTTTTTTTACCGACGCAGCTCATCTTTTGGGTGTAATTGAACGTTAAAATATTTTTAAAAGGTTCTGATAGTTTTTATTTTTCATAGTAATGGAATACATTAACTCTTGAATGGCTATAAAATTGCTTGGATGTATCTACACATTTTGTTTGTACATTATCAAGTTGTCTCACTATAATTATATAGAGAAGCCAGGGCCGTCCTAAAGCTCGTTTGGTCAACGATATCGCATCAAAGTTGCGGGAAACACCTGGACATGGGACGCGCAAAACCACGAAGTGTGGCAAAATTATGGGAAGGCCTAAATCCAGCAGTATTAGGTGATACCAGGCTGATATGATGCTAATGATGACATGTTTAATGTGATGGCCACCGTTTTCAAAGAGTTCCGTATTTATACAACAACTTCAATATGATCGGCATAAGTTTTTTAGTGGCTTAAACAAATCCAATACTATTTTCTTCTTCTTAGTCGTTCACTCTTGACAGAGTGGCCGTGATCATAGGGGGTTGCCCGCAACTGCGGTCGCTGCCTTCGCGATCTTTTTGTACCGGTCTCGATTGGCTGCACATTCTGCCACACAGATGTTGTTATCGACAGATTTAATGGAGTCTGTCCATCGGGTTCGTGATCGACAACGTGGTCTCGTGCCTACGACTCTACTCTACCCTGAATCACCAAACGCTCCATGGAATCATTGTTGCGTAATGTGTCCAAAGAGGATTCGTATTTGCATAAGTGACGAGTCTTTGAAAATGAGTTTAATGAGTTCTTTGAGTTTTGATAAGTTGTTCGATGAGCGGTTCAGTACAAAGCAATTTTGACTTTTCCAGAAAAGAGAAGTTTCATGATGTTGATAACACTATAATTAAATAAATGGAAAATTGAAATTCACCAGTAAATGACTGAGAAATCGATTATTTAAGTCAAACTAACATACACAGTATTTGTTTTATTTTTTTCTAAAAATCGACTTGTGTTAGTGTTGAATTCTTATTTATATTATTTTTAAAAAATGGAAACTTCTCCATTGTTACCGCAGATAGAATGCCACTGTTTGAACCCGCTAGTTAATATAGTAACCTGAAATCGGGAGTCTTGTCAGGTTGATGACCGGTAGCCTCATTTTAAATGTAATAAGCAAAATGCGATCGTACCTCTGCCAACCCTTTCGGCAACACAGGCGTGATGTTATGTCTATGTTGTGATACAGGCAGGTAGTTACCCACCCTCATCAAGAAGGGGTTGTATGACCAAATTGTAAGTAACATTCCTCATCATCGTACACAGCTCGATTTCACACCGACCCACCGTCGACCGGTGAGACATATACTGCTGGGTACATGCCTCTCTTTGTTTGTGCAAATCTCCACTTTCAATAGCGGTACTATATACTTATTTAGTTACATTTTACAAAAAACTAGTTTTGCTTGAAAATTATATGAAACTTTCAGGTCTGCAAAATAAAAATCACAACGAATTTATAAATTCCCCTGTCTATTGGTGAAAAATAATATTATGGCGTTCTCTATTTAAAAATAAGATGTGTATCGCTATGTAATTGGAAGCCAAGTTGGCAGATTAATCATTAACACGCACGTACCGTCGGAAAAATGAAATTACTAATGGACAAAACTATGCATGCGAAATTAAAAAGTTTCGGCTTAATTCGCTAAGAGCCCTTGACCTTGCAGTTTTCAGCGAAGTGTCTCTTAACTGCACTAAGAGAAGCTGGCTGGGTAACTACTAAATGACCTAATCTCTTTAAATAATATTAGCAAAGATACAGGCCGTAACGTAGAATTTATTAAACAATTCAATTCACTACGAGATTTAGGACTCTTGAAGATAGATATGTACTCCTCATGTTCGTATTTTCTATGAAAAAACGGGACTATAGCCATTTTCCAAACTTTCCACGGTACATTTCAGTCTAAGAAAACACGGCTATAAAGCATTTGGCGAATGCTTCGACAAAGTTTCATAACACAACTGGAAGGGAAATCTTAACAACATGCCAACTAAGGATGAAAGAGATTAATAGACCTGAACAACTGCGGTCGCCAGTTTCCACTCCGCTTTGTTATGATAAGGGACGAAATGAGGAATTTAAGTTCTAGTAAGATACTTTAGAAGTGTTAAGTTCGCGTGGAAATTTTGATGGGTTTTAGGGGTATGAAAAATAGATGTTGGCCGATTCTCAGACCTACCCGATATGCACACGAAATTTCATACAAATCGGTTCAGCTGTTTCAAAGAAGTTTGTTAACAAACACCGCGACACGAGAATTTTATATATTAGAAGTTGTTTGTTTTCACGTGAAGCCTTAACGCAAAATGACATATAAATTGTCAAGTTTGACACGTGAAACTTATACTGACATTGGTTTTTTCAAGCAGATTTCAATTATTGTTTCCCATTTATCGTCTCCATATTTATTTTAAATGTCTTTGCTACTGACCAATTTTAGCCCCCGCGCTTGTAAAAGGATTGATTCACAGGTTCACAATGGCTCAAAGATTGTATGCAATAACACTTATATTACCAATTTAATCATACACGGCAGTTTAAATAATCTATGTACTAAATTATAAAGTCATGTTTTGTACATCTTAATAACGTGCAAATTGTAAAATAAACAGCGAAACAAATCTTCCGCACAATGTGATACTTTTGTAACAAAATTAACACATACACCCAAATGTAATTATGATCTAAATAGGATGTAAGTATGTGTGCCGTATTTAGTAATTGATGTTGATTCATTTCAAAACCAATACATTTTATTTTATAAGTTTTCAGCGTTACTGTAAATTATGGTTTTAATCTAAGGGACATGACTATTAAGACTATATTGCCCTTTCATATACTCAAAATGCTAAATTACCGTAAAAAGATAAAGACTAGTCGTGCTAGGTATATTTTTTCTACTTGATTTACTGCAATAAACGGTCGGACGAGAGACCTAGCGGAGGCCGGATTTACGGACCTTTATTAAACTGCCTTATCTAAAGCCTTATCACCTAGTAACTTTTACTTCAATGAAAGAACTTGCCTAGTGTCCATTGCGAAGAGCGTCGAGGCCACAATTTGGAGCAGGATGGTGGCTGTTGATAACGCCAGTTTTCTTTGTTCTTGGTTCACTAAAGCCTCGTTGGCTGACTGTGCTAACACACTCGACACACAGCGAGTGCACAGCTCGACACCGCCTTACAGCTTGTTTGCAGAACGATTAGCACGATGGTCCCCGCTCCCAAAGTTGACATTGCGCACTTACAGATTTTTTAACCTTCACGTAGAAATTACTTCTGTAAACTTTGGTTGATATTTGGTATCTCTTCACTTTGATTTACACGTCTGTGATCACTAAACACAATACAACTTATTTATTTTCACATATTATTTTACTGAAATCACAACACTTCCAACTCCTAATGAGAATTATTACAATAAATAAGTAAATATCTATTACTACTATAATTTCGTATTTATATCACAATAGTTTAAAACAGATTAATACTGATATTTATCTTGAAATACTAGAAGAGAAAACCTAACTATGCTGAATTTAATGAAAAAATATTTTAAATTAGTCCGCTACTAGTGTTTTACTTTTATAACGTCACCAAAAATTGTGAGTAAGTATTTACAAAATTTCCTTGAACAAAAACAGTCGCGGCGAAAAAACACGCAAGGGAAAGTTTCAGCGGTTGGCAGCGGAAGCGGCGCGCCGCGTCGCGTATCAGAAGGCGAATGGGCAACGCTGTAGGCGGCCGCGACGCATTCTACTACACAATGCCGCGACATGAGGCACCCCTGACTAGCGCTGAAAATGTTATTAGTCAACTTAGCCGTGTGGACATATTCATTAACTCGAGTAAACGCAGATAGCACCCACAATGATTTTACTACTAAATTTAATATAGCGGGACGTATAAATGTGTGGATTTAAAATGCACTGTACCTACTAACTGTTTTTTTTTTTACCCGGAACAATGCTGTGCTATTCGAGCCAAAGGTTGACTGCTACAGAATGCATTGTGGCATTAAGGTCACCTCTTTAATCTCGTATATTATGTTGTTTTTGGATGAGTAATAGGCACATACAACAGCTATTTTGCAAACCTACGCCCTTAGTCCTTCACTTATCAGCCTATGCCTATTTTTTATTACTTTACTCCAGACACAACTTGTCCAAAGTTGTGTTCTGACTAATAAAATCCGGAGTTTTCTTTAAGAAAATACACATACAAGATATTACACCGTGGTCATCGCGCAAAAAGGTATTAGGAATCTATAAACACACTTCTACATCTTGCAACAGAGAAAAACGAATGTATTTCATTCACAATTAAATTGTATAAGCTAGGACAATAAAGGTATAAGTCGTTACTAGTCGAGGTTACCTTAGAACTTTAAAATTAAATTGTCCCACAGGACGATACCCAGTCCGGTTAGTTTGATGTATCAGAGAACTTTGACAGTAGTTTGACATTTGGCTTTTTATCTCAAGTAAACAGAACTATTGACCTTGTTAACGTCCATGGTAGAACATATGAGTAGGCTTTCAGCTTGGCCATGATATCTTGAAATTGGCTATTTTGTTTCTTATCTTCAACTCTTTTGCAAATTTTATAGCCATCGTCAAAAAAGTAGAGACTAACAGACTACAATCCTTTCACTGATATTTTACTGCTAGCTATTAACTTGGTTAACCTCAAGTTTGAGTGACTCCTGTAGAACATATTTTTCATACAAACTTCAGGTTACCCTTCTTCTAAATTATTAGAACAACTAACACTTACTACAACTACTTCAACTTTAACAATTACTTTAGTAAATACTTAAGTTTAAGTAAAGTAATTACTTAAGTTTAAGTAAAGTAATTACTTAAGTTTAGGTAATTAGTTATGCAACCATTTTATACAATAGATAAGAATTTGAACGAACCAAGAACCGTCAAAGAAAGCAAAACTTAGAATTCCAACTTTTGCAGTTCCAAATTCAATTACTAAACTACAGAATAAAATCGTATCCGAAGTAATTACTTTCACTTAAGTAATTACTTTCACTTAAGTAATCACTTTGACTTATTTATCGACACTGGTGTAAGTATTCAAAATCTTATTGACAAATGGAGTGTTTGAAAAAGTGCATTAACTGTTCTGTTTCTTTAAAACAGTCCGTTCTTACCAATTATTTTGACGCTGACTGTACAAGATGATCCTGAATTCTGCCAGAGGTGATTTTAAAGTTTATGGTCGATTTCGTGCAGACGGATAATAAAGTCCCGTCGTACTTTTCAGATTTATACATTTGCGATAGTGGCATAAATGAAATGAAAAGAATATTTTTGTGAATAGCTTTGTCATTTATTGGCCTCTTCTCTTTTTTATCTAAGCTTAAGGACATAAAAGAGATTTGATTATGTTGACTAAATAAAGCATTGAAGTCCATAAATGCTAGTTTTGTCGATATAAACAAGCGTCGCTAAGTCGCAGCATCAATCATGTAGGTATATACATACGGGCAATGTGATTAACTGGGCATTATTAATAATGCCCAAGAACGATGGGCAAAGTGATTAATAATGGCCGGTAATAAGTCAGTGTTTGAGATAGCTTTAATTTATCACTTGGACCGGGCAGTATGAATAATTCCCTACTTGTAGCCGGGCAATTGGGGTAGGTTAGGTTAGGTTATGTTTTGTTAACTTTTCATGAAAATTTTGTAAGTTTAATTTCATTTAATAAACAAAAACACTACAGTTCACCAATTTTATTACTTTGCCCAAGATAGGGTGGGCATTATTCATAATGGCCGGGAATAGTGATTAATCATGCTGTTTTAATCACATTTCCCAATTGAGTCGGGCATTATGAATACAGACCGGCCATTATTAATAGTGCCCGGACTTATCAAATTGCCCGTAACATATACATACATTAGTTCTTGCCGGGGATGGCAGGAGTTTTCTAGTTCATGTTTGCAAGGCTTCATTGATATTGATAGAAAGGATTTCGAATACAAAAGTCAAAGTAATCTTCTAAATCCATCTAATGCCTGGATCAACTTTGTAATTTAGGATTGTTACTTTCACTAAGACGTAGCTTCCACAAGTTTTTGTCCCCACACATAAAAACTATTACTGTTACAAGTTTAAACCGCGTTTCTTGTGTAGTTCTTTCTTCTTGAATTAGGTTGTTCAGGTTAATGGATCTTTTACTTTACTTCTTCAGTTGCCGAAAAGTAGCTTAGCTTTGTACCATAGTTACGTGAGTTCAATAAAAGACGATTTAAGTCTTTCGTATTTATTGTTTCTTAGTCAATTTAATTCTCAGGCAGTCTTTTTCGCAGATTATCAAGATTACAGTGAGACATAGACAGTTAATTACGGTGGATTTTGGGATGCTTATGTTTAATTAAGTACGTTGATGAGGATAAAGTCCCCTCCCCCCAACCTACGGAGCTCAGCAAGTGATCCCGAAAAAATATTGAAACACGTAATCACAAAAAATCTTTTCTCTCTCTATGGGTTTTTACTTTTTTCCGCCCGATAGGCTACGACGAAGGAAGAAAATTAATTTTCAACCCAATTTCTCACTTCTCACTATTATTCTGATTAATTTTACAACGGGGTTCAAGACAGTTAAGGCAATTCCTTAGGGAGGTCTACCGTTCATTCAACAACAGTAAAAGTGATTATCATGCAAATAGAATTACGACAGCTTATTCTTCCACAAATCTTTTTAAATCTGATACTAGGAACTTTCGCTTGAAACAAATATTCATTTAGAAGTATTCCATTTTGCAGTGTTTCATTTTGCAGTGTTCCATTTTGCAGTGTTCCATTTTGCAGTGTTCCATTTTGCAGTTTATCAAACTCGGTTTGTGACAAATTGATTGGTTAGGATAGGTTAGAACTGCGACACTTCGATGGACGAGGAGGGGCAGTGATGCGTATGTTGCCGCGGCAACAGCTGGCAAATGGCGACAGCTAAACTTTACCGTGTTCAATTTGCTCAGATTCTACATTGTGAAAAGTTTTGAAACACATTTTTGTTAAAAGTAGAGAAAAGTACTTTGGCTGAGTTTTGTTGCGATGCACTTTTACAGTTTAACAATCATAATATAACGCTTGATTTTCTCAAAAGGGTTTTGAAATGTGTAGCCAGTAATCTGTCATTAATAGGTCTAGTTCCATCTAGTGATGGTGGAACATATCGCCATTACCTATAATCATAAATCCAGACTGCGGGTTTCTACTGAGACATTATTAAACCATAAGCTAGTATATATAACTATTTATTTACAAAAAGATACTTGCAAAGACATAGCACAGGCCCAGCACTGGGACTGTATAGGCTTATAAAAATCTATTAACGTTTAAAAAAATAAACAACTATCCTAAAAACAAACTAAAATATGTTATCGAAGAACTGTTCCACATCGCTGCCACCTTATAATAACTAAGTACCTACATAACTACCCTCTCGTCTTAGTTTATTTATTTCTGATATTGCGCCGTAATTTTCGTCACCACTTTACCACCGCAGAAAAACCGCGTACGGCGGCGCACAACTCAGCGCTAACGTTCACCAGCGCCTACCGGTCAGAGTAAGACAGAAACGCTTCATAAAAATAAACATCATCCTCAGCCTATAATGTTCCCACTGCTGAGACACAGGCCTCCTCTCTATGAGAGGGAGTGGGCTGTAATCCACCACGCGGGCCCAGTGCGGGTTGGTAGATGTCACATGTCTTCGAATTTTTAGTTCTAGGACATGCCGGTTTCCTCACGATGTTTTCCATCACCGTTTTTGAGGGCAGCGGTGATGAAATAAATTACACAAAGTAATGCGCCTGCCTGGGTTCGAACCCACGGCTTACTGCTCGTAAGTTGGGGCTGCCACCACTGGGCCGCCGCTGCTCTTCAAAAATAAACATACATTTTGACTTATAGACGGTCAGTTTCAGAAGGGAACCTGCCTCACTAATTAACGTTATCATACCAGTAACACGAAGAAAGAGAAGGAGTTTATAAGTTTGACGAATATTTGATTAACTTAAGTGGCAATAGGAGATATTGCTCGTAAAACAATGATGATTGAGATGACCTCTGGGACAAGAGATCGCGTACCGGAACGCGCACCGTGTGTCCCCCACTCACTTGATCGACGATCTAGTAAACGCCCTGAGATTTTGAAAGTTGCGGGTAGACAAGGACCGGTCGGTGTGAAGTTGCTTGGGAGCCGTCTACCAGCGATCGTGTTTTAAGTAATTTAATGAAAATATAGTGTCTAAAAATTTCAAGATACTGTTCTACATCCTAAATCAGATGTGGCTGTTCTGATGATACAGGTGGACACACTGAAAATACAAACTTCTACAAAAAAAAAATCTGATGGCTGTTTCACAGTGAAAAAAAAAAAACTTAAAACATTACAAAAAATGCCGTTTCGAAAATAAATCCTGAAATCATTAGTCATCGTAATACAGCTCTCCGTTTAACATTCATCATTTTCATAATTTCAGCACAAAAGACGTCCACTGCTGGACAAAGGCCTCCCCCAAGTGTGGCCACATTGACATTTTGGGGGGTTTTGCCACCAAAATGTAAATGTATGTTAGACTGTAAGGTATATATCTATGGACCAAAGTTGCCTGAAAATAAATGTATGTTGTTGTTGTTGTTGTTATAATCGCCACGCTTGGCAGTCGGGTTGGCGATCGCAATACGGTTGTTGCAAAAGCACAGAGAACGCTGCTGCCCATTCTCTGGCAAATCCTTTAGTCGCCTCTTACGACACCCACGGGAAGATATAGGATGGTGCTATTCTTTACGTCCGACACCATACAGAGCCGTTTAACATTACAGTATCTAAAAATAATATTCATTAAAGTCCAGTTATATGAAGTTGCTCTCAGCTCACTTTATAAAGGGCTATTTGAGGTGGATCTCGCGTTACACCATTTATTACTTCGCTTGCATGAGCCTTCCACCTCATCCTCATTCCTGTTTCCTACAACAAGTGTAGCTGCATATGAGAATAACCACTTTCTTTTTGTTATTGTTCGATTATCAATGACGCCTTTTACTTATAATTGACTAGCGACCCATCCCTACTTCTGCTGTTTTTAGGATTTGGAGATTTCTTTACAAAGTTAGTTAACACGTGGTCTGCCAGACAATAGACATAATTGAAAATGTATTGTTTGAGGTCATCGGTAACCGGAGCGGCAGTGAAGGTGTAACGAAATTATTTTTATACACAAACTTCCGGAAAAAACAGCATCGAAATCCCTTGCGGAGTTTACAAGAACAACATGGTAACACAGACAAACACGAAAAGCTACTTGAATTTATAATGATATTATTTTTGGGTAGTTACTAAATTAACGCTTTGTTTTTGATAAGTCTAGTCGAACAATAAATATCTAAAAAAAGTCATTATATCCATTGATATAGCATGTTCTTATCACTATAATCAGATACCTATAATGATCTCTACGTAGCCCTTTAATCTTTACTTTTCCATTCATCAAATGCTCTGGACTCCAGACTCTGACTAACCAGTCTTACTTTTAAATTCAAGCATTGTATTATTATATGGCGTGTTTTTCTAAAAGTCCTTCTGGAACCGACCAGGCATCGTCCAAAAATGTATGGACATTTATCCTCTGGAAAACTTTCGCCTACTAGCCTACTATAAAATGTAGGTAAAATAATACTAACATATTCTGCCTTCGATATCAATAGGTAAATACTCAACAACACGTGAATAAATTAATGGAAGTTGACGTCGCCGTCCGCTCCCAAATCTATACAAAGCCTTCGAAGACGAGAGCTTTGTCTTGCGTTTCATTGTAATAATTTAATCTTGTCTAGCAAAGGGGCCCTATTGACATACGTGGGACACTCAGAAAGTTTTGCGAAACTAAACAAAATTGTTCTATACGTACATATATTTTTATTAAATCTTTTCAAAGTACTTTCCACCAGCCTCTATACAAAGATTCATGCGCCTAAACCAGTTTTCAAAACACTTTTTCCAGTCCGCCGCAGACACCTCGTTTACAGCCTGCTCGAACCCAGCCAGCGCATCTTCCGGCGACGAAAATTGTATCCCTTTGAGCTGATTTTTTATTTTTGGGAATAAAAAGAAGTCACACGGTGCTAGATCAGGGCTGTAAGGAGGGTGACCCAGGAGTTTGACTGGCGTGCTGTCCAGGAAGTCCCTCGTTTTGAGTGCGGTGTGCGCAGGTGCATTGTCGTGGTGGAGCAGTAGCCCGCGGAGCCCTGTGTTTGGTCGCTTGTTGCTTATAACAGAGAAAACTTCTGGCAAACATTTGGAAGTATACCATTCGGCATTAATGCTTCTTTGATCCCGTAAGGGAATTGATACCAAGTGGCCAGTCAAATTAAAAAAGCTAGCGATCAAAATCTTACCCCCGCTTCTAGATCGCTTCACTTTGGTAGGCGTTGGCTCATTTTGAAACACCCAAACAGTCGACTGGCGCTTGGTTTCTGGGTCGTATTGATAAATCCAGGACTCATCACCTGTAACGATGTCGTAAACACGCCGAGACGAGCCTGCTTCAAATTTGTTAAGCATATCACGGCACCATTCCACCCGGGCCTGCTTCTGAGCATCGGTGAGGTTGTGCGGCACCCAGCGTGATACTATCCTCCTCACGCGAAGATGGCTGTGTAGAATCTCGTGAACGCTTCCCGATCCAATCTTCAATATGTGTTGAATCTCCTGATATGTAATTCGCCTATTGTCTTGGATTAAATTTTTCACTGCTAGCACGTTTTCTTCGGTAACAGCCGTCAAAGGGCGACCGCTTCTTTCGTCATCCCCCAAAGTTGGTCGACCGCGCTTGAATTCGTTATACCAACGATACACGGTTGCCTTGGAAGGGCCTTCATCCATGAATGCCATTTGAAGTCTATCGTACGATTCATCCGGTTTCAGGCGACACTTGAAATCGTATAAAATCATAGCTCTAAAATGTTCCCGGCGCAGATCCATATTTCAGTGAGACACAATACTTTGAATTAACTCGCAAAAAATGTGGAGGGAAATTTTGAAATTGGAACTTACTTATTTTTACTTATAAATAATCATATTTTCGAAAAACATAATAACTGGCCAGTCTCCCATATATAAAAACTTTTTTTCGCAATACTTTCTGAGGGGCCTGGTACGTTCATTTGTGTAATAATAATCCCATTAGGGTCTCAATATTAAGTGTCTGAATGGAACCGTAATTGTTGTTATAGAGGTGGAAGCGGTAGAGGGATGCTTTGTCTGTTTTGAAAACAAATATTAAGAGAAATCGCTTGATCGACTGTTTATAAGGAAGGTTTGTAGGTTCGAATAATTTATATACCCTGCATACAAATAAACTTATTTTCAAACTTCTAGTCCACACTTGTTTTTATTTGGTTGTATTTAGATAATTCAAGGATAGCATACGTCAGCAGCAGATTGATCTACTATTAGTTTGGCAGGAGCGCGTGGTCGCCAACCACCCGGAAAGAATGACGAGGATCCGTAATTTCAAATTGACCGCATAACCATATTTTGAACTCTGTTAGGTAGTCGAAAAAGGAATTACTGTGTGAACTAGACACATAACGTAGACCAACTTCATAAGGTCAAACAGCCTTCGTTGTCCTTAGGGAGTCCACGATGTAATATCAACGTTGCGTTTGAATCTCAAAGAGTTGACAAAATTATATTTTCCATCTGAACTTCATACATTACAAAACATTGAAATGTGTTTATATATTTCAAAATGTCATGAAAATTAAGTTATTTATTTTATCAACATACTCATCATACTGTTTGGGTATCGAAGACCCTTCAAATTATATTAAACTTGTTATTTATGTAGTGTAATCTACATAAATATTTGTTATATAAGCCGTCAGAGTAAGTTTATGTGTGTTGTCGCTCGTCCATTTCTCCATGTCATAATGTTTATGGGTTCAAGGGCTTGGACCTTCGAAGTCGTCAAGTAAGGGTCGACACTATAATGTGATTAGAGTTAATGTAGTTTAAGGGGTCATAAAGAACGGCAGTTAACACTTAATAGTTAATACAATAAGTAGCAGTGTACGCCCATCGCGTCGCATGGTTGTGAATAGTAGTCATTGAGAGGCCCATGTTCAGCTGTGGACGATTACGGGGTGCTAATAAAACATTATGACTGACAGAATTATTGTATCAGTGCTTAGACCTACAATGATTGAACTTCTGTTGTGACTGTCTGTCTGCGTAAATGACAGCTTATAAAAAGCACAAAACACACACAACAACAATAAAGATAAGTTCTAGTAGTTGCATGTCCACAAACAAATATAGTATGAGTAGACATTTAACTGATTAATGTACTTGGTAGGTAAGAAAGTATTTTTTGAAATTCAACCTACTAAAGGGCGAGTTGATGTTTGTACGCAGTTGAAGTCGCGGTTATCAGGTAGATGTAAGGCTAGATACCTACTTGTTGTTGCATGTAGCTGCGTTGCATAATAATTGTGAAATTAATTGCAACAATTGGCGCCATTCAATATATGCGCACATAACGTATTGCTGTTGCTTAGTCATCATTAGTTTAGTTTGTCGTTCCCATGTACTTCAGGAACTAATGCGAAAGAATATTTCCCCGAGAGTTATTATATTAAATAGCTAGTTTTAGTTCCATAAGTGTAAAGCAGGAGTGTACCTAAATCTGGCTGCCTCAAAATACGTCATATCTGTGGAGGGAAAGTACCTTAAAATATCTTTGACAGATAGCATAAATACTAACACAGGATTGTAAGGCCAACCAAATCTCGTGCAATAAAAAATATCCTATCACCTGTATACGATTAAAGAGATAGACATAGATATAATAAAGGATAGGAAATAATGTTTTGTTCGATAAACGCATTGCCGGATTGCAATATTTCAGATAATTATTATCAATGTTTTAGAAATAAAAATCGTTTATTTGCCAGAAGGCGACGCGGTAGACCTCACAGGAGATGGCGGGACGAGCTAGACAGAACCAACGACCAGTGGTCCACATTGGCCCTAGATCGAAGGAATTGGAAGTCATGGGGAGAGGCCTTTGCCCAGCAGTGGGATGATATAGGCTAACAGTAACAGTATTTGCCAACAATGTAGGTATGCAGAATATGATGGTCATTTTGATGAGCGTCCCGATACATTTTGCCTTACGGCATGCAAAATTATCAATTGTCAATAAATTGAATTGAAAAGTGGCAGGAAAAATCAAATACAAAATGTCAATAAATTAGACAATAGCAGAAAAATCAAGTACTTACAAATATAAAAGAATTAAATTTAAAAAAAAATGCAGAAGAATCAAATACCAATGTCAATAAGTTAAATTAAAGAATGGCAGAAAAATCAAACACAAATGTCAATAAAATAAATTAAATATCTCAATGAATTAAACTACAGAATGACAACAAGTTAAGTTTTAAAATGTCAGTTTTCAATTAATAAATTTAATAAAAAATGTCGAAAAATTGGCAAAAAAAAAAAACATTAGAATTTCAATAAAAAGTAAAGATGATGAGATGAATGAAATGTCACTAAATTAAATCACACGGAAGCAGCACACACCCTATTAACAAAAAGTTTTGTTATTAACAAATAGTAACACTTGTCCAGTAGCAATTTTGTTAACATTTTTTTTTAAACTTTGTTGGGTTGGTTTAGTCGTTTGATTTTTGCCAAAACACACGCTTTTACATTTCTTTACATTTAGTCATATCTTAAAGAGCATCAAAATATATTAGGAGAGTGGAAGATTTAATAGCTATAAATTTGGGTGATCTCCTAGTAAAAATTACAAAATAAATGTTTGATGTTTAATTGGTTTTTCAATTCATTGAACAATTCTTTGTCCCCAATTCCGGTTTGGTTCCGTCGTTCGTCCTACTGCACGTGGACAGCGGACGCAATCAATTCAGCTAACTGGTTAATTGTGTATCACTAATAAAATACAAAACAGCGCAATCCAATATGTTGCCAAAACGAAGTTATTTTTATTTTTGTAAAGCAAGGATTTGTTTCGTAAACGGTTTTGCACCCAAATCTAAACTGTAAGGAAAACATACTGTTTTTTTTTTGTGAATGGCATCTCGCACTTCAACCCGGTTGTCGTCTTCTTAACCGGACTATCCTGTGGGTGCCTTAAGAGTAAGGCCTCCAGCCAGAGCACAAAAACTTACAAACTAAGCGACTACACGCTAAGGGCACCCCCTGTGGGGTACGAGCCTCGGCTTAGGGCGTCGCTGGGAGAGGACTGCATGGGGACAGGCTGGATCTGAATGATATCATTATTTAGGGGCTGATTTAAAACTACTAGCAGAGCATCGGCATCGGCTGGCTCGAGCGAGGGACGGGGAGGGGAAAACATACTGTACTTGAAACTTGGTATTTAGACATTCAGACACAAGCCAACATAAACTCACGCTTTTTTCCTTGAGGGTAGGCAGAAACCACAATACGCCACCTGCTACGATCCTTGCACATTCTGTTACTTTCAAATTAATGTGCCAGAGCCAGATCATTCTATACAAAAACAACAGAACCAGAACCCGAATGCAAAAGCAAATATTTTTCTTCTAATACCTTGCAGTTTCCCAATTCATTCAACCTTTTTTTACTGTTGCGGTATAGTTAGTGTTTAGATTATTTCTTTCAATTGCCTTATTTACGAGAAAAACAACTTCACATGGATTATTATTAATAGACTATGCACGTAAGGGATTAAATAATAGCTTATGTCACGAGCGCTATTTTGAATTCTGAACATAGCGATGGTTTCAAGAAGTCCCAAGCACAGCGAGGGACCTCTTTGTCTAGAATCCTGACAGCAGTGAGGGATTAAAATCGCTCAAGACGAAGACACACTGAAGAAGCGTACTCTACTTTTCACAATACTGCGAGGAAATAAAAACCAATTCCATTTTCAAATTATGGTGCCCCGCACCAATATTCTACCGTGGGGGTACACACCGCAGCAGCCGATCTTCTGCTGCGATGACTTAGAAATAGCTTTGGGTGAGTCAATTATTCAATCATTTTGGACTTGACCAGTTGCAGAAATCATGATTATTAATTGTAAAAAAAAAAAACTTATTTAACAAAACACTATTATAAAATAAAGGAAAGTTGCATTAATCTAATTACAAAGCCTTGGCAAATAATATCGAAAAAAATAACATCGTGTAGTGCCCAGCGCACATGATGGAAGGTGTACCATTGTTTGTGAAGACACGCCGCTTACACATACACATTTGAGATCTGAGCCGTGCATGAACCCCCATATGTAGATTTTTTCTTTGCTACGGCCAACTTGGGTTCGGAATCATTATACAGATTTCCAAATCAGCCACGGTAACGCATGCCCATGAAGGCTTTCAGACGGCTCTATGAAACCGTTAGAGAGTTTTAGCAGCTACCGCCAGTTATCATATCTTACTGTGCTATTAGCTGGACTAGCTAGGTCAACACACTTCAATCACTTAACTACTACTAAACTTCGTCATAGAGGATGTTGCAGCATTATCACGCTGTTTTCGGCTGAATAAAAACTATTCTGTTCGTGTAAGTCGACCTCATTTCTAATCAATTTACTTTTTCTTACTTCGGTTCAAATTTAAAAATATGACGATTCCATGGATGTGACAGAGGAAAATTTTTCTCAGATGGACGACAAATCTTTGGAAATAACAGACATATTATTCCGTTTCGTAATTTAATTGATAAAGTAAAAAAGGACCTAAGAAAGATAAATTTTGTAGTGCTGTACTGTATAGTCGGTTATCAGTGATTTCACCAAGAACCGATTCGCTCAGAATCGGTTCTAGGACTTTTATCCTAGCTAAGATCTAGTGACCCATATACTTTCGGCGCCGCGACTCAAGGCCGACCAGGGGTCGGGAGACGCGTACTGGCGGTTGGCTCCGAGGCTTGCCGCCTGAGACCCGGAGCAACAGCGAAGATCCGATTTCGAGCGAGGATCCGGACCTTCAGGGAACAAATTTTGTTTTAATCCTTTTTTTTAAATCTTTAGCAATAGTATAGTTTCTCTTTTTTTTTTTTTTGTTGTACAATCATTTAATTTATTTAAACCCTATTCGTGTCAAAAGGTCGCGCAATGTATTTTTTCCGGTGTAATATTTAAACTCGTATACATTTTGATCGCGCCTAGGGCTGAGTAGGCGTTGCAACCCCTTTCTCACCTTGTTTTAATTTTCAAAATTACAGATTTTATACAATTCTGAACAACCCATTTCGCTGCTTTACATAAAATTATATTACATGTCGTCCATCTGAGAAAAATTTTCCTCTGTCACATCCATGGAATCGTCATATTTTTAAATTTGAACCGAAGTAAGAAAAAGTAAATTGATTAGAAATGAGGTCGACTTACACGAACAGAATAGTTTTTATTCAGCCGAAAACAGCGTGATAATGCTGTAACGCCTACTCAGCCCTAGGCGCGATCAAAATGTATACGAGTTTAAATATTACACCGGAAAAAATACATTGCGCGACCTTTTGACACGAATAGGGTTTAAATAAATTAAATGATTGTACAACAAAAAAAAAAAAAAAAGAGAAACTATACTAATGCTAAAGATTTAAAAAAAGGATTAAAACAAAATTTGTTCCCTGAAGGTCCAGATCCTCGCTCGAAATCGGATCTTCGCTGTTGCTCCGGGTCTCAGGCGGCAAGCCTCGGAGCCAACCGCCAGTACGCGTCTCCCGACCCCTGGTCGGCCTTGAGTCGCGGCGCCGAAAGTATATGGGTCACTAGATCTTAGCTAGGATAAAAGTCCTAGAACCGATTCTGAGCGAATCGGTTCTTGGTGAAATCACTGATAACCGACTATACAGTACAGCACTACAAAATTTATCTTTCTTAGGTCCTTTTTTACTTTATCAATTAAATTACGAAACGGAATAATATGTCTGTTATTTCCAAAGATTTGTCGTCCATCTGAGAAAAATTTTCCTCTCTGTACTGTATAATCGGTTCTTGGTGAAATCACTGATAACCGACTATACAGTACAGCACTACAAAATTTATCTTTCTTAGGTCCTTTTTTACTTTATCAATTAAATTACGAAACGGAATAATATGTCTGTTATTTCCAAAGATTTGTCGTCCATCTGAGAAAAATTTTCCTCTGTCACATCCATGGAATCGTCATATTTTTAAATTTGAACCGAAGTAAGAAAAAGTAAATTGATTAGAAATGAGGTCGACTTACACGAACAGAATAGTTTTTATTCAGCCGAAAACAGCGTGATAATGCTGCAATACCCTCTTTCTAAGAAAAAAAGGACGTAAGTACGAGTGAGAAAGAAGAAAAAAAAACTGGATCAGGCAAAAACAAAAAAAACAGGCATCATATCTGAATCAAACGATATCGAAGTGCAACAAATACTGAATAAACACGGAGGCCACCATATCTAAACGTTATCCGCGCGAACTCGCGATATCTCAATTACATCTATGGAGAATATGAAAGAAAATAACGAACTCCTAAATCTAAATATATATTGTTCAGTTAGAGCCAAACTCTAACCTGCCACATCCTTACAATTAGTAAACTTTAGATCTAAGTAAAATTAACCTAACTTAACATAAGACTTAACTATTACCTATCAACTATAAGAAAAAACTTGGGAATCCCCAAAAATAAATAACGTGAACACGTAAAGTCCAACCTCTAGTTATAGAAACTAAGACAAGTTGAACAAAAAAAAAACTAAGTTTAAGAAAGAAAACCTAAATTAATTAAGTCAAAGAAGAACTCAAGACAGAACTTAAATCAGAGAACTCAAGTCATAAAACTCAAGTTTAAATTCAAATTTAAAATTAAATGTTGAATGTCACGCCATCTGTGTTAAACTAAAAGAAACAAAATAACCTTAGAACACAAGTTGACATAACACAGAAATAAACAGATGTCACTATTAACAGATAATCTATGAAGTTTTTAATCTAATCGAAAAACTATGCAAAGAAATATTCCAAAGAGGAAAAAGGATTAGAAAGCAAATGTCAATGTCAAAATGGAACAAAGAGAATTTAATCCAATTTATTTTAAGATATCTTTGATATGATATTGTCCGGAGTGGACTGAATCACAATCCTGTAGCAAATAGGTGGTCCTTGAAATGACTCTTATTACACGGCACTTAATAAAACGTGGAGCAAGCTTCCCAGAGAAAAAATCACCTCCAGAAGACTTGGAAAAATTCCTTCTCCATACAGTATCACCAACATTTAGAGTGACAGCTGATCGATTAGAATTATATGCACGAGAGTTACGGAGAAAAGCTAAAGAAAGATTATCAGCAACCTTTGCATAAACTTCGCTGAGAGAGGATAGGTTTGAAGCATGACGAGCCCGACTGTCTGCCAAATTAGAGCTTCGAGTCTGACTATTTACATGACTGCTATCCATAAGGACCTCTCTACCAAGCATAAGAAAGTTAGGCGTAAAACCAGTAGCTAGATTAACACAAGAATTGAGGTAAAGCTTCACTTTAGGTAACATTTTAGCCCAACTTCTTTGGTTTTCACCAACCAAAATACCTAAACATGTTATAACGCTTTGGTTGTATCGCTCAACCGTATTTGCTTGGGGTGTATAATATGGCGTAAAAGTAGGTGATTGAATATGGAAAGATCTGAGAAAATTAAGGAATTGATTACTACGAAAAACTGTAGCGTTGTCACAAAGAATAGTACGCGGAACCCCAAAATTAAAGAAAATTTCAGACTCTAACGCTTTTATAACAGAAAGAGCGTCAATCCTTTTCAGAGGAACTAACCAAACATATTTGGAAAAAACATCTACCATAGAAAGGATATATTTATAACCATAATAAGCGCAGGGCAACGGACCAATTATATCGATAGAAATCATCTGTAAGGGCAAGGAAACCTCTTTAGGGTAACACATCTGACCGCGAGGTTGTGTGTTCGAAATTTTATAGGCTTTACAAACCTCACATTGACTTAACGTCGAAGTAACGTCACGGAACATATTTGGCCAGTAGAACAACTCCCTAAGCTTTAGATACGTTTTAGTAACACCGGGATGTATCGAAGGAAATCTATTGTGAATTTCCCAAATAGCGTCTGGAACCTTTTCAGCTGGTAACACCTCACGCCATGGTTCAGAAGATAAAGGACTAGAAACAGGCATGCGTCTCATAAGGATACCGTTATTTATAGCGTATGCTGGGAACATTTGTGGCGTATCTCGAGCACCTATATATATCTTCTTATACCAACGGTCATTAGTATGTTCAGGACCCTGGTCAAATGACACAGGATTAGCATGGATCCTGGAAAGAACATCGGGGACTATATGTTGCGAACCTTTACGATGCACAATATCAAAAGTATATTGGGATATAATAGTAGCCCAACGAGCTAAACGACCAGATGGGTTGTTAAGAGAGAGGAGCCACTTAAGAGCCATATGGTCTGTTATGACAGAAAACTTCATACCATCTAAATAACATCGAAAATGTTTAATTGAATCCAAAACTGACAAGAGTTCACGCTCTGTAGTACTATAATTGCGTTCAGTTTGAGAGAATAAACGCGAATAATAGGCGATTGGATGTTCCACATCGTCTATCTTCTGTGTCAGTACCGAACCAAGACCAACAGCTGACGCATCACACTGCAGGATGAATGGCTTCGAGAAATCAGGACATGCCATAACAGGCGTATCAATTAGCGCTTGTTTCAACTGAGTGAAAGCTTGATCGGCTGCATCGTTCCAACTTATTGGATCATTACCCTTTCTCTTACCGATAAGGGCAGTAAGCGGAGCAATTATAGAAGAAAACCCTTTAACGAAACGCCTATAATAGGAACACATACCAATGAAACCGCGTAATGACTTAGCTGAAGTAGGAGTAGGATAATCTTTAATAGCATCAAGTTTGCCGGGATCGGTTTGAAGACCCTTTTCATTAACAATATAACCCAAATATTTTAGTTCGCTTTTACAAAACTCGCATTTTTTTAAATTTATAGTTAAGCCTGCTTCTTTAAGTCGAGCAAGCACCTTCCTGAGCAGCGCCATATGACTAGAGAAATCTTTAGACACGATTATCAAGTCGTCGACGTACCCAAAAATACAGTCGTCGCTGGTAGAAGTAAACTCGAAATTCACGATCATATCAGTAAGGCGTTGCATCTCCGAAGCAGCGTTCGTTAGACCAAAAGGCATCCTAACAAACTCAAAGAGGCCACGTTGTGGAACAATAAACGCTGTTTTCTCACAACTTTCTCTATCAGCAAGTGGAATTTGCCAGAAAGCACTTCTAAAATCCAATGAGCTAATATATCTAGCACCACGAAGGTTGTCGAGGATATCGTGAATACGGGGAAGAGGATATGAATCTCTAACTGTCACACTATTCAGTTTTCTACTGTCGACACAAAACCGAACAGAACCATCTTTTTTTGTCACCATTACCACTGGACTAGCCCATGAAGAACGAGATGGACGAATAACACCCATACCTAACATTTTGTCAATCTCTTCATTGAGAATCTTCAACTTGACAGGGGATAAGGGATAATATCTTTGACGGATAGGGTAACCCGTAGTATTAATTTTATGGGACAACCAAGATGTTTTACCAAGACCAACTTTTTCCGAAGAGATAACTTCGTACTCTTTAATAATTTGTTGAAGACAAGCCTCTTGATCCGGCGATAGGATGTTACGAGGATGAATATAACGGACCTCGCTGACAGAGGAAACTTGAGGGGAAGAGTGCTGAACAGAAGGGATAAACATATTACCATCAATATTTTTATTAAAAGCCTGACTAAAAATAGACGTCAAACCGAATTTATTCCAAAATTCGATACCTAAAATAACAGAAGATGACATCGAACTTGCAACTAAAAACTCATGAATAAAAGTTGTACCATTAAATTTAACTGGAAGGTACACAGAACCAAGAATATCAATCGGCGAATTATTAGCCGATATAACACGGGGACAAGCGTCTTTTGATGTCAAAGAAACACCAAGTTGCTGAATAAAATTATCGCTAACAAGCGACATCTGAGCACCAGAGTCGAGCAATGCTTTAACAACTCTACCACATAATAATACTTCTATAAACGGTCGGTTATCAAATGAATCTGAAGTAAACACTGGGGATACTGTACGGAAAGAAGCGTATCGCCAGTGGTTTATGCATTTTTTGGATTACATTTCGGACATTCCCTAGTAATAAATCCAGGAGTGCGACACTTAAAACAAATCATGCCTGTGATCTCTGGGCAAGAACGGTAAGACCTGCGTACGGGAATTTTTCACGAGTTTAGAGGAGTGCAGGGAGGCCGACAATTTGTCCGATGGTTATTTAGTTAAGCGATTTCATGAAGTTTTGTCAGGTGTCGCACTTCAATATTTTAGGTCGATCCGTCGACCGGGTCTTTCTTTTTCTGTGATCAAAGATGCCTTTCTTCAGACATTCGGTACGACCGATTTTGAATTTAAGACAAGCCAGGAGGTCCGTAACCTCAAGCAGAAACCGGAACAGTTAATAAGAGAATTTATTATCGAAGTTTCTTACTTAAACGCTAAACTGAGCAAGCCTATTGAAGAATCGGAGTTGTTGCAGATCATCACTCACAACATGTTGCCAAAGTATACTCCTTGCTTGTCTATTCAAAAATTCCATGATGTCAATAATTTAATCGAGGCCGTTACTCATTTCGAGTCCTTTTTAAAACCTTCAAAGGCGGTAGCCAGTCTCGACTGTGTTGCCGACCAGTCGACTTCTCAAGTATTTAACCCACCAAAACCTAGGCCGAACAAAACTTCCCATCAGCCAACATCTAGTAACTCTCAGATTTATCCTGGTTGTAGTCAGTCTCAGCTTTGTTTAAAATGTAACAAAGTTGGTCATTCTTACCGTTCTTGCCCAGAGATCACAGGCATGATTTGTTTTAAGTGTCGCACTCCTGGATTTATTACTAGGGAATGTCCGAAATGTAATCCAAAAAATGCATAAACCACTGGCGATACGCTTCTTTCCGTACAGTATCCCCAGTGTTTACTTCAGATTCATTTGATAACCGACCGTTTATAGAAGTATTATTATGTGGTAGAGTTGTTAAAGCATTGCTCGACTCTGGTGCTCAGATGTCGCTTGTTAGCGATAATTTTATTCAGCAACTTGGTGTTTCTTTGACATCAAAAGACGCTTGTCCCCGTGTTATATCGGCTAATAATTCGCCGATTGATATTCTTGGTTCTGTGTACCTTCCAGTTAAATTTAATGGTACAACTTTTATTCATGAGTTTTTAGTTGCAAGTTCGATGTCATCTTCTGTTATTTTAGGTATCGAATTTTGGAATAAATTCGGTTTGACGTCTATTTTTAGTCAGGCTTTTAATAAAAATATTGATGGTAATATGTTTATCCCTTCTGTTCAGCACTCTTCCCCTCAAGTTTCCTCTGTCAGCGAGGTCCGTTATATTCATCCTCGTAACATCCTATCGCCGGATCAAGAGGCTTGTCTTCAACAAGTTATTAAAGAGTACGAAGTTATCTCTTCGGAAAAAGTTGGTCTTGGTAAAACATCTTGGTTGTCCCATAAAATTAATACTACGGGTTACCCTATCCGTCAAAGATATTATCCCTTATCCCCTGTCAAGTTGAAGATTCTCAATGAAGAGATTGACAAAATGTTAGGTATGGGTGTTATTCGTCCATCTCGTTCTTCATGGGCTAGTCCAGTGGTAATGGTGACAAAAAAAGATGGTTCTGTTCGGTTTTGTGTCGACAGTAGAAAACTGAATAGTGTGACAGTTAGAGATTCATATCCTCTTCCCCGTATTCACGATATCCTCGACAACCTTCGTGGTGCTAGATATATTAGCTCATTGGATTTTAGAAGTGCTTTCTGGCAAATTCCACTTGCTGATAGAGAAAGTTGTGAGAAAACAGCGTTTATTGTTCCACAACGTGGCCTCTTTGAGTTTGTTAGGATGCCTTTTGGTCTAACGAACGCTGCTTCGGAGATGCAACGCCTTACTGATATGATCGTGAATTTCGAGTTTACTTCTACCAGCGACGACTGTATTTTTGGGTACGTCGACGACTTGATAATCGTGTCTAAAGATTTCTCTAGTCATATGGCGCTGCTCAGGAAGGTGCTTGCTCGACTTAAAGAAGCAGGCTTAACTATAAATTTAAAAAAATGCGAGTTTTGTAAAAGCGAACTAAAATATTTGGGTTATATTGTTAATGAAAAGGGTCTTCAAACCGATCCCGGCAAACTTGATGCTATTAAAGATTATCCTACTCCTACTTCAGCTAAGTCATTACGCGGTTTCATTGGTATGTGTTCCTATTATAGGCGTTTCGTTAAAGGGTTTTCTTCTATAATTGCTCCGCTTACTGCCCTTATCGGTAAGAGAAAGGGTAATGATCCAATAAGTTGGAACGATGCAGCCGATCAAGCTTTCACTCAGTTGAAACAAGCGCTAATTGATACGCCTGTTATGGCATGTCCTGATTTCTCGAAGCCATTCATCCTGCAGTGTGATGCGTCAGCTGTTGGTCTTGGTTCGGTACTGACACAGAAGATAGACGATGTGGAACATCCAATCGCCTATTATTCGCGTTTATTCTCTCAAACTGAACGCAATTATAGTACTACAGAGCGTGAACTCTTGTCAGTTTTGGATTCAATTAAACATTTTCGATGTTATTTAGATGGTATGAAGTTTTCTGTCATAACAGACCATATGGCTCTTAAGTGGCTCCTCTCTCTTAACAACCCATCTGGTCGTTTAGCTCGTTGGGCTACTATTATATCCCAATATACTTTTGATATTGTGCATCGTAAAGGTTCGCAACATATAGTCCCCGATGTTCTTTCCAGGATCCATGCTAATCCTGTGTCATTTGACCAGGGTCCTGAACATACTAATGACCGTTGGTATAAGAAGATATATATAGGTGCTCGAGATACGCCACAAATGTTCCCAGCATACGCTATAAATAACGGTATCCTTATGAGACGCATGCCTGTTTCTAGTCCTTTATCTTCTGAACCATGGCGTGTGGTGTTACCAGCTGAAAAGGTTCCAGACGCTATTTGGGAAATTCACAATAGATTTCCTTCGATACATCCCGGTGTTACTAAAACGTATCTAAAGCTTAGGGAGTTGTTCTACTGGCCAAATATGTTCCGTGACGTTACTTCGACGTTAAGTCAATGTGAGGTTTGTAAAGCCTATAAAATTTCGAACACACAACCTCGCGGTCAGATGTGTTACCCTAAAGAGGTTTCCTTGCCCTTACAGATGATTTCTATCGATATAATTGGTCCGTTGCCCTGCGCTTATTATGGTTATAAATATATCCTTTCTATGGTAGATGTTTTTTCCAAATATGTTTGGTTAGTTCCTCTGAAAAGGATTGACGCTCTTTCTGTTATAAAAGCGTTAGAGTCTGAAATTTTCTTTAATTTTGGGGTTCCGCGTACTATTCTTTGTGACAACGCTACAGTTTTTCGTAGTAATCAATTCCTTAATTTTCTCAGATCTTTCCATATTCAATCACCTACTTTTACGCCATATTATACACCCCAAGCAAATACGGTTGAGCGATACAACCAAAGCGTTATAACATGTTTAGGTATTTTGGTTGGTGAAAACCAAAGAAGTTGGGCTAAAATGTTACCTAAAGTGAAGCTTTACCTCAATTCTTGTGTTAATCTAGCTACTGGTTTTACGCCTAACTTTCTTATGCTTGGTAGAGAGGTCCTTATGGATAGCAGTCATGTAAATAGTCAGACTCGAAGCTCTAATTTGGCAGACAGTCGGGCTCGTCATGCTTCAAACCTATCCTCTCTCAGCGAAGTTTATGCAAAGGTTGCTGATAATCTTTCTTTAGCTTTTCTCCGTAACTCTCGTGCATATAATTCTAATCGATCAGCTGTCACTCTAAATGTTGGTGATACTGTATGGAGAAGGAATTTTTCCAAGTCTTCTGGAGGTGATTTTTTCTCTGGGAAGCTTGCTCCACGTTTTATTAAGTGCCGTGTAATAAGAGTCATTTCAAGGACCACCTATTTGCTACAGGATTGTGATTCAGTCCACTCCGGACAATATCATATCAAAGATATCTTAAAATAAATTGGATTAAATTCTCTTTGTTCCATTTTGACATTGACATTTGCTTTCTAATCCTTTTTCCTCTTTGGAATATTTCTTTGCATAGTTTTTCGATTAGATTAAAAACTTCATAGATTATCTGTTAATAGTGACATCTGTTTATTTCTGTGTTATGTCAACTTGTGTTCTAAGGTTATTTTGTTTCTTTTAGTTTAACACAGATGGCGTGACATTCAACATTTAATTTTAAATTTGAATTTAAACTTGAGTTTTATGACTTGAGTTCTCTGATTTAAGTTCTGTCTTGAGTTCTTCTTTGACTTAATTAATTTAGGTTTTCTTTCTTAAACTTAGTTTTTTTTTTGTTCAACTTGTCTTAGTTTCTATAACTAGAGGTTGGACTTTACGTGTTCACGTTATTTATTTTTGGGGATTCCCAAGTTTTTTCTTATAGTTGATAGGTAATAGTTAAGTCTTATGTTAAGTTAGGTTAATTTTACTTAGATCTAAAGTTTACTAATTGTAAGGATGTGGCAGGTTAGAGTTTGGCTCTAACTGAACAATATATATTTAGATTTAGGAGTTCGTTATTTTCTTTCATATTCTCCATAGATGTAATTGAGATATCGCGAGTTCGCGCGGATAACGTTTAGATATGGTGGCCTCCGTGTTTATTCAGTATTTGTTGCACTTCGATATCGTTTGATTCAGATATGATGCCTGTTTTTTTTGTTTTTGCCTGATCCAGTTTTTTTTTCTTCTTTCTCACTCGTACTTACGTCCTTTTTTTCTTAGAAAGAGGGTATTGCAGCATTATCACGCTGTTTTCGGCTGAATAAAAACTATTCTGTTCGTGTAAGTCGACCTCATTTCTAATCAATTTACTTTTTCTTACTTCGGTTCAAATTTAAAAATATGACGATTCCATGGATGTGACAGAGGAAAATTTTTCTCAGATGGACGACAAATCTTTGGAAATAACAGACATATTATTCCGTTTCGTAATTTAATTGATAAAGTAAAAAAGGACCTAAGAAAGATAAATTTTGTAGTGCTGTACTGTATAGTCGGTTATCAGTGATTTCACCAAGAACCGATTCGCTCAGAATCGGTTCTAGGACTTTTATCCTAGCTAAGATCTAGTGACCCATATACTTTCGGCGCCGCGACTCAAGGCCGACCAGGGGTCGGGAGACGCGTACTGGCGGTTGGCTCCGAGGCTTGCCGCCTGAGACCCGGAGCAACAGCGAAGATCCGATTTCGAGCGAGGATCCGGACCTTCAGGGAACAAATTTTGTTTTAATCCTTTTTTTTAAATCTTTAGCAATAGTATAGTTTCTCTTTTTTTTTTTTTTGTTGTACAATCATTTAATTTATTTAAACCCTATTCGTGTCAAAAGGTCGCGCAATGTATTTTTTCCGGTGTAATATTTAAACTCGTATACATTTTGATCGCGCCTAGGGCTGAGTAGGCGTTGCAACCCCTTTCTCACCTTGTTTTAATTTTCAAAATTACAGATTTTATACAATTCTGAACAACCCATTTCGCTGCTTTACATAAAATTATATTACATGTCGTCCATTATTTAATTCCTTTTTTTGATCCTTTTAATTTTTTTTTATAAAAAATTGTATTAGTTTTTTTTTTATAACAGCAAAATTATACGTTTTAACATGTAGCAGTGACGACTTTTATTTTTATTTTTCGCTACAATGTCTAGAAAATATATCCACAACATGTTATATAACTTATTTTTCTACCAGTCTAGTCAAAACATGAAATTGTACATGGCATTAAGACGTGTGCCAGTGACATTATACACGATAAAATAAAAATAAAAAACGAAAAAACGTCACTGTTGTCTTCGAGAACAGTCGACATCTTGAAAGTTATCGACGTCTATCAGACCTTCACCTTATCTAAAAATGCGCCAAAAAAAAACAAAAAACAAAAAGTCAATTCCACAGACTGGCGGTTCACACAAAAAATATGGCAGCATAGCGCTTTATTCGGGTCCCTGGAACTTCAACCATATAACGGTGACGCTTCAACGTATCTCTGCTATTCTGATGATAGAATGGGGATGTGTGAATTAAATTGTGTAATTCCAAAGCACGCTCCCCGAAATGTAACCGAAAAAAACCGATAGGCTGGCAACTTTGCGGCCATAATCAAGGATTTGGAGCTTAGCTTTGACAAGGGAGTCGTTGTCAATGAGCCCCTTGGCTCGTCGCTCAATAGCTTCCAACACTTGCTGCTGGTACTTGACTGATCCACCCTAAAGGTGCGAACAGCACTTTATGCACGATGGAACTTTTGCTTGAGTCTGTAGCAGTTTTAGATTAATGCGGCGACTGCTACGGTAAACTCTGTAAAAAATTAAACAGTCTCTTTCAGTGACGTAATTCTAACAATAGCCTTCTATAGCAGTTCCGTACATGTTTATTTCCTACGGTATGTTTCAAGCCGCAATTTCAAAGCATTTAATAAAATAGTGCAATGTTGCATAAAGCACAAAACTACACTTCGGTAATACGTGAAACAAAAGCAAGTCATTCCATTGTAGTAGTTCCCCCCTTTCGTTTGGACTGGATCAAACAATGAACTTCAAATTGCTGCAAATAATTATAGCTGTAGCTGTGAAGATAAAAGGTAATTATTTTAATTATTTTTATTATCAAATTCATTTCTTAATTGTTTAGTTCTAAACAAGTAATTGTTTAATTAAGGTTTCTAAAAGATGAGATCTTCATAGTTTTTACGACTGATATCTAAAAATATCTATCTTTATGATTTTTATATCTGTATATCCAAAGAGATTTAATTTCCTTTAACGCCCCTAGGGACCTGGCAATCGGAAAATAATGCCAAATTGGTTCAAATAATTTGTTAAAATGTTCTCTTCGTATATTTAATGAGTGATTGATAGAGTGTTTTATTAACACTTGTAAATTAATATAATATCTACCAGGAATACCCTAACTAATTTTTGAGCTGAAAAATATGATGGTAAAAATATTCGCTTTGTCTTATAGAGGGATAAAACTAAGTAAACAATACTATATTACTAAAATAATATTTAAAGTTTAAACTTACGAGTAATTTAAAACTGATTGAGTCCCTTTAAAGTATAGACGAAGTTAGTAAATGAAGTGAGTTTGTAAAAAAAAATCAATTTTGTGTTTTTGTTTGTAGAAGCTTTTGATCAAACGCCTGTCTATTGACACTCTAGAGACAAGGTTATATAAACGTTTCAAATTACTAACAGCTTTTGAACTAAACAATATTATGGTTGGAACCAGATAATAGTAGGTATACATTGAGGTACGATAGTTTTTAATTCATTGTATACAGAAATAGTTAAACTATTACAGAAGGTTTGCTTATGCAATAATATATCTTGTGGTTTTCCGAATCACAATTAATAATCTATCTATCCTACATACAAAAAAAGGTTTTAAACTGTTTGTTCTCATAAATTCTTCTGCTACTCGTACCTGATGTGCTGTTTCCTACTTTTATTTACCTACATAAACAAAACTAGCGCCCGCTCTCGATAGTTTTTGACACGGCTTCCGCTTTATTCAAGCGTGGTGACGTGCCCTCCAAACATTGATGTACGACTTTATTTTTTATACACTTTTCCCATTTCATAGAAGAGTAACACCGATGATTTATTTCAAAAACCAAATGGGGTTTTTTATCAAACATATGAGGTGTTTTATGTATTATGCTAGAAAGTTCCACCTAAGTAACCTTATCGTTTTTTCACTTAGTGTGACTCGAAAAGTCTGAAAACCTCTTTATTGTTTCTACAACAACCGCGACCAGTTGTAAATAGATAGAAGTTAGACGGATGGTATCCAAAACTGGACGTAATAAACAGGTTCTTTCGAGGTTCCGCACCGATTTGATCAACCTTTTTAACCCTACAAGCGCAAGGACGCTACACGCTCAAAATACTCCCAAGAAAATGACCCGTTATAACATTCTAAGATACTTTCTCTGGCATAGCTTTAGACTAGAAATATCCCCATTTACCATTACTATGTAAATATAAAGGCTCAATCGCTATTCGCTTATAATTCCAACTTTCCTGAAAGGGTTGAACCCGTCTACGCCAAGTAACTTATTTATTAAAAGATTTTTAATTAAAGGAAAGTTTAGGTTACTTGTTAGAACGTGTTACCTACCATGAATAATGCGTGAATAAATTGGCTTTTTAGTAATACATTACATAATACATTTTACAGCGTTCTTACCTACTTCCATTCATGAAGAAGTTGCTTGGCAGTGTCATAATAAGACTATTTTACAAGCTTTCAAATAACTTCTTCATAAATAGAAGTAGGCAATATTTCAATTCAAGCTTTCAAGTAACTTCTTCATGGAAGTAGGTAATACTTCAATTCAAGCTTTCAAGTAACTTCTTCATAAATGGAAGTAAGTATGAATGAAGTAGTTACTTGAAAGCTTGTAAAATGACTGTTATTTTGACACTGCCAAGAATACCAATATATTTGTATCCTTCCACAGTTATTTTATCTCTGACTGCAACCTCATAACAATTTGAGTACAAATCACTATGCTCCAAAATCATAGTTAAATCTAGCTGGTGCCCGTGACTTTCGTCGTAGTAACTTAATAACATTAACTATCCAGTAAAAGAGCCGTCAAAATCGGCGCCGTCGTCCGGAGATAAGCCGGGACAAACAGACAGACAGTGGGTACGACAATAAAAGGCTTTAAGGTTTCACACGCACACATTTCCAGTTTTAAGTATCTCTATACTTTAATAAGCATTCAGTAAAAAGCTGTTATTTTGATATTACAAAAAACAGACACTTCAAGTTTATGTATTTGTATATATATTAATTGTAAATAACTGTGTAAGTACTGCAGTTAACTTGAGGATACTTAAAAGTCCCTTCAGAGTTAGCTTGAAATGTTTACAGAAACTCATTTTAAAATCGATGACTGCAAGCGTTTGCATACGATTACCGTATTTAATTGAGAATATGATGTAAACTGACGCTATAATTACCGAACTTGTCATGTCAAATGTCTCTCGTAAACCTTCGCATCACATTAATTCACGAATAATCTGACATAGAACTTACTAACTAGTGTGGCTTCATGTGGAAATGATTACACGGGAATGTACTATATGAAAAAAAGTATGTTGTTTCACATCCTAACCCCGTCAGAGTCTATCTGTGTGCGAAGCTTTATGCAAATCCGTTCAGCTGTTAATGAGTAAAAGGGTAACAGGTGAACGAGTTATATTCAAAATGAGGTCAAATGTTAGTAAGGGTGAGAAAGAAAGCCAAGGAAAAAATTGAACAATCCTTAGTTGACCATTACAATAGTTTAGTTCATTTACCTCTCGCAATGTTAAACTGATAAAATAGCAACAAGGTTAATAGGGTGCGATTACGTTTGCTGCTTTGATTTGTTTCTTACTTACCCCATCTTTCTTTTGTGCTTATCCTAATTGATTTGATGACAGCGCAGCATGTATTCTTTCCCCCTTATTTTTCTACAAGTCATCTCAGTATTCATGACCCCATTTGCAATAAAATATATTGCAACTATAAATTGAGATGTAAGCTATCCTATCTTTCAAGTTGGATCAAACTGCTCACGGTTTCCAAATTTGATTAAAATCGGTTTAGTAGTTTAGGAGTCCATCCCCGACAAACAACGTGACACGTTTTATATAAATATAGATTACTGGTTGTGTACGTCATGTTTTTACAATTTCTCACTTATTAAATTCCAGCCCGCGGACAACATCAGCAAGCTAATAAACGTTCCCCCGACCAGGAAACCTCTACGGTAAAAAAATATTTAACGGAGGAAATCTAGCGCAAAATTGTTTTCTCATTGTAAAAATAAATTCGTTTTGGAATTGCCAACCTTCGCTAAGTCAGTGCTTCCTTAGGATGCCAATGTTGAAGCGTTAATTTATATTCATTGCCTGTCTCACGATCTACGTTATCAATACTTACTTGCAGATCCTTTTTGATAGCTATGTTTGTTTGTAACTTCTTTAACTTTGTGTTTTTGATACCCAAATTTTTAGAACTCAATTTTGAGTGTGTTTTTAGGGTTTCGTACCTCAAAAGGAAAAAACGGAACCCTTATAGGATCACTTTGTTTTCCGTCCGTCTGTCTGTCTGTATGTCGATACCCTATTTCTCAGAAACGCGTGTAGGTATCAAGCTGGAATTTATATAAAATACTCAGGTCTACTGTTCTTTGGAGCTGTGAAAAAATCAAACTTCTTAGCCAACGCAATCATATGATACAGCCGTTTATGCCACAAATTTGCGACACTCGCAGGGGATTCAAAACCTACAGGGTACTCTTCCCGTGAACTCAGAATCTTGAAATTTGGTACAGTCAGCGTATGGAGCTGACTATACGAAGCAACGTCTTATAGCACAGATAAAGGAAAAATTGCGAAAACTGTAAATTTTTAGTTACATCATATAAATACCTACAGGTTTGTACGGAAACCTCGGTACGCGAGTCCGACTCGCACTTGGCCGGTTTTATTTTGTACAACACCACCTTCAACAAATCGTTGAAATATTCATGCTTGAAAATGTTTATGAACCTGCAGATGAGTCGTTCGAAAATGAGTTTTACGGTTAATTTTGAAGTCTATTAATATTATAATAAAAACTTTAGCTTGACATTAAATTAATGAACGAGCCAATTCAATGTTGTGGAGGTATAAGAAATTAAATTCGTTGAAATTTTACCGTAGTAACACGATTTGATTGAAGTTGTTGTTAAAAGGTTTAATCACGCGTACCTACGTAACCAATTTTGGAAAATGTATCACGTTACTCTAAAGATTTATTAGAATTAAACATTTTCTCTAATATAGAAAAAACCGTTTTTTTTCTAAATTATTAAAAATACCAAACTTACCACTTAGAATTTTCTGAAGCTAAAATACCAATGGCTATTAATAAACAAAAGCTATCTTAACTTCAATAACTTCCTTGTCAAAACAGCCCACATTCTACCTACAACGTAATAAGCAATGTTGTCTAATTAAATCACGTTTCTTCCCCCTTCTTTGCATGGGATCATAAAGACGTACGGTACGTACATAAAACCATGCAGAGATTATAGCTCATTCGTTTTTATGGGAAGTGTTCCAGGCAGCTGAGACACCGTGTAGCTTGAACGCGTGTGATGTGTTCGAAATGTTTACGAGGGGCAACCGTGCAGCTGACTCCACTCCTCCTTCGGGCGCCTGCAATCCGGACCTGCATTGGCGACAACTGGATCGACGACTAAGGGCTATTGAACAACCTGGTAAAACGGATAAAACCATAACCAAAAAACTTTTTGCGTAACTTTCGTTTCATGTACAGAATGCTTGGTTGACGGCTTCGTAAAGGGTCGGTTTACACCTTGTATCATCATTCATCATCATCATTTCAGCCGTAAGACGTCCACTGCTGGACATAGGCCTCCCCCAAGGGGGGGTTTTGCCACAATCGCCACGCTTGGCAGGCGGGTTGGCGATCGCAGTACGGTTGTCACAAAAGCACAGAGAACGCTGCTGCCCATTCTCTGGCAAATCCCTTAGTCGCCTCTTACGACACCCACGGGAAGATATGGGATGGTGCTATTCTTTACGTCCGACACCATAATAATACACCTTGTAAAGAATAGGTTAATAACCCAAAGTAATATCATAAAAATATTAAAGTTGAGGTAAAAAATGCTTCGCAAACTAAAATGAAAATATTTGTAACATTCTTCGATCAATAATAGTACTAGATTCCCGATGAGCGCTTCAAAAACGGCACGAAAAATAAGACCACAAATATTTTTGTGGTCTTATTTCAAATTAGTATTGTCCAAGCATAGCCAACGTTAAGACGTCGAGATGCCGTAGTGCGCGTTTTAAAACTGTGAAAATAACCACCGTAAAACCACGATTTTGGGAGGATTTTTTTATTTCGGTAAGTATATATTATTTAAGTGTTTTTACGTGAAATAAAAACAGGATAAATAGTAAAAGTAATTCAATTAGCTAATATTTTGATATTTGGCCAATGTTTGCTACAACGCACCAACTATTGTTACAAACATCGACTGTTTTGGAACCGGCAATACATGGAGTAGTGTTGTTATTTTATATATTATTTTTGTTTGTAGATTTTCTAGCGAACCATTTCGATGTGCAGAATACATAAACCTTATAAACATTCGAGAATATGTTCAATTTATTTTGATAGTTAGGACATAACTGGAAACACGCAAAGGCGTATATTACAAAAATCTTTATCGAAAGAAAACTATACCTGTAGGTATTTTCATGAAATACTTTAAAACTGTTTTCAATAAACCGCGCATGATTTACAGGTTCAACAAGTTTAAGTTTTGAAGACACCACAGGAATACGTGACGAGCCTCGTTAGATCATGAAAAACATTGTATGCACCTATATAATTTGAGGGTTGCCCTCGATTTCTCTAGGACTTGGTGACAACGGGACCACCACAAGAGTATATGCTTTCGAATAAAAAACAGAATTTTAAACTTCAGTTTACAATTATTGGTGGAGAAATAGGTGGACAAACAAACAAAATATAGTCGAATGGAGAACCTCCTTTTTTTAAAGCGGTTAAAAATAGTATCTACTACTTAGTCTACTACTTTTTACAAAATATTTACCACCATAAAAAAACGAGCCTTGGCCTTCTGCAACTCTACGTCTTTCAATACTTACTGTGTTCTGAGCATTGAAATGTAATACCAAGAACTACGTCTAGTTCTAAATTAGTGTACCTAAGCATGAAATTGTCAACGTAATGTTTTTAACCTTGTCACTAAGATTTTAACATATATTTTAGAATAAATATTTTTGTACTCGTGGCTTTTTATTTTCAAGCGACATTTTAAATTTATTGCCTTTTAGGTTTCTCCGATGAAAGGACTTAAATAAATATCTTTTGCAATTGTAATTAAACTTTATGTGAGAGTGTTAAGGTTTATAATAAACTGAAGTAGTTAATATTATTAAACTTTTTTCTGTGAAATATAGATGTTTACGTGTGTGCAAACGTGGACACTTTAGCGATTCATTTTTGTTCCTGATCCTTAATCTAGTTCTATTATTGATCGAAGGTAACATTATTTAGAAAATTATTTCAATAATATGAATTTTCACGACGCCTTCAAAAAAGTATTATTAACATAATTTTTATTTAATGAATAAAAAAAAGGCCAGCCGGAAAATCGCAATAGATACTTTTTTATGAAAAGAAAATTGATGTGGCCAGTATTGCTTTTTATGAAAAGAAAAGTAAAACAATATAGGTATTGATGGAACTCCTTTGTCTTTTTTTCATTTGCAAATTTTTTCTTTGATTTCAAAACAATTAACATTGAATAAATACTAATAAATAAAATAATGGAATAACGGAAAATAACTATAGTCTCTTTTCAAATATCAAATTACCAACTAAATAATCGTTGATAACTAACCTTTTTTCAATTAGTAGGTTTTTTTTTTTTTTTTTTTTTTTTTTTTTTTTTTTTTTTATAGTAGCTTAGTCCGTCAAATTCGCGCGTCTTTTGTTCAGATAGTGATCTGATTAGTGTAGTGGAATGTATCAATAAAATTATCTATTAGAACAACAGATTTTCTACCAAATGGCATTACATAAGTCTAATTGTTTGAGAAATTCTGTTTTCGTGAAGTCGATTTCACGAAACAAGAAATTAGTCATTAAATTATAAAATGGTGTACTAATAATTTAATACTTTAGTAATCCCACCAGAAAAACAAACTTAATGGACTTTTTTTTTTTTTTTTTTTTTAACTAGTTTGTTTGTTAATAGAGATTCTCTCATGGGATGTTTAATTTCGCCCTTTTTAAAATTGTGTCTGTTGTTTTCCGTGGGGTAAGTTACGTTTGTCGCGGTTCGTCTATGGATATTGACTATCCATTACAAGGACGAAGTACAGACGTCAGAACATCAAGCTACAACAATCTGTCAAATGAAAAAAAAAGGCGGGAAACGTTGAACGGGATAGGCGCGTTTTTTTGTAAATTTCCGAAAAAAAATAATTTTATAGTGTACAGGAAAGTAGTTTTTATGTAATATATCTATAATTAGTTTAGTTAGTGATTATCTATATATATATTGGTAAGTTTCTTTTAGTTTTATTTAATTAGATGTAAGATGAATCGCCCTCCGGATCCAGGCGGTACAAATTTTGAACCTGGACCCGGTCCAGAATCATTAAAATGTCCTCCTCCAGCTTATTTCGTCACTGTATCAACAAACGAATCTAATATGGATACTGACGCTTCTGGCACCACAGAAAATAGGCCAACAAAACGCGTCCGAAGGCGGACATGTAAAGATTGCAATAAACGAAAAAAGAAATATAATAACAATAAAGATCCCAACGCAACTGTTAATTGTTGTGACTGTTCAGAAAACGATATTATTAATGAAAATTCGGCAAAAAAAATTAAATCTACAATAAATAACACTTCGCCAGTTCTTTCCACTACCATAGACAAACCGACTCAAGCATATAATTGTAATGTTAATAATATTACTATTTCGCAACCCTCTCCTATTGGACGTACAACATACGAACCTACAGACAATAGCCCCTATATTGTACACGTACAGAAACAGACATCAAGTCCTAATGACGATTATACTCTTCACCCCATCACATTCGGAAAGTTTTTAAAGAAAAATAACTTCGCTAGTATTATTAATGGTAGCCTAAAACGCATCGGGCGCAACAGAATGACCTTGTCTTTTGCTAAGCATTCAGATGCAAATAATTTCTTAACACACCAGAGCTTGATTGCACATAACTTCAAAGCATACATTCCAACTTTCAATATAACACGGATGGGCCTCGTAAGAGGTATCCCTGTCGAATGGTCTCCAGAGGAAATTATTGAAAACATTAGTCTTCCGATAGGATGTGGCAAAATACTTAAAATTAGAAGACTTAACTTTAGGGTAGTGGTTGATGGAGCTCCTTCTTGGAGACCATCCCAAACAGTAGTGGTTACGTTTGACGGACAAATTCTGCCAAAACGAATATTTATGTGTTACAATGCACTTCCAGTTGAACAATATGTGTACCCAACAATACAATGTTTTAATTGCTGCAAATTTGGACATACAAAAACACAATGCAGATCAAAACCACGTTGCTATAAATGTGGGGATGCCCATGTTGGTAGTACATGTACTGTAGAGGAGGAAAGTACAACATGCTTTCTTTGTTCAGGGCAACATTTTGCAACAAACAGATCCTGTCCGGAACATTCTAGGCAGGTGGCTATTAAACAATCAATGGCTGATTGTTGCATTTCTTTTATTGAGGCTGTTAAATTACATCCACCAGTATCCAAATCATATGCAGATGTTTTAAATACAAAAGCCATAGGTAATACTGACAACAATATACTGAGACCTACAACTGTAAATAACAATTTAAATAAATCATATAAGAAGACAGTATTTCTGAAACCTCGGTCACATAAAAATACATATAAATCATCTGAATATGACCAAGTTGCCCATAGGCAGCTCATAAAAGAATATGCAATGCCTTCACCAGCTAATGGTTGTGCATTGAGGTCACCAGATATAGAAAATACTGATAACTCTTCAAATGTACTAAACTTTATTTCTAGTATTATTAAATCTCTTTCTCAGTCTCAACTTATCAAACCAGAACACGCTGCCATAATTCTTGATGCCCTTGTTAAATCTAACATCCAAAATAATGGATCAAACTCCAATCCACAAAATAATTCAGTGGAATTGTCGAAGTATACGCAGTAAAAAATCAGAACTTGTATACTTACTCAATAAATTCCATCCTAGTTTAATTGCTTTAGGAGAGACCTGGCTCAAGCCAGACTCCACCTTCAAAGTTACTGGATTCACCTGTCTTCGCGATGACAGGCCAGATGGTTATGGTGGCTCTGCCCTTCTTATAAGTAATACATTATTATATACTCCTATTTCATTTTCATCTAATGCTAATTTTTCTGCAGTGGCCGCCATTGTAAATAATATTTGCTTTGTATCTATATATATTCCTCATCCTTCTTCTGATATTTATGATAGTATTTGTAATTTATTGAAAGACCTTCCTAAGCCTCTTCTAGTGTTAGGTGACTTCAATGCACAGCATTCTTCATGGGGAAGTTCTTATTCTAACTGCCATGGTAATAAACTAGTAGACATCTTATATGAACTCAATCTTTGTGTCATAAACACCTCTATGCCTACTCGACGTACAAACCCTTCTGAAGGTTTAAGTGCTCCTGATCTAAGTATCTGTACACCAAGTCTAGCTAGTACAATACACTGGACAACATTAACATCCACACATGACAGTGATCACTTCCCCATATTAATAACCTTCCTAAACACTTCTAAAGTCAGAAAAAGCTTCCATAGCCATTCTACAAGGAAACATAAGGTTTCTAAACAAAGTGATTGGCATAAGTTTAGTGAACATATAGAGAACAACTTAGATACACTCCCAAATTTGTTAATTGCAGACGAAAGCAGTTCTTGTAGTGCATTTATAAGATTATTATTAGAATCAGCTAACTCCGTTTTTCCTATAAAAAATGTTTGTCAAAACATACCTTCACCACCCTGGTGGGACAGTGAGTGTACTAGGGCCGTTAAAGCAAGGAAACAAGCGGAAATAAAATACAATGAGGAAATGACAGACGATAATTTCAAATCTTTAATGGATATTATAAAATCCACCAAAAAACTTTTAAAACAAAAACGATTCACAGGCTGGAGAAATGTTTGCACTACAATTTCACCTTCCACTCCTCCAACGAAAGTTTGGGCTTTCATTAAAAGATTTAAGAACGCTATGTCACCTATTAACTTCACAACACTTCCACCAGTTCTCATTTCAGAATATCTTGACCAAATTGCTCCTCCCTATGTACCCGAACAAGAATTATTCTGTTCACGTCCAATCACCGATAATAATTCAAGTTTAACCGACTGCTTTTCCTTAAAAGAACTAAAGGGAGTACTGTCTTCACTTCCCGATTCAGCTCCAGGCGAAGACGGCATATTGTATAGTTTTTTAAGCAATTTAGGAGATAATGCTTTACAATATTATTTACAATTAATTAATAAAATCTTCTTATCAGGTAACATTCCTCAGCACTGGAAAGTGCAGTCAGTGTTACCAATTTTAAAACCGTGTAAGTCCCCATCCGAAGTAAATTCTTTCCGTCCTATAGCTCTATCAAATGTTACTGCGAAAGTGGCTGAACATTTAATAAAAAATAGATTAGAATATTATATAGAAAATAAAAACCTGCTGTGTGAATCTCAATGTGGATTTAGAAAAGGAAAGAGCACATTAGATAATATTAGTATTCTTATAACTGATATAAGACTAGCATTTTTACATAATGAGTCCGTAGTCGCTTCTTTTCTAGACATTAAATCTGCTTATGATAATGTTCTTTTACCAGTTTTAAAAGACAAATTGGTTAAGTTAAACGTTCCATCTGTTCTAATTAATTTTGTTATTAATATGTTGACGGGAAGACAATTAAAACTAAACTCAAGTTATCGAACCCTATTCAAGGGCCTGCCACAGGGTTCTCCCCTCAGTCCATTATTATATAATATATACACACACGATATGAAAAAATCTTTACCCAAAACAGTCTCTATATTACAATATGCGGATGATTTGGTCATATATAGTTGCGATAAATCAATACAAACTGCTTGCCTTAAAGTAACAGATGCTCTTACACATTTAAAAATCTGGATGGATAAGAATGGTCTTGACTTGTCTATTAATAAAAGTGCGACAGTTCTATTTACTAAAAAGAGATTACCACCGCCAGTTCATGTCAGATACAACAATGAGACCTTACCTACTAAAACTAATATAAAATTTCTAGGAGTCATACTGGACTCTAAACTTAGCGGATCTCCACACATGGACTACATAAGTGCGAAATGTGAACGTACTCTCAACATTTTACGATGCCTTTCAGGTGTTTGGTGGGGTGCACATCCATATTCCATGAAATTAATATATAATGCTTTAATCAGAAGTGTCCTTGATTATGGTTTATTCTTGTTGGAACCTTGTAACATAACAGCAGTCAGGAAATTAGATGTCATCCAATCAAAAGCCTTAAGAATTGTGTCAGGCGCTATGAAATCAAGTCCCGTTAACGCTCTTCAAGTGGAATGTAGCGAACCCCCGTTGATATTAAGACGGCAGTATTTAGCAGACAGATTTTTTTATAGAATTTTGCAGTTTTCTAACCATCCTTTAGTGCCTAAAATGTATAAACTCCATGAACTTTTACCTGAAAACCAAAATAATGTACCATGTTTAGAGATAAGCTTACAGCGGTTTCTCAGGATCAATGCTCCAACTTACCGGTCTCCAAAACTACCTATTTATTGTTGTGAATATGACGCATTGGTTACACCTTTCCAAATATATGATAACATTGGCATATCTAAAGATACCATAGATGCTCAAAAAGAGCTTAATTTCCTTATTCACGAAAAATGGTCAAATTGGCATCAAGTATACTGCGATGCATCTAAGCTGTCAAGTGACGGATGTGTTGGTGTAGGAGTATATCATAGTCAGTACAAGATTGTCCAGAAAATTAAACTGCCACCTGAGTCATCTGTTTTTACAGGAGAATGCCTCGGTATTTTAAAATCTATAGAATACGTAATGCTTATGAAGTTAACAAAAACAGTAATATTTACAGATTCCAAAAGTGCTTTACAAACTCTTCAAAGATTTCCATTTAAGTCACAAACATATTTTCCAATAATATTTGATATCAAGACTAAACTGCGTCAATGTTTGATGAAAGGTTATTCTGTTGATCTCGTTTGGGTACCAGGTCACTCCAATATAAAAGGTAATCTTAAGGCTGACGAACTAGCCAAGGATGCGGTAGGGTGTGGTGATGTCGTTCCTTACATTAATTTCACACAGGATTTAGCTTCTTTGCCGGCAGCTTATCTCCAAGTCTCTTGGGATAAATTGTGGGCAGAAACTGCTCGATATAAAGGAAAACATTACTTTAATATTCAGCCCAAAATATCAAAAAAACCTTGGTTTAGATTAATATCTTTCGATAAAAAGAACACCTCTATTTTAATTCGCTTAAGGTTAGGTCATGTGTGTAGTCCCGTTCACCTTGCAAGACTAGGCATTGAGACGAGTCCTGCCTGTGGATGCGGATTTGAAATTGGGGATATTAATCACATATTTCTGAGCTGTCCTCTTTATGATAATACAGATTTGTATAATACATTGCAGTCTTTACAGATCCCTTTCCCCACTAACATGTCGTGCATACTGTCGTCGTTACATAAAGGAATATATAAAGCTTTATTTAGTTTTTTAACTGTAAATAATATTAAATTGTAAATATTTGGTTTTAAAAATTATTTAATTTTAGTATTAGTAATAGTTTTTCTTAGTTTCATATTTAAAATATTTTATTGTTGTTTTTCAGTTATCCTTTAGATTCCTATTTTCCGTATACCTACTTTCCTGATCCTACTATTTTTTCCCAAATTCCACTTCCGACTAACCTTCTATAATATAATATTCGTTTTTAAATATTTCCCGTTTCCCGTTTTACCTTATTCCTTGGCAACACTAAAATGCCAAACCATCCAATGTCAAACTCCGAAAAACTGAAGACTATAGAACATGAGCAATGGCAAAATACGCTGACGCGTGATGCCATACTGAAGAAAAAAAAAAAAAAAAAAATCTGTCAAATTTATTTAATAGATTTTCAACTTTATTGTTAACTAGCTGTCCGACGCAACTTCGTTTGCGTCACATTTTCTCCATTTTCGCAACATTTTTCATTGCTGCTCCACTCCTATTAGTCGTAGCGTGATGATATATAGCCTATAGCCTTCCTCGATAAATGGGCTATATAACACTGGAAGAATTTTTCAAATCAGACCAGTAGTTTCGGAGCCTATTCAATGCAAACAAACAATCAAATCTTTCCTCTTTACTTATAAGAAGAAAGAAGACGAGTATTATTATAGTTTAGAAGAATACGGTTCAAGGTTGATTGGGAAAATTTGACAGTTTCGGGTACGGGTAGCTTGACCTGCTGGCGTCTGTACGCCTCCTTAATGCCTCAGAGAGCACGTCTATCAGACGAACGTAGTTGTCATACAATATTTCCGGGGGTCGTGACACCCGGCTGAAGAGCCTGCTTAAAGTCGTGTCAGTCAAGTCGATCAAACAGGGTCTAAACCTTAGTTGCAGTTTGTGCGAATAATAATATAGTTGAGTAATGGAAATTCCAGTAGTTTTGAGTAAATCTAATAATAATATTTAGCCCAACTAAACGACGACTTTAACATAGTCGGAACAAAATTATTTTAGCAGTTTAAATTTCACAGACAGTGTCGTAGGATGTAGACATTTCGACTGCTCAAATATGTAGTTTGAGGCATTTTATAGAATTGGCTATTTTCGTAGGATGCTGATGTTCAAATATTGGATTGGTTTTTTCACAGCATGGACAATAAGCTTCGGCCAATCTCGTTGGAGACAATGTGCGAAAAGTGCTTGCCGATGCGATTCCACTCGACGCTCGCTTAATTGTTGGAGGGCCGGCTTTACCACTCTCACACCAGACCTGATTGTTCCCGCTGACCTGGTTAATATGTGAGTAAAGGTTTTGTTTATACTGACTTTTTCACACGGCTTCACCCGTGTGGAGGTAAGAAATTATCCGACGGGAAAGTAGTGCTGGGGTAAACAGTATCCCATTTCCAAAAACTAGGTCATGGCAATTTTACAGATATCTCATCGGTCAATGAATACGTCAATCAATCAATCAAGTCTTTATTTGTAAATATAGGTTACAACATTGTGCAAGATGTTACATTTATACATATTACAATTTCTCCATGTTTTGCCATTTGGCGTACAAATATACATTTAAAGAAGACTTTTGCCCATTTAGTAAATTATTCTATCGGTACTATTATAATGAGGTAAAGGTTTAATTAACAATATCAATATCAATTTTAATAAAATGCATAAGGTTATTTCAGGTCAAGTTAATATTTAATTAAATACAACTTTACCAATAAAATAGTACATTGTTACCCCAGGGGTGAAAGTAACTTATTTAGTCCCGAGACGGGGTTTGGCGCCCGAATGAAGTGAGGGCGCCAATAGTTCGAGGGACTAAATAAGTCTTTAACCCGAGGTAAACACTGTGCTTTTCATTACGAATACAAAGAAAGTAAAAATAAAAACATGAATTAGCTAAAGAAAAAATTAGTAAATGTTATTTCGGATTGCCGCTTTCCCGCCCTATTTTGTTTTTTTTTTCTGTGGCCAGACAGCTATTCAGCCATTATTTTTCATTTTCATCAATGAAAAAATGGTAAATATTTTTTCCAACTCTATGTTACTTTAAAGAAATTGTTGAAACTAAATTATAATAAAGTTATTTAAAAATATATATATTGTATAATCAATGCTTAACTTTAAGTTCTTTCAATTTTACATCGTGGCTGCATAAGTTGACAAAAAAAATGTGAAAATAGAACTAGTTTTTTTATAATTTGACATATGTCAGTTGAAAGCGATTCTCCCTAGGGATGAAAAGTATTACTTTCATCCCGCTCCTCAGGCAACTTCAGACCTACTTTCAGAGTATGAGTAATGAAAAATAGTATTGATGTCAAGAAGAAAAAAAAAAGTCAAACAAAAGAATGTAGACAGGCAGAGTTACTATCATATTTCTAATAATAGCATGGATTTATCGATTCCACTATAAATCATTTTTATGAAGTACCTGCTGTTCGTTACGCTAGGTTTTAATCACGATATTGTTATTAATTTAGATTTCCTTAATGGTCAAAGATCTTTACCTACTAGATATAATTTTTAAAACATAATTTACTTCAACAGGGCCTGTGTCGAACTAAATAACGATTTTTCATTAGTAGGTCGTCCTAGTAGCTTAAATATGTATTTATCGGAGTCTGAAAACTACTGCATACAACCTAGTAATGTGTTCGCAGAAATCATTTACGTGTATAGTTTTCTGATTACATGTTTGCAATTTTTACGGAACTGTTTAATCCCCTAAATATCACTTTTATTTACCTATTCGTGAGTTTCAAATAAACAAATATTAGAAACATCAATTTAATAGATTAAAAAATAATAAATAAAATAGATTATCTAGCGTTATAAAATATTACGAATAGGTTAAACAATTGGTTGTCCATTTGTCACTTTTTGTAGGCTTTCAATTCAACCCTTTACAGTTATTGGAGACATTTATCAAACTTTCGCAAATCGATAAAACATTAGCTAAGCGTAGGTTATTAATACACACATTCGTCTCTTTGCAAAGCGCTAACTCAGAGTTCGTTTCGTAAAACTTTTCATACGGATTGTGTAACATTTAATAAATCTTCGCAACACCCTGGTGCGAAATCTTTTCAGGATAATACTAGGTTGGCATCTGGCCTTAGAAATTTTCCTTCCACATTACATCTACATAAAATTCTAAGAAAATTGTGGTGATCAAAATTACATTAATCTGAAATCTACTTCAGATTTTGACATGAATATCATGCCTGGGGTCATTAAATTGTCTTGGAAGTCCCCTAAAGTCGCCCATATTGTCCAAACTTTATTACAAATTCTCTAATCTTGAGTACCTACGTTACTTCAATGTTGGAAAGCACTTTCCCTCCTGCCTTCAAAATCAATTGGTGAACTGAGCTGATTTCAGTTTATTAATTTCAGACTTTTGCAAGGATGTATTAAAGTATTAATTAATTTACGTACCCAAGTAGTTTAAAACAATATGATATTCCAATAGTCTTAACGGACTTCGATTACATCTCTTTGTTTCTCTAAGACCTAATTCTTTGTCGATATATCATCAACAGCCTATAATGTTCCCACTGCTGGGACACAGGCTTCCTCTCTATGAGAGGGAGTGGGCTGTAATCCACCACGCGGTCCAAGTGCGGGTTGGTAGATGATGTCAATATATATTAAGGCAAAAGAAAATTAAGAAAATTTGCATTTGTAAATCGTACGATGGAATGTCTTATTGTATATAGCAGCAGCACCCACTTACTGGATAGTCAATTTGCTTTTATTGAATAGAAACGTTTTATTGGTAGGTGAATTGAACACCCTTAAAATTAATGCTTGGTGCTCACAACACATTAAGTAAACAATTTGTTGTATAATTTTCGAATAACTGCAATGTACACATGGCCTGAGTAAAGACTCTTCAACTACCTCTTTACAACGACAGTAGAAATTATCATTTTCTTCTGTTTTCCACCCAACAACAACAATATTGTTGAGGTAAACTAGACGCTAACATTAAGTTAATGTTTTAGCATCGCTAATAAGATACTTACTTAGTTTGTATTTTTAAGTCTGCCTGTATTTATGAAACCCAAATCAAAGTTGTAAATTGCAACGAAAATATAAACGTTTTACAACTAATACCGTAGAAAACCTACTAAAAAGTACTTTTCACTTTTATTATTTCGAACTGTAAATGGCTTCATCAATTTTTTTCGCTACGATTCTGTAAATAGAATATTTGGTTAGTCACTGTTACTTATTTGCCTATTGAACTGGTGAAAACAAACAAGATATACCGATAGTCCTATTCTATGTCTAAGTACATTATCTCTAATCTCTTCAAGTTCACAGTAGTTGACCTGCTTCACATTGTAAATCTATGCTTTATATATACTTATACTCGTACTGTAGGTTTATTTCAGGATGCGTAGTTATCAAGATAATTATTTACGCATATTCATAACTTGATCTCTTAATTTTTTTTAACGCACTCGTATTCTGTCCAAACAGGATCTTTATTTTTCGGCGTTTATCACTCTTGTTCTAAATAGTAATAATAAAAAAAACTAAACACAAATTTACCAAAATACTGTTTTTTAATATTAAAGTTTGTTTTTAAACATATTGATAAAGATTTTGTTTGTTTTTATCATGATAATTATTACTTCGAAACCTGGTCGATTTATGCTCTGTACTTACTCTTAATCTAAATCATCGAAGTGCTACCTTAATCATTTCCAGTGACTTGGGCACTAACAAACTGCGGACTTTACACAAGACGACGTTTAAAGGCATGCGCTCACTTGCCGAACTAGACATGTTCGACAACCATGTGGAATATCTGCCAGCTGGGATATTTGATTCTTTGGTCAATTTAAGGATTCTGTGAGTACTGAGCCTTATTTATAAAAGTTTAGTTTTGCACTTAATATCTCTGGCTGCTCTTTAGCTTTTGAGTAGGCTTGCTTATGGCGGTTTGATAGTTTCTCTTTTGGCTTAAAACACATTTTTTTTACTATCTTTACATTTTTCTCTAAAAATGTAACGTGGCGCATTTCACTCTTATTTTCCATCTGATAATACATCTAACAATAGTATTAAAACTATATTGTATATTAATCTAGGTAGAAACTTTCGGCTATTTTATTATTTTCCTCAAATTATCTTAGATAAGTATTTTCTCTTCATGATAAAGCGATATTTCAAGGCGGAACTACATAGGGTGACATCATCAAATGATAAACACCTATGCCATATATCATATAAATAACTTTGATCACCGATAATAAAATGAATCTGTTTTCAGGAGGCTCCAAAGAAATTACCTGGAAGAAATTGATAGTCTCGCATTCAGGTCAACGAAAAAATTGTTCCACGTGGATCTATCGAACAATTTCTTATATTCTCTTCCTGAAAAATTGTTCGCTAATAATTCATTTTTAGAAACAATTGACATTTCTAATAACCATATTATGTACATGCCGTCTGATAGTTTCGTGGGCCTCAAATCGTTGCAAATATTAGACTTATCTAAAAATAAAATACAACGCATAGAAAACGGAACTTTTTCACTTAAGACACTTCAGATATTAAAACTGTCAGACAATAAAATATGTAATATCAGCGAAAATGCTTTTGAAAGCTTGCAAGCTTTGGAAACTTTATTGTTAGAGCGAAATAAATTACAAAGCATTCCTACTCGTCTGTTTCATAATGTGGATTGTTTAACCTTTCTTGATTTATCCAGCAACAATTTGATGAGTGTAAGTTAATGCTCTTTATATTTCATACTTATTTATAAGTTAAAGCGTTCTGATAATTCCGTCTGAACATTTTCAGTTATCGGGCGTAGAATTTGAAAAATTGAAGCTTTTACGTACGTTGGATTTGAAGGATAACGCTCTCATAGAACTTCCGGATTACACGTTTTCGAATTGCACGAACTTGGAGAAGCTCGACTTATCGAAAAATAAATTGCGTTTCTTAAATGTCACCACATTCCTAGGATTGGAAAATCTCACCTCGCTTTTGTTGTCAGAAAATAAATTGTTCGAGGTTCACTTCAAAACTTTTTCAACTTTGAAAAATCTCACTACCCTGTAAGTATTTGATTATAGATTATTTTTAGAGTAAACAGCATGTACAGATACGTTTTATAACTAAGTAAACATAATAACTACGAATGCAGATATACAATAATCAAAACGTATTATTTAATAAAACAATTCCGTTACAGGCATTTGGACAACAACATGTTTCCTTCATTACCGTCGCGCACGCTGGATTATATGCCCAAACTTGCGATCGTAAAACTATCAGGCAACCCGTGGCACTGCGACTGCCATGCATTGTATATTTCAGCGTAAGTACCTCGCATTTCAAATGCAAATGACATTATCTCCAGATGCAGTTCGCTAAGTCCATTTCCGCTGCGCTACTGCGAACGTACCGCTAACTTTCCACATGCATCCCGTCGCGCCTTACGTGAACCGCCTCTAAAATTATTTCTAGCAATATGGAGCTTGAAATTGAAAGGAATAAGCAGGAATAAAACTAGAATGAGATTGTGGACGAAATGGTTAGCGTTTCCTAGAATAGGCGTTTTTAATATTTAACTGACATTGGCTCTATTTTCTTTTATACTGCTATTATTATAATACAATTTAAAAAATGTTAATTGAAACATTTTTTTATTTAATAATGCGTTCTTAAGACTTGGTCCACATTCGAATGTTATTTCTAGAACGCAGCAAACGATCACCAACTGGGTACTTAACACCTTAACACTTAAAATATTGTGATGACCCAGATGATTATTACACATTCTCTTTTTGGCATATTAGTCGTTGTATTTAATCATCATCTTGATATTTTTTTGTAGACAAACGTCCTACGCCTTTTGAAAAAACACAACATTGTTTCCAACACTGTTGGTTATTTATTAGTTATTCAGGCAGCCGCGAAACTATTTATATCCACATATTTAGTGTAAATTTGTCATATCCGAATATGTTGCTTCCAATCGGTTCCTATAAAGCTAGATTATAACTTTTATCTCTAAGCCAAGCAATTAAGTGTAGGTAGGTATAATCAGTTTGATCTTAATCAAATAATAGAAGTGATTAGATCGATTTGTATCGAGTTGATTCTGATTTTTAAGAACTCACATTATTATTCAAATTTAAACTTACACAATCTGTGAAAATAACAGTCTTAAACATTTTACACCAACCTTGTCCAGCGTTGAAGTAAAAATTGTATGCATCGTAGACAAGAAAAGGGTAGTCGCATTTGTCTAAGACCTGAATAACTTCCTCCATGGCATGGGACTAACATCGTAATCACAAAAAAATACCTTATCAGCAGTTCCATAAAACCTACTCGACCCAAATGTATGGGACAGCTGATTATCTTATAACATACCAGTATTATTTCGAGTTATGTGTAGTAACTAGTAATTGGCCGGAAAAGTTATTAAAAAAAAAATATTGTGTCCTTATCATTATCAGTTAAAATATTTCAGCTTTTTGAGGTAGGTATCTTTATTAATAACTAGCTGTGCCCGCGGCTTCGCTCACGTGACCCCTTATTCTTATAGCATTGTCAGGGAAAACATGGAAGGCAACGTGAAATCGTAGTATATTCCCAACATACTCTACATATAATATACTAATAAACTGACTTACTGTTAGTTTAAACTAAACCAAACTAAACTAAACCCGTTGGTACGCACGGCGACCAATCAAGATGTGCAAAACAAAATAAAGCTGAACTCTCATTGGTAACAAAGCGAGGTTAGGTTATACTGCAGATGTATAACTTGATGTGTCGCCGTGTGTACTATACTACTACTACACTATACTATCTTTGTTTTAAGTATTAAAGGAACTCTTAGCAATGTAAATGTGACCAGCACAGATACAGAACTGCCAAGTTTGGTTTTTCAACGCATTTTAGTGCATTCATTGCGCACTTATGAAATCTTGCCATTTTGGTCGCACTCACCTTACTCACCATTTATGTTACTCAAGTTTTCAAAATAGTTTAGTTGTAAATCCGTAATATTCTAACCATAGTGATACTTACTAAACATGTACTTCAATGATTGTACGTGTTATAGCAGCTCAATGTGAATACGGGGCTCCCGACCAGACCATGGCTGACTTGTGTCCAAAGTGTCCCTGCGTTTTAGAGGACCTTCTGTCAAAACTGGTACTGAAACCGCAAATAACGTAGCCACCTGGGTGTTAATAATCTCATATGACGTACCATCGATGCGAAAGAAGAAGAAGAACAGAGCAATAATGTTAGATCTTGTATTTCCGATGATAGACCATGATTGGCAAAGCGGATACTTTTCCAAGGACTCTGGTGGACAGACGAAAATAAGTTGAAGCGTTGACGCAGGCATCACGCAGATCTTTAATGTAACAAATACTGTCGAAGCAAGCCCTTCATCTATTCACCATAATAAAATTATGTTGACTATTATCAATATTTTGCTCCGAAGTTCAAATGCAGGTGCAGTCACATTTAAACGTTAAAGACGTGCCATGAAAAAACATGTACTTACTTTTTAGGGTTCCGTAGCCGAATGGCAAAAAACAGAACCCTTATAGATTCGCCATGTCTGTCTGTCTGTCTGTTTGTCCGTCCGTATGTCACAGCCAATTTTTTCCGAAACTGTAAGAACTATACTGTTGAAACTTGGTACGTAGATGTATTCTGTGAACCGCAATAAGATTTTTACACAAAAATAGAAAAAAAAAAACAATAAATTTTGGGGGTTCCCCATACTTAGAACTGAAAATTAATTTTTTTTTCATCAAACCCCTATGTCTGGGGTATCTATGGATAGGTCTTCAAAAATGATATTGAGGTTTCTAATAACATTTTTTTCTAAACTGAATAGTTTGCGCTAGAGACACTTCCAAAGTGGTAAAATATGAGTCCCCCCCCCTCTAATTTCTAAAGTAAGAGGAGGAAAATTATGTTAATACTTAGGTTTGTAGAACGTAAAAAAAAACTATCAACGAAAATTGGTTTCAATAAGTTGTAATGATTCGTTTTTGAGATATGGGACTTTTTCATCAAACTGCAGCAGTAACTTTGTTTTTCATTACCATGCTATGAAAAACAAATTTAGTTTTGCGGTTGAGTGGAAGTTCACTATAACTAATACTACTAACTAACGAATGACAGTACAAAATATTGTTATTATATTGTTTGGGGCTACGGAACCCTGTGTGCGAGAAAGACTCGCACTTGGACGGTTCTTAACCTAGTTTAATGTGATCATAAGTTTAGTCGTGTTTGTAATGAAATTACCTTAGATCTGTTTTTTAATGCATATTTTAATAAGAAAACATAGTTTACATATAGTATCAACACATCTATTTATACCTTACAGCCCTGTAGTAGGGACAAAAATATACACACAACCAATTCTTGGCCCATATGTTTTGTACTTTCATTCAATAATGATTTCCGTTTGGTTTGTGAAAAAACATAAGGTTTTAACAAAAAGTTAGCATTGACTTAGTTTAATCAGGCAACCCATTCGCAATATTTTATTTGTGTTGTGCATGTAATAAAATAAAATTCCAAAACAAATCCACGAACTCTATGATTTGCGGCAGTCATGCCGCATGTATCAACAGAGACAGACAGATTAATAATTAAAATGGGAAGTTTATTAAGCACCATTTAGATACATCGATTGGGATTATTATCTAGATCTAGAGTGAATGTTTAACCTTATGTGAGCTACTATTTTTGATGGAAAAACATAATGATGTAACTCGGCCGATAGTCATTCTTTCACGGAAAATCTTAACATCGCGATTCAGAAAAAAGCGACAAATGCATATCGCTATCTATTGAGCAGGGAGTTAAACTGCCAAAATATTATGTATGGAAAGCAATCGAACAAACACTCTACTACGTAGATCTTCAGAGCAGCGCCATGAAGAGTACCTTTTCCTATCATAACTTTTTGAAAACCCCGGTCAGTCGATTTTTAAAGTAATCTTGTGAGCACATTTTATTTATTGGTACCATTTTAGTCCAATAGATGTCGTTGAATGTATCTTACCTTACGTAATGATGAAAAGTTCTTCTCGAAAACTTTAAATTCATATATCTTTTGATAGAGAGCACAGATTGCAATGAAACAAAAACTAAATGTTACTTCAAGTTACGCACAATTGTTGTGTATAAAAGTTATCTACATTGCTTTCGTACATTTTACGTGATGCCCGAACAAATAAACAGACAAACAGACAAACAGACAAAAATTCTAAAAATGCTGGAAATGGTTTCTGTTGGTTGTCCTTTAACACCCTGGCTATTTTTTTTGGAAATATTTTCGATGTACAAAAACGATTTTTCAACAGATTTATTATATGTATAGATTAGTATTTTACTTGTTGTTTTTCTCGGTAATTCATAAAGAAATATCATTAGAAACCTAGAAACAGACGCCCCAAAATATTAAATAAACAGTGTTTTGAACAGATTTCAGAAATTAATTTACTTATAGTTGTTATAAGCTTAATTTTTAACTTTTAACGTGACAGATTAAAATTGAATTAGAAAACTGCATAACCTACATTTCACGTAGCCTAGCCTGCTTTGTTTTAATTACAAAATGCAATTCAGGAAACAGAGACCTTATCTCTTTTCGAAGCACAAAGTTTACCTATGCTTGTCCAGGCAGTGTACCTATAGGAACTGTTCTTGGATTACTAAAACATTTGTAGACTTTATATTTACTCAGTGTTGAAGGTCTTAAGTTCACTGCTTTCCTTTTGGTTTCCATTCTAGATGGGTCCGCCTGAATGAGATGAAGATATGGGACTACTCTCCGACCTGCGTGTCACCCTGGTACCTTGAAGGACACTTTCTTAAAAAACTAAAGTTTCCTGAACTTTGTGCCGGTCAATGGGCCAGCATGGTAAATCTTTCACCTCGGTTACCAATACAACATTTATTAGCGTTGAACGTGTCTGTAAATAGAAAACCTCAAGACAGTATGGAGCAAAATCATGACGTCACTACGATTGATGCTTGGCATTAAAATGGCTTCATGTTTCATGCTTGTACCTTTTTTGACTGTATGTGATGTATTTAAATAGGTATGTCACCCAAGTGACATGAAAAATGTTTTAACGATTCTTGTCTTTTGTATCAGCATGTTTTATTTATAATATGCCAATGAACAAAGTACTATTTGTTTATTATACCTAAGCGTGGCATTTAAATCCAAATCTATTTATAGATAACACAGATTATGTTTTTGCTCATACGCGTATGTCAGAAGTAGAAAATAAAGGCGTTACCAGTTTGTTTGAAAATATATTGTAACTTATCGATTGATAACATTAAAATATTTAAAAAAACATTTACTTTTATAAGTAGGTACTAATAAACATTACTACACCGTACAGTAATTTCAAGATCGGCCGAAAATAAAGATTTTTTTCGCAATTCAATAAAAGATTATGTAAAAATCACAAGCTTTCCTAGAATGAGCAGACCCCTTTTAATATATATAATTTAGTTTGGAAGTGCAATCATAGCAATAAAGAAGAATAGAAGTTCATTGCTATGCTTGCAAAGTTAATATAATAAATTAGGCAGAAAAAACCTAAACCAAAATACCTTAAGTTTGATATTGAAACCAATCAAAGGAAAACGCTTCAAAATTTTCTCACAATAGAGCAGCTCCTTTGCCATCATAAATCTTTGTTTGTGACATTAACGACTAGGTGTAGCCTTGTCCCGGCGGCGGCGGTCCTCTATTTTACACAAGACCTACATTCCAGTGGAACATTACTCTAAAATCCTTCCTAAGTAAATAACATCAAAAGCGGGATTTCCTCACTTTAATAACGTTTGTAAGCTAAATGGGTACAAGATACGGCGTTATCTCGCATTAAATAAAACTTATTCTGTGTTTCCAGACATTTAAAGATAACAGTAATTGGTCAATGCAAAAAATAACAATGCAGTAGGTAGAGCAATTCATTCCACCTAAGGCACGTCGCCTACTGATAAGTCGAGGCTGAGTCGCGACGATGTCGCTTCGTTGGTTTTTCTATGTATAGTCGAAACTCAGGCGGCTATGCTTCCTTCCCTTTACCAATCCTAGCTACGCACGAACCGACACAAAATGGCATCGGAGTCACGGCGCCGGCACGGGCAGTTTTTGTTTTGCCGCTTGCGCGCCCGCGCCTCGCCTTTTGATCGGTATGGCGACGACTGGCCTAATGATTTAGTTTTCACCATATCTGAGCCAGTAGGTATTAACTACCAGATTTGAAAGATAAAGGCGTTTATTCATGAACGCTGCTTAGAGTTAAGTCATGATTACTGATTGTTTCACAAAGCGTTTGCTCTTCTCAGCTTTTATGAATAAACACAACTGGCTACTTAAGAGCGTTTACACCTTACAGCATTTCATACAAACTTTCAAGTCCTTCTTTTCCGATATGACTGAACCGATTTCAATGAAACTTAATACGCTTAAGCAGGATACATGGGTCTAAAAAGTTACAAAATGCAATTAGCTAAATTAGACCGATTATAAATTATCTTTAGAAACATAAATTTCCAAGTGAGTAATTGGTACAATAAACAATCAATAAACTTATTTTTCATGAAAAGTTCTAATTGAATATTATTTGAACTCTTGACCTTTCGATCAAGTCAATACTTCAACAAAGAGACTTGATTAAAAGTATACTGAACTAAATCGTAACCAATTTTTGTTAATGAGACTGAATTATTATTCATTATGATTATGTTTACTTTTGTCAGGTCGTTTATCCAACGATTTTAGAAGAATTCGACGTATTTTGTAGTACAAAAAACAACAGTTAGCAGTTTTGTAGTAAGTACATAGCAGACTTCAGAAAATTATCGTGAATAATTTGCGAAGAAAGAAGTGCAGCTTCTTTCATCGCAAATTATTCCCGAGAATTTCGAACTCTTGTTCTATTTATAAACATTTGCCAATAAATAAAACTTTTGTTTATTGTGTACCTGTATATAATATATACATACATAGATAAACCGATAACATTTTCGATTATCCGCGTACGTCATGTTAGTGTTTAAAGTAATCAAATTCTTATCATTCGATAACAAAATATTTGTACGATAAAAAACGTCTTATTTTGTTATCTATTCAAATTATTTGTTTGTCATCGTAACTATAAGCAGGCGTTAATTGCACCATAGGATATAAAAAGCATGCTGAAAAGAGTATGTGATAAAAGTGTAAACAATCCATGTTCAGACTAATTTCTTATGCCAGTTTTACTAAAGAGAATCAATAAGACATTCAAGAGTATTCATAATTTAAAAAAAAATACTGCATTTTACCTTAAAAGATGTGTTTCAACCACAGGTCTGAATAGTGTCACAATCTGAAAAATCTGGTCTTCTGTTAGCTTCAACTGTGATATCATGCTGTACGGTACGTTTAAGTTCTTCGGAATATGAGACGTTCAGAAGTTAAATTGCAAATCTAAAATACGTAGAAACGCGTTAAGATTGCATCAAAATTTAGTAGGTAGCACCAATGTAACAGGTTTCTCACGAAACTTATTATACCTAATGGCTTATTCACTTCTTTTGCAAAAAAAACGAAAACATGTGTAATCTACAATCCCGGTTTGGGCCAGCGTGGTGGATTGTAGTCCCCTCTCTTAGAATGAAGGCTTGGGTCCCAGCAGTGAGAACATCTTAGCTTGGCTGCAATAAGTAAATATTAAAAAAAACATATTATCTGTTACCACTAAGTATTTGTATGTATAATGACATTGTTATCACGTTGTTTCCGCGCAGATATCAATCGTCAGATATTGTAATCATCATCTATTCATTGATACTTATCAACACAAAATTCAGTTCTTTGTGGAGTTTTTCGGGTATCTGACGTACTTACTTTGATAATAAAAGCATTATATCCGGATGTTACAGTGTTCAGCAGTTATTTCTCATTATTGGTTTTGTGTCATTAAATATTTAATATAACCTCTTGATCCGTGTTGTTTTTATGTTCCTATGCGGTAAGTGAAAGTGCATGTTAGTGATAAACCAAGTGATATTGTGAAAAAGTTATAACTGTGTGTGCTAAATAAACCTTTCCCTACAGTTGCGTAACATTTTAGATATGACTATATTCATGCATACAAAACTTAAGTAAAACAATGGGGCATTGGAGACATAAGATTATTTTCTTTTCACTTATTTTTACGGCGTGTCTCTGCTACAGTAATGGTAAGGAAAAGATTTTAACTAACGGTACTTATCAAGTAGTTTATTTTATTTTATAACGCTTCACCCCATTATGTATTTTTCAGCATGCCGCATAGAGGGTTCTTCCACAGGAATTGCCTTACAAGCATGGGTCAAAGACATAGACAGGGGCACATTTTTCCAAGAACCAACGGTGGATGTTGAAGGTAAGCGTCAATTAACATTTCACGTTTTTAAAACAAGTCGCTTGTGAGTATTTAACTGTAAGCCATTAAATGGGATTAGTACAACATTCGAATTATTGCGGTTGTCCACGAAACTGATTTTAAATTTAAAATATTTATTTCAGGTATTTTCAGCTACAGTGTAGGTGGGGTGACAGATAACAGAGCGTATCTAAGCACAGCCCTTGCCGATGCTCGATTCGAGTTGTTTACGACTGCACTCTTCGAGCAGTATGAAGAACACGAGGTTTCCCATAATATGACAGTCTCTGTGACATTCAGATGTACGGGAGGCAGCAATAATTTTCTGCCACAAGTAAGGCCATTTTAGCACAGGTTCTTATATTGTAAGAGGTCAGCTCAGTGATACAACAATCATTCCTGCTTTGATTGGTTTGCTTTTCTCAGGGCGCTTTGTTGGCCTGCCCAGAAAGTAGCGATCCCCAGATGTTTTGGATAACTATTATTCTCATCATATCATATTTTGCCTTTGGTTAGACATATCGTAACTCAAAAGCTTTAAGTACATTTCCTTTATCAGGCTAACCTCGAGTATTTCGTTCTTATATTATTCGATTTTTCAGATAATTATAGTTCATGTGGTTGATACAAACAATAACCCGCCAACGTTCATTCTGCCGCCGTCTGATGAATTTGTATTCACCATTGCTGCACCAATGCCGCCAGGGTACGAAATAACTGGCTGCATAGACTTGATTGTGAGGGATATCGATCTCACGACTGAAAAAATAATCTTTGAAATTGAAGAAAACCCATATTTTGAAATTCAGAAAGAAGTTTATCGAAATCCGTCTACACCTAAAGAATTTAAAGCAATTATAAGGACAAAAACGTTTATAAGGACTTTTCCGGAAGAAATCAAATTAACCATCTGGGCTACGGTAAGCTTATCATTTTAAATGTCTTCATTCTCAACTAATCCTGTTTCAGATAAATGAAAAATGATACAAACAGATATTTAAATCCTAATCAGTTAAGTTCAGGACGTGAAATTCACCTCTCTTCAAATTTTACTTAAAATATTATATAGTTTCACACACAAGTAATATGGCTCATGTTCATTTAAAAAAACCAATTTGGTTTTGAGATAAATTTCAGGATTCTATTAATACGCAAGTTAACTCACTAACTAATATTAGGTAGGTATATCGATCAAAATGAAACCTAATAAAATATCATAAAGGCTAATAAAACTCTTTTATAAATAAGTTAAATGAAACAATCCCAACGCATTAAAAAAATAGATATTACTCATTATGAAGTATTTCTCTCATATAGATTTCAAGTTCCCCATAATTTCCCAGTTAAAAATATTTCTCTGTACATTATATTGTTAAAGGTATGTTCTTGGTACGCACAGGCATTGTACAGGCTTAGCACCACGAACTCGTAGTTTCTCTGTTTAACGATTTAGTCGTGAAATAACGACTGATATTTTGAGATAACACCTTATTCATGGTACTTAGTACAGTTTCAAAAATAAAATTTTCGTAAAACCATTCCAATAATGCATTAGGAGAAAATCGAATCTTACTTAGAAATAATGATAACGAACCAGGTAGAAAAACTTTACAAGTAGTAAAGTTTTTCTACCTGGTTCGTTATCATTATTTCTTTCTTATTCAATCGAGTATCTAGGCGTTATATACAGGGTGTAACGGAAAGGGTATATACATACTTAAGGGTGTGCTACAGACCATCCAACTGATTGTGTTTCTCCATCGGACAAACATCGTAATAGCGAAAAAAATATCAGCTGCAGTTGGATGGTCTGTAACACACCCTTAAGTATGTATATACCCTTTCCGTTACACCCTGTATAATAATCTGGATTTTTAAGCAAAAGAAAATTTAGGGTTTTATATTTTGACTTAGGATCTCCAAATATCTAGGGAATTGAACATATATATTTATCCCTAAAAGCTCCGCACTTTCTTTAAGTGAAAGTCCCACTAAAATCTGTTAAGATGTCCCGAAGATTACCCTTCTAACGCAGGTTAAACCTAGTTAGTTACTTTCACTTTAACAAATAGTATGAAAACATAGATTGAATTAAATACCTTACGTATTTTTCATTTTCACCAGGACTACGATCTAACAGGTGATCCTCCGAGAACTAAGGCAACGACTGTTAAATTTCTTGGAAATACCGATTTCGTTCTCCCCGAAGAGCCAGTGTTCTCCGAGACGTTTTATCTCGCTGATTACACAGATGACAATCGAGTGGTACTAACTGAACCGATTACTCTACAAAGTGGCTATGACGAACTTGTGCAGTTTAATATCAGAAGTAAGTACTAAGTTATACGCTATCTTAATAAAGGTCCTAAAATTAATCCACAAAGAATTTATAAATAATAAAGATTTACGTAAATGAGATGAGAAAAGATGGATGACCACCCAATACTTACCGAATTTTCTTCGTGCCTCGGAATGCATGTTAAGCCGTCTGTTCCGTCAATTGTAGATCTTTGACAGTCGTAATAGTTAGTCAGTAGTCCGAAAGTCTGACAACTAGTCTTATAAAGGGGTATCGTATTACCCAGTACTAACTGGATGGTCGAGGTAAGATAGGTAGTCGCTCCATGTAAAATACTGGTATTCAGCTGCATCCGGTTAGACAGGAAGCCGACCCAAACATAATTGGAAAAAGGATAGGCAGATGATGAATGATTTCCATAAATGAACGGATACATGCTTCTGATCAGAAAAATGCATAACGTAGTATACTCAGTAAAGCTACATGTAAATGATTTCCTTGAAAACACCCAAAAAAGGAACAAAATTGTGCAACGGTTTCCTTTTTTTCTATATTCCGTAACTAGATACCATAGATTGCAGTTTTTTTTAATATTATTTCGTTTTTCTTCACAGGTTACTCTGAACATTTTGAGCTAGTAGAAGATCAGGAAAATAAGAGATCAATCCGTGTTATCAAGCCGCTAACAGGCGACGACCTCGAGGAAACCAACCTCCACCTTATAGTGACAGCAGACCGAGAGCTCACAAGCGGAGCTTCGACAACAGTCGTACTGCGGTTACCTGAAGGTGAACTGTGACTTTTGCACTTTTATGTATTACATTTTACATCAAAAAGTTATACTGATACTGATACTGATACTGTTAGCCTGCGTCATCCCACTGCTGGGCAAAGGCCTCCCCTCATGACTTCCAATTGTCTCAATCCAGGGCCAATGTGGACCACTAGTCGCTGGTCTTGTCTACCTCGTCCCGACATCTTCTACGAGGTCTACCACGACGCCTTCTGGCTATGTCAGGGCTCCACAAAGTGCTTATTTTGGCCCACAGATCATTGGGCATGCGGCAGACGTGGCCAGTCCAGTCCCACTTCAGCTTAGCAAAAGTTATATTTTAGATATTAGATATACGCTTGCTTTAATAATAGTTATTTAAGTGTTACAAGTAAAAAGTAAAGACTAGATTATTGTTATCATAATTATGTAGTTAAATTGATAGCAGTAAAGATTTCTGTGCATTTTTTGTCAGAAACGTTCCGTTATTTGTTACAATTGCTTTGTTTTTTCAGTGTTTCAGATACCTTCCTTGGCGTATGTAGAACAACTGTCCAAATCATGTATTTCATCAAAATTGGTTTTGTTCGATTTTGAAGAAATTTCGGATGAATGTTCGTACTCTATCGTACGAATCCCGGCTCCCGACTAGATTATAATGTTTAGACCATTAGAATCATCAAGATCGTTTGTTTGTAGTACCAACTCATAAAACTCATCAAAAAACATATTTTTCAGTGGTACCTCTGGAATTTCAAAGAGCTCGTTATGAAGGAACGATTGAGGACAATATCCTGCGCGTCGCACAGCTGATTTTAAGTCAAGGGTACGGGGATGGACCTGTAACTGCCACTATCATAAATGGTAAATTGAAATTTCAAATCGGTAATATTTCCTAGGAATGTTTAAGAGATACCTAATCAAGATAAAAACAATCCACAAATACAGTGATTTGTAAATAAATAGTGCAACGAATGATCGAAGCAAGTTCGTTTTCAACCAGTTTTGTTGGTGTAACGATACCCTCGAGTCACTTTGTGAGCATTTTGCCGCCATCGGTAATATTTTGGTAAATATTTACATATGAGACGCTCTAAGTGCCAGCCTGCCAGTTTGTCGTCATTGTGAAAATTTTTAACTGATTTTGGACGGCGGTTATGGGATATGGCAATTGCCACCTGAAGCCTTTTTAAACAAACATTGTTTTCCAGGACCCTCATCATTTAGTGCCATCGTCCAAGGGAATACAGTCACTCTATCAATGACAACATTAGACGAAAGCATTATTATGGAGAATAGCTTCCTAAATCTCGAGATAGTGGCCTCCAATGGCCGCAGTTCTGCGACGACTATCGTCACCCTCGAGATTATAAAGGACGACATCGTTACACCGGTCTTCAATAAGCCCATATACACAGGATCGTACGGCCCTGCTGGTTTAATCCTTGATGACATTGAATTCGTTCAGGGCCATGACGGAATCGATGCAATAGGCTTGTATGGAGGTAAATAATATTCACGAAAACAATTCTCTTCTGATTTTCAAGCTAGTCCTTTGTATATTCCATTAAACTCACTTCAACAACACAAATCAGGTATCTTAAAACATTCGTTTGTTTTCTCGTAGAAGACAAAAAATACTTCAGACCGAGGCTAAACGGAGCTACAGTGACGATAGAGGTTGACGAACCTATTCCACCAGAAATATTTAGCCAAGAACGCATAGTGGTGTCGTTAGAAGTCAGTAAACCGAGAACAGTGGGCGCTAGTGCTACAATCATCATCAATTTACCTACAGGTAATTATTAAAATATTATTACAAATCAAATTAATCATTAATGGTACTTGAGAGAGAGAAAATATGTAGATAAACACTACCTCTTTTACACATCATCTTAATTGACACAAAATTCTTCATACATTCTACTTCACCATTTCGCTTAATAGCTGAAAGTTGTTTTTCTTCAGTTTTTTTTTATTTAAATATTTTGATTTAAATAAAGTGTTTTTTTTTTATCTCCTATATGGACTTATGTAGGAGATTTAGAAAAAAAAAACTCAAAATATAGAGACAAGTACCCACGCTTAAGTCAAGCTACGCAGGAGGCTACATTTGTTTTTAATCGACTTCCAAAGATCCTCCATCTTTGGAAGTCGATTAAAAACAAATGTTTTTTAGGGTTCTGTACCAAAAAAGGAAAATACGGAATCCTTATAGGATCACTTTGTTGTCTGCCAAGACCCTTTATCTCGGGAACGCGTAGAGGTATCGAATTGAAATTAAAACCATTTACTCAAATCTACAGTCTCTTGAAGCTGTGAAAAATCATAAACAAATGATTAAATTTCAATACCTGTATTTTTACCATTATTGAGCTAAGTAGTAAGTCGCTTATGCACCTAGTGACATTCGAAGACATTTTTGTTTCATCTTGTCAGGGGTTCAATCGTATAAAGAAAAATAATGAAAAATAATGACTAAGTCAAGTGATCCCGCGGGTCCTAAATAAGTAGGATCAATTGACTAAAGAGCCTGAATCCTCATAACCGATTTTGATGATTCTTTTTGTTTCGAAGAGTATTCGTTCGAAGTATAGTCCCGTTCACATTGTGGATAAAATAAAATGTTTAGTTTTGCTGTTGTGTGTAACATAAATATATGAGCTTTTTTTTGTTATTATATTGTTTGGAGCTACGAAAGCCTTTGTGTGCGAGTCCGGCTCGCAATGGGCCGTTTTTTTTATTAATATTTAATATCTTTTTATAAATCTCCACTTGGCTTACTTTAACCTATTCTAAGCAGTTTGCTACTGTTGTTATGGTATCTTTCCTTTACCCTTTTCTTACACCTATTACAGCTAGAGAATTGAATTTTGGAGCATCCACTCACAGAGGAAGTTTGCAGAATAATGAGTTAACTCTTGATCCCATTCTATTAACGGAGGGTTATGACAATAGTGTGGTATTTACTGTTAGTGGAGGTGAGTCCGTTACTGCTAATACACGTAATATCTAGTTATTTTTTTTTTTTTTTTATATAATTGGTGGCTTCGAATATATACTGAGAAAAAACTTTATTTTACAAAATTAAACTAATCTAACTTTTCCTTGATTTTTTTAGAATACGCGGAGCTTTTTCGCGTAACTAATGATCGAAATCCGGCCATAATAACTCTGGATAGAGAGATTCCCAGCGGTGTTATATTAGACAACAATATCATAATCTTGACTCTCGCCGCATCTGGTCTTAACGCTGTAACGGCTACCACAAGTGTCCTTTTGGATATAATAAAGGAAGACACGACGACACCTGTATTCCGTCGTAATATTTACTACGGTACATACTTGGGCACATCGAACTTTAATTTAGAAAATATTAACTTGGCACAAGGCTTAGCAGGCGTAACTTTCAGACTCGATGGAGGTAAGTTAACATATCCGTGTATGTAACAAAATGCTGGTTTAAAAACTTTATTTCTTTTATAATAATCTAATACCTATAATCAACTTTTTACAGACCATGCTCAATACTTCGACTATAAAAGAGAAGGAGACGATGTAGTGGTTTTTCCACGGTCTACTATCCCTGAACATGTTATTTTTGAGGAGAAGGTTATGGTGTTTAACATTTTAGCCGAGAAAGCACTGACTGTTGGAGCGAGTGCGGCTATTTCAATTAGATTCGCGTCAGGTGAGTAAGCTAAATATTAAAAAAATATCCATCAACTCAACAAAAGTTCGTAACTTAAGCCAGGGATGATTATTATGGTTAATGTTTATTTTTACCAAAACTGCCGGGATCAATGTTAACTATAATAATTATGGTTGTAAACCTAAAGAACACGTCGGCGTCGATTAATAGAAGGTTTTCGTTACCTATACATTGATGCCCAAATAAGCGAAACGGAACGAAAGGGAATTTCTGACAAGTATGAATAAACTACGAGAGGAAAAAGGTAATTTACAGTAAGATTCTTACTATTAAAGAACAAACGACGCACGCATTGAATTATCCTCAAAAACTTTTTATCTGGGACTGATATCAGAATCCGTTTACTTCTGCAACATAGATCATAGCCCATGAGGATCCGGTGAGGAATAACCAAAACCGATTGACTCATAAGGCAAAGTCAAAAGTCAAAGTCAAAGTAATTTATTTGTCGAACATAGGTAATATGGTACATGGTATAAAATTTCAAACAAAACAACAATACAACACAAAACAACAACAATTACAATACAATAAAATACAATGCCAAACAACAATTACAATTTCAATTTCAATTTAGGCTTTTCTTGTATATAAAAAATAAACATTAAAGTATTTACAAAAATCTGATTTCCAAATTATACGTACTTATTTGCTCTGATTTTTACATGTTATTGGTTTTAAAGGATAATAATTACAATTGAACACACCTTAAATAATAATAAGAACTAAACACTCACATAAAATAACTAAATATAAACTAACTAACTAAATATAACCTAAGTAACTAAATATAAGCTTAAAACAACAGGACGCTTAGGCGACAAAATACTTCTCCACATCGCTGTCACTCGGAAACGTGCCCAGAAGACTGGCAGCTTTGCCACGTTGAATGGTAATGCTAATTCTTTGCCCAAAGGAAGATCCAGCCCTCTGGTCTCGTGAAGTGTCAACCAGTCGACGAGAAATTCCTATAGAAAAGGAGATGCGCACTTGGGCCCGACCGTTTCGATCCCAAACGGCTCAAAACTGTAACAGGCATTTAGGTTACAGTATTTACGCCATTTGAGGTTCTCAGCAGCCGCAGCAGCAACTCCAGCACAGCCCGCCGTGATTGAAACGTGAGATGGGGCAAGTGTATCGACGCAGGTTGCGTCCCACGCCGAAGACCTACCCACCTTCCAAGGCATCAGCTTCATGCCGTCTGTTCTCTTCTCATCGTCACGTACCAAGCCGTTAGGTTCTAAAACCGCTGGTACGCCGTCGGTGGTAAGAGCTTGATAAACAATGTCGTTGATGCTGCCGTGTCGTGCTTTGCGACCTGCCCTCCTGTAGCCGGATAGGCCATGGTGCCCGAGATTGTCGACAACGTCACCGCAGTGACAACGATGTGGAGCAACACAAGGTGCGCCTAAGCGAAAGCTTGTAGCGAGCCGAAATGACACGTCATCCATCATGGTGCCAATGGTGGATGGCGGGAGTGACTGAATTCATAAACCCGACTCCCATTCCCCCACGGTACGGAGACGGATACATCATTTCAGCCGAAAGTCGTCCACTGCTGGACATAGGCATCCCCCAAGTTTCGCCACATTGACATAACATGGGGGGTTTTGCCAAAATCGCCACGCATGGCAGGCGGGTTGGCGATCGCAGTACGGTTGTCACAAAAAAGCACAGAGAACGCTGCTGACCATTCTTTGGCAAGTCCCTTAGTCGCCTCTTACGACACCCACGGGAAGATATGGAAACGGGCACGCTCCGCAGTATTAATTAATGTATTTAACAGAGTTTTCCGTATAATACTGCAGAACGGCTTGTCCCAGCGTCTCAGATTGTCGGGTGCATCCTTATTGGGACAAGCCATTTTCCAAGCGTTCAACGCATCGGACAAAAACGGTACCTCAAAATTAACCAGTGAGGATGATAAGATGTTCCCGGTTAATTTTTCGATACCGTGAACCAAGGAGGGGAAGGCCGGTAAACTTATACTTGTTTGATTTTTTACATTGGTTTAAATAAACTCACGCTTTGTTTTATGGACGGAGGCGTCCCTAGATACTCAATTTACTACGAAGAAAAATGTACACTTTGGCGATCGCCACAAATACGACCACGCAGTCATGCTATATATTAAATGAATAACTAAAAAATTTCTTGCCTATTTGATTTAATCATTCAATAAATGTATATATTCGAGCATCTATATTTACAATCACAATTTTTGAGCTGTGCTCCCTCGTCTCGTCAAACTTGAAGTCGTCTGTTTAGGTCGACCAGGTAACTCCTGTGGGAAGAGTCGAAACAATTTTAGCCTTTCAGTCTACATTATTTTAGTTTTTAAGGTAGAAGCGCAATGGTAACTCGCGAAATTCAAAGGAGAATGAGCCTTGAAGTATATGCATCTGCCCCAAGGTCCAATAGCCATAAAGTATACAACTCTGTCAAGAAAGAACCGGGAAACAACCAATAATACACAAAATGTTGTTATTTATCCAAAGTTAATATATCGCCTTCAAAGTATGCCCCTTCAGAAACGATAAACTTTCACCAACCAATTATCCAATCATAAAAACATTTTTTAAACGCTGAATTAAGTTCAATTTTCTAATAGTAGTAAGTAATTCTCCTTAATGTCTTCTTCCGAAAGACAAGGGTGCATGCAAGTGCGCAATGGTAGGTGAAAAAGCGCCTGTATATCGATCTGAACTGGGAAGTTGTGCAATAAAACAGAACTTGATTTACTTCGCAGAAATATATGTTACTCTTAATGACTGAAAATATAAGAAGACCAACTCATTTTTGTGATAAATCATAATCAAATTAAGGCGTTGCTTAAACATCATTACATTTCGTTTTAGACTTAACAGATCGAGTCGTTATGGGATTTTCGCAGAGTACCTACACCGGAACTATAGCAAGCGGTGGTCTAACAGTGAATGACATTGTGCTCAGCTCAGGATATGCACCTGGCACTGAATTTATACTGACTGGAAGTATGTATGAGTCTTACCAAACTACTGATTATCAACAAAAAAATTCAGCTCGCGTAGCTATCTGACGATGATTTCATACCTTTTTAATTATTTCAGAGTACGCGGAATATTTCAGACCGACGCCCACTGACAACGTTGTGTCACTGTCGCTTCGCAGTCCTCTGCCCATCGAGGCAACTGAAGACGCATTTATACTGTTGGAGATAGAAGCCAGAAGAGAAAGAGCTGTATCCGTTTGGACAAGCGTAGTCATTGAAGTTGTTCGACAAGAAATTACTCCTCCAGTATTTGCGCAAGCGTATTACAGGGGTGCTTATAATGCTGAATCAGGATTGCAGTTTACCCAAGTAATTTCGCTATCACACGGCTACGACGACACGGTTTCCTTTACCTTGGACGGAGGTAATCTTTCTAACAAATAAGAAACCAAAAGTTGTAGTTAACACCAGACGTTCGTATATTCTTTTAAAATGCACTTTTTTTCAGAATTAAGTTCGATGTTTGAATTGGTTCCGAGAGGCAGTAATTCACTAAGCATAGTTGCTCCGCTGCCCATATCAAATGAGCTACTACAAGCAAACAGTCAGTTTCTATTCAGCGTCGTCGCTACGAAGCTCGGAGCGTTAGCTGCACGCTCGGCTGTTTCCATCGATATTGAAAAAGGTTAGTGGCGCTCTGAGTCACAATGTAATACTTGATAGAAACGGACAAAAATAATCCGTCGCCACATATCAAATGGAATTGGTACCTTACCCATCGGCGATGGATTTCATTAAAAATAAAATCGGATAATAAGTTTGGTGTCTGGTTCAAACATAATTTACTTGCTGTGATTTTCAGATTAATTGATTATATAAACAAAATAACAGTTTCTTTGTATTATCTTGTAAGTAACACACCACTCTCCGTGTCTGTTTATGTAACTGTTTAAAAAATACATTGATATTACACGTTACAGAATTTCAAAATTTTTAGGTGACAGTTTGCTCTTCTTCACGTAAACCATGTGTTTGTTTCAGATTTAACGGAACAAGTCATTTTGAGGTTTGCGCACAGTACCTACACCGGAACTATATCAAGCGGTGGTCTAACAGTGAATGACATTGTGCTCAGCTCAGGATATGCACCTGGCACTGAATTTATACTCACTGGAAGTATGTATGAATCTTACCAAACTACTGACTTTAAACAAAAACTACGCATCGCAAAGCGATCTAACTATAATTTCATACTCTTTAAATGATTTCAGAGTACGCGGAATATTTCAGACCGACGCCCACTGACAACGTTGTGTCACTGTCGCTTCGTAGTCCTCTGCCCATCGAGGCAACTGAAGACGCATTTATACTGTTGGAGATAGAAGCCAGAAGAGAAAGAGCTGTATCCGTTTGGACAAGCGTAGTCATTGAAGTTGTTCGACAAGAAATTGTTCCTCCAGTATTTGCGCAAGCGTATTACAGGGGTGCTTATAATGCTGAATCAGGATTGCAGTTTACCCAAGTAATTTCGTTATCACACGGCTACGACGACACGGTTTCCTTTACCTTGGACGGAGGTAATCTTTCTAACAAATAAAAAACCAAAAGTTGTAGTTAACACCAGACGTTCGTATATTCTTTTAAAATGCACTTTTTTTCAGAATTAAGTTCGATGTTTGAATTGGTTCCGAGAGGCAGTAATTCACTAAGCATAGTTGCTCCGCTGCCCATATCAAATGAGCTACTACAAGCAAACAGTCAGTTTCTATTCAGCGTCGTCGCTACGAAGCTCGGAGCGTTAGCTGCACGCTCGGCTATTTCCATCGATATTGAAAAAGGTTAGTGGCGCTCTGAGTCACAATGTAATACTTGGTAGAAACGGACAAAAATAATCCGTCGCCACATATCAAATAGAATTGGTACTTTAACCGTAGGCTATAATTTCTTTAAAAATAAAATCGGATAATAAGTTTGGTGTTTGGTTCAAACTTAATTTACTTGCTGTCATTTCCAGATAAATTGATTGTATAATGAACAGTTTCTTTGTTTTATACTTGTACGTAACACACCACTCTCCGTGTCTGTCTACGTAACTGTGTTGATCTTCTAAACTGCGTAAGGGATTGTAGGACAATTTTCAAAACAATTTCTATCGGAGGATGTCTATTGTGTATAAAAAAATCTTTAATATTACACGTTAAAGAATTTCAGAATCTTGAGGTAACAATTTGGTCTTATTCATGTTAACCATGTATTTGTTTCAGATTTAACGGATCGAGTCATTTTGAGGTTTGCGCAGAGTACCTACACCGGAACTATATCAAGCGGTGGTCTAACAGTGAATGACATTGTGCTCAGCTCAGGATATGCACCTGGCACTGAATTTATACTCACTGGAAGTATGTATGAATCTTACCAAACTACTGACTTTAAACAAAAACTACGCATCGCAAAGCGATCTAACTATAATTTCATACTCTTTAAATGATTTCAGAGTACGCGGAATATTTCAGACCGACGCCCACTGACAACGTTGTGTCACTGTCGCTTCGTAGTCCTCTGCCCATCGAGGCAACTGAAGACGCATTTATACTGTTGGAGATAGAAGCCAGAAGAGAAAGAGCTGTATCCGTTTGGACAAGCGTAGTCATTGAAGTTGTTCGACAAGAAATTGTTCCTCCAGTATTTGCGCAAGCGTATTACAGGGGTGCTTATAATGCTGAATCAGGATTGCAGTTTACCCAAGTAATTTCGTTATCACACGGCTACGACGACACGGTTTCCTTTACCTTGGACGGAGGTAATCTTTCTAACAAATAAAAAACCAAAAGTTGTAGTTAACACCAGACGTTCGTATATTCTTTTAAAATGCACTTTTTTTCAGAATTAAGTTCGATGTTTGAATTGGTTCCGAGAGGCAGTAATTCACTAAGCATAGTTGCTCCGCTGCCCATATCAAATGAGCTACTACAAGCAAACAGTCAGTTTCTATTCAGCGTCGTCGCTACGAAGCTCGGAGCGTTAGCTGCACGCTCGGCTATTTCCATCGATATTGAAAAAGGTTAGTGGCGCTCTGAGTCACAATGTAATACTTGGTAGAAACGGACAAAAATAATCCGTCGCCACATATCAAATAGAATTGGTACTTTAACCGTAGGCTATAATTTCTTTAAAAATAAAATCGGATAATAAGTTTGGTGTCTGGTTCAAACTTAATTTACTTGCTGTCATTTCCAGATAAATTGATTGTATAATGAACAGTTTCTTTGTTTTATACTTGTACGTAACACACCACTCTCCGTGTCTGTCTACGTAACTGTGTTGTTCTTCTAAACTGCGTAAGGGATTGTAGGACAATTTTCAAAACAATTTCTATCGGAGGATGTCTATTGTGTAAAAAAAAAATCTTTAATATTACACGTTAAAGAATTTCAGAATCTTGAGGTAACAGTTTGGTCTTATTCATGTTAACCATGTATTTGTTTCAGATTTAACGGATCGAGTCATTTTGAGGTTTGCGCAGAGTACCTACACCGGAACTATATCAAGCGGTGGTCTAACAGTGAATGACATTGTGCTCAGCTCAGGATATGCACCTGGCACTGAATTTATACTCACTGGAAGTATGTATGAATCTTACCAAACTACTGACTTTAAACAAAAACTACGCATCGCAAAGCGATCTAACTATAATTTCATACTCTTTAAATGATTTCAGAGTACGCGGAATATTTCAGACCGACGCCCACTGACAACGTTGTGTCACTGTCGCTTCGTAGTCCTCTGCCCATCGAGGCAACTGAAGACGCATTTATACTGTTGGAGATAGAAGCCAGAAGAGAAAGAGCTGTATCCGTTTGGACAAGCGTAGTCATTGAAGTTGTTCGACAAGAAATTGTTCCTCCAGTATTTGCGCAAGCGTATTACAGGGGTGCTTATAATGCTGAATCAGGATTGCAGTTTACCCAAGTAATTTCGTTATCACACGGCTACGACGACACGGTTTCCTTTACCTTGGACGGAGGTAATCTTTCTAACAAATAAAAAACCAAAAGTTGTAGTTAACACCAGACGTTCGTATATTCTTTTAAAATGCACTTTTTTTCAGAATTAAGTTCGATGTTTGAATTGGTTCCGAGAGGCAGTAATTCACTAAGCATAGTTGCTCCGCTGCCCATATCAAATGAGCTACTACAAGCAAACAGTCAGTTTCTATTCAGCGTCGTCGCTACGAAGCTCGGAGCGTTAGCTGCACGCTCGGCTGTTTCCATCGATATTGAAAAAGGTTAGTGGCGCTCTGAGTCACAATGTAATACTTGATAGAAACGGACAAAAATAATCCGTCGCCACATATCAAATGGAATTGGTACCTTACCCATCGGCGATGGATTTCATTAAAAATAAAATCGGATAATAAGTTTGGTGTCTGGTTCAAACATAATTTACTTGCTGTGATTTTCTGATTAATTGATTATATAAACAAAATAACAGTTTCTTTGTATTATCTTGTAAGTAACACACCACTCTCCGTGTCTGTTTATGTAACTGTTTAAAAAATACATTGATATTACACGTTACAGAATTTCAAAATTTTTAGGTGACTGTTTGCTCTTCTTCACGTAAACCATGTGTTTGTTTCAGATTTAACGGAACAAGTCATTTTGAGGTTTGCGCACAGTACCTACACCGGAACTATATCAAGCGGTGGTCTAACAGTGAATGACATTGTGCTCAGCTCAGGATATGCACCTGGCACTGAATTTATACTCACTGGAAGTATGTATGAATCTTACCAAACTACTGACTTTAAACAAAAACTACGCATCGCAAAGCGATCTAACTATGATTTCATACTCTTTAAATGATTTCAGAGTACGCGGAATATTTCAGACCGACGCCCACTGACAACGTTTTGTCACTGTCGCTTCGTAGTCCTCTGCCCATCGAGGCAACTGAAGACGCATTTATACTGTTGGAGATAGAAGCCAGAAGAGAAAGAACTGTATCTGTTTGGACAAGCGTAGTCATTGAAGTTGTTCGACAAGAAATTGTTCCTCCAGTATTTGCGCAAGCGTATTACAGGGGTGCTTATAATGCTGAATCAGGATTGCAGTTTACCCAAGTAATTTCGTTATCACACGGCTACGACGACACGGTTTCCTTTACCTTGGACGGAGGTAATCTTTCTAACAAATAAGAAACCAAAAGTTGTAGTTAACACCAGACGTTCGTATATTCTTTTAAAATGCACTTTTTTTCAGAATTAAGTTCGATTTTTGAATTGGTTCCGAGAGACAGTAATTCACTAAGCATAGTTGCTCCGCTGCCCATATCAAATGAGCTACTACAAGCAAACAGTCAGTTTCTATTCAGCGTCGTCGCTACGAAGCTCGGAGCGTTAGCTGCACGCTCGGCTATTTCCATCGATATTGAAAAAGGTTAGTGGCGCTCTGAGTCACAATGTAATACTTGGTAGAAACGGACAAAAATAATCCGTCGCCACATATCAAATAGAATTGGTACTTTAACCGTAGGCTATAATTTCTTTAAAAATAAAATCGGATAATAAGTTTGGTGTCTGGTTCAAACTTAATTTACTTGCTGTCATTTCCAGATAAATTGATTGTATAATGAACAGTTTCTTTGTTTTATACTTGTACGTAACACACCACTCTCCGTGTCTGTCTACGTAACTGTGTTGATCTTCTAAACTGCGTAAGGGATTGTAGGACAATTTTCAAAACAATTTCTATCGGAGGATGTCTATTGTGTATAAAAAAATCTTTAATATTACACGTTAAAGAATTTCAGAATCTTGAGGTAACAATTTGGTCTTATTCATGTTAACCATGTATTTGTTTCAGATTTAACGGATCGAGTCATTTTGAGGTTTGCGCAGAGTACCTACACCGGAACTATATCAAGCGGTGGTCCAACAGTGAATGACATTGTGCTCAGCTCAGGATATGCACCTGGCACTGAATTTATACTCACTGGAAGTATGTATGAATCTTACCAAACTACTGACTTTAAACAAAAACTACGCATCGCAAAGCGATCTAACTATAATTTCATACTCTTTAAATGATTTCAGAGTACGCGGAATATTTCAGACCGACGCCCACTGACAACGTTGTGTCACTGTCGCTTCGTAGTCCTCTGCCCATCGAGGCAACTGAAGACGCATTTATACTGTTGGAGATAGAAGCCAGAAGAGAAAGAGCTGTATCCGTTTGGACAAGCGTAGTCATTGAAGTTGTTCGACAAGAAATTGTTCCTCCAGTATTTGCGCAAGCGTATTACAGGGGTGCTTATAATGCTGAATCAGGATTGCAGTTTACCCAAGTAATTTCGTTATCACACGGCTACGACGACACGGTTTCCTTTACCTTGGACGGAGGTAATCTTTCTAACAAATAAAAAACCAAAAGTTGTAGTTAACACCAGACGTTCGTATATTCTTTTAAAATGCACTTTTTTTCAGAATTAAGTTCGATGTTTGAATTGGTTCCGAGAGGCAGTAATTCACTAAGCATAGTTGCTCCGCTGCCCATATCAAATGAGCTACTACAAGCAAACAGTCAGTTTCTATTCAGCGTCGTCGCTACGAAGCTCGGAGCGTTAGCTGCACGCTCGGCTATTTCCATCGATATTGAAAAAGGTTAGTGGCGCTCTGAGTCACAATGTAATACTTGGTAGAAACGGACAAAAATAATCCGTCGCCACATATCAAATAGAATTGGTACTTTAACCGTAGGCTATAATTTCTTTAAAAATAAAATCGGATAATAAGTTTGGTGTCTGGTTCAAACTTAATTTACTTGCTGTCATTTCCAGATAAATTGATTGTATAATGAACAGTTTCTTTGTTTTATACTTGTACGTAACACACCACTCTCCGTGTCTGTCTACGTAACTGTGTTGTTCTTCTAAACTGCGTAAGGGATTGTAGGACAATTTTCAAAACAATTTCTATCGGAGGATGTCTATTGTGTATAAAAAAAATCTTTAATATTACACGTTAAAGAATTTCAGAATCTTGAGGTAACAGTTTGGTCTTATTCATGTTAACCATGTATTTGTTTCAGATTTAACGGATCGAGTCATTTTGAGGTTTGCGCAGAGTACCTACACCGGAACTATATCAAGCGGTGGTCTAACAGTGAATGACATTGTGCTCAGCTCAGGATATGCACCTGGCACTGAATTTATACTCACTGGAAGTATGTATGAATCTTACCAAACTACTGACTTTAAACAAAAACTACGCATCGCAAAGCGATCTAACTATAATTTCATACTCTTTAAATGATTTCAGAGTACGCGGAATATTTCAGACCGACGCCCACTGACAACGTTGTGTCACTGTCGCTTCGTAGTCCTCTGCCCATCGAGGCAACTGAAGACGCATTTATACTGTTGGAGATAGAAGCCAGAAGAGAAAGAGCTGTATCCGTTTGGACAAGCGTAGTCATTGAAGTTGTTCGACAAGAAATTGTTCCTCCAGTATTTGCGCAAGCGTATTACAGGGGTGCTTATAATGCTGAATCAGGATTGCAGTTTACCCAAGTAATTTCGTTATCACACGGCTACGACGACACGGTTTCCTTTACCTTGGACGGAGGTAATCTTTCTAACAAATAAAAAACCAAAAGTTGTAGTTAACACCAGACGTTCGTATATTCTTTTAAAATGCACTTTTTTTCAGAATTAAGTTCGATGTTTGAATTGGTTCCGAGAGGCAGTAATTCACTAAGCATAGTTGCTCCGCTGCCCTTATCAAATGAGCTACTACAAGCAAACAGTCAGTTTCTATTCAGCGTCGTCGCTACGAAGCTCGGAGCGTTAGCTGCACGCTCGGCTGTTTCCATCGATATTGAAAAAGGTTAGTGGCGCTCTGAGTCACAATGTAATACTTGATAGAAACGGACAAAAATAATCCGTCGCCACATATCAAATGGAATTGGTACCTTACCCATCGGCGATGGATTTCATTAAAAATAAATAAAAAGAGAAGTCCTGACTGACTGACTCATCAACGCCCAGCCCAAACCCTTGGACCTAGAAAGCTGAAATTTTGCACAGAGGTTCCTTTTATAATGTAGACAAGGAATAAGGAAGGATTTTTCGAAATTCAACCCCTAAGGGAGTTAATTAGGGGATGAAAGTTTGTATGGAAACCGGAATTTTTTTTAAGTTAAAAGCATAAACATTCACATACAAGGTTCTGGTTAGAAATAAATAAATACGTATTTGAGCGTTTTTGAGAATCTACCCCCTAAGAGGGTTAGATAGGGGTTGAAAGTTTATATGTGGATTCTGTCATTTTTGAAGTAAGTAGTATGAAATTAAATATTGAAGGTTATGAGTAAAAAATAATAATAATATGTATTTCGTAATTTTTGGAAATTCAACCCCAAATGGGCGAAAAGGGGTGAAAACGTTAGTATAACAAAAATGGTCTGATCTGCTTTAAATTCACAATGTGTTTCTTGATTGAATTGATATACATGTAATTCAAAGTTTTTGGAAATTCCACCCCTCAGACGATGGTTTTTTTTTTTATTTTTGTATTGTTGTGTTAGCACGTTTGTACGTACAAATACGCTATTAAAACTTCATATACATACTTCTAGGGGATCTGTGACATTTATGCGAAAGACATTTGCGCGAAGGACACTTGCGGGAACCCACTTGCGCGACAGGCACTCCCGCGACTGGATACTGGCGCGACTCAATGGCTTCATGGGTGTCGTTTTGGTGGTTTTCGGGGTCGCTGATAACGAAAATGAAGTCAAAATGCAAATCCAAGACGGCACTGAAGTAAATTTACTTTTTTCCTTCACGGGTGTCTTTTTCGTGGTTTTCGGGGTCCCTAACAATAAAAATGAGGTCAAAATAAAAATCCAAGATGGCGCCGAGGAAAACTTTCGGTTTATCCTTCACGGGTGTCGTTTTCGTGGCTTTCAGGGTCGCTGATACAAAAAATGAGGTCAAAATGAAAACTCAAGGTGGCGCCGACGAAAACTTTTGGATTTTTCTTCTTGGGCGTCGTGTTCGTGGTTTTGCGAGTCGCTGGCAATGAAAACGAAAATCTAAGATGCTGGCGCCCAGGAAACTTTTTAGTTTTACTTCATGGGTCTCATTATCGTGGATTTCGGGGTCACTGATAACGAAAATGAGGTCAAAATGCAAAGACGAGACGGCACCGAAAAAAATTTACTATCTTTCCTTCACGGGTGTCATTTTCGTGGTTTTCGGGGTCGCTAACAATAAAAATAAGGTCAAAAAGCAAAATCAAGATGGCGCCGAGGAAAACTTTCGGTTTTTCTTCACGGGTGTCTTTGTCGTGACTGTCAGGATCGGTGATAACGAGAATGAGGTCAAATAAAAATACAAGATGGTGCCGAGGAAAACTTTCGGTTTTTTCTCCATGGGTGTCGTTTTCGTGGTTTTCTGGGTCGCTGGCAATGAAAATAAGGTCCAAATGAAAATTCAGGATGGCGCCGACGAAAACTTTCTGTTTTTTCTTCATGGGTGTCGTTTTCGTGGTTTTCGGGTCGCTAAAAACAAAATGAGAATTTTCGTCGGCGCCATATTAGATTTTCAGCTTGACCTCTCTTTCTAGGTGCAAATAAGGAAATTTAAAATACACAATGTCTCAATGTCGTCCCCCAGGCTATGGCTGGCATTGATTCAAGTGAGAACTGTTTCTCACATGGGTAGTTTTATGTAGCTTTCTTCGAAAAGAAATACCGCAAACGACATTTACAAAGAGATGCTAGGAAAATTCATTATTAAAATAGTTTTTCGGGAGTTACATAGTTTTTTTTCCGAGTATTTTTTAATTAAACAAAATTATAAGCTAGCTCATTTACACTATTAACTGTATCGAAAGGCGTGGATGGATAACCGGGGCATTTGAGCTCCGGCATCGTAGCTCGGAAGACAAGTATAAAGTGAAAAGTTAATTCTGGTTCAAGCCATTTAGGTCACTAACAATATAAAATAATAAAAAAACGCAGCGATATACTTTTTTCTAACCAGAATTAATTCTCTGGCATCTTAGTTTGAAATTCACAGACTTTTACACAACTATTAATCCTATACTTGCACTTACGCGCGAGCGAAGCCGCGGCCAACAACTATTATTTAAATGACTATTATAACATTTAAATGACTATTTTCACATTATTTTGCGGGGGAAATACACACGTGAAAGAACGGGGGAAACGCACACACACACACAATTGCCGAACTCCATGCGGGCGAAGCCACGGGCAGAAGCTTATCTATCTATCTATTTAAATAAAAAGAGAAGTCCTAACTGACTGACTCATCAACGCCCAGCCCAAACCCTTACACCTAGAAAGCTGAAATTTTGCACAGAGGTTTCCTTTATAATGTACACAAGGAATAAGGAAGGATTTTTTGAAATTCAACCCCTAAGGGAGTTAAATAGGGGATGAACGATTGTACGGAAATCGGTCATTTTTAAAGTTAGTAGCATTAACATTCATATACAAGCTAGAAATAAATATATACATATTTTAGCGTTTTTGAGAATTTAACCTCTAAGAGTGTTAGATAGGGTTGAAAGTTTATATGCGGAATCCGTCACTTTTGAAGTAAAAAGTATTAAAATAAACTTTGAAGTTTATGAGCAAAAATAAATGATTACATAATTATTTCGTTTTGGTTTTCGGAAATTCAACCACAAACGGAAGAAAAGGGTTGGAAACATTAGTAGGTATAACAAAAATGGTCTGATCTGCTTGAATTTACTATTTGTGTTTCTTGATTGAATTGATAAACACGTATTTCGACGCTTTTGGAAATTCCAACCCTCACACGACAAAAGGGGTGACATTTTTATATTTTTGTTTTGAAGTGTTAGCACGTTTGTATGGACAAATATGTTAAAAAAAGTACAAAATTCGTTTTCGTGGTATCCGTCAGTCAGTCAGTCGCTGACAATGAAAACGAAAATCTAACATGGCGCCGAGGAAACTTTTCAGTTTTTCCTTAATGGGTGTCGTTTTCGTGGTTTTCTGGGTCGCTGACAATGAAGCAGAGGTCAAAATGAAAATCCAAGATGACACCGAGGAAAGCTTTCTGTTTTTCCGTCATGGGTGTCATTTTCGTGGTTTTCGTATTGGATTTTCATTTTGACCTCATTTTCTAGGTGCAAATAATGAAATTTAAAATACACAATGTCTCAATATCCTTCCCTAGGCTATTTCTCGCATTGATGTGAGAACATGTTTCTCACATGGGCAGTTTTATGTTGCATGCTCCGGAATGAGCTCTGCGAGTATCTTAGTAATTTTAACCCCACAAGGAAACAACGCAAACGTCATTTACAAAGAGGTGGTAGGATAATTCATTATTTATATTGGTTTCCGGGAGTTAAATACCAAGACATACTTTTTCTAACCAGAATTAATTATCTGACTTCTTACTTTGAAAATCACAGACTTTAACACAACTATTTATCCTATACATACACTTACGTGCGAGCAAAGCTGCAGCCAACAACTATTATCTATACCATTTAAATTACTATTTTCGACATTATTTTGCGGGGGTAACATATATGTAGGCAATTTCCGAACTCCACGCGGGCGAAGCCGCGGGCAGAAGCTAGTTAAAAATAAAATCGGATAATAAGTTTGGTGTCTGGTTCAAACATAATTTACTTGCTGTGATTTTCAGATTAATTGATTATATAAACAAAATAACAGTTTCTTTGTATTATCTTGTAAGTAACACACCACTCTCCGTGTCTGTTTATGTAACTGTTTAAAAAATACATTGATATTACACGTTACAGAATTTCAAAATTTTTAGGTGACAGTTTGCTCTTCTTCACGTAAACCATGTGTTTGTTTCAGATTTAACGGATCGAGTCATTTTGAGGTTTGCGCAGAGTACCTACACCGGAACTATAGCAAGCGGTGGTCTAACAGTGAATGACATTGTGCTCAGCTCAGGATATGCACCTGGCACTGAATTTATACTCACTGGAAGTATGTATGAATCTTACCAAACTACTGACTTTAAACAAAAACTACGCATCGCAAAGCGATCTAACTATGATTTCATACTCTTTAAATGATTTCAGAGTATGCGGAATATTTCAGACCGACGCCCACTGACAACGTTGTGTCACTGTCGCTTCGCTGTCCTCTGCCCATCGAGGCAACTGAAGACGCATTTATACTGTTGGAAATAATCGCCAGAAGAGAAAGAGCTGTATCCGATTGGACAAGCATAGTCATTGAAGTTGTTCGACAAGAAATTGTTCCTCCAGTATTTGCGCAAGCGTATTACAGGGGTGCTTATAATGCTGAATCAGGATTGCAGTTTACCCAAGTAATTTCGTTATCACACGGCTACGACGACACGGTTTCCTTTACCTTGGACGGAGGTAATCTTTCTAACAAATAAAAAACCAAAAGTTGTAGTTAACACCAAACGTTCGTATATTCTTTTAAAATGCACTTTTTTTCAGAATTAAGTTCGATGTTTGAATTGGTTCCGAGAGGCAGTAATTCACTAAGCATAGTTGCTCCGCTGCCCATATCAAATGAGCTACTACAAGCAAACAGTCAGTTTCTATTCAGCGTCGTCGCTACGAAGCTCGGAGCGTTAGCTGCACGCTCGGCTGTTTCCATCGATATTGAAAAAGGTTAGTGGCGCTCTGAGTCACAATGTAATACTTGATAGAAACGGACAAAAATAATCCGTCGCCACATATCAAATGGAATTGGTACCTTACCCATCGGCGATGGATTTCATTAAAAATAAAATCGGATAATAAGTTTGGTGTCTGGTTCAAACATAATTTACTTGCTGTGATTTTCAGATTAATTGATTATATAAACAAAATAACAGTTTCTTTGTATTATCTTGTAAGTAACACACCACTCTCCGTGTCTGTTTATGTAACTGTTTAAAAAATACATTGATATTACACGTTACAGAATTTCAAAATTTTTAGGTGACAGTTTGCTCTTCTTCACGTAAACCATGTGTTTGTTTCAGATTTAACGGATCGAGTCATTTTGAGGTTTGCGCAGAGTACCTACACCGGAACTATAGCAAGCGGTGGTCTAACAGTGAATGACATTGTGCTCAGCTCAGGATATGCACCTGGCACTGAATTTATACTCACTGGAAGTATGTATGAATCTTACCAAACTACTGACTTTAAACAAAAACTACGCATCGCAAAGCGATCTAACTATGATTTCATACTCTTTAAATGATTTCAGAGTTTGCGGAATATTTCAGACCGACGCCCACTGACAACGTTGTGTCACTGTCGCTTCGCAGTCCTCTGCCCATCGAGGCAACTGAAGACGCATTTATACTGTTGGAAATAATCGCCAGAAGAGAAAGAGCTGTATCCGATTGGACAAGCATAGTCATTGAAGTTGTAAGACAAGAAATTGTTCCTCCAGTATTTGCGCAAGCGTATTACAGGGGTGCTTATAATGCTGAATCAGGATTGCAGTTTACCCAAGTAATTTCGCTATCACACGGCTTCGACGGCACGGTTTCCTTTACCTTGGACGGAGGTAATCTTTCTAACAAATAAAAAACCAAAAGTTGTAGTTAACACCAGACGTACGTACATTCTTTTATAATTGCACTTTTTTTCAGAATTTAGTTTGATTTTTGAATTGGTTCCGAGAGACAGTAATTCACTAAGCATAGTTGCTCCGCTGCCCATATCAAATGAGCTACTACAAGCAAACAGTCAGTTTCTATTCACCGTCGTTGCTACGAAGCTCGGAGCGTTAGCTGCACGCTCGGCTGTTTCCATCGATATTGAAAAAGGTTAGTGGCGCTCTGAGTCACAATGTAATACTTGATAGAAACGGACAAAAATAATCCGTCGCCACATATCAAATGGAATTGGTACCTTACCCATCGGTGATGGATTTCTTTAAAAATAAAATCGGATAATAAGTTTGGTGTCTGGTTCAAACTTAATTTACTTGCTGTGATTTCCTGATAAATTGATTGTATAATCATAAGAACAGTTTCTTTGTTTTATACTTGTACGTTACATACCACTCTCCGTGTCTGTCTATGTAACTGTGTTGTTCTTCTAAACTGCGTAAGGGATTGTAGGGCAATTTTCAACACAATTTGTATCGGAGGGTGGCTATTGTGTAAAAAAATACTTTAATATTACACGTTAAAGAATTTCAGAATCTTGAGGTAACAGTTTGGTCTTATTCATGTTAACCATGTATTTGTTTCAGATTTAACGGATCGAGTCATTTTGAGGTTTGCGCAGAGTACCTACACCGGAACTATAGCAAGCGGTGGTCTAACAGTGAATGACATTGTGCTCAGCTCAGGATATGCACCTGGCACTGAATTTATACTCACTGGAAGTATGTATGAATCTTACCAAACTACTGACTTTAAACAAAAACTACGCATCGCAAAGCGATCTAACTATGATTTCATACTCTTTAAATGATTTCAGAGTACGCGGAATATTTCAGACCGACGCCCACTGACAACGTTGTGTCACTGTCGCTTCGCAGTCCTCTGCCCATCGAGGCAACTGAAGACGCATTTATACTGTTGGAAATAGAAGCCAGAAGAGAAAGAGCTGTATCCGATTGGACAAGCGTAGTCATTGAAGTTGTAAGACAAGAAATTGTTCCTCCAGTATTTGCGCAAGCGTATTACAGGGGTGCTTATAATGCTGAATCAGGATTGCAGTTTACCCAAGTAATTTCGCTATCACACGGCTACGACGACACGGTTTCCTTTACCTTGGACGGAGGTAATCTTTCTAACAAATAAAAAATCAAAAGTTGCAGTTCACACAAGACGTTCATATATTCTTTTAAAATTACTCTTTTGTTTTCAGAATTTAATTTGATTTTTAAATTGGTTCCGAAAGACAGTAATTCACTAAGCATAGTTGCTCCACTGCCCATATCAAATGAGCTACTACAAGCAAACAGTCAGTTTCTATTCACAGTCGTCGCTACGAAGCTCGGAGCGTTAGCTGCACGCTCGGCTGTTTCCATCGATATTGAAAAAGGTTAGTGGCGCTATGAGTCACAATTGATAAAAACGGACAACAATAATCTGTCGCTACAAATCAAATGGAATAGGTACACAGAAGCAGAGGAGTCAAGTATACCCAAGACGAGCTTGTATCTCCTAGAAGCGCACACTTACTTTTGCACCTACTACAGGGTATAAAAATCAAATTAGTGGTTTATAAATCAGTAACATAACCAATTTAGTGCAGGCATCAAAGGAAATGAGGTATTTAAAATGTTTAGATTATGATTCTCCATGCTGCCAGACGCTTTATTGTAATTTTTTTTTTATATCCCCGTTCCTTCTATTATACATCAAATAAAAAACTTAATTTGAACCTATAACCGGGTAACCCATTCTTGCAGTTGGTAATAGGTTTGGTACATTACTGCCGCGGTCTATAATGACTACTTTGCTAGTCGCGCTGATTATGGCCGACAGCGCAGCGAAGCGCAGCTCTAGGCCGACACAGCGCGGTCAGCGTGCAGCACTTGATGGAAGAGCTGAGATAAAGGCCGAGACCGTAGGTCGAGGCCTTTACAGCGAGGATAGCAAGGGCTGCAATTATGGCCAAGCTGAAAGGCCTAGAGCGTAGCTAGGCTAGCTCGAGGCAATCATAGCGTGACCAGCGAAGCAGTCATGTGGGCCAAGGTTTGTATAGTGATTTACTCAAAAATGCAAGTACCCAATCTGAATACAACCAGCAAGTAATTTAAATAAAAAATATATTCATTAAAATTTTCGCTGAATCGCGCTTTTGTTACTTCTTTTTTTTTTTTTGAGCAATCGTTGTTGGAACTATACAGCCTAATATGGAATAAAATCTTTTTGTACCTATCTCTATAGATACAAACAGCTGTGTTCTAAATAAAATATTTTTGGATTTCATTTTTTAAAACGTTGAAACGTCAAAATAGCAGCCGGCAAAACATTGCCGGCCTGTTAGAAACAGAACGGCAAGGTCGACTATGCTCAAACAAGGTTGTCTAAATAATGACCACATTACATGCATTTTTGAGTAAATTTATTTACAGGATGGAATTTTTCAACGCAATTAATAAATACCATAAAAGTACTGGGTGTCATTTTTTCTGATTTTAGTTGGTTCGATTCCTGAGTATAGCAAGCAAATTTTCGAAAATCTCTGAAAGCAGATTTGTTTCTTTTTTTAAATAAAGGAATGTTTCCTTTGGGTAAACCAAGAGTACTAATCCTCCAGGTGGCATTGAAATTCTTCCTCTTTTGTCTATCACAGAGTCTATCTAGAGTCTATTCACACACGAAACCGCGTGTCCGCGCGTTTGGACGGTGAAGTATATTTTCCGTTTGATTTGATTATTCGTGTTCACCTTAAGTTACTGAAAATAAGTCGTAGACTGACATCTAGTCGAGTGTTATCAGGCCAAAAAGGGGAGCGAAGTTTATAGTGATCGGATTTTGATGTGACTTTTTATTTATTATTATTTTTAGGGTTCCGTACCCAAAGGGTCAAACGGGACCCTATTACTGAGACTTCGCTGTCCGTCCGTCCGTCTGTCACCAGGCTGTATCTCATGAACCGTGATAGTTAGCCAGTTGAAATTTCTACAGATTATGTATTTCTGTTGACGCTATAACAACAAATAATAAAAATAGAAAAAAAATATATTTAAGGGGGGCTCCCATACAAAAAGTTTTTTTTTTCATTTTTATAAATAATGTTACGGAACCCTTCGTGCGCGAGTCCGACTCGCACTTGGCCGGTTTTTTAATTGAGTTTCTAGAAGTTTGGAAAAGAAAGTAAAAATGGACATGCCAATTCATTATTTCTTTTTGTTTCGTTTATGAATACTTGCAATTCGACTATTTTATATTGTAGCGTAATATACCTGTGTGCATCCATTAATTGCCAATTTGGTCTGATTGTTTGATGATTGTTGTAGTTGAAAGGCAATATTCCATTTTTTTGAGAATTTCCTATTTACTTCTAATGTTTCTAAAATAAGCAAATTAAGACGAAGGTTTTTTGTTGTAATTAGGAACTTAGTCTTTTTTACAGATAAGAATAAGCATAAAAATGGGCATAAAATGTATTTATGAGATTATGAGTAAAGAGGCGTGTTTAATTTTTTTATTTGATTTGATTTTTTTTTCGGATATAATAATAAAATGTCAGGTATGTAAGTGTAAAAGTAGCCTTGGATTGATTATAGGACGGTCAACGTAAACATTATCTTGAAAATATATTTATTTTATTAGCTATTCGCAGGGAATAAAACTAAAAAAAAAATCGGAGGTACTCAATGAATGTTGATTACTATGGACAAAAGTAGAATGGGGCCGCTGGTAAATAATACAAAAAATATTGTAAACAATGCTTGCGACTTGTAGGAAATTGAAGTTAGTTCTTCCGCCGTGTCATAGATGGCGCTGTAGTACTTTTTGTTCCATGTTGCTGTAGTACTTTTTGTAGGTCGCTACACCTTTTTCTCCCAGTTTCTATACACGATAAGTTGCTTTTTGTGATGTTTTACTTTTTAACCGACTTCAAAAAAAGGAAAAGGTTCGCTATTCGGTTGTATGTTTTTCAGACAACAAATATTTAACAAGTACCCTTAAAATTTTTCCAGTTATTATGCCTCATTAAATAGTAACTAAAATTAGTAATCATTTGAAGATTAGGTTTTATAAAAACACTAGCTGCTGCCCGCGACACGTCCGCGTGGTTTTTATTTTTTTGGTTATGAATAATTGATGTTGGCTGATTCTCAAACCTTCCCGATATCCACACAAAATTTCATACTAATCGGTCAGCCGTTTCGGAGGAATATGGTAACTAACATTGTGACACGAGAATTTTATATATAGGTTAAGTTAAAAAAAAAAATCCTTCATTAATTAATAAATGACAACAGGTGTACCTAATAATATCACACCTGTAACCGCTGTAGGGTTAGGTTATGTTAAAGTGGTTTGATAGCAATATGGGGTGGCCCTATTGCCTTCAACCAGGCGGAAGTACTATCTTTAGAAATAAATTGTCACTTAGGCATGAGTGACAAAGAATACACTCTTCAAATTCAAACTTTTACTTAGACTCGATGTTCCATCTTAACCTAAAACAAACGTGATTTTATACTACAGCGCAGTGTACAAAAAAAAACCGGCCAAGTGCGAGTCGGACTCGCGTATATGATGTAACTAATTTACAGTTTTCGCAATTTTTCCTTTATCTGTGCTATAAGACGTTGCTTCGTACAGTCAGCTCCATACGCTGACTGTACCGAATTTCAAGATTCTGAGTTCACGGGAAGTACCCTGTAGGTTTTGAATACCTTGCGAGTGTCGCAAATTTGCGTAAATTTGTGGCATAAACGGCTGTATCTTATGATTGCGTTGGCTTAGAAGTTTGATTTTTTCACAGCTCCAAAGAACAGTAGACCTGAGTATTTTATATAAATTCCAGCTTAATACCTCCACGCGTTTCTGAGATATAGGGTATTGACATACAGACAGACAGACAGCAAAGTGATCCTATAAGGGTTCCGTTTTTTCCTTTTGAGGTACGGAATCCTAAAAACACACTCAAAATAGAGTTATCAAAGTTTTGGGTATCAAAAACACAAAGTTAAAGAAGTTACAAACAAACATAGCTATCAAAAACCGGCCAAGTGCGAGTCTTACTCGCACACAGGGTTCCATAGCCCCAAACAATATTTTGAATTGTCATTCATTAGTTAGTAGTATTAGTTAGCAAAACTTCCACTCAACCGCAAAACTAAATTGGTTTTTCATAGTATGTTAATGAAAAACAAAGTTACTGCTACAGTTTGATGAAAAAGTTCCATATCTCAAAAACTAAACATCATATCTTATTGAAACCAATTTTCGTTGATAGTTTTATTTACGTTCTACAATCCTAAATATTTTCAGAATTTTCCTCTTCTTACTTTAGAAATTAGAGGGGGGGCACACATTTTACTACTTTGGAAGTGGCTCTAACGCAAACTAGTCAGTTTAGAAAAAAATGATGTTAGAAATCTCAATATCATTTTTGAAGACCTATCCATAGATACCCCACACGTATGATGAAAAAAAAATTTTTGGTTTTCTGTTCTATGTATGGGGAACCCCAAAATTTATGTTTTTTTTCTATTTTTGTGTGAAAATCTTAATGCGGTTCACAGAATACATCTACTTACCAAGTTTCAACAGTATAGTTCTTATAGTTTCGGAAAAAAGTGGCTGTGACATACGGACGGACAGACAGACAGACATGACGAATCTATAAGGTTTACGTTTTTTGCCATTCGGCTACGGAACCCTAAAAAGTGTCTAACTTGATTCCGCCAGATGTACCTTTGGAGCCATCCGTGACATTCTCCTCGGATTCGTACTTGCTGTCTGTGAACATGGCGCAGACTGGACTCGTGGGTCGTGTCTCGGCGACTGCTGAGGACGGAGAGGTGGTCACCTTCTCACTCGGAATAGATGATGGTAAGACTTTGGCCCACTCACTATGCAGTCACTGTGTGTGCTGTGCACTGTGCGGTCTTTGGCAGGCACTCATGGTAGTGGATAGTAATAAGATCTCGCTTGGTCCAACGGACCAGGAAGTGCTCAGAGCCTTGCGCAAGTTAGGTGGCTATAAAAAGCTATAGCACAAAGATACGGTCACCTATGCTTCCCGTACGTCATAAGAAACCATGTACTACATAATTACGAAAAAGATAATCGTTCGAGGACGTACAAGTATGTGGTATGGCGCTCTCTCGCCATGAACAATCGCCTCTAATGTAACATTTCAGATTCGCTAACTTGTTACTGTACAAAATCGAGTCTTGAATTTCTTTACAGGGGAATGCTCGAGATGAGGGAGCACCTATAGACAGAGTTACGCCTTGAATTGCGCGCCTTAAATTCTTCAAAAGCAATTTTACTTTGAGAAGTAATTGTTGGTATTTTGCCGGCGCCAAACGCAACACAATGAGCTATAATGCATAAGTGTTAGAATTTAAATCATAGTAGATAAGAGCTGCGGTGGCCCAGTAAGAGCAGCGGTGGCCCAGTGGTGGCAGCCCCGACTTACGAGCAGTAAGCCGTGGGTTCGAACCCAGGCACGCGCATTACTTTGTGTAATTTATTTCATCACCGCTGCCCTCAAAACGGTGAAGGAAAACATCGTGAGGAAACCTGCATGTCCTAGAACTAAAAATTCGAAGACATGTGACATCTACCAACCCGCACTGGGCCCGCGTGGTGGATTGCAGCCCACTCCCTCTTATAGAGAGGAGGCCTGTGTCCCAGCAGTGGGAACATTAGAGGCTGATGTTGATGAGATGCCCCCCAAGTAAAGATCAAAAAAATGTTAAATTAGGAAAATGCAATAGGCAGTACAGACGCAGCACATCAAGCTACCCGCACCTGTCAAATTTTTCCAATCAACCTAGAACCTAATTCTTTAACGATAAAGTTCAAAAACTATTAAAGAAATTTTACAGATTGTTGTAGCTGGATATGCTGGCGTATGTACCACTAGTACCTACATAATATGTGTTTTCCCAAAGAAAGCTAAAGAAAAAACGAGCGCTACCTACGAAGTTCTTAAAGTGTAAGTCTTATAAAATTCTCATATTGTTGCAGCGCATCTTCAGACTCGACTTTCTATAAACAATGAGGGTGAACTGTATTTGTCTGCTCCGGCTAACAGTGGAGTCTACACTTTTCAAGTTATTGCCACTACAGTTATTACACAAGCGACGGGAACAGCTTCGGTATGATTTAGTTTAAATTCATCTTATAGCTACCCTTTCCCTATGTAGATATTGCCTAAACTTCATAATATTTAAGTAATTATACTCTTAAAGCCTTGAGGATTATTATCAAGTTTAAATTGGTTTTGCAGGTACATCTAACAGTACAATCAGCCCCAATGACACCGCTGGTCATTTTGGAGAGAGATGAGGAATCGGCTCATAGTAACCTAGTCGTTCTTGACTCTACGCAACATCCTGGTTGCCACTTCACCTTAACGAACCTCTGGCCCACTGACCAGACGTGGCTGTACGTCAACGAATTCGGACTGCACACAGTCCCCATCGATAGAGAACACGCATCCATAGCCTTTATGGCGCTGTCACAAGTTCAAGTGGAACTTATACTACATTGCCGAAGTGACACTGATAGCGCAGTCCGTAAAAAACGCTCAGAAACAAGTGCACGACTCGGTCCCTACGACTACGGTAGAAATAAATGGATCCTCACAGACACGATCCCATACAACTCGAGACGCAGTTTAGTGAATCTTATAGTAAACGATATCAACGACAACGATCCCATATTCGTCGGAAAAGAACACGAACCGATTGTCGTCGGATACCCCACCGATGAACTCGAGGAGAGGATATTACCCCGTTCTTTGGCTGAGTTAAAGGTAGGGTTGTATTATGCAAATGTTTTGTATATCTCCAACATGAACGTCGTAAACTCTGTGTCTTGCATTAATATGTATTTTGTTTTAAGTTCCCACGTTGAAACCCATTATGAAAGTCTGACACTTCGTGTCTTGCATTGTCGAGAAACACTTTTATCTTTGAATATAGATCTGATGATCTTACCTGACTGACTCATTGCCTCCAAACCCAAAGTTGTTAATGACAGGGATGTTATGTATTTGCAGCGTTCACTGATGCCAAATAAAATTAAAGCGTGAGGACTGTTAAATTATAACGGCTATTTGGAAAATTCAACATACTAACCCAAGCAATTCGTCTAACTATTTTAACGCTTTAATAATGCTGGTACTGCAAAACCATTTGGTTGCATCATATCGATAGCAATTTTCTTCACTTTGTTAGAATTTATTACAAGTTAAAGGTACTTGCAAGCTTCAAGTTACTTGAAATGTTATCCTTTCAACTTTCGCGATTAGCTGAAAACTCGATTCGGTGATATTTTGATATACAATTTTAAGCCAACCAATTAACAGACTCGCGTTAGTTAATTTTATTTTGTATCATGAATTAAAGGGTAACAGTCATTTTAACAAATCACGCGTTAGTAGAGCTGAGTCAATAGCACAACTGTTAAGGCCTTAGGACTGAAGAGTGAAAAGGTCGTGAAAGTTTGCATCATTTCTTCACATTCTTGAGTGAATACTATGAAACTGGCACGAGTGGGATAGGATACCTTAACTGCCTTCAGGCAAGGTATATCAATATGATCTCCGTAAGGTGGCAGCTGACTGCTTCTCGGCAAAAGCTGAGGGCTTTATTTACCCTGTAAGCTATACGGCAGCCCTGTGTCTTCAGTGGCATGGATCTGACTGATAGACCATGTTTGCGTCATTGACATAGTTGTGTGTCAGTGACAGATTACAGCAGAATTTCTTAAGTATGTGCCGAAAACTCGAATAGTAATTACGACGAGATTCTAACCTAAGCTTCTTACAATAATTGTATTCATATGTTTTTAAAAACAGGCAACCGACGCGGACATTGGGGTTAATGCAGAATTGAGGTACTGGAGTAGTGAAAGCGTTTTGGCTGTAGCTCCGACGACTGGGTTCGTGCACGTGCGCACCGGTGCGCGGCTGACGCACGACCAGACCCTCATGGTCACCGCCACTGATGAGAACGGACAAGGACGTTCGGGAACTATTCAACTTTTGGTAATTATCAAGCCATGTTTTTACAAATTGGTTGCAAATTTTGCAACCATTGCGTTAACCTGATAATTCTGTTGTGTCACCATGATCATAATTTCATTTCCAGGTAAAACTGTTAGACTTGAACCATATAGCCGTAGTAACAATAAGAAATGCCTTCCTAGACGATGAAACGACTGTTTTGGCTCAGTTGAGTGAAGCCGTCGGATATGAAGTTAAAGCTTTGAGGTCAGTTGTCGTATCAGATGACATAGATGGAGGCGTTTCCAGGAAAAAACGTGAAGCCGGCACTCCTAGAGCTTCGCTACAACTTTATGTTTATGGAATTAACGAGAGAGAACCCGTCACTGTGGATCTTCTTACTGCGTAAGAATTTTAGGAATAAACGATAGCAAATGATATTTACTGTCCAATAAACAACAATTTTGATTAAAATACTTTTTTTTTCAGAGATATAAGTGCTAATGCCGCTATAGCGAGTGTTGTAAGTACTGTCCCACTAGAAGATCATCTGCAAGATATGAACATTTTAGATCGTCAAATTGGCTTGTTAGTGGCCACGATAATCCTCAGCGTACTACTCTTTGCTGTTATCGTGCTAGTAGCCATTTGGTTCTTCCTTAGATGGTAAGTGGCAGTTATTTAAATGAGCTGTTGTCTAATATGCCTATCCTATAAAAAAGAAACCTGATTCATGCCATTGTTTCTAGGAGGAAGAATAAAAACTACGACGAATTTCATGATGAAAACAGCTTAACGTCAAGAAATGCATCATTAGGGGAGCTACCGAAACCCGAAGCTGAGAAACCTCGTCTAAACATCGAAGATCTGAAAAGAAGCGAAAAGAGACTGCAAGAAATGTTGCAAGCTCCTATTGAAAAAGTTACAGTAGAACCAACGCCGAAGAAAACGGAGACTCCTGTCGAAGCTATACTTGATTTACCTGTAATCGAACCCAGCGCGTCCACAAGCGCACCTATAGTCATTCAATCAATAGACAAACTGAAAGATGCTGAGGAGTCCTCGGATGATGAATTTGGGGAAATTAGTGCAAAACCAAGAAAATCCGTAGTGACGTTCAATGAGAACGTTGAGAAGATCATACACGTAGAAGATAACATAGACGACGACGGCGATGATGACGACGTCAGCATCAATGCTAACGTCGACGCTTCAAATTCCGGTTATGAAATTTACAGGTTGTAGATAATAAAAGATAAAGATGAAATTCTCAAACAAATTTTATGTACAAAAACTAAACTGTATATTTTTACTAATTCTAAGTTATCAACTCATTTTTTTTACAAATATATTTTATTAATTTTTGAGTTTTATTTTTTTTTTGTCTTCAGAAGATGTACTGCAGTTAAATATGTATACATAGGTATCTAACATAACGTAGCTATTAAAATTGTTGCTTTCTGAATCTACTACTTTTGCAGCTATAGACACACCTATACCAAACAAGCTTATAGTGAAAAAGATTTTTTAAAACAAACTCTTCTTAAATTTTCAAAACATTCTTTGTTACGTAAGTACTTGTAAACTTTACATCTACAAGCAAAGACAGATAATGTATACGTTGACAATTCAAATTCATCTCAACACAATAATTGCAAAAGAAAGTGCACGTGCTTAAATATAAAGTTTCATTACTTTCACATATCTATGTTCATCTGCCTACCCTATTCCCTTACTAAGTTGGTGTCGGTTTCCAGTCTAACCGGATTATTGCCAGTCAGTATCTTCTATCTATCTATTCCATATATAAATATAAATAAAAAGAGAAGTCCTGACTGACTGACTCATCAACGCCCAGCCCAAACCCTTGAACCTAGAAAGCTGAAATTTTGCACAGAGGTTCCTATTATAATGTACACAAAGAATAAGGAAGGATTTTTCGAAATTTAACCCCTAAGGGAGTTAAATATCATATGAACGATTTAATGGAAATCGGTCATTTTTAAAGTTAGTAGCATGAAAATTCATATGCAAGCTTTTGGTTAAAATTAATAAATACATATTTTAGCATTTTTGAGAATTTAACCTTTATGAGGGTTAGATAGGGGTTGAAAGTTTATATGCGGAATCCGTCACTTTTGAAGTAAATTTTGAAGTTTCTGAGCAAAACGATTACTTATTTCGTCGTTTTGGGAAATACAATCCTAAACGGGAATAAAGGGGTGGAAACATTAGTAGGTATAACAAAAATGGTCTGATCTGCTTGAAATTTACTATTTGTGTTTATTGATTGAATTGATAAACACGTATTTCGATGCTTTTGGAAATTCCAGCCCTCAGACGACAGAAGTGGCATTTTTTATATTTTCGGTGTGAAGTGTTAGCACGTTTGTATGGACAAATATGTTAAAAAAAACTACAAAAGTCTTTTTCGTGGTTTTCGGAGTCGCTGACAATGAAAATGAGATCAAAATGAAAATCCAAGATGGCGCCGAGGAAAACTTTTTGTTTTTCCTTCATGGGTGTCATTTTCATGGTTTTCTGGGTCGCCGATAACAACATGAGAATTTTCTTCGGCGCCATACTGGATTTTTATTTTCACCTCATTTTCTAGGTGCAAATAATGAAATTTAAAATACACAATGTCTTAATATCCTCCCTTAGGCTATTTCTGGCATTGATGTGAGAACTGTTTCTCACATGGGCAGTTTTATGTTGCATGCTCCGGAATGAGCTCTGCGAGTAAGTAATTTTAGCCCCACAAGGAAACACCGCAAACGTCATTTACAAAGAGGTGGTAGGATAATTCATTTTTAATATAGATTTCCGGGAGTTAAATACCAAGATATATTTTTTCTAACCAGAGTTAATTCTCTGGCTTCTTACTTTAAAAATCACAGACTTTAACACAACGATTTATCCCATCATACACAAACACTTACGTGCGAGCGAAGCTGCAGCCAACAACTATTATTATCTATAACATTTAAATGACTATTTCCGAGATTATTTTGCGGGGGTAACACATATGTAGGCAATTTCCGAACTCCACGCGGGCGAAGCCGCGGGCACAAGCTAGTTTTATATAAAAGGACGTCCTATCTGACTTCCATGACCCTTTAGTACTGACTGGGTAATGCCGCATCCCTTGGTAAGACTTTCGGGCCACTGATTACCTGTAACGACTGTTAAAGATCTACTAATGTTAGCCGGGCCCAACGGTTTAACGTGTTTAACGTGATTTGCGGATCGTGGAAGAAAGTTGTGCATCCATGGACCGTCTTTGGCGAGGGCAATCACTTTGAAGATCGAGCCGTACTTACTTTTTATTTTACTTCTATATTCTTATCTGACAGACATTAATCGTCAGATATTGTAATCATCATCAAATTCATTGATATTTATCATCACAACATTCAGTTCTTTGTGGAGTTTTTGGGGTATCTGACGTACCTTGATAATAAAGGCATACTGCGGTTGTTACGGTGCTCAGCATTATTGCAATTTATTTGCTTTTTGCAATCTTTGAAATTAGTCTTTGACACGTGTTGTGTTTACGTTCCCATATAAATAAGTGATGAAAAAAAGTGAAAAAAGTATAAAATAAAAATACAAAAGGAACAAATCACACCTTTCCCTAATTACATCAAATTAAGTGTGTCTATTCTCATGCGTATAAAACCAAAGTAAAGCAAATGGGGCAATGGAGACATACAATTATTTTCTTTTCACTTTTTCTTACGGCTTGTTTCTGCTACAGTAATGGTAAGAAAAAGATACAAATTAAGTCACGGTAGCCATTAAAAAAAAATATATAACGCTTTCACCGCATTATATATTTTTTAGCATGCCGCATAGAAGGTTCCAGCCCAGGAAATGCCTTGCAAGGATGGGTTAAAGACATAGACAAGGGCATTATTTTGGAAGATCGAACGGTGGATGTTGAAGGTAAGCGTCAATATTTTTTTTAAACAAATCTCTTGTTAGAAGTTAGTACGAGAAGAAAAAGACATGCTGCGCCGACCCCAAATAAATTAGGAATGGAGCAGAATGATGATGATAATGAAGATGCTTGTGAGTAGGGGTATATTCTCTTTGCCACATTTCGGTTTGTATTCACAACATTGACAGATTTATCATCTCACTATACTAAATTTCAATGTTCGGATTTTTCCTGATAAACCTTGCGACTTGCCAAACGACCATGGTAAATTTTCTATAAAAACATTTAGCAAGTTATGTTCAAGTCCCATTTAATAGGGCTATTGACATCAACTGGGCAGAAATCCACACTCCGTGGCTGCTACTAAGACTTTGCCCGACCTGGAAATCGAACCCAGGACCACATGCTAAGCGGTCGCGCTCGCGACCTCTAGACCAACGACGCAGTTCTATGCAACGTTTTTTTTTTTAATTTTGCCAATGATTTGAACTAATATCCAACCTTATACTAAATATGTATACCTAGATGAACGAGGAGGTTCTGTTACACAGCCTTAACAGTCCTGGTAGTCGAGTGCCATTAGGCGTATAGGTGGAACGTATTATTGGAGTCGGATTTTCATGGGACTTTTTTATTGAGTTCCGGAGACTTTATTTTTATTTCCTTTCGCTTTTTTTTCGTTAATGAATAACTTGAAATTTGACGATGTTATATTGTGTTGTACTAATTAATTTATTAATTTTATTTCAATTTAGTTACAAATTTCTCAAATGTTTGCATGCCTAATTTATGGTAAATTGTACAAGGCTCACCCATTTTATTGTTACACCTTATTTTATGTACCTACAATCTATGCAAATAAATTTTACTTTACTTTACTTTACTTTACTTTACTAGTGTGACCTGAGGGCATCCATTAAATGCCAATTAAATTATTATCAATTATTATCTCCAACGGTGCCAAATTGACTATCGGTATATCGAGGTGTTGAAGTGTTTGTACAAAAACGCCACACCATGTCAGTCCGACTTCAGGACTAGACCCCGGAACCTATCCTTCTGAAGCGAGGTTTAAGACAGGGAGACGTCATATTTCCGAAACTGTTTACCGCTTCGGAAGATGTCGTCTTCAAGGTTCTTGACTGGAGAGGGCTAGGCATCAAAGTCAATGGCGAGTACATCTCTAACCTTCGATTTGCCGACGATAAACTGATCATGGCTGAGACCATGGAGGACTTCAGTACAATGCTCGATTACCACAGTATAGCTTCCGAAAGAGTGGGTCTTAAAATGAACGTGGACAAAACCAAAGTCATATTGAATGCCCATGTAACACCCACTCCTATCAAGATCGGAGACTCTACACTCGAAGTTGTAGACGTAATCGTCTACAACTGCCCAACTGGACCTTTTGTCCCAGGTAGACATAATTGTCTACCTGGGACAAAAGGTCCAGTTGGGCAGGTCTAACTTCGAGAAAGAGGTCAATCGTCGAATCGAACTTGGCCGGGCAGCGTTCGGGAAGTTGCGTGGTATCTTCTCGTCAAACTTACCGCAATGTCTCAAGATGAAAGTCTATGGTGTGTGTTGCCAGTGATCACATACGGGACCGAAATGTGGTCGCTCACAATGGGCCTCATCAGAAGGCTTAAAGTCAACTAAAAGGCATTGGGGAGAGCTATGCTCGGAGTTTCCTTACGTGATCAAATCAGAAATGAGAACATCCGCAAGAGAACCAACGAGGTAGCCCCAAGAATTGTTAAGCTTAAGTGGCAGTGGGCAGGGCACGTTGCTCGCGAAACGGATGGCAGATGGAGCCGAAAAGTTCTGGAGTGGCGACCGCAAACCGGAAGACGTTGCGTTGGAAGGCCTCCCACTAGGTGGACCAATGACCTGGTGAAGGTTACGGGGATCTGTTGGACGCAAGTCGCACGGGACCGGTAAATGTGGCGACACTTGGGGGAGGCCTATGTCCAGCAGTGGACGTCTTTCGGCTGAAATGATGATGATCATGATGAGGTCTGTTATTTGTAAATATTGTTATTTGTTGTTGATGAAATGCATATTGTAATAATTTCCTGTTTTCTTCAATTAAACTGCCGAATTTTAAGTGTAAAATTTCTTTTGTCATTGATAACTGATACTTTTACACAGATGACTGGGCATAAAAAAAACACATTTAAGAGTAATATGACTAAAAATGAATTCGTCAATATCAGAAAATCTGCTTCGATTGCTTCGTTGGTCTAATGATCGACTGCTAAGCATTAGGTCCTGCAGGGTTCTATTCCCGGATCGGGTAAGGTGTTTGTTGTAAAATTGTCTTTGACACCTTTTTTAAAAAGAAATTGTTTTTTTGAAATGAAAAAAAGAAACTGTCACTGAAGAAAAATATAAGAAAAGTCTGCTACTCATTCTGTGCTCCCTTTTATTTGTAATCGTTGCACCCAATAAAGCGATTCCCGACCCATTCTGCAATATCTGGCGACCGTGAAAATGGATAAGGTAAAAGAGTCGAGGAAAATTATACGGCAACGGTTTACAAAATGCGTGAGTAAAATTGAAATAATTCTATCTCAGAAAGATAAAAGCGCATTATTACCCGAGTATGAGAGGCTAGGCAAACTGTTCGACGAGCTCTCCATCGTTCAAAATAAAGTTTTAGATATGTGGTTGGACGATGACCAGAGAGATGAAAAGTTGTTAGAACAAGATATAGATGCCTCCGATTGTTATGAAGCTCGTTGGTATGAAATTAAATATAAAGTAAAAGAATTTTTAGATGAAGAGTCGCTATGTTCCAATAAAGGTACCGTTAAAGAGATTGATAAGACTAGCAATTCATCACATAATATAACTAAACATCGTAACTTTAGACTACCCAAACTGCAGCTTCCATCATTCGATGGAGAAATAAAGAACTGGATTGGTTTTTGGTCTCAATTTAATAAGATTCATAAAGATAGCGACATTGACAATGATGATAAGTTCCAATATCTTCTACAATGTATGGATCAGGGTTCAATTGCAAGAGAATTAGTTATGAGTTTTCCACCAAACGGAGAAAATTATGAGAAGGTCGTAAAGCAATTAAAGGAACGATTTGCTAAAGACGAGCTTATTATTGAACACTATGTTCGTGAGTTATTACAGTTAGTGTTAGCTCAATCAAAGGGTGCAAAAACATCATTAAGAGCACTTTACGACAAACTCATGACGCAAATTCTGGCGCTAGATTCATTGGGTGTAACTCAGGAAAAGTATGCAGCATTTCTGTTTCCATTGGTAGAGTCGGCCTTACCCGAGGACGTATTAAAGGCTTGGAACAGATCGAACACTCATGTAGGCCAAGAAGGTAATACACTCACCAAGTTGCTTACTTTTGTTAAATTAGAGGTGGAGTCTGATGAGAAGATACGTATGGCACGTTCTGGATTCTTAGAAAAATATTCAGAAGCTGAGCCAACTGCAGCCTGTTTCACCACTTCTGACAGGAAGAATGAGAGAAACCAACCACAAAATAAAGAAAAATCGGATAGAAAGTGCTTATGGTGTGACAAAACTTCACACGCTAGCTCAGAATGCCTTGTGGCCATAAAGAAAACGCTAGAGGAACGAAAAGACTTTGTAAGGAGTAAGAAGGCCTGTTTTATTTGCTTGACAATCGGTCATATGTGGAATCGGTGCAGAAGACACCCTAAATGTGTGATCTGTGGTAGAAGGCATTATCCCATAATGTGTGGTGGCCTGGCTAAAGACAAGGATACAATCACTCAACAAACTGCTGAGAGCTCTAACCCACAAGAAACTGTACTGAACCAGTCATCTTCTTCAAAGACCGTTTTGTTGCAAACTTTAAAGATTAACCTTGTGCACGGCAGTAAGCAATTGACAGTACGAGCTCTACTCGACTCTGGTGCACAACGTTCGTTTGTAACAAGCGAGACAGTTAAAAAACTTAAGCTAGAGGCTATTGACGAAGTAGAGTTGAGTCACACGTTGTTCGGAGGAGCTGTCACCAAAAAGCAAAAACACAAACTATATGATTTCAGCGTCAAGAATTTATACAGCAGCTTCGTATTTAAGATACAAGCTTTAGAACAAGAAGTAATCTGTGGAAGTCTTCCGAAACTGAATAAGAGCGATACTATTGTTTCTCTATTGAAAAAGAAGGGTGTTGTGCTTTCTGATTGTATAGATGACAATGTTATTATTGATTTATTAATTGGTTCTGATGTTTTAGGGTTCATTCTCACCGGTCGATCTGTGCGAGTGGACGAAAACCTGTTGGCGTTAGAAACACGACTAGGTTGGACTGTGCAGGGTCCTGTGGTTGGTACTTTTTGTTCGATAAATAATGTAAGTACATTTCATACAAGTACATTTGACGTTCAGGATTTTTAGTCATTAGAGACAATGGGCATTAGAGATGATACTGCAATAAAATGCCAAAAGAAAGTAGAGTCAGAGGTTCTGAAATTTTTCAATAGTACGGTGAAAGTCGATGAGAATGGTAGGTATGAAGTCAGACTCCCGTGGAAAGATGCATCAAAATGTCTTGAAAGTAACTATGGTTTAGCATTTAAGAGGTTAATATCAACTACATCTAAATTAGAAAGCACAGGTATAATAGAAGAGTACGATAAAGTATTTAAGGAATGGTTAAATAGTGGCATCATCGAAATCGTACAAAATGATGACAACAAGCATGGTCATTATTTAGCTCACCACGCGGTAGTTAAGGCTGAGAGCCTAACCACCAAGATTAGACCAGTATTTGACGCGTCCGCGGTGGATAAAAATGGCCTGTCTTTAAATATGTGCTTGGAGAAAGGAACAAATTTAATAGAGCTAATACCAAAGTTGATAATTAACTTCAGGAAAAATGCTATTGGCATTACATCCGATATTAAGAAAGCATTTCTACAAATATCGTTATGGCCTGAAGATCGTGAATATGTCAAGTTTTTGTGGTGGAATAATGTTAAAGACCAAAATAAAAAAATGATAACATACAGGCACCAGCGTGTTGTATTTGGAGTTACAACGAGCCCTTTCTTACTGGCAGCTACAATACTGAAACATTTAAAAAAGTACAATTCGGAGACTGCCGAGATGTTAAGAACGTCATACTATGTAGATAATTGTGTGAATAGTGTAAACAGTCTGGAGGATATGCATCGTTTTATACGTGAATCTAAAAGAATCATGCTTGAGGGCAACTTCGAACTTCGATGCTGGGTGACAGGTCCAGTCATTACGGATGAAAAGGTCGTCACCACTTCAGTATTAGGACTCAGATGGAACCCAAGAGATGATACACTTTATTGCAAAACTTCTCTACTAACTAAAAACAATACGGACAAAAATATTACAAAGCGATATCTGTTATCTGTAGCGCAAAGCGTCTTTGACCCAATTGGTTTTCTTTCACCGGTGACTATAGTGCCTAAAGTTATCATACAAAAATATTGGATACGTAACATTGGTTGGGATGAAACTTTACCTGAAGATTTAATCAAAACATCAAAAGATTGGTTACAACAGATTCCGCACATGGAGGCATGCAGAGTTCCACGGCGCATTAGTAAATACTATTTACACGATAGTCACAATACCATACATGTTTTTTGTGATGCAAGTTTGGCTGCCTATGCATGTTGTATATTTTTACGGTCTGAGTTTAATAGCGAGGTCACAGTTCAGTTGTTGACAGCTAAGTCAAGAGTGAGTCCAAGTAAAGCTGTCACGATGCCAAGGCTGGAGCTACTAGCCGCTTTACTAGCTGCTAGAGTAGCCGCTGATATAAGACGGGACCTGAACTTAAACTGTCCGGTATTCTACTGGACCGATTCGTCTATAGTGCTAGCATGGCTTAATAGAAAGGTGAACTTGAATGTATTTGTAAATAATAGGATTCAGGAGATACTTAATAAATCAGTTTTGCACGAATGGCGTCATGTTCCAGGAGAGTGTAACCCTGCTGATTTGCCATCACGAGGCTGCAATGCAGAAATCCTTTTTAAAAGCAAATGGTGGGAAGGTCCCGAGTGGCTAAAGAAATCTGAATCAGAATGGCCTCATGTAGAAGTGACTCCGGATGAAAAAGAGGTTTTAAGAGAGGTGAAGAAGTCGTGTTTGTGTGTAGTGAACACAAAAGAGTTTTCTAAAACCCTCCTTTATTTTGGGAAATATTCGAAGATAGTAAGAATGGTCGGCTGGTGCTTAAGGTTCCGTAATAACTGTGGATTAAGTTTGAAGAAAGAATACAGAAGAGCAGGAAACTTATCAGCAGAGGAGTACACAGCAGCTGAAAATTATTTACTCGCTGTACTTCAAAGAGAATTTTTAGTTGAATTTTCTAAAAACAATAAGAAGCTACAAACCTTTTTAAACGATAAAGGACTCGTTTGTGTTAAGACTCGTTTAACAATGAGCAACGACAGCGACGGTTTCATGTCACCTATATTACTGTCAAGTAATAATGTTATTGTTGAGAGAATTGTACAATATTTTCACGTAAAATACCTTCATGCGGGATCACAAACGTTAATTAGTAAACTTCGTGAAAGATATTGGATTATAAGCATTCGTCGTCTTGCTAAAAAGGTAGTGCGGCAATGTGTCGTTTGCAAGCGTCTCAGCAGCAAGAGTTGTACAGTACCCCCCGCGCCGTTACCCGCAGATAGAATACAATGTGGCAGTCCATTTGAGGCAACCGGTATAGACTTGGCTGGTCCACTGTATTTAAAGACAGGAGAAAAGTGCTGGATCGTTTTATTCACATGCGCTACATACCGTGCAGTCCATTTAGACTTGTGTTCTTCATTGTCTACAGAAGACTTTATGTTAACGTTCCGCAGGTTTGTGGCAAGACGAGGTTCCGTAAGGATAATATATACAGATAATGGAACGAATTTTCGCGGAGCAAGTTCAATACTTAAGAACATCAAGTGGAATGAAATAGCACAGGAGACATCAACGCAAAGGATTGAATGGCGCTTTATACCTCCGTCAGCGCCATGGTGGGGAGGATTCTGGGAAAGGATGGTACGGACGGTTAAAGAGATGCTAAGAAGGGTGCTTGGTAAGGCAGCACTTAAATATAATGAACTGTTGACTGTGTTGTGTGAAACCGAAGCGATGATTAATTCTCGGCCGCTAACCTATATAGCCGACACAACGGAAAATTTAGCTCCGTTGACTCCTTCAATGTTTTTACATGTAGGAAAAGAAGGGAAAGATGTCCTAGATATGTGTCATATTGATGGTCAGCTCTTGACTGGGCGTTGGCGTTATATTAAAAGCCTATGTGGCGATCTGAAGCAGCGTTTTCGCAGCGAATACCTGGCTCTACTTACTCAGAAATCAACGGCTAATAATAATCCAGTTGAAATCGGGGACATAGTTTTGATAGGGTCTGATGATGTTAAGAGGGTTAAATGGCCATTAGGTATTGTTCTTGAGACGATGCAAGGGGTGGACGGTCATAGGCGTGTAGCGCGGGTTAGAACCGCAAGAGGTGAATTAATCAGACCTCTACAGCGTCTCTTCCCATTAGAGGTTCGTCATAGGGATGTGCCAACCACTGAACCTGCACAGCAGCTGACCACTAACATGCACGCCACTCGTTCCGGTCGGCTGGTGAAATTGCCCACTAGGTATTTATAAATTTAAAGGTTTTATTTCACTTTATTATTTCCGAATAGTATTTTAGTTTACGTAGATTTCTTCCGCTTTCTCGCGGGGCCGGAGGATGTTGTAAAATTGTCTTTGACACCTTTTTTAAAAAGAAATTGTTTTTTTGAAATGAAAAAAAGAAACTGTCACTGAAGAAAAATATAAGAAAAGTCTGCTACTCATTCTGTGATCCCTTTTATTTGTAATCGTTGCACCCAATAAAGCGATTCCCGACCCATTCTGCAATAGTGTTATTGGGATTTTCTATCAATAATTTCTCAGTAGCAGCCACGGAGTCTGAATGTGTGCCGTGGATAACACTTATTTAAATAATATTTAAAAAATTATAAAAATATATTACAATTGACAAAACATTCGGCATAAATATAATAAAAACCCTCATATCTTATGATTGCGTTGAATTAAGTGTGCCTAAGTATTCAATATACAATTTGATCCCTTCTGGCGTTCCACAGAAAAAGACATTTGACAAACAGGCAGACGGACATCAAAGCGATCCTATAGGGGTTCCGTTTTCTCCTTTTGAGATACGGTGCCCTAAAATACACTATGGGTACCTAGATTTTTTTTCAATAAGTTGATGTTCCAAATTCTATCATTTTATGTTATTCGAAAAATTTGCTTATTCAGAAATATTAACACTTGAATCATGTTGTATCATAATATCATACCAATTTTAGTTAATTAATTTCACCATTGCATATTAATTTTATTCTGCACTACGTTTAGCGTCAACGTAGTATGCTTTTCAACTGTAAGCCATTCAAATTATTTCGTTTGTACACAAAACAGATTTGCAATAAAAATATTTATTTCAGGTATTTTCAGCTACAGTGTAGGTGGGGTGACAGGTAACAGAGCGTACGTAAGCACAGCCCTTGCCGATGCTCGATTCGAGTTGTTTACGACTACACTCTTCGAGCAGTATGAAGAACATGAGGTTTCCCATAATATGACAGTCTCTGTGACATACAGATGTACGGGAGGCACCACTAATTTTCTGCCACAAGTAAGGTCATTTCTGCACAGATCCTTATATTGTTATATAGCTCGGCTCCGTGATTGCTACTGCAATCATTCCCGCTTTCATTGGTTTGCTCTTCTCACGCAGATTAGAATCTTATCAGATCGTAGGTCTCCCCAGAAGGAATTTTTTGGATAACTATTATTTATATATTTATTAATCAACTCTGGAAGACTAACAGCTAACAAAACAGATTAAAAAATAGTACGTAAGACTGCCCGCCAATGACAAGTCTTCGCTTATAAAAAACAGAATGTAAATACAAAAAGAAGTGTAAACAACACAGCGCTGCCCACAATAAAGAAAAAATAGGACAACGTCAAACCTTTAACTAAAACATATATGTTAATGCTACCATTATTGACTGCTATAATTTAACCACATGATTACATACCTTCACGTAATATATCTTAATAATATAAAAATATAAAACTCCTTCTGGCCGACGACACACTTGTTAAGAAAGGATCCAAATTATGCTGTTTGCTTATGAGGTTGAAGTTTATGCTTGCACGCACGATAAATGAATTTTACCTATAATTAGTGGAAGTAAATGGAACACGCAGCGGTGGGTACCATCGCTAAGACCTAACTTATTCTCATCATACTTTTGCCTTTGGAGATATCGTACATAGACATATCGTATCGCAAAAACTTTACATTTCACATATCTGGCTAACCTCTAGTATCTCGTCCTTATATTATTCGATTTTTCAGATAATTATAGTTCATGTGATTGATACAAACAATAACCCGCCAACGTTCATTCTGCCGCCGTCTGATGAATTTGTTTTCACCATTGCTGCACCAATGCCGCCAGGGTACGAAATAACTGGCTGCTTAGACTTGATTGTGAGGGACATCGATCTCACGACTGAAAAAATAATCTTTGAAATTGAAGAAAACCCATATTTTGAAATTCAGAAAGAAGTTTATCGAAATCCTTCTACACCTAAAGAATTTAGAGCAATTATAAGGACAAAGACATTCATAAGGAGTTTTCCGGAAGAAATAAAATTAACTATATGGGCTACGGTAAGTTTATTGTTTTATAGATATCCGTCATATATAATTCGTATTTCCTTTTCATGCTCCCTCTATATTATTTAAAAATTTAAACAGAGTATCAGCGTATACAAAGTATTTGGTAAAGTTTACTCATTATTCATATTTTATTTCCAAAAAACTAAGCCTATTGGCAAATTGATTTCAGCTATACAACGAAAACCTCTTAAGGTTTACCTGTATCAATGATATTTTTAATAGTACTTTTTATCATACAAATAAATTTTATTTCTAAACTATCATTACATAAAACAGCATATAATTTGCAAACTTTGAATACCTTAATTTTTGTTAACTTTTAACGTGTCTTTATCATGGACCACGCACACTTGACCAGAAATTAAAGTATTTATGCCATACTTTATCTTGAAAAAGCTCAATTTTTTTCTTATAAAAGTTTCTCAGTTTCTCTTCTAGATTCCAACTCACCTATACAGATACTGTTTAAAATATCACTGCGTATAATATATTATACGTTACAGTTAAAGTCACGAGCATAAATACCATACAATGACATGAAATGCCGATTGAGACTTCGAGAAAATACCATTTTATGGTACTTGTTTTGTTCCGAAAACTATGTTCGTAAGCCCATCCTAATAACTCTTATCCCACGTTTCTAATTGCAAGGTTTTTGTACTCGTGATTGTCCTAGTGTATTCAATCGAAGGAAAAAATGGTTGTTGATTGTTTGCTTTATTAAGGTTGGCGTTTTTTAAGGTTGTTTAAGTTTTCTTGAAGAATATATTTCGAAATAAAACGTACCTTATATGCTTGGCTCTAAAAACAAATTCTGTGTCAAAAGATAGTATAACACGTGTTTTTCAATACAACATCATTAGATACTTTATCTAGCATTCTTTAGCCCTATAAACTTCTTTCATAATATCAGTTCTACTAGAATCAGTTAATATGTTCAAAAGATTTCCCCTTCTTGGTAACGTAGTAATTAAGACGTGAAAAGGTAACATACAGAGTTACTTTCGCTTCAGAAATTAGTATGGAAGAATAGATTGAATTTAATACCTTACGTATTTTTCATTTTCGCCAGGACTACGATCTAACAGGTGATCCTCCGAGAACTAAGGCAACGACTGTTAAATTTCTTGGAAATACCGATTTCGTGCTCCCCGAAGAGCCAGTGTTCTCCGAGACGTTTTATCTCGCTGACTACACAGATGACAATCGAGTGGTCCTAACTGAACCGATTACTCTACAAAGTGGCTATGACGAACTTGTGCAGTTTAATATCAAAGGAGGTAACTATATAAACACTAAATTATACGCTATCTTAATAATCGTCCTAAACTTAATCAACAAGAATTAATAAATAATTATGATTTACGTAAATGAAGGGATCCATCATGATTCTGATCAGTGAAATGCAACATGTAGTAAAGCTACACGGAAATGGTTTCCTTGATAACACCCAAAATAAGAAACAAAATTGTGCCACGAATTACCATTTTCCTTTGTTCCGTAACTAGAAAAAAACGATGTTAATTTAGTTGTACGATGGCAGTTTTTTTTCAAATTCTATTATTTTTTCCACAGTTTACTCAGAAAATTTTGAGCTTGTAGAAGATCAGGAAAATAAGAGATCAATCCGTGTCATCAAGCCGCTAGCAGGCGACGACCTCGAGAAAACGAACATCCACCTAATAGTGACAGCAGACCGAGAGCTCACAAGCGGAGCTTCGACAACAGTCGTATTGCGGTTACCTGAAGACCCTAAAGGTGAGTAGATTTTTTTTTGTATTTTCAAATACTACAAAATTAGCAAAAAAGTCTTCAAATATGTGAGTTTAATGCCTTCTCGAACCCGTCAGTTTTTATTGGTGCACCTATATGCCCCTTTAGGATCAAGCAGGGTTTTTAAGATATTGCTTGCTGTGACTTTATTTAAATACTCTGATTTACCTTTGACCATCAGAAACACAAAGATAATTTACTTCTAGTAGGTATTAAGTCATGAACCTTATCAAAACCCATATTTTTCAGTGGTGCCTCTGGAATTTCAAAGAGCTCATTATGAAGGAACAATCAAGGACAATATCCTGCGCGTCACACATCCGATTTTAAGTCAAGGGTACGAGGATGCCCCTGTATCTGCCACTGTCATAAATGGTAAATTGAAAATACTTATAGAAATTATTTTATAAATTTCCCTAGGTATATTTATATAGATTAGGTATCTACCTAATCAAGATAAAAATAATCCACAAATACCGTGATTCGTGAATATTACAGCGAGTGATCGAAGCATGCCCGGTTTACTTTATTAATTCACTCAACAAAATTGTGGAATTTCCACATTTTGTTCATGGAGGCAGGAGTGCGTATCTATGAGCATTTTCTGCCCTCAGCAAATAACTGTCACTATTTTGATAAATATTTACTCGTTAAATTTTGTCTTTTTAGCAGCTGCGTCCATCCCCGACTTGTACCTAAAGTTTGCCGTTCAAAGCCTTCTTAAACAAACATTGATTTCCAGAACATTCATCCTTCAGTGCCACCGTCATAAGAAATACAGTCAAACTATCAATGACAACATTAGACGAAAGCATTATATTGGAGAATAGCTTCCTAAATCTCGAGATAGTGGCCTCCAATGGCCGCAGTTCTGCGACGACTATCGTCACCCTCGAGATTATAAAGGACGACAACGTTACACCGGTCTTCAATAAGCCCATATACACAGGATCGTATGGCCCTGCTGGTTTAATCCTTGATGACATTGAATTAGTTCAGGGCCATGACGGAATCGATGTAATAGACTTGTATGGAGGTAATTAATATTCACGAAAATAATTCTCTTCTGATTTTTAAGCTTGTACTAGCATATTCAATTGAACTCACTTCGACAACATTTTACACAAATGTTTGAAATGGCGTTTTGTTATAAAAGGCTTAAAGTATAACTTTTAAACGTTTGTTCGGTTTCTTGTAGAAGACAAAAAATACTTCAGAGCGAGCCTAAACGGAACTACAGTGACGATAGAGGTTGATGAACCTATTCTACCAGAAATATATAGCAGAGAACGCATAGTGGTGTCTTTAGAAGTCAGGAAACCGAGAACAGTGGGCGCTAGAGCTACAATTGTCATCAATTTACCTACGAGTAAGTAATTAACAGAATATTATTAACAAAAATTAAATTAAAAATTTAAAAAACCCCCGACACAAAAAACCTCTAAAAAGCCAAAAATAAATTAATCCAAGCGTCGTAGCGTCGGGGGTCCGCTTTGTTCTGTGCTTGTACTAAGCGGTCTTCTTAGCGGTCCCCCGACGCTACGACGCTTGGATTAATTTATTTTTGGCTTTTTAGAGGTTTTTTGTGTCGGGGGTTTTTTAAATTTTTAATTTAATTTTTTTTCATGCTTTTTAAACTTATTTTATTTTTGCCTAGCCTTGACTTTCCTACTCCTGGTTAACGAAACCAAGGAAAGATATAAATTAAACAAAATATAAATTGGGGGGGGGGGGTGCACCCCCCCCCCTCAGCAATGCCCATGGTGACAAGCGACAACATTTCAAATAGACTACCTGTGAAAGTTTTTAAATCCCTACATCAACTAGAAAAGACGTGATGATCTTCAAACGGCTGAGCAGATTTTCATGAAACATAGCTAAGAACACTCTCGATTAAAATACCTTTCAAACGACACCACTTTTATCCAAATCGGTTCATCCGTTTAGGAGCTACGATGCCACAGACAGACACACAGATACACAGATACACAGATACACAGATACACACGTCAAACTTATAACACCCCTCTTTTTTGGTCGGGGGTTAAAAATAATACGGTCCGCAACAAAAGACAACACTACCTCTTTTTAAGATCTTATCATCATCTCATCTTCAAGTATCTTTATTATGTTACGATTTTAATTGAATTTAATACCATTTTGAAATTAAAATAGAACTGATTAACTTAATCGGCTTTTCGCAGTGACTGTACGGTCTATGTCATTTATTATTGTTTGATGGTTTTAAATTAACAAAGTAATTATTAAGTTACCTATTTTATAGGTATATCGCTGCTTTGTTTACAAACTACTTAGAATATCTCATGTAGGCTTGCAAATGCATTGTGTGCTCTATTATACGAAGCAGATAATTACCATATTTGTACAAGGGAAATTACTCAGTTATATCTAAGATAAGCTTGCTTTTGTTTTGATAAAGATCCATTTTCTTTTTGATAATTGTAATTAAGTATTAAAAGTGAATTATGCTAATCACTGTACACACAAAGATGGCATCATTCTAAATATTCTTTGTTTACTTAACAATACTTTATTATTTTGTTCCATGTAGGTTCACAATAGCAATATCTTAGGTCATTTTGGATCATCTGAAAGAGAACGTTGAAGAAGTTGCTTGTACGATGCCAAATTCGATTGCCCAACCTATCTCGATTTTGTTCACGGAATCTTTGGATACTTGTGTGTCGTACCCGAACTTTGGAGATCGACGTTTATTACGCCTTTTCTTGCTAATAACGTTTATTGTTGCTAAGCTAATACAGAGTTAAATAATTATCCATAACCAGGTGCATAGCGCTCTCCAAAATTCATTTATTCCCTTTTAACATGGTTTTAATTGTAAGGCTTTTGATCGGATTGACCATGACAGCTTACTATCTAAGTAAATTAGTATGGGAATACGAGGTGACATAAACAAATGGTTTTCTTCTTTTGGTCCCAAGCAGTAGTATTTACAATAATATATCTAGTTGGGTGCCTATCCCCAGTTGACTCCCTCAGGGTTTGCTCAGGGTTCATTACTCAGCCCATCGCTTTTTAACTTGTATATCAACGACATTGAATCTTCCCTGCTTTCATTCAAATTGTTTTTTTTTCGCACTCATATGAAAATCTGTGCAACAATATCAATGATTAATCTTCATGACGATTTACGACGCTTGGAGTATTTTTGTCAAAGAAGTACGCTTTATCCCACCAAATACTCGATCGTAACATATTCTCAAAAATGATTAATCATAGCTACATCGTAAAGACTGGGTGATCAAGTACTATCTAGATCGAATTCCAGCTGAGATCTGGCGGTATACCACTATTCTAAACTCACGTTCAAGTCGATACCAGTCTGCGATAGTTTAAGAGTTAATTTCTCTAATACGTATTTTTTTCTTCGTCTTTGTTGGTGACATTCTAATAACTTCAAAAAGAAAGTAAAATTAATACTTGACAGTGAATCAACAAACAAACAGAAATCACCAACTTACAAAACTTATTTAGTTAATTTTCAAGTCGGTTATTCTTTGTTGAGTTGTTCGGAAGAATCAACCAGACCTTAGAAAGGAGAAATTAAAAAGAAGTGTAGACAAGTGTGTAATAACAGCTTACAAGAAAAGTCTGAAATAAAATAACCTACGTTCAAGCAATTTTTAAGGATTTATATAAATTTTTATATTGCTTAAGTCAGTCAACTTCTCAGCAAAACTATTCATTAATAAAATGTGCTTTTTTGCTGAAAATATTTTAGTAGTAGTGTGTATGTACATACTTTAAGTTAAGGATAGAAAGTAATACCAGCAATACCAACGGTCTAAAAAACATGTAATTTGCTTTGTGTGTGTTCCTGCAGATTCGCAAACTGGAGACGATGCATCGTTTGAGAGAGTTCTTTACGGAGGAATGGTTATTCTGAATCAGATCCTCCACGAGCGGATCACAATAAATGGCTACGATGGAACAAAAGTGGAGATAATTGGACGTAAGTGCCATTTCATAATTTTAAGGAAAACACCTTTTTTATATTTGTGGACCATTTATCGATGTTGTTCAAATTACTTCAATGGATGATAGAATGGTGAAATGGATGGAAGGGACACCGACGCTAAAACAGTTACTACGTGCCCAGTAAATCATTCTGAACGAGGGTTCAGAATGATGCACAACGAAATTTTAAATCGGTAACATTATCTGCCTTTAAATCTGCCTTTTTTCTTAAAAGTGCAATATTCCCACGATCATAATGTTACCTACATTATACACTCATTAAATAAAAATAAGGAAAATACAAATTAAATGGAAAAATCCCAATAAACGTTTAAATATTCTGTACAGGGCCTATTTATGAAATTGAGACTAACTAACTTAAAAAAAGATGAAAGATGACGTGAACGGTACAAAGGTAAACTTTTAACTTATACAATGTTGCAAGAACTTGAAGCCAACGTGGGAAAATAACACTACGTACTTTTTCCATCCCTTTAATATGTAAAAGTACAATAAAGAAAAGGGATCAAGATTTGCTCACGACAAAACAAAACTTTGTGTCATATTTATTCAATACGTGTAACAATCTGAAACAGTTTGAGGAAAGTTATAATAACAACATTATTATTAATTAAAGGTGTAGTCGTAACTTGACTCACGGCCATATAAACAATAAAGTGAAAGAAACAATAATAATAACTATTTTTATTTTGAATGTATTAATTTATGTAGTATATTAACAAGTATTAGCAATGATGTTTACCTACACGTTTATTTTTGGTAATTACTTCAAAGTTCATTATCTGCTTTCAGCGTTTTTAGTTTCTACATATTCACGGATCGCATTTTGTCTGTTGTTATTATGTACAAATACTTACATACTTATCTGTTTAGGACCTAGGCATTATACAAGGTGTTGTTTTGCATCCTCGTCAAATTCAAGAACGTAACTATGCTAATGATTCTCGACCCGAATTAGTAATGAAATGGGTAGGTAATTTTTTTTTTCCTTATTAACGGAAGTCGGTAAGTGTGAACCACCCGTGTTTTAAACGCGTGTCCGTTTGGTCCTCTCCCTATAACCAAACAATCTCAAACGTTTATTCGATAATTTCGTCCCTAAACCACGGTAAGGGGGTCATTTTGATATACTGACAAACTTAACCTCTAGGTCCCAGCGTTTATTAAAAAAATCAGCGTATATTAATAATTAACTAGGTACCTTAATTTAAATTGATGATTTATGAATTATGTGACAACCTCCTGAATTTTGACGGGGATGCAAAACAACACCCTGTATATTTATCATGATTAATGACATACCTTGTTTTTGCCAAACATAAACTAATATGAGGACACTGACCGTAATTTATTAGATAAGTGTAGGTAATTAGGTACCTAAGTACATGAAAAAGTCCCTGAACTTGTTTACCGTAAACATAAACCTAGTATAGCATGAGGTGGTCCTGCGCCTGATCTGGCTCCTGTCGTGTTGGATTGCCGTCCCATCGGACTATCACAGTAAAGGAACAGAGAGTGCCTGCGAACACACTTGTGCATTTTCCTGCGCCAATGGCTAATCTGATCAGCGATTGGCCGCCGTGACCGAAAACGGTAAGGAATAATAACTGGAAAGTTCGTTGAGGCACGTATGGTCCAGAACAAAATAATAATCAAAATGATGAGAAGAACAAGTGCCTCTTGGCCTCGTTAAGGGTGTTTTACACCCTTTATGTACCACAAATTAACTACTGGCAGAATCTGAAGTGAAAGCCAGTCTGAAGAGCCGTTCGTTTTAGCGAACTTCGGCTCCTTAATCGAAACTCTTTCCAAACAAATGTTGTTAGTTTCGTATTACACGATCGTTTTCAGACAAGTTGCGGCTAAAAACATCAGTAGCTACTTACTCTATGGGGAGCGAAGATAAATGATGAAGGCAAGACAATCCCACCAATTTCAATACTCAGTCTCGTATTCGATACTCAATTTTACCAGGTACATGTCTATTTACAATTAAGAAAATAATGACTGATTGTACAAAATTCTTGTTTTCGACATCAATTATATTTATGGGCCAACCAATCAATCAATCTTAATTGTTTTGATTTAAATCATTAAACTAATTAGATATTGTTTGTTTGTGCAAAGGGTAAGACGGACTATCAGTCTGATTCTTTACGGGGTAGATAACGCAATGTTTCCAAAGAGTTGACGTCATCATTGACTAAACGGTCGATGTCGAAATAACAAATCGATAACATTATTCTTGAAACATTCATTATCAAAAGAAAGTTGATTATCAAATTATTTTGATGATGATTTATTTTGATTAATTAAAAAAAAAAAAAAACTACTTTGTGCAGGTAGTTTTTTTTTACGATTTTGATAGACCGTATAATTATGATCGACCTTAACTCATGTGTTTCCAGACTGAAAAATATGTTTTTAGAAATCTTAATACGAGAGTAAACGTATTGCAAATAGGTTGTCTGATGCTAACTTTTACGTTTTATTTTTGCATATAACGAAGTAAATATTTATTTTAAGTACAAAGCATAAGAAACAATAATTATACTGTTGTGTTGTCTATGTTTTGTCCCTACTACGGTTTTGTTAGGTTTAAATAGGTCAGTTGATATTATTTCAGTACAGTACAACGTATTATTCGTATATGTATGTGTCGTCGTAATCGTTTATGTAATTAAGAATACTACAAAATATGTTTAATTCGGTAAACCGATGAGTGAAGGCCTTCGGCGGAATCAGAAAAAAAAAAGTTTTTGTTCTTTTTTTTCAGAGTACTCAAGCTTGTTTGAGGGCAGCGTGTCGGGCGGAAGGGTGACGGTGGAGGCGAAGGAGTCACTGAATATCCTGCCCGCTGACATCACTCATTTAGCCCTTGAACTGCATGCAGCTCGTGCCAGGACTGTGGTGCTCCTAGACATCTCCGAGTCAGGTACTTAAAGTAACTATAACACAAATGCCATTAATTCAGCCATAAGAGTAAACCAAAAGAAAACATGGGTAGGAAGCGGGTGACTTATGAGTTGACGATAATATATGCAGTTGGTATAAGGGAAGGAGCTCGTGGCGAAGTAATAACAGTCGCACGGGTCGATCTTTAAGGTTAAGCCGTGCTTGAATTTCCTCCGTGCCTCGAAAAGCACGTTAAGCCGTTGGTCCCGGCTGTCATTTACAGATCTTTGACATTCGTTACGAGTAGTCAGAAACCAAAAGTCTGACATCCAGTCTTACCAGGGGGTGTCATATTACCCAGTTACTGGGTTGTGGTGGTCAGATAGGCAGTCGCTTCATTTAAAATACTGGTAGTCAGCTGCATCCGATTCGACTGGAAGCCGCCCCCAAGATAGTGAAAAGGCTAGGCAGATGATGATGGGATAAGGGAAGGAGAGTGATGCTGGATTACTGTTCCTCATGGACTGTTCCAGATTAATAGCTACCATTGAGGTTCAGATTACACAACGCAATGGCAGACCGCAACGACATGCCTGCCAGGGCTGCGGGTTGGTCGAAAGAGATACTGTAGCCCTGGAATACAAAGGGCTAAGAAGGAACATGGATGGGTTTTAGTCAGTCAAGTCTGACACTCCCTTCCGCTCCGCCCAGTGCAGGAGAAGTCATTTGATGATTTCCCATCGGAAAAAAAAGACCACAACGACATGCCTTGTTTCTATGAAAACACGAAATCTGCCTGCCTCGTTGGTCTTAGTGTCGCAAGCGCTAGTGTTATTGGAGCTAGTGTTATTGGGTTTTTCTATTAGGAATTTCTCAGTAGTAGCAACAGAGTCTCGATTTGTGCCTGGTTGATGGCAATAGACTCGCCCCTATTATATTAGACATAAACATAACTGGCGAAATGTGGGTTTATTATTAAATACACCTCTGCCGAACCCCTCGGGGGATTATCAGGCGTGATTTTATGTGGTATGTTATGAAAACGGCAGTGTCACCATCTACAACAGTTTTGCCAAATCCTTACATGGGTGTCACTGGTCCATGCTGCATCACTTTTGACTGGAAGCCGACTCCAAGATAGTTGGGAAAAAGATAGGCAGATGATGGTGACATGCGGATCCCTGTTCATTGGCCTGCGATTGCCGTTGCGATTTGCAGTCAAGCTCGTTTACTTCACACCTGACTAGGCTCACTGTAAAAAGTTTTACATAATAAAATCTTAGTAAAATCTGTTTTGTGAATACGCTAACATATTGATTTGATATGTAGAAAATATACAATCAGTGGGCGTAAAAATGAGATTCAAAAGGCAAGCGAGGCAAGCATTTAGTGGCACCAGAGCGTATTATTAAATCTGTGTTCTATCTGCAGAAAATAATCTGGTACCTAGATTTGCCCAATATAAATTCAAAAAGCAAAGATAGGATATGAGATATATTTCTTTGTTTATATGTACAGATGGCTTTACAGAATTACGTATTATAATTTATGTACTTCGGTTTCGCTATATTCGAATTACAAAATTGACAGCGGTTTCATTATGATACCCATAACGACACAAGTTGCATTATGCGAATCGTCATAAATTCTAAAACACAAGCATAGACATACAGCCAGGTACCTATAATATTACTTCGAAATCGAGATAATGTTAATGATGTTTTTAAAAATGGAACAATTTTAGAACAAAAGTATCGTATACTATTTGACTGTTCGGCTACAAGATCTTTGCCTTATACCTAATAAAGACTAAATACAAAATAAAAATAAAATTGGACGCGGTAATTTCTGAGTGAAATTTTATTAAAAATGTCTTCAACATCAAGTGATATTGAAAATACTCCACCAGATATAACAAATAGAGCAGTTGCGGCTACAAATAATTTACTACCAGAAAAATCAAGACATGTATATGAGAAATGTTATGAAACCGAAGTAGATAAACATACTTATTTGTCTATATCTGTGTTTTATTCCTTCCTTCGTAGATAAAATCTTGTATGCAACTATACGTTATTGGTCTTTTAATAACTCGTGCCCACCTATTTCGATACGCGCTACGCTTGTACCAAAAAATGGCACTCGTATTAAAAGACCGTCCATAACGTAACAGTTGCAGAAATAGCTATTAAATCATCAATACAACCTTTTTATGTTCATTTAATGCCATTAAATGACTATTTCATGTAAAACTCATTTAATGGAATTAAAAGAACATAAGAAGGTTGTATTGATAATTTTAATTATTATAATTCTGTAAAACCTTATTTTTTACGGCCGCGAATCATATAGGGCATACGAAACCCGGTTTCGGTCTCAGAGTACAACCCGGTAAAAACTGGTTTTACAATGGAACCGAAACCCGGTTTCCTAAGCCCTAATTTTAATCAACATACAACCTGACACTGTCGTGCCAATTGCAATAAACGTAAGAAAATTTAAATTTCGCGGGCCACCATTGCCTTTCCACTTTTAAGCAATAACAAACGTTATTTTATACTAGGCTGTGTTACACAAAAATGTCTTTTTTAATTTCACCAGATGAACCTTTGGAGCCATCCGTGACATTCTCGTCGGACTCGTACTTGCTGTCTGTGGACATGACGCAGACTGGCCTCGTGGGTCGCGTCTCGGCAACTGCTGACAACGGAGAGGAGGTCACTTTCTCACTCGGAACAGACGATGGTAAGCATTGTGGTTCTTAGCGAAAGAACGCATGGTGGTGAATAGCAATGAGATCTCGCTTGGTCCAAGGACCAGAAGCAACTCAGAGCTTTGCGCTAGTGAGATGTTTACCAGGTACGGATAGGAAGCTATCCTGCATCATCATCATCATCATCATTTCAGCCCAAAATACGTCCACGGCTGGACATAGGCCTCCCCCAAGTCACATTGACATTTTGGGGGGCATTGCCATAATCGCCACGCTTGGCAGGCGGGTTGGCGATCGCAGTACGGTTGTTACAAAAACACAGAAAAACGCTGCTGCCCATTCTCTGGCAAGTCCCTTAGTCGCCTCTTACGACACCCACGGGAAGATATGGGATGGTGCTATTCTTTACGTCCGACACCATACAGACCTGCATGCCTATCCTGCATGCCTCTCCATAAAGGTACGACCAACTTTTCTTCTCGTACGTTAGAAGAAACCATTTACCATTTATATACGACAATAAGTAAAAATATTTCGAGGACAAAGGCGTACTGTCTTTGTCCTTAAATATAGGTCTCTGATATAATATATATAGGTCTTTTTTTATTCCAATTCCATGTCAAAGTATGTTTAAGTTGGCTCCCAAAACCTTGAATAACTTCCAGAAATACAAAATTTGGCATGTAATGCTAGTACAAAAAAAAATGCTTCGTCGTTGTAATATTATAAGTTGCGAGCAGGATCAAACTTCACAAAATCTGCTTTGCATTTGAATAAACTTGCTGTCTGAATGGTAAATAAAAGACAGAAGTTGTTTGTAATATTTCAACATTGTTATTCAGCCCGAGCCCCCTCAGTAGATTTATTACACTCAGTGAATAATGTTTTTCTTCTAGATTTACGCGGGAGAAACCTCTCAACCACATTCATCATAAAGGTTTAAAGCATACGCATTTACGTTCAAGGGGCGGTAGTACCGACCGAAAAGCCAGTCTTGCTAAAACTATAGTTTTTATTTTTCAGAACAATATTTGCTGTTATGAGGTAGGAAGCATTAAGAGGAGTTCGTGTCTAATTAATAACAGCCGCTCGGGTCGATCTTTAGGTTAAGCCGCGATTGCCTAGGTTGGGCCGTGGGTGACCACCATAATTGCACGGATTTAAAATTTACCCACCTCTCACCACATTAGGAGATTAATGACATAAATCAGTTGATTTCCCGTATTTGGGATGAATGTCCTACATAATTCCGTCCTATTCGTACCGGGTTACCGACCTTAATTTCGTGACGAAGTCACATAAATGCATATATAACAATAATAGGTACTTCGGTAGCATTTTTCGTAATTTAATAGTTCTTGACTAATAAAATTCAAGAATATTCTTTAAATTAAGCCTCATCATCATCATTTGAGCCGAAATACGTCCACTGCTGGATATATAAATATCTATTTAAGGCTAATCATTTCATCAAAAAATAAAAAGTAATCTTCTAGTTTTTTTTAGTTTATGTGTAAGTTTGAAACTGAGTTCACTAAGTGGTTTATCGTGTCCAAAAGGTGAATTTCGGCGCGCGCCTTAAACTCTTCAAAAGCAATTTTACTTTGAGTAGTAGTTGTTATTGTTTAGTAGGCGCCAAGATAAAGTTGATTTCTCCTTCCACTACGCAAAACGACGAGCAATATGGGTAAAAGATTGAATTTAAATCATAGAAGATATCTATCTAGGAGAAATCTAATCTCAAATGCGAAAAATGGAAATAGATAGTACCTACGTAATACGTGTTTTCCCAAAGAAAGCTAAACAAAATACGAGCGCTACCTACGAAGCTCTTAAAGTGTATGTCTTATAAAATTCTCATATTGTTGCAGCGCATCTTCAGACTCGACTTTCTATAAACAATGAGGGTGAACTGTATTTGTCTGCTCCGGCTAACAGTGGAGTCTACACTTTCCAAGTTATTGCCACTACAGTTATTACACAATCGACGGGAACAGCTTCGGTATGAATGACTATATTCATTTTATAGCTACTCTTTCTCCTTATAAGTATTGCCTAAAATTATTTGACCCTATAAGCTTTTATAAATTACTATAATAGCCTAATTCAATAAAAAAGTTTTAATTGGTTTCGCAGGTACATCTAACAGTACAATCAGTCACAGAATGGGAAGATAAAGGCATCGTAATGCCCCCGCTAATCATTTTGGAGAGAGATGAGGAATCGGCTCACAGTAACCTAGTCGTTCTTGACTCTACGCAACATGCTGGCTGCCACTTCAACTTAACGAACCGCTGGCCCACTGACCAGACGTGGCTGTACGTCAACGAATTCGGACTGCACACAGTCCCCATCGATAGAGAACATGCATCAATAGCCTTTATGGCGCTGTCACAAGTCCAAGTGGAACTTATATTACATTGCCGCAGTGACACTGATAGCACCATCCGTAAAAAACGCTCTGAAACAACTGCACGACTCGGTCCCTACGACTATGGTACAAATAAATGGATCCTCACAGACACGATCCCATACAACTCGAGACGCAGTTTAGTGAATCTTATAGTAAACGATATCAACGACAACGATCCCATATTTGTTGGAAAAGAACACGAACCGATTGCCGTCGGGTACCCCACTGATGAACTCGAGGAGAGGATATTACCCCGTTCATTGGCGGAATTAAAGGTAGGGTTGCATTATAAAAATGTTTTGAATATCTTCAACATGAACGTCGTAAACTCTGTGTCTTGCATTTATATTTTATTTTAAGTTCCCACGTTGAAACATGATTCACGTCGGAGAAGAGTGTTATCTTTGAATATTTTTAAAACCGACTGTCTTACCTGACTGACTCATTGCCGCCAAACCCAACGTTATTAATGACAAGGATGTTTTGTTCAAGAGTTCATTGATGCAAAAAAACTTTAAAGCATGATGATAGGCTAACTTCAACAAAATATTTTAGCGGTTCATTAATGCAACAGAAAATATGGCAACCATATTTTTTACCAATACCAGCGGGTACTGCAAAACCATTTGGTTACAATTTCGATAACAATTTCCTGCACTTGGTTATAATTTTATTATTACAAGGCTATTATAGTCTCGCCCCTTATAACATAGGACTTATACTATAACTGGCGAACTGTCCGTGTAATATTCTGTACACCTTTACCTTTCTCTGATCACAGGCATGATGTTATGTTTTGTTATACTACAAGTTAAATTTATACTACAAATTTATAAACAAATTAAAGACCAGTAGCCGCATAGTCCTGCTACCAATAAATGAACGGTTCTGTCGCGTCATTTCGATATACAAAAGCTTATCGTACATGATGTACATTGCCCACGGCTGTTAGCTTTAACCGTAATGATATAATGAAGTTCGATAAGCTTTTGCAAAACATTAGTAAGCACGAGGGACATCATTATGATTGTAGTAATGATACAGCAAAACAGTGGCAATAGTCCAACTGTTAAGGCCTTACGACTGAAGAGTGAAAAGTTTGCATAATTTCTTCATTTTCTTGAGTGGATTTATATCCTTATCGATTTCGATACCTACGATCCTTGATTTGATTTGCTAGACCGAATTTAGTTTTGAATACCTGGTGACAACTAAAGCAGTAAAGTTAGCTTGCAGAGATAAAGTTAAAGGAAAGCTTTGGTCTTTCCTTATGTAATTGGTGTTTTTCTTGATTTGTTAACAGTTGATTCCACTAAAGCTACGCGGAGACGAGAAGTGTCAATGACGAAATTCTATGTGTGGTTTAAAACACACCTCTTTTCTTCTCGTCTCGCCTCTGCTTCGGTGGAGTCTGGCCCATAAGGGCCTCTGTCGAAGTCTCGAACCGTTATTTCATTATTTAAGAATATATGTTATGCTTTTCAAAACAGGCCACCGACGCGGATATTGGGGTCAATGCAGCATTGAGGTACTGGAGTAATGAAAGCGTATTGGCTGTAGCTCCGACGACTGGGTTCGTGCACGTCCGCACCGGTGCGCGGCTGACGCACGACCAGACCCTCATGGTCACCGCGACTGATGAGAACGGACAAGGACGTTCAGGAACTATTCAACTTTTGGTAATTATTATGCCGTTTGCTTTTACATACAAGGTGTAAAAGGACCCTTGACGAAGCCGTCAATCAGGCATTCTGTATATCAAGCTAAGTAACACCTACCTACACAAAAAATATTTCTGGAAAACGACTTTTTTTGGGGTGGAAAACACGGTTTACAGCAGCGCTCATTATAACGCACTCACAACCTTAAATTGTGCTGATGGATATATTGAATAGTAAAGTATGAACATTGAAACCTTGCATTTTTTAATAGATCCACTTTTGATATATTAGATATGCTCTATTAGGCTGTGTCCCCAGTAGGCAAACTGTTAGCAGCCGACTGAGTGAGCCGCAAAATTGTGGCGAACTGAAATTTTAATTAGCTGCAAACTCCGATCAATTCTCATGTGTCGCAAGTAAACTGTTATGAGTTAGCCACTTATTTGGGTCGACCGACTGAATTCTCACTTTACTATTGTTGTACGAAGGGAGTGGTTGTGTTGGTCACGATAGATATTTTTGAATTAATTAGTATCTTAGAGAACCGAACACATCGATAGCTTCTTTCCAACTGTCCGCATGAACAGTTTGCGGCAAATGGACTCACTACGCCCGGCGAACAACCATATCGCCGCCGCCGCGGCCGACTGGAACCGGTTTTGATGTGAGTCGGCCACTAACTGAGACAGTCGGCGCACGTTACGCTGCAAATTGCGTAAAGTGAGCGCAAAACTAGCAAACTGTGGACACTCCATTTCAAATATATGGAAGCGCTAAACCGATACGCCGCAAACTCTGTCGGCTGCTAACAGCTTGCCTACTGGGGATACAGCCTTAGACTTCTAACTGTAGCTGTAGGTACAGTGTGTAGTTGCGTACCCAGCGACACACCCTTCTCATTTTATTTTCACTAGTAAATATTAAGAAAACAGGATTAATATAATACGCGATACGTTTACTTACATACATACAAAAAAGACACATACAAAATTTACAAAATACGCAAATCAAGGGTCCCGACCGGACAATCCATTTTAAATAGATATTACTATTGTGATCATTTGTGATATGCGACAGTTTTCGAAACTTAGAATAAACAAGTTAATAAATACTACTTCACCGTCAAATATGCCCAGAACCTTCAACTTGTACGGATTTGGTAAGAGATCGGTTAACTTGATAAACTAATAAAAGCCTTATAATGTTTGCATTTTAATTAAAACTAAAAACATAATCAGAGTATAAGGCTTCTTTTAAATAAGGAACACGCGTCGTCATCGACTAATTCTTGAATGTTTGATTTATTAACACAATGACTCCACGCGAATAGTGGAAGTTTTTACAATAACTATGAACGATCGCATCGTCACAAATTAATGGCCTTAACACCATAACATTTATAAGATTGATTAACTGGTCAACACTGTCATTATCGCTATTCCTTAAAAAAAATTAAGGTTCCTGCTTTAAAAGCAATACCTTAAAACTTTCTGCCTTGCCAAATCATGTTTAAAAAAAAAAAAAATAATTTATTACTTCCTATGATTATAGGTATAGAGAAAATAAATACGCTTTACGGTATTCACTAGGTACTTGCTAACGACTTTAATTACCCATTAAAGTTCATCATTTGTTTAACGTAACAAGCTCAAACTGTTCATTATTTAAATAAAAAATAAGTCGGCACAACTACTAACGATGGGAGGTTAACCTTATGTTGGTTATCTCTAATGAATCGTGGTGTCCTTAAGTTCTTTACACATTTTCTTTAAACATCTCAGTTGCTACCATCTCTTTTATTAATCTGAATCAGTAGACAGTTTTAATTCGAAGTCACTTGGACCGGCTGCAATTTATTTAGAATTTATTGCCCCTGATAAATCTACTCCAGTAACAAACCAATGTTATATTCAGCTGCCAAAAAAACTTGCTCGGGGGCAACAGAACTTACCGGATGGGACAACATCCTGTTAATGTTTAAATAATCGTACTGCATGCAATTAAGAAACATCGTATTCATCAACGTTACTTACTGAACTATAAAACATTAAAATTATGATAATTTAATCAGTAAAATAACAACACAAGCTAAACTTAATATCCTTAACTTCTGTGAGAGGCGACCTTAAACTTTAATTTAATTAAAATATAAGCAAACTTGAATAGCCTTTTGTAACCAGTACGTTCACCTAATGATTCCGTGTAGTGTCGTAAAACCTGAAGTCATGATAATATTTCTATTTCCAGGTAAAACTGTTAGACTTTAACCATATAGCCGTAGTGACAATAAGAGATGCCTTCCTAGACGATGAAACGACTGTTTTGGCTCAGTTGAGTGATGCCGTCGGATATGAAGTTAAAGCTTTAAGGTCAGTTGTCGTATCAGATGACATAGATGGTGGCGTTTCCAGGAAAAAACGTGAAGCCGGCACTCCTAGATCTTCGCTACAACTTTATGTTTATGGAATTAACGAGAGAGAACCCGTCACTGTGGATCTTCTTACTGCGTAAGAGTTTTAGTAATATACGATAGCAAATGATATTTACTGTAGAATAAACAACAATTTTCATTAAAATACTTTCTTTTCCAGAGATTTAAGTGGTAACGCCGCTATAGCGAGTGTTGTAAGTATTATCCCACTAGAAGATCATCTGCAAGATATGAATATTTTAGATCGTCAAATTGGCTTGTTAGTGACCACGATAATCTTCAGCGTACTACTCTTTGCTGTTATCGTGCTAGTAGCCATTTGGTTCTTCCTTAGATGGTAAGTGACAGTTATTTAAATGAGCTGTTGTCTAATATGCTTATCCTATAAAATAGAAAACTGATTCATACCATTATTCTAGGAGGAAAAATAAAAACTACGATGAATTTCATGATGAAAACAGCTTAACGTCAAGGAATGCATCATTAGGGGAGCTACCAAAACCCGAAGCTGAGAAACCACGTCTAAACATCGCAGACCTGAAAAGAAGCGAAAAGAGACTGCAAGAAATGTTGCAAGCTCCTATTCAAAACGTTACAGAAGAACCTACGCCAAAAAAAACAGAGACTCCTTTCGAAGCTATACTTGATTTGCCTATAATCGAACCCAGCGCACCGATAGTCATCCAGTCAATATACAAACTGCAAGATGCTGAGGAGTCCTCGGATGATGAATTTGGGGAAATTAGTGCAAAGCCAAGAAAATCCGTAGTGACATTCAATGAGAACGTTGAAAAGATCATCCACGTAGAAGATAAAGTCGACGCCTTAAATTCCGGATATGATATTTACAAGTTCTAAATATCATTATTTAGAACTTGTTAATTCAATAATTCGTTTGAGCTTTTGGGTCTGTAGTGTTCATATACTACAAAAAAGCTCAAACGAATTGTACAAAAACTAATAGTTTTTTAGGGATTTGACGCAAATGAGTCAATATTGTTGGTAAGGTAACGTTAAACCATGCCGCTAATTCCTGGGTAGTTTGGCTCGGATCGGCTTCCACCATCAATTCATTGTTATTCACCTGTGCGGTCTTCCACGTGGTTCGTTCACCAAATTAAAGTTCGCATCATGAAAGCGTTTAAACCAAAATCGCTCGGTGCGTTCATTAGCAGTCCCCTCTCCAAACGCAACATTGATATTGCGAGCTGTTTCTGCCACGTTAGTTCCGCGTCGGAACTCGTATTCAAAAATCACTCGAATTTTCAAAGTATCCAATTTTCTTGTCTAAGCTGAATAAAAAACAACTGAAAGTTGATATACGAATGTTGCACATTTTTTAAAAGAATAACCATGTGAAAAAAGTTTCACTCAAAAAACTCAAACCATGAAGGTTCTTTGTCAATTCGAAGTACCTATTACAATAAACCGGCAATTTAAACTTTAACCCCTATTATTTAGTTTTTGACATATGGAACTTTTTCATCAAACTGCCGCAGCAACTTCGATTTTCATTAAAATATGAAAAAGAAATTTAGTATTGCTGTTGAGTGTAAATTTACTTATGAATGAGCGTTAAAAATATTGTTTTTTTTTTGGTGCTACGGAACCCTGTTCGTGCGAGTAAGACTCGCAATTGGCCGGTTTTTTTTTTAATAAATTATGTTCTATTTCAAATAATTTAAATGGTTTTATTTGCGCTGTAAAGTTTTTTTGAAGTCTACTTGTGTAAAACTCAGAAAGTCGCAGCAAAAACAAAAACAAATCATGAGTGCTCCCCCTTTGACACCTTGGCGCACTTAAATTATTTGAGATGATGCTAAAGCTGCTCTACCTGCGTATAAACCGACTCAAAAAACAGGAGGTTATCAATTGAACCCTTATATTTATTCTTATTTCTAAGAACAACCATACAAAGACGTAATAAAAAAAAACAGAAGCAGTCTTAAGGACTGCCGACAGAAGTGAAAACTCAAAACAATAGAATTACTGTGATCTTTTTTGATTTTTTTAAATCTGTACACAGTACTCAGGCCGCTATACTAAGTGTCGCTCTAGCGCGATACGTCGAGGTCATCAGTGACGCGAACCCATAGTTTTTTTCCCAACCAAAAATCGCTCAACGTGGCTAAAGAAGTTTTTAAAAATCTTTTTCAAATCTCAAATAGTTTATTGCAATTCATAACCCCACTTACAGGAGGTAAAATAAAAAATAATAGGAAATTAAACAATAAATAAAATTTATTAATTTATTTGTTAATTAGGAATTTTAATTTCCTATTATTTTTTATTTTACCTTTCCTTTTCCTTTACATTTTGTTACGGTTTCCGCACAATGGAAGTTGTCGCTTTGCCACTGCAAAATTGTTACAATAATAATGGCGCCAATGACAATTTCTGGATTTTCCTACATGGGTGTCATTTTAGTAATTTTTGGGGTCGATGATAACGAAAATAATGAAAAATTCACCTTTGCGAATATTTCGACGGGCTGTCAAGTACTAGACTGGGCCCATAACAGTTATGCATTTACACGTACCTATCAAAAGTAACTTTTTACCTACCAACAAAGTGTACCTACATTTACTGCAACAGTAAGTGTGATTATATGAACCTCCAAGAGCCTGTCACATAACTAAATTAAGTAAAAGGCATTGTTCTGTTTTCGGCAATTGATACAATCAGTCATGCCTTATTAAACTATCTAATCTGCTAAACTCAGAACAGAACGAAGACAGGATAAGAAACACAACACTACATGTATAAAGCTGCTCAAATGGGACCGTTCATGACGACCATATAGGTATAACATATGTATGTCACCATCATCATCTGCCTAGCCTATTTGCCCAAACTATCTTGGGATCGGTTTGTGTACCAGTATTTTACATGAAGCGACTGCCTATCTGACTTCCACAACCTCTCTTACCAAGGGGTATCGTATTACCCAATACGATACACCTTGGTAAGACTGAATGGCAGTCTTACCAAGGAGTATCGTATGACAGACATACTTATGCCACATGTAGGTATGTATTGGGTGCGAATATCACAAGACCCTGAGACAGCTAAACGAGGACGCGACCGATCAAGGAGAAGATGGTGGGACACCTTAAATGACTTTTTATAAATTGGCGAGGTGGAGGAGATCGCAACATCGAAAGATATGTAAGGAAAGGGGAAGACCTTAGCCCGGGAGTAGGAAACTGCGGGATAGCAAATAAAAAGAAGGTTCCTAGATTCGTGTATAGCGACGGGCATCAATGATTTATCAACAATTTCAAAATGTTTTGTGGATACGACGACCGAAACAAAGTTTCCTGCCAAACGCTAGCATAAATAAATTGCGTTGGGCGTCTCTTTTAACGGTTTTAAATACGTTCACATTCTATAGATTTTTATTCTGTCATGTTTAATTTATAGTCTGCGTGACCGTACAGGCCATAGTCTAATTTATTTAGAGCTCGCTTGTTCTAAAAGTAGCGATGCTCGGCAAAATTAACCTGTAAGGACATATAATATGTTGGCTGTTCTCGAAACATTAGGGGAAATTTTCACTTGTTGAACGACTTTACCATTCCAGTATAGCAGCGACAAACGTGTAGCAATATTATGACTAAGCTCGTATTTACAGTTATCCTCCGACGAACCGTTTTTTAATGTACCTATAGGATTTTAATATTCAAGTCGCAGTTTGAGATAGAATCTGTGACATTTTCGAACACGGATGATAAAACAAAGCAGGCGAACGGATCATCAACTACGCCCCCAAACGCCTGTTATATCAAGCAGTGCTCTATCATTGTTGACGTTTCCAAAACGGATAGTAATTGATGTCATCACTCATTGAGTATATACCTATAAACTATCTACTATAACGTTGGTACAAAAAAAACTTTAGTGAAAATTAGAGTTTAAAAAGTCTAAATGAATGGTCCATTTTCTCAGATCTGTCATTTTGAACCTAAATCTACTGAAATTACTTTTACTGATTGAACATTCAGTTCAATCAGTAAAAGTAATTTCACAAGAAGATATATGTCATATTTAAATATTACGTATTTTGTATTCTGTTAATAGAATTTCAGTAGACCAAATAAATATTACATCAATTTCATGACTATATTAGTAGGTACGCAAGTATGGCCAAAATTACTACCACCGCCGCGCCGTCACTACTTAAAATAAAATGCCTCTAATTAGAACTGATGCCAACTCCGTCATCTTAAAGTATTGCGATACACATAACATAATATTTTTGAATCCGTTATTTCAGATAACTAAGTATATCAGTGATAGATAGCAAAGAACCTGTCCATCTACTCATATTTTCTCTAAATTCCACGAATCGAGAAACTTATAGGTGCCTGTACCTGGTTAAATAAAATTTTCAAACTTCTTCCATTAACAGAAAATTGCCTCTTTCTGTATTGTTACAATTAATCACGTTACAACGCTCCGAGCTAACTAACAGACTAACTTTTCTGTACCAGAAAGCATAAATGTCAACACACTGGTAGGTACTTTGTTTTCTTCATACAAACATGAAAATCGGTCCAACAAACTGTAATCACACACATAAACTGTAGTCACATTGTTAACAGGACACATACTGTGCTGTTACCTACCTTAAGTAAATGTGAATTCCCCATTTATGATGACAAACACGTTGTACCTTGGTACATACTTGCAAGTAAATAATAAGTTTACTCAAACTTTTCCACCAACATTTTTCACAAGAGCCACGAGATGTCGGGTTGGTTTTAAATCAATGTTTGGGGTTGTTGTGATTGAATGAAAGAGATTGAGTCACGCCTAATATGCTCAACTAAAAAGGTACATGACTATTTTACTTAGGTAATACATAAAATATTCAAGGCATAGAGCGCGGTGTCGCAATATACTAGACATATTTATTATTGTTCGGTGATTGACCTGAACAATCATATTTATTTTCTAATTACAAAATATCCAATGCAAATAGTACACAAGGATTTATCATAATTATAAAATACAGTAAAATATGAAAATCAGATACATGAACTTTTGAATAACAATCTGAAACTCATATATGTAAATTATGTTTTATTTATGTCAACAATTATTATGATGAATGCTATTAAAACTTAAATCTTCTAAGTTTTTAAACATTATCTTTACTAGTAGGTACACCCCCTTCCCAGTGTTTACGATTCAACTCTCATTCAGAAGCTGATATAGCGCGTTCAAGCGACAGCTTCTGTGATAAGAGGCAAGAAACAATCAGACGCCGTGTCGTGCAGGGACGTGTCTTGTGTACCGAGCCACTGTAATGCTCACACTCTAACACTGGATGCACTCCGAGATTGTAAGAACTGACATGGATTATCACTTGTCTCACAATGCAAGCATATGAGAATGTTTGCAATTTCCAGTAAGTCATCGACATCGCAAGATAGACTTGTGCGTCTTAAATTACATTGCATATTGGATTACTGATTATATAGACCCGAATTTCAATTAGGTACAGAACTCGATTTTAATCAACAGATTTCTCAATAGTTTTTTTTTGCCCTTCCTTTCCTTATGAATATTATCATTACGAGAGCAGTGGTGGCCCAGTGGTGGCAGCCCCGAATTACGAGCAGTAAGCCGTGGGTTCGAACCCAGGCAGGTGCATTACTTTGTGTAATTTATTTCATCACCACTGCCCTCAAAAACGGGGAAGGAAAACATCGTGAGGAAACCGCGCATGTCCTAGAACTAAAAAATCGATGACATGTTAAATCTACCAAACCCGCACTGGGCCCGCGTGGTGGATTACAGCCCACTCCCTCTCATAGAGAACAGGCCTGTGTCCCAGCAGTGGGAACATTATAGGCTGATAATGATGATTATCATTATCACTGATCAACCTTTATTTTTAACCATGGCTGAGCAATTCAATATTCTTGTATTTTTGTTAGCAATTACTCAAAACCTACAGTCAATTGTAAAAATAATTTCTATTTTATAAGAAGCGGATGTACAGTCACGAGCAATTAAATGTATGCACTTAAAAACAAAACCGATTTTGTAGTGAAATAATATGGCTTCTTCTTTGAGGTAAGACCTATTTTTCGTAATTCTGCTCCAATTCAGCTTCCAAAATATTATGTTCGTGAAATAATAAAACGTTCATCAATACAGTAGGTGATAATCACTAAAAAGTTGCTGCGTGTATACATTTTATTGCTCGTGACTGTATGCCGTTCATACAAACTCGTTTCTTATCTTAGGTATGTTTAAGTACGATATTTCTGTCTAACAAAAAACTAATAAAAACGGTACTTCCGAAGATAGTAAGAGCAAGTTCTAAGATTTATGATTTATAAACAATTTTTAAAGATCTTCGAACTCTTGTCGTCGCAATAAATTAACATTCATAAACGATTTAGCGAAATAACAGTTTCAAAATCGAATTAATAAAATAACCTATTAGTGTAATTAATTAATGGTAATTTTAAACTGATATATTCAATTATAGAAATATTATTGTAGTTAATAGAAAGGAAATCAATGTTAAAATCCTCCTCTATGTATCTACTAAAAGCATTCGCACACCTCGGCACAAGTTGGACGGTATGGTTGGCGCTATCTGAGTCCAACTTCCAAGAAAGAAATACTAAAAAGCGGAAAATACCTTTCGGTAATCGGCGGAGTGACTGCCTATGTCATTTCTATGAGATCCTTCGATTGGTCTTCAAACTTTCAGGCTTTTGACCAGTACGGACTGCCACAGATTTTCAAATGACAGCTGGACTAGTGCTTTACGCTGCACCGGTTTTATTATCTATCGGTGCACATTAACAACAGAATAAGTTCCTAAAGTTCTAAAATATGCTTAGCAGTTACTTATTACTTACTTAGGTAGGTTTATCAACTTATGCCACTCGGTAAGACTTGTAAGCATCTTAGCAAAATGTCTCGCGTTGTACGAACTTTAATTTCTTGCTGTTTCACGCCCTTCCTACTTTGGTGAAGTTCAGTCTAACGCATTTTAGTATTAGCATTGGGCGACCGAGCTCTGCTTGGATGAAAAAAAAAAAAAGCGATTTTTTCCAGCTATGAGACCCAACTAGATCGATTTTTCGCCCCCGTAATCCATCCAATCCTATATTGCAACTTCCATCGAAGTTGTTAAAGCCGTTTTCGAGAACGTGATTACCAATATTGCAAATGTAATATTATAAGATTTAGGTTTATTTAAAGAAAAATAAAATGACGACTAGTATCCATAGTTACATGCGTTTGGAAACGGATCTAGATTCCAATTTACAATTTTTGTAAACAATTCTATATATTACCAAGGAATCACCGAGCATATGATAATTGTATAAAGTACCTACTTAGGTAGGTACACATGATGTATAACCAAGGCTACAGTAAGTAAATAAATGTCTCTCAACTCAGTAGTTCCGTTTCATTATTGTTGAGAAAATCCCAACGTTTCAATGTAGCATCCCTAATTGGAATCTCTATTAGTGCACCTCTCTGTATGTACTCGCAAATTAGTAAGTGCGAGATCGACTTCCTTCTACGGACATTGTGATGTGATAATTTTATAGAATATTCCAAAGTAATTGCATTTAACACTGTCATGTTAATAAAATTTTATAATTCTTCCAAAACTAAATAATCATTGCGTAAGCAATTCACAATGGGTCACAGACGTTGTATAATAAGTACATAAACAAATCGTCTAAAATAATACTTTTGGCAAAAATAGTCTGCACGATAGTCTTTTAGTAAAATATAATCATAAATATTTTATTATTTGGCACTTTTCACAAAATAATAAATTTCTTAACTTTTACGCTGCGATGATACTTTTATTGTTCGCTGCTAAAACGCAGCCGATGTGTGGATGAAAGAGAACCGTAAGGAATTTTTACGAGATACTCAGATACCTATACAAGGAAGAATATGCAAATCAAATGTCTCTTAGTATTCATTATTTTGTTAACAAGTGTTACAAAAGAATGGGCATCTAGTATAAAAAGTGTCAGTTTAGATGCCCTGCTAGTAAGTTTAAATAATATTTAAGTGTTAGATAGATACGAAAGTAATCGAATACGGTTGCTTTATCCCGGAAATTCTCCCGTTTTTTCTTATTTCTACCTAATTCCAGGATCCTTGAACCAGAAATCAGAGATTTCATTTTAAGCAGGTGACAAGGTATTCAATTACTGGGTTGCGAAGGTCAGATAGGCAGTTGTTTCATGTAAAATACTGATACTCAGCTGCATCCGGTTAGACTGGAAGCCGACCCCAACAAAGTTTGGGAAAAAAAAAATTATGATGGTATAAGATCTCATTTTGCTAGTCATGTCGATCCAGTTGATAATACACTAAAGAATAACTTTGGTTCATGTGAACGGTTTCAAACGAAAACAAAGCTGAAATTAGGAAGAATGAGGATGCCTTCGTAATAAGAACGATGATCCCGCGAGAGAAAACGGCTAAGGTACGAAGTAGGAAGCATCTGTGTTTCAATTATACAAGATTGCTATCGAAGTAACGACCACAACAGGGGAACAACAAAAATAAATGACAGTGCATTCGTTCAAGCTCGAATGACGTAATCCTTGGAGCTACCTTATAGGTATTTTTTTATTAGAACCATACGGAAATTATCATAAACATTTTTGCTGTTTCGGCATTTAATAGAAATTTAATAAACGCCATTAGTCTCTCGGCGGCATAAGGTGTGGTTTGTTGATAAACTGACATCAATAGACAAAATTAGCAACACTTACACGTCGTCTCGTGTCGTGTTTTTGCTTAAAAAATATTGTATACTTAATTTTCCTGTCATTTATTATCTAGTGTGCATAAACAGCAAACCATTTACAAGTTTAACCGACAGGATACACCAGTTCGATGCAACAATTCTAGATGTTTACCGTTAGAATCCAAATGTTTTATAGAATGTAGATCTACTTCTGACATAAACACGTATTTCTAAGTCATTTAAACTATGTTACGCCTACAATTTAAGAAGAAAATAACGTAAATCTTCCTAAAAGAAACGACGAATGTACCTGAATACATGCATTTGTTAATTTTACATAATATTAGTGAATAACATGATAAGTTGCAAAATCACAATTATGTTAGATACACAGTTCAGATATCAACAATTAGGTACGCTTTAGAAATTATAAAGCTTTTCAAAGGATGATTTAGATTGGGTACTTATTTAACGAAAATAAAAATCTGTTGTGTAATTAACTTGATAAATAATTCGAAACCAATTAATTTAATAAGCATTGGCAACGGTACCAAGGTCAAAACTATCCAGTAATATCATTAAAAAATAGCTTAAAACAGTTGGTAAAAATTGACGAATAAATTACATTTTATAAGGAACCGTTAAATGGACCGTAACAGGTTGATTGGGCCAACACCAAAATATAAAACAGTTTTAGCAATAAAAATAACTAACTAGGAGCAAACCTACAGTAGCATAATCGTATAAAGTTTCTATTGCTATAAAAGTAAACTGTAACTCTACTACCAACGAAATAGAGAAAAGCAAAAGCTATTTTCGTTTTGAAGTTTATGTCTCTAGCCTAGCTACTTAGAGAATTATGAAAGATTAGGCCATCTTGAGTAATCTTTTTTTTTTATGGTAACTGATCAAAGGGTCGCCAAGAAGACTGGAAAAACAGTCACAGTTATAAAATCTTTAAGTTTTCAACTAATCTGAATGTGCTTCTAAGAAAATTTAAACCATTGGACTTCCTAGTAATTAAATTAGCAGTCCTAATTTAACTTAATCACTGCTAACAGAATCATATCTAAGACAAGACCTTTTTCAAAAAATACGGTGTGTAAAATTATGGCTTACTTTTAGAAAGTTGTACCTACGTCAGACTTCAATCTTAAATCTACATACAGGATTCCATATAGCCTACGTAATGTGTAAGAAGACGACCTAAGCCGTGTTTTTTTTACCTGTTAGATAAAAATCTTGTCGCGGTTAAAATTGTTAACGGTCTACATCCTGGAGGTTGCGGTTTTGTGATGAAAAATTAATGTCCAAAATACCACTATTATGAGCCGTGAAAGTCATAAATAAGGGAATCATAACAAAATTTCCGCAAAGAATTTACAATGCAAAATAGTCGAATGTAGGTGGATACCCTCTTTGTCACATGTTGGGTCATTCACCCCCATAATCAACCGGTGAACACTCGAAGAACATTTAATTCTATCATATAAATCGATCGCCAAACTATTAAAGACCCGCTCACAACGGAACTGAAACGTGAATAAGATCGCCTTAATGATCGCATAACAATTCATATAAAAATAATAGCCATACATCATGTGTTCATCTTAATCATTGACTGTTAAAGATTAAGTAATACCTATTTGTTTCAATAACTTCCCGTTGACATCATACAAAATTGGACTAATAAAGAAGGTGTTTTGAGTCCAACTGCACCATCATTAATAATGGAGATAAATACCAACTTTATTGTTAATATAAACCACAACATTTATTTGAAAATCAAATTATTGGATAACGTATCTTTGCCGTTGGTATTGTAAGGAATTGTGACCGAAAAAACGTCACCGTGGACAACAGTTTATAAGCAGCCTCCACATTTATCACATCGACTTCAGGATTAAGTTTACGTTGCTGTGCTTGGTGTTGATGACCTTTGAAACTTTTATATAATTGTTTTTTTTTTATGAATTGACACTGTTGAGTCACGTCTCAGTGTTAAAATTTGCTAATAGGCATAATAGAATAACGGTTTTACTAACACAAGAAAGGTAAACTAAACATAGGTAGTAAATTAATGAGTCTTGTCAATCTTAGGAGTCTTCAAAGTTTGGTAGAACGCACAATCTTAGGTACTTGCATATTCATTGCGTAAAAGTGAGTGATAAATCTTTAATAATATCAAGTTAAAACATCTCAAGTCCCACGTCAAAGAATCCATCAGCCAGTAGCTTCTAAATGATAAATGTCAATTAAAACTTTATGCGCGCTAAGACACTGATCGTGCATAAATTAATGGCGTTTCTGATTAATAAATAAAGCGTTAACGGAACGGAATAAATTAGCCGTAAAAAAAAACAGTCTCGAATTGATTTTATTTAGACATGCACGCGAACCGACCGTCTCCTACCGCATCCATGTGTTAAACACGCTGAAGCATTTTAGTTCGTGTTATCAATATTGATATTTGAACATTTTAAAGGATCTTGTCTTTCTTAGGTGACATATATATACTACAGATACATAATCGCTAATGCCGAAAATTAACCAAATCAAATGTTTGCTTTAAAACTTTAAAGATGAGAGCTTCTGTGCGTGACTTCGCCCGCGTGGTACTCGGCTAAAAAGTAGCATGTTCTTAAGAAATATATACCTACCAAATATACGTATACCTTTCAAATGGTGAAATAATTTTTCAATTTTCAAATAGTTCGTGATTCTGGAGATAACCCTTCGCATATACCACCCCCCCCCCCCTCTATATATATGGGGTCTTTATAATATTTTAAGTAGATGATTTTATTTTATTCCAAGTTATTCTGAGGCGCAGTAAATGTATATTTTTATTATTATTGGAAAAAAAATATTATTGAAATGTTATGCAGAATTTTATAAATAATGTTTAAACTTGGACTAGTTTTATTCTTTTGTGAACTTTACACATTACACAAGCATAAAATAGCATCATTCCGGCAGAGCACCTGCCGACATGAACTGCAGTGGCCAGTCTCGAAATCTCTTAACCAATACGGGCCCAGGTTAACTGCTGTAGAAATAATCTAGAAAAATCGATCATCATCATCGACTCTTTCTGTCTGTCATACACAACTAACTTCACCTTCCAGGTATTTTACTAGGCGAATAACAGACCTGTCCACTCACGACTTGTCCAAGAAGCAACTCAAAACTTGTTGCAACTGCTGAATGGTGCGAGTTACCTAAATCAATGATTCAAATGCTTTATTAACATACCTTAATAAATCATAAAAAAAAACTAAGTTATTCATAGCCAATCATGGTACAATAATAAAATTAGTTACAATAAAATTGATAATATTTCACTTCCTATATCAATCAAACAATTATTACAAAAAGTCGAAGCAAAAAAGAATGTAACAAAAGCTTGAATCTTTTTTAAATTGCATTGACGCATACTTATTTCTTACGATGCTCGAATGCGACGAAAGTCGGCGTGGCAAGTTCGGTCGACCTTATTTCCCCTTTCGCGGAATTGTGTCGGTAAAACGGAGTTGCACTTGGGTTATAAGCCCTCTCTAACCGGGATCTTTCGCCTGTAAAATAATAAATCCAAGATTTGATTTGGTACATAACCAAGTGATTGTTTCGAATTAATTTTTTTTTAAACTTTGCCCTACACTAGGAATTTGTCCTGTATCGTGGGTGCGTTTACAAACATTTAAAGTCACATTCACAAACAGCCAGACCCGGAACAACTATCTGTAGGCCATACAAATATTTGTTCCGTGCGGGGATCGAACCCACGACACGCAGCACCGCAGTCAATCGCTCAGCCACTGCGCCAACCGTATCGTCGGTGTCGTCCGTGTCCAATTGTACGGTTATAGTGCGTAACATCGACTTATATAAGTAATGCTCTAAATGGAATCTTGGATTGTTACATTACAGGTGAATGTTTCGATGAGCACCTAAAAGAACCGACGAACGCTCATGATTTGTAAATAGGCTGCAGCACAAACTGACGCACGCAGACGCATTCCGACGGGTTTAATTCGTACGTTATCAAGCGAATTCCGACATAACTGGCAAGTACCTACAGCCTAATCTCGTCTTGTATCAAAAAAATTCTTCAGAAAATTGACTACCGTAGAAGAACATCGCGTATATTTCAAACTTGAAATGCACAAAGTTTTTAATGGGTTTTGCGAGTCAGCAGCTTGGTAACCTGTTTCGAGCAACATCTGGATAATCACAAATTTTTGCATCATTATATTATCTGAAATTCTATATGCTTTGCCGACATCAGAAACTTGTTTCAGTTACTACTTACTCCACCTCCGTCTTCCTGGCATGCACTCTGCACAGTAGTAAGTACCTAGCTGGACCTAAGCCTAAAAACAGGGTAGGTTACTCATTTAGGTGTAAATAAATTGATTAACTGATGGAATTTATTGAGACGAAATTCTGCTTAGGTGCTAATCATTTGTGCCCCGATGTCTATTATTTAGGTATGGACTTCAAGCTAAGAAGTTTTGACTATAAAATTAATGAATTAAACTATTGTTTGAGATAACTTCCGCCGAAGTTAGAAGAGATAAAGAAAGTGCTTCATCATTTTCATCCTACAGCTCTATTTCTATTTCCTGTAATACCTGCCAAATTTTCTAAAAAAGAATCATGAGAATTGATAACAGATTTACTGATCAGAGTTAAATAAGATAAGGCTTTACCTTTGGGAAATCTCAGAAAAAGGATCACTAATAACTTAATAAAACAGCGACACTTGGGCCATGTATTACATTGTCAGACATGCGGTAAATAATAATAAAAATCTTTGTGTATGTTCAGCGACAATGTGATACAGGTGTCCCGAACAAACAGATAATTTGTGCTTGTAACGGTACATCCAGCACATTCCTCAATCTTTACCTCAAAAGTAAGAATACAAACAGTGCGTGTAGGCACACAAACATCAACTTCTGTATACCACCTACTTTGCTCGCAACTGTTTGTCCGTGTGTTCTTAAAACGTTGTTTGTTTTTAAATGTTGCAAAAAACAAAGAAGTTCTCAAAATCTAGAACAGTAATGTGGGATAACGTAGACTAGAATGTAAAAGTGCCCTCATAAATAAAAAGTATTAGATTCAGTTTCGATTTCGATCTACGTTAAAATACGTCCTATGAATAACAATGTACAGAACTTTCAACCAAAGAACCTTTATCAAAGTAATTCAAATATTTAGAATAGATACACACCTAATTATAACGATTTCTAAAGCAAACTCTGTGAAGCAAAGTTAAAAGTAAAAGGCACCGAACAGTTTCATAAGTAAATAAGACCCTAATTTTGATCACTCAGCTTGATAATATTAACGAGAGGACGGTACATTCAAAGTAGCAAATTTCTTCGTTAAATAACAGAATAAGGGGAAGCAAACAAGGTAGCGTTGTTTTTGTTTTTATTATTAAGGTAAGATCGCTTCATGTCCGCATTTAAATTGAAAACTTCTTACGAGGCGGGCGGATCTGATGTGAGGCCACCGACCCACAGAATCAAGAGGAAAAAAATCTTCCATTTATCGAATCTTGTAATTCTTGTCCTCTGCCTTCGAAGAATGGACGATGGACCCAAATTTACCGCGTGTTTTTCACGGATATACCGCTACTTCGTTGTGGGTTCAAAATAAATGTTACGCATTATACACGCTTATAACGACATTTTTTAGAATGATACGACAGGGTTTTATTGAAAAGAAATGCTAACATTCATATCGATTCGATGACCCTTTATAGAATTGATGGCTCTTGATGTCCCTTACTGCTAAGTGAGATAAGAAACAATACGTAGGCTGTTAAGAACCATACTTGCGCGCAAGTAAAGTGAATCTTAGCGCTACAGTACCACATTAAAATTACAATTTCATTGACGTCATCTAATAGAGTCATCTAATAGAACAAAAAAAGTACATAATTCTCCATCAATTAATAACCCCTTTACCTTGTGCCTCTACCACAAAGAAGATTAGATTCCTTTTATCAGATGACAACCACCAGCAACCTAGCCAGAAGATTCCATACGATTCATAGTCCTCGACCGCCTCTGTGATTAAATGTCCATGCCTACACGGGATCTACGGGAGCGTAGACTTCGTAGACATTTGCTACGCGGCTACGACATCCAGAGTAGTGGATCAAATAGCTACGTAATCTCGTAGCTCTAATTATTTTACTTACTACGATGTTTGCTACGCCTATGATTTCTAACGCATTGTAAAAAATACAGAATTATTACGAATGCACTTTATATTTTAGTATATGACGGGTCATCTATATATATAAAAATGAATCCCTTTTTCCTTTGTTAATTAAGTTTAATCGGTTAAGTATAACCGATTTAATTAATCTTTTTTAAAACGTTTCCTAATACTTTGTAGAAGTATACTTTGTAGTATCCTAATTGAGCATGTGTATGCGTAATTGACAAAAACGTAAAAAAAATATAAACTCACGTAGACATGAGTAGTTTAAGTAATCTTTAGGATTATACATTATGTTTCCAATGCTGGAGCACGATTAGAATATGTTATTTAACGAAAAAAAGCAAACAAACAAATAATTTTAAATAAGGGCGCGGAGCACCATGTCTGCGATAGTATGTAATCATTTAAAAAAAAAAAAAGTGCACTTGCTGGGATCAGCTAGTTCATGAATTTTTCTAGTAAGTAGTACTTACTTAGACAATGTAGTCATGTAAGTGTTCTTGCCTAAACTTGACTTTTAAAAACGTTAGTAAACAACTTTGCATCGAGGACGCTAATAATTTTCTAGCACACGCCATACAAAGGTTGATCATTCGACATATAAACACAAAGAACGACTATTTATGGGATGTGTAAATAATTCAACATAATATTTTTTATTTGGCAAGCCTTAGTGAGGATTTTTTGTTCAAGAGACATACTGGCATAATATGCATTCGCTGTTCTCACTGCCCCATAAAAAAAAATTATCTTGTTAAAACCATCAAACTTTTGCAATAACTACACATTAGTTAAGTCAGCAAACATACGGATGCAATCTCAAAGATAAATATTATACAAGGACTGCTCAAAAAGTCATAGGTAAACGATCACATGTCATATGCATAATAATAAGTATTACGCATTCTTTAATAATTACAATCGCTTTGAATAACTGTCATAATTACTTGACCACTGGTTGATCAAGTCATGTTATGGTGACGGAATCAAGCGATATCCATTGTCGTAAAGTAAATCCGTTTAAATAGCGGTGTGTGAGTCACGTGTATAGTTTATGAACTTACCTATCTAGACAAATAATAATAATATAACAGTTTTGTACTGAATACGTCTCTCTGTATGGTGTCGTATGTAAAGAATAGCACCATCTCATATCTTCCCGTGGGTGTCGTAAGAGGCGACTAAGGGACTTGCCAGAGAATGGGCAGCAGCGTTCTCTGTGCTTTTGTAACAACCGTACTGCGATCGCCAACCCGCCTGCCAAGCGTGGCGATTATGGCAAAACCCCCTAAAATGTCAATGTGGCGTCACTGGGGGGAGGCCTATGTCCAGCAGTGGACATCTTTTGGGCTGAAATGATGATGATGATGACTGAATACATAATGAAAGTATACACAGTATATAAAACTGAAAAATTTTTTTTTTTACTCTGTCTCTTTGTTTGGGGTAATCTCCGAAACGCCAATACGGGATGGAAGAAGGAAAAAGTTAAGCTACTTTTATTTTGGAAAAAGGACAAATAAAACCCTTGAAATTGTTACCAAAGTCCAATTCAAACAGGGAAGATTATTTTAGGCAACAGCTAGTCCATACTAATATTGTAAATGCAAAATTAACACTGCCTATCTAAATGTTCCCTTTTCACGCTCTGATAACCGATCATTGTTTGACATATTTATAGGTTGTCTAGAACATCGAGGACTTCGGCTGCTTTCTCTACTAAATGTAAAGGCAGTTGAAATCGCAATGAACGAATTTGAAAAAAAAAACAACACAGCATACAAGCGAGCAATGCCCATAATTGTGGAAACAATGATCTGACTCAGCTTTTTGCCACATAAAGGCTGTGCCACTCCGCAACTTATCCCAGGGCTGTCAAATTAATACAAGTACGCTGCACCATCGCCTTCCATGTCAGTCTCGAGGAATTGACGACCAGTCAAAGAAGAAATCAAACCTGAATGTAATTACAATGAATGTTGCAGAACTTTTCGATCAATTCAACCGCCCGAACTGTAGAAAATAATAATTATGTGCATATTATATTACGTGATCGGTAAGGAATTTCTTTGAATCAGCGATGGATTTGAATGGGAATTTAAGTTTGTCATAAAGTAATAATAAAAAATAATAGAAACTGTTTGTTGTCCTATTGACAACTGTATAATTAAAGTAAAAAGTAAAGTAAGTTCTTCTTTGATGTCTGCCTGGTTACGCACTTCAACAGACACTAGATTAGTTCTGTTTACTTGACAGAACTAGTCTAGTGTCTGTTAAAGTTAGGTTTTTTTACTAAATACATTTATTCGGAATTGAGAAAATAATGGTACGTATGTTAAACTCAAGACATCATGATCATGACATCTTTGTACCTAAGCGTCGATTGCACACAAAACAAACTTTAAAAAAAAACCCTAAAACAAGGAAAGCACCTCAGCTGCGTAGAAATTATGCCATTTGTTTCCAAAGTTTCTAAGAAAATGTTGGCGATGTCAAATGTTAACCGCAAGTTCACGTCATTTAAGTAGGGTATAACATAAAAACCGCAAGTAATATTTTAACTCCAGTAAATTCATGATACCTGAGTTTAAGCGGAAATTCAGAACATGTTGAGATAAAATAACATTGGGATACTAAATAATTAAAATGTATCTTATAAAGCTTTTAATTCGGCAAACCAACAACAGGATGATGCCTACATAATTTTATATCTTGATAGATGAAGATGCAATTATATTTTGATTCTCAGCCGACGATCAACTAAAGGATGTTATTAAAATGTCAGAGTATATTTTTATGATTTGTACATGTTAGTAGAACTAGAATAGTTACAGATAAACGGTTGTTAAAATATGTATTAATTTATGCGTCCGCGCCGGCGGGCGGCACGATCGCGTTATGTTCGCACTGCTCCAAGTTCAATAGACCGATTCATTATAACGATGCTAGATAAACAAATTTCGCCAAGAATTAATAAACGACATTCTCCAAATACATCTGTGTCACATATACTAATAATCAGGAAAATATTATGACAAGAATTAAACAGAAAAGCGCCACATCAAGCTTTTGTTATTGTTAGGATATCCCAACTTTTGAGAAAAATAAAATAAACGTTCTTTTCCTACGTTTTAAATACATTACATTACCCAAGTTAAATTTATCTTAATACCATAACTTCACTAAAAGTCTAAAGTGCTTTTTTGCAAAAGTATGGTGACAATTTATTATAACATTACTAAGTTCATGGGAATTTATATGTTCTCTTATCGTGTGGTGCTCAAATTAAAGCAAATCGACTAAAGAGGCCTCCCATTCCCTGATAACAGAAACAATTTTAATTAACTTCTTTCTATGCTATAACACGACAGACAAATGTTTTTATACCTTAACGTCTCAAATGATATGTGCCAACGCTACTAGAATATTAAATGTCTTATTTAACTGGCTGTGAAGCGAGCATAGTCATAATATACTTGAAGAACATCATAAAAATAAAACAGAAGCTTTCATGTTTTACCTTAATCCAGAATTTATTTAATCTATGCAATAAATCAGTGTAATGCAAAGTTACAGAAGGGATTAATAATAAATGAATTAGGGCGATAAGAGATTTACGTTTCTACTTAGTTTAAAATATGGTAAAAGGACACACATTCCCGCCACCGCTCCTCACACAGGCGCGACGTTATCACGCGTGTCGCCAACATCACGCACACTACAGATCTAGCGGAGGCTTCATCGCCGAAATCCACGCACACATGTACACGAGACTACACCTATATGCCAAATACGTTGCGGTATCCGACGTTAACGTAAGAGGTAATATAAGAGGCGCATCTTCGAGTTTGCACATTTTAGTTTTAAAAGCCGGCCGTTGGAGAGCGGGTCATGTTAGCGAATTTAAGCAAAATACATGCTTAATTGGCGCCTTATAGGCTTTGCTTTGTGTTGTCGGGACTGAGGTTGTGTCGAGCAGCCTGCGACTCAAGGTCGTAGCCAGGCCTACAGGGCCGATCCCGTGCCATGGGGCCGGGAACACTCTTCTATTTTTTGGTAAGTTTTTTTTTTTAATAATTTGTGACTGGATAGAATAGGTACCGGAATGTTGTGAATACTTGATAATTCATAGTTTTATGAATATTTATTTCAAAACAGTAGACATGTTTATTGATTGGATGTTATTTTTCTAAATGTTAATAGTTGTAGGAATATTGATTTTATAACTTTTTTAACTTTAAAAGCTGCCATTTTTTAATGTTTCACAACTTTTAATAGTAATACAAAAGTGTGTTTTAAGGTGTGTATTCGGTTACCAAATATTATGTTCTATTCTCTAAATGTTTGGCAACTAAATATTTTTCATAAATTATCTTCCGCAATACATTTTAAGTTGACCTGCCTGTGTCATTAGGGGCGTAAATCAAATGTAACGTAGACATTTCGATCTTTCAGCTTTTCATAGTTAACCACGGAATTGTTCCCGAATGTTTCATTTTCATGAATGAAAACAGGCTCTATAAAAGCTAATGTGTTTAGTTAATTGGACTGCTTCAAGAATTAAACACCCTTTGATTGAGCCGCCACCACTGCGCGCACACACAACATTAACAGGCTAAAATTCAATTAGGTACTGAAAACTGCCGCGTTTATTGCGTACTGAAATAGAATGTAAATAAAACACTGTTATTCTATTATTATCATTATAATCATTAGTTTTCATGTAAGGAAATAACTCGTGACACTTAAGTGGCAGTGGGCAGGGCACATTGCTCGCAGAACAGATGGCCGATGGTGCCGAAAAGTTCTGGAATGGCGACCGCGAACCGGGAGACGATTCGTTGGAAGGCCTCCCACTAGGTGGACCGATGACCTGGTGAAGGTTTCGGGGATCCGCTGGATGCGAGTCGCACGGGACCGGACAATGTGGCGACACTTGGGGGAGGCCTATGTCCAGCAGTGGACGTCTTTCGGCTGAAATGATGATGATGATGATGAATAACTCGTGTCGAAATAACTTTCCACTTATGGGAACCCATAATATGATCCCCGAAAGTTACAGAATATAAAAAAAACAGGACGTTCTCGCGGGCTAGTACCCGGCCTTAACGAAAGCGATGTCTGATATAAATTTGAAATCACATTTGTAAAGTATCGCCCAATGCACTTATTAAACCAAACATTTCAGTTAACTACTGTAAGAAGTAGTAACATATTTGGTTTGTAAAGTAATCTACAACTGAACAGAAGTTAAAATATGTTCACACTTTATCTCAACGCAGGATGACAATTTAGACGTTTACGAGCTTGTTCCACGTGACCGACGTACTAATATACTCCGATTCAATAACTTATAGCGCGTCGATAAAACACAGCCTACTTTGAATTCCAACTGGTTTATGGAAATAGAAAACGAGACTGTAGCCTAATTCAAACACGTCGCTTTAATAGGTCAAACATTGGTAAAGTTCCACAACATTATATTTTAAAAGTACTTTGAAATTAAAACCTTAAAAATCAATAAAATAAAGGAATTATACGTTAATCTCGTCCTTGAACTTTTCGTGCGCAAATTTTATTACTGTGTGCATATTATATGACACTTATTGCTAATAAATTAAACATTATGTGTGCAAGCCTCACATCTACGACGAACATATTCAAATCAGTTGAAAAAAAACGAAACTATCTTCGTATAATTATGTTGCAAAACCAATACCACTTTGACCCTTTTAACACTAACTATAAAAATATAAAACTGATGTAACGAATCAAAATTATGTATCTAAGTTATTTTTGCTAAATCAAAAATGACGGAAATGCACAGAGAAAAACGTTAGATTGATTGTTTTTAGAAAGTTGACAATTGAACGGGTCATACAAAGTTCAATCACGATCTCGTATCTTGTCATTAATGATGATATCTTTTATTGCTTGTGTCACGACGACGTACAACACGGAGAAGTCACCTTATCTTTCTTCTCGATCTCCAAGTTTCTTAATATGTAAACTTAATTTGAAACTCTTTATTAGGTACAATGATACCCACTGAAGTTCTTATAAATGGCAAACTTCCATCCAAATCTCAACAAACCAGTTACTGCAATGTAGTTAAAGCTACTTTGGTCCAAAATAGTTTCTAAAAAAACGTAAAATAAATCATAAAATCTTACATACATAAATTCGTTTTCTGAGTCAGATTTTTACCTACCTATCAGTACATCATATGGGACCGTGGTGATGGATCTTTATTAATTAGAATAGGTCGGCAACGAAAATCGCTATATATAAACAAAATTATAAGACGTCTTATTCTAAGAACGATCCATATTAACAGACTGGAGTAAAATACAAAACAATATTTTCATCAATGGTTACACATTCGCAAAACAATATAACATCAGATCACACTGATCAGCACAAAACTTGGTGTAATATTGATAAGTGTTAACCGACTTCTGATACCTGCCAACTGTACCTACTAAAGTTTTAGGAAATGAACCAACTCTCAACAAACTAGTAGTTGCTACGTTAAAACTACGTCAAAGTTACGTTGTTCATAAAACATCCGCGAAAACCTAAAAAAAAACAAATATGTCGTATAATCGTTTCCGTGCTTCAAAATTAGATTATGGACCTACCTTTCAGTATCATGATCATGGGGAGGAAAACATTTCTAAATCCATTTTCATTGATTCGTAACATCATAGGATTTTTCAATAAAGGGATCAAACTTATTAAGTACCTGTAACTATCTACGGTTATTATAGATGGTACATCAGATTAGTGTGACCACCCACTTGAATAAAACGACAGCTACATAGCTTCTGTATTGTAATCATTCATCTGTTTGGTTTGAATTGTATCTGCAATCTACATTAGTGTCGGATTTTACTTTGAGTCTACGATTACATTGGGGACATCATCGATCAGAGTGACATTTTAATACAATAACGAGTAAAGTTGAACGCTCTTTGTTGGCAGAAACAGAGCAATGGAGGCTCGATGACATCAGCTCCATGCGCGAATCAGGGATGCTTTGGCCCACGCGTCTTTTACAAGCATGAACCGTAAATTCGATTTTTTCGTTCGGATATCGCGTGTTCGAAATCAATAAAAGGCCGTTGAAATTGAAATACTTTTAATTGTACAAATAATCTATTTTGGTGGCAGCTCTATTTTTCACACAAACATAAATTAAGTGGCTCAAAATGGATGAAACATAATTAAAACACTTAATTTAAACAACTGTTTTTATCAAATTCAAATGATAATTCAGTCAATTACAATTCATAAACTACACCGGAATTTAATCAGAATTTCACTCAAAATCAGAGAATTTTCTTTTAAACGGTAACAGCTAACTAACAAAGTAAATACATGTAGTGTAGCTTTGAAAAGACGTAAAATGTTAATTGAGCTCCGTTTGCTAAAAAAATCTTCTGTAAAAACATTTTTTCTGGCTTGGTTTACTCTCCTTAATTAGCTGTCATTTCACAAAAAAATAAAGATCAATATTTGAACTGGTAAACCCCAAGCAGTATTAATTTAGCATTGTCTTCACGGCTGAAGTCTATTCAGTGGCATTCAACCGTAATTCGTGAGTAAATGAAAAGACAAAAGTGGATAGAACTGGGTTGGTTTTTTTGACATGGTGTATACTGCTTGTACTGGCAGACACCATTAAGTTAAATGTTACAACGCATTGTTTGGTTTACATAACAAATGATTGGATAGTGGAGCGTGTCGTCGGTATCACGCGACAAAGGCAGTCCGTTAGAGATCTATGAGTGTCGACGTCGTCGGTGACGTGCAGCGTGCACTGACTGTCTGACTCACAGTCTACACTTATCTCATCTCCAGTCACTAAGCACTTCTCATGCTCTCGCTAGATGTTCTTAATTTCCGCTTCCTAGACGATCGAGTGTCCGCGACCCCTCGCGTCGTGCGGAAAAGCTTGCCCCTAAAATATGGAGATAATAATTCAGTTTGACATTTGCCTCTTCTAACTTCCGATACTAAAGAAATCTTTTCAATCAAACCTATTAATAATAAGAAGTAGAATGTTAATTATGTCTCCTAAATCCAGCGAGAACCAGTCGCCCACATCATGGCGCGACGATCGACGTTTTTGTAAAACCAGTGTTAAACAGTTTTTTTGTATAAAATGGATGTAAGAGAAACCCAACAAATACAGTTTTGGAGGGACGACCGCGTTAAGTTTTCTACTTGGTTTACGTGAGAAGGTTAACGACTCACACGGGATCTTATAACAGGACATTGACATTGTTTTATCGCGAGGAACTACAGATGGGCGGTCTGATACCGCCCGATGGAGATCTGTCCCCTCCATTGTCCTGTCAATCATTTCGTCAAAAATCTTTGGCAGGATTTAAAAAGCACCGCTTACCACCGGACACTTACATCGTAATATCATTAACACATAAACTTCTTATTTTTTACCGCCAACGTCAATATCATGCAGGGCAACAAAACCGCAAGCTCATGTCAGTCTTCATTATAATCGGATTACAATTCAATATAAGATAAAACAGTACACAAAATACTATTGTTATTGAAATTGTTATGAATGTTGTGGCATTTCTTTTCCGCCACATAATAGTGTGATTGTGATGTCTTCATATTATTATAAGATATGTCTGTAATAATAGTCGTAAAAAGGAAGAAAATATAGAAATAAAAGATACCCTCCTTGTACAGAACTTCGACATTTTGTAAGCACAAAATCTCATGTAATTCAAACTGATCACAGTTTGAATTACATGAGATTGAGATAATAAAAAGAGCGCCTATATATCAATATAGACGCTCTTTTTATTATAAATGTCCGGTTGTTTGTCTGTGTACCGAGTTATAGACATATGATGTCATATAATCATATATTTAAACACAAATATATTTATATTATCATCTCAAAGGTCATCAAATGAAGATCTTTTTAAATTATGGGAGGTCACAACACAGCCTTCAAAACCAGCCTTTATACTTGTGAAAGTGTCATAAAATCTATTATTATAACAGGCAATCAAATGAATGTTATCGTTACTAAATACTCTCACTGATGAATAAGCACAATACCTAAACTACATATTCCACATAAATGAGATCACGCTTTGGGCAAAGTTGTTTTACATTGGACCCTAATAAAACAAGAATCCGTCACTAGCATTAAATTACCATATTTGGAATGCGTAATGTGAGTCATCTCTACTTTTAAAGTCTTTGGATATAGAGATACCGGTTGTTTTGATCAGTATTTAATAGCGAAGTACTTAATGTCGTTTGTACAGGAGGATACAAATAGTTTAAAGGTTGAGGATGTTTGCCAGTCAACTCGCCAGCCGACTGCCGGGTACATGACGTAAGACTCCTTGCTGATGCGACTACAGCGGCCTTTCGAAAATATCATTCTCTGAAGGTTTAGGCCGTCTAACTCGGAAACAAGCAGTTGCTAACAGTCTGACAGGTGCATACCAAATAAGCTTTTGTTTACAAAATGTTATATTCTGCAGAACATGGTTTTACTGTCATCAATCACGAAAGGTTTTCTAACAGAAACGATCAAGTCACACCTTTATTATATACCACTTAGGTACCTTATTTACTTAGGCCTTTCAGAGTATGTAGCCTTGACGTTATATATACTTAAAATTAAATAACCAAAGGCTCCTTGTTTAGAATTTTATTACAACTATTGACTGTTTTGCAATATCAACAAAACGCAATAGGTCATCATTTATTTACATCAAAACTGCATCATATTAGAACGTCATGGCGAATCTCGAGTTAAAAACAATCGGAACTGTAAAACGATGGACTAGCTTTTAAAATGTTCAACATTCAAAGCATGATACGCTTGATAATAGTAACTAAAGCTGAAGATGAACGTATTATCGGGTATAATAGGCGCAGTTGGGCAATTCTTTCTAGTTCTCACGCCAAGCACAGACATTTGTCAGACGATCGCTAAGTCGTTTTCTTTGCCCCATTCACCCAGCGTTACTGGGTCGGATTGTGCTAGACTAGACAACAATGTTAGGAAAATTGGACTAATCTAGCCGAAGTGTGCTCGCCATCGATCTGTGTAACGTCGCAAGCGTTATCGTGATCCCGCAGATGAAGCAATCACGTCCAATTCTCACGACACCACTCCCGCAAAACACGCTGTTTGACCGTTATTATGAAATTCTAATTGTCCTCTTAATGAACAAATCAAGTCTAATTAGTAGGTAGATGAGCAGGCATACAAGGTTAAGATCGCTTTACATGCCTACATATTAATTAACAAACACGATCATAAATATAGTTTACCATAGAAGGTATTATAATACGTAAAATACTGCTGAAAAGTTTGCCCGAATAATATCAATCAATACAAATAAATCACAGATGCCCTTTAATTTTTATAAATGTGTTCAATAATTGTCGAAAATATAAATAATGACTATCCCGTCGTGAAATGTCAGATTAAAAATCTCTTTTGTTGATGACTTCATAATTAAAGTTCAAAGAATAAAAACAACATAAGAAGACCACGCGGATGACCTCTCTCATCAATGACGACATCGGCACCGATGTGATTGACGATAAACATTTTGATTCAACCTGTGATGCAAGTTTATGTCGTGGGAAAATGAAGGTTAGGTCCATATTTGATAATGCAAAGTTTTGACCTATTGATATCAAAAGTGGTCAATGGCAAAGGTTAAAAGAGTCCAACCACTTTCACTGTTACTCACGGAGTAAGTAAATAAGTTCGGAGTGCTATGGGTGCTCCGTGCCGGATGCAAGCGACCTTCGCCTGTTTGCAGTCTAACTTAGCGCTTAGATTAGAAGCGAGCGTCGGAGAGTGTGTGACATAACTCGCTGGCGTCACCCAACCGCACCTTGACATAATATAGATATTGGTTAACGTCTACTGATCGAAAATCTATTAATGATTCCGGGGGATATTTTTGTCCAATTATACAGTTTACAAGTATTAGTAAAAAAATATATGCATTTTGTATCAGGTCAACTGCATTTAATAGTCTTATTCACCTTGGCTTAAAATTACAATCCAATCTAATTTGCCTTGATTTAAAATATGATACAATAAATTAATAATTTATATATTTTATTTAAAATAATAAATAAAACAATAAAATATTAATAAACAATATAATTATACTTCTTCCTGGACTCTATTATTACAATTAGTTTTCTCGCACATAAATCACATGTCGAGCGTTGTAATTGGCCCTAGGCAGTTTATTTATCAACACATTTGTATAACTTCTGACACCGTTTTTATCAAGGGTTTCAGACACTTAATTTGTAGCAAAAAACCCAGTTAATTATACATAAAAAGCCGGGTTTATCGTCTATCCTAATACGGTAACTATGGAATGTCCTCGAATAACAAGTACCGCCGACCTAGACGAAAATATACTCTAACACAAGTGTTGACATTTGAACTATAGCCTTAAACACTCCCACTAAACTGCTAAAAATTATTACAAACTACCAAAACTATACATAGATTAATGACACTCATTTTAATTCAATGTTTTAGAAGACTCTTAAAAAAACATGCTTTTCGAAATATATGCGAAGCCAATTCACAGAGTCCTCACAAAACATTGTGCTCTCGCCCCCAATATTTCACAACACAACATTTTTTCAGCTTCGAATTATGTCGAGGATCGTGTGCCAAATTCGGCAATAAAGTATGGAAATCCTTAACAGCCAGACAGAGTACACTGAAGGGCTATTGACGAAATAAAACAATAAAACTCGTTACATAAAAGATTAAATCGCGATTCATGCAGAGATATTTTATCGTTCAGATGGGGTTTGTACAAAATGTGACAATACAGTATCGGATGGTGATAAAGTAAGCTATGCTCCTAGCATAATAAGGTACTGTAATTAGTAATTCCACTTGCACAATGTTTGACGCGTACTTAGCAACATTATACTAGTAACGATGCTTAAAATGACGTTGTTTAATGCCGCGTTGAGGTAGAGAATCATAATAGATGGTTGCATTATGGACTGGTTGAAGTTGCAATTAAATAAATATTTAACGGCAATGAGCAAGGGCACGCGTGCCGAAGAGATCCGCTTGGAAATAAGACCTGACTAACCGCTGAGCCATAAAGATGTAGGGATAACGCGACGTGTTTACGGTGAAACATTTCATACCTGCATATATTACATACTTACCTACATCAATAGTGCAGACTACAGCTATATAGGGTGACTGGTAATTTGTGAGTATTTAATCACAAGTTTTCGAAGTAAATGAAAACAATTATACGGTAGGCGGCGACGCTTAAACCAGAAGTTACAAACCGTTACAACAACCAATCCAGGGAGCCCCCCTCTTAAACTTTGTGAAACATTCTGAGACTCCAAATTCTAATAATGATTTAACTGTAGTTTGAGTTCAGTAACTTGACAAATGAGTATGAACTCGTAAATTTAATCGCTCCACTGTAGACCACGTGCCGCCATTCAGAGGATCAGCACTAACTTTAGGTTTCTGTGTCAACTCCATTGTTTAGCGATCTTTCTCTTTAACAAGTCGACGTGCCTCGCGAATCCTTTTTTTAAATGCTTACACGTTTATGTCCTAGATCAAAAAACAATTTGTTTCTGATGCTTGTCTCGCTGGTACGTGAGATTGAAACATAAGGCAACATTTTTGGGGGTTACGGTCACGGACATTGACGAACATTGCAAAAGTTTGAACCAGACGTGTTCAGCCTAACAATGGGATAAATTTATACAAAGCCCAAACGTTAACTGAATACTTCTTTTACTTTGACCGACTTGATCGTTATCAGTGATTAGATTTGTTTACGAAAATAGAATTGACACAAAAATAAAACCATTTCCATCTACTGATTCTGCCTACAGACCATAGTTGAGTCATAGGGTGAATCTCAAACAAACGTCATCGGTATTATTTTGTCCTTGCGTCGATGGGCGGGCGTTTTGGGGGACTGTCTCTTGTAATTTTGACGTTCAAAAAGTGCTGATTATCAGACTAATTTGAATAAATGACGATTTTGATTTGCTTCCGTGTTATCATACTTATGATTCTTCAACATTCCCTTCACGCAAACTGTAAATATGCACTTAACTGCAAATTTGCGAATGTGTATGTAATAGGTACATCACGCAACATATGTTGTGTATGTTTTGTAACCCGATCAATAAAATGTGTTCATAAAATTACCATAACAACTCTAATGTACGTCTGATAGGGTAACCTTTACTTAAACACTTCGATTTATACAATAGTTACTCACGCAATGAGCCTGATGCGTCAAATGAGGCTCAATTCGCCATCATGTGTGGCTATTATCAATAAATTTGTTGAGCATTTGGTATTTACGATGTAGGTACTCAGCGGAGTGGCTCCTTGACAGTTTTGCAACGCATTGCCTTGCCTCGCGACTCATGTTAAATCAAGGAGCAAACAATAATGTTTTCAGATACTTAGGTCCCCTGTTTTTTCACACCTTACTCACGCGCCTTAAGAATTTTTGAGGTGTTAAAACCTTAAAGTAAATGAGGTCCATGTATCCTTGATTATCTGACCCCAAACTAAAGGACAAAGTTATTGAAGAGAAAGACTATAGGATTTTGTACGATATGATGAAATCGATGCTTTTCCAAATACTCTAGTGCTAAACATTCCGCCGAATAAATTGTCTAAGTAAATAGATTGAAAGGTGTGACATGACATCGTAGTGTTTCCAGACAATAATATTTGTGAACGATTGCGCTTAGTGCCTCGCCCAATAGTTTTATTGTGCAATCTGACGGCGCCGGCGCAGTTCGTCAATATGACCTAAACTGTGAGACTGGTATCACTCAAGTGATCCTACATATTTGGTTTAACAATCACGTGCACTTTTTGCTTCCCTATTGTGGAATTAGAAAATGAATACTTGTAATAATATAGCAATATTTGCTTGTAGCAATATTTTACCAGACGGCACGGTTGGCGTAATGGTTGAGTGATTGACTACTGCGCGGCGTGTCGCGGGTTCGATCCCCGCACGGAACAAATATTTGTTTGACCTGCAGGTAGTTGTTCCGGGTCTGGCTGTTTGTGTATGTGAGTTTAAATGTTTGTAAACGCACCCATGATTCAGGAGATGTTAGTAGTGTGGGGCAATGTTTAAAAAAAAAATTGTTTTAAAACAAACCAGCACCCAAATTGCGTACATTCACGATACGAAGGATGTTGTAAGAAATGCATCATCCATTGCTTCACACATGTATGTTTGAAAAGTACAAACGCCAGTCAAGCTACCCGCACCTGTCAAATTTTCCCAATAAACCTAGAACCTAATTCTTTAACGATAATGTTGAAAATCTATTAAATAAATTTGACAGATGGTTGTAGTTTGATGTGCTGGCGTCTGTACATCTGCTCGACAACCAAAATGAGTTTTGTTGAATTGACAAAATTAAAGAAGCTCTCGTAAAGGTTTCTTCCATTCGTCAAGAAGAAATAGCTGTTGTTGTCAAACCAATACTCCCTGGCAGTGGCAGTGAAGTTACAAGACCCAGTCTCAGTTCTCAAAATTTCGAAATTCAACAATCATTCTGATTCAACCCATCATCTATCTATTTCAATTTCATTAAACATATATTACGATCTGTTCTGTTAATTAATATCGTCACCAGGCTGTAATTATAATTGGAATTAATATAGTATAGGTGCAGTCAACCGCACGTTGGAGTAATATTTGTCTTTAATCGAAAGGATTAAAGCACACGTTACACTAAACATGAACCCTGTAATCCCCGGATTGTTAATCAGATATCTAGTACTATAGTACACCCACATTTCGCCAGTTATGTTTGAGCCCCATGTAATAAGGGCGAGCCTTTTGCCATAAGCACACATTTTTGTAGGCTTACTTCACCTTACTTGTAGAGCTAGTAAGTACCAGCTCACTAACTAAGTACTAGTAACTACTAGCCCGGAATTTTAGCATTAACACAAGTGTTTTAATGCTGAAATTCCGGGCGAGCAAACACGATCATTTTAATAATATTGTTATTACGCAGATACTAAGGATAACTAGTAGTCTGATGATATTTTGATAGTTTCAACATTTGGTAACAGTGAGCACAGGCTAATTACCTAAACATAATTACCCCACTTTTCCTAATTAGTCGCTAAACTACACGACACTGGCCGCTTTAATGCAAATTACACGGAGAGGGAAATATTACCTAATATTTAACTAATTAAAGTCTATTTATGTTCAGCACCCAAGATAATGTAAAGTATAATACTTCCGTAATTGTTTTATCCCTCTAAGGTTGAATTTCACTTCGTCACGTCATACACTACGTCCGTACGTAAACAACTATAATGACATGGTATTTATATCTGTGACAGTAAGATAGGTTCAACCTTACTGTCATTTCATTGTTATATTACCTCTGATCTTGTAGTACATTATTGCAATAAGGTTTATGTCAGGGGTAAATTTAACTGTGAAAAAACTGTTGCGAAGTTTCATTTGACTGTAAGGTTGAATATTTTTTTTTGTTAAACGTGGTAATGTAGGTAGTACTACGTACTATTCACTTAAATATAGGCTATTTTATAAATTAGGCTGATTTTGTTAGACCAACTTAGGTACGTTCTTATATTTAAAATTCCATCGTGTGCCTATAAAGCAAGATAATTAAATACAAACGAGTTAATCCGGTCTAATTCTGTAAACAAATCCTTTTGTCAGTCTTTTGAAGCAAGCAATTAGAAAATTAATTACAAAGGAGATAAAGATATATTTTTATGTGCAATAGATTAAGTTGAGTTTAAGGTTAATAATATCATGTTAAATAAAGCCTAAAGTTAAAGCAAATGGTAGAGTGACGGCTGGCACCCGAAGTGGCCAGAGTGGAAGCAAATACTAATTGCACTGACCCCTTATAGTAATATGAGACAAGGGTAGAAAGATAATGATGACAAATTTATTTCCTTATTAAATATTAATGTTCTCTTTTCTTTTGTTCACAGGCCGCGCTGGCAATAATACAGGCCAGTGAGGTTACTCCAAAGAAAGAACCCCCAAAAGATGATGCCAAAGCATTAGCAGAGGCGAGAGAGGCTCGACAGTACGCTCCTTACCAGGGACAGTTGGACAACGAAGTGGTCGTGGACATCGAAGATGCTGAGAAGAAACAGTATTATGAAACTAACTACGACACAAGTAAGTATAGTTTTCTAAAACGTAACATCAAACTCAAACTCAAAGCGTTTATTTCAATTAGACCATTACAGGCACTTTTGAAAGTCAAAAAACAAAAAAAAAACGCTAAGCTAAAGCTACAGTCCCAGTCACAAGGCATAATAACTTGTGAAAGTACTGTAGTTGCCCATTCCAAAGCGTAGATCTCTATGGAGAAGAATGGGCAAGAAACTCCATGGACACTCTTTTAAATCAAAATATGTTACAAAATCTTGGTTACATCATTCATATTAAGAATTACAAATATGTGAGAACGATGTAGAAATACGGGCAAGTTAAGAGCGTCCAGAGTAAAAGATTAAATCAGTAATACAAAAACAAAGTAATTAAAATAAACCGTGGTAGCTAAGAGATGACCAGTCACAACTAACAGCGCCCGTTCACGAACAGCACGCATGTATCAGCCATCATTCAACTCAACCATATTGAAGGGAACTAAATGACCCGACACACCCGCCACCATCAGCGTGAAATTTAAGTGAGCATGACATTCACTCAACCACCAGAGTATATTCGCGTCAATGAAAGATGTAGGTACTCAGTAAATGGTGGCTTTGCAGTACATAGTACTCACACATATGCTATGCAATTATATAATACTAGATTGAATCTATACAATGCAAATATATTTTTACAATCTTCTGCTGCATCGTGCTTCAAAATTCCAAAGGGGTATCAAGGAGATGATAGTTCACATTTCGAGAGTTAATTTTAAGTCCCATGTAATAGGGGCCAAGCTTATTGCCATCAGTAGGTAAAGCACCAATGCAGCCTCCGAGCTGCTACTAAAATATCCAAATAGGAAAGATACCTAATATCACTTTGTCCTACCCAGGGATCGAATTCGCGACCACTAGATCAACGAAGCATCCGATTTAGAGATTTTCATCACGCGTTATTCGATTCACGCGACCACATTACAAATTGGTCTGATCTCAGTTTCAAACCGGTATTCTGTATATGTGTGATATAGGTACTAACAACTTGTCAGGTTTGTCTCGATTCGATATTATGTCATTGTGGAGAGACCGGCTCTTTTCGTCCCTGAGGGGCGCTCAACACTCATGTCAACTCTAAAGTTGCTATCGATCATCCACCGAGGCTTACATCCTATTCAGACGAGAAACACATTAAAACCTATCCCAGTTTTGAAGAAGAATGATTGATCTTTTCTTTAATTCTTGTTCTTTGGAAAGAATTTTAATTAAAGCTACGAAAAGAAAAAGAAACGTTTTTAACTTTTTTGTGTTTTGGAATCAGTTCGCTTAGGGCCTGTTTTACACCGTCCGTATACGGGCTTTTATCTAACAGATATAGTCAAGTAGATATTTACCTGATACACCTGACGTGGCGAAACGACATACCAATTTTAATAATACAATTGTCACTAATACCGACTTGTCACTAACACCTAGATATCTATCCAAGTCGTAGTTTTTCGTGCCAAAAACATAAAGCAAGTTACCTACTTCCGAAGTTGTAAGTAAGTAGTTGCCTAAGCGCGTATTCTCGAACAAGTCTTAGTTCAAATTGTAAAAGCAAAGTAGCAAGTACTTAACAAGTCCATCCGCGAATGTTTATAACATGCTACCTTTGAGAAAACTCTCTAATTCAAACACACTCAAGATTTGTTTCTCTAGGTTTATGGTTTAAATGCCTTTGTTTTGCTAACTTATACTGCAAATTATATATTTATTATGGTCGGTACACTAAAAAAATAACAAAATGTAAATTCATTAATTTCGGTCATTGTCAAAACTGCATAATTAAATACCTAATTAATGTTTTGATTTTAAATTATTAGACTTAAAATAAATGCTGTTGCATACACGAGACCACACGGTAGATACCGCCTACTCGTTTCAATTGAATGGATTGTCCCAGGTGGCCAGCACACTCAGGACTTAATTGTGGTCGGGATTCGTATTGTGAATTTTAATGAGACAGCTTGAAATGGATGTAAATTCCCACACAGGTACCTACTAAATATACCGACATCACCACACTAAGATATATACATTCCGCCAGCAAATATATACTTAGGTACACCGTTTAATTTTATAGTTCGGGACTGAATCGAACCCGTTTCGCAGCTCTTATGCATAATTGATTAAATAGTTTTATAGCATTACCTTATTGAAAATAATCAAATGTACATACTGTTTCGTCTCGAATAATATTTTATCTGTGATACCAATACCACGAAGAGAGCACGATAAGGCAAAAAGCCAAACCCTCGTAACTTACGAAATAACTTTCAAGACGTTATGAAATCCAAGATAAATTTTCCGTAAAAATGTCGCTAATAAAGGTATTTCGAGTATACATGGCCATAAATGCTACTAACACGAGGGAAGAAAAAAAACCCTAACCTGTCGCGTAATAGTATGTTTTTTGTTGTAGAGTGACAGTCGCTTGTAATTATTCCTGTTGAGATACGTTTACTGTAACTTTCGTTATAATCTAGACACGTTTTATTACTAAAAAGATGATTCAACATCCGTCTCACTTACTTTATAAGGACAACTCAAGGATTACAAGAATTTATTTTTTGCTCAAATATAGAAATGTTTCCATATCTTCATAACTTAACTGTGACTTAAAATTGATGAGGCCGAAAATTATTGCGACTGATAACGAATCTAATAAAGTAAGTGCTGGACTGTCTGCTTGACAATCACCTGGGTAAGCACATAAAACTTCATGTTGCTCAATTAGGATTTAGACTTTCGACCAAGAGTGCCATCCTGTGCCTCAAGCAGACTGTTCAGTATTATACAGCCAGGAATACGCCCGTTTTTGCCGTTTACCTTGACTTATCCAGGGCATTCGATTTGGTATCCATGTGATGTATTGTGGAAAAATATAAAAAATGAAACAGATGTGCCACGTAATGTTGTTGCAATGTTGAGATATTGGTTCTCGAGTTAAAGCAATGTTGTCCGGTGGGCAGGCTCACACTCGGGCGTGTATGGGTTAGAGTGCGGGGTGACGCAGGGGGTTAACATCTCCTCGTCTCTTTACCTTATACATGAACGAGCTGATCGGCGAGCTTAGCAGAACAGGCATAGGATGCCATATAGACGGTCAGTGCGTCAATAATATCAGCTACGCAGACGACATGGTGCTGCTGAGCCCGTCGATCAGTGCCATGCGCAGACTGCTAGATATCTGTGAAAGTATGTACGAACCTATGGACTCAGATATAATGTGAAGAAGAGTGAAGTGATGGTGTTTAAGGCTGGAAATAAATCCTTCGCTAATGTGCCTCCCTTGTACTTTTGCGGTACCAGCTTAAACAGAGTGTCTAATTTTAAAAATCTGGGTCACTGTGTCTCAGAGAATATGTGTGACAACATGGATTTGGAGAGGGAGCGCAGGGCGCTGTCTGTGCGCTGTAATATGCTGGCCCGCAGGTTTGCACGATGTACCAAGCAAGTCAAAGTGACATTATTTAAGGCCTTCTATCAATCTTGCCTGCAGCCTGTGGACTAAGTACACCTAGCGTACATACATTGCTCTGCGAGAACAATATAATAACCCGTTCAGGGTACTTTTGGGGCTGCCGCGCCACTGCAGCGCTTAAGCAATGTTTGCAGTGAAAAGTGTGGATAGTTTTCACGCCATAATGCGGAAGCGCTGTGTCTCTTAAGAAGTAAAATACTGATACTCAGCTGCATCCGGTTAGACTGGAAGCAGACCTCAAAGATTGGGAAAAGGCTAGGCAAAAATGAATGATAGATTTAATTTACATTATTAAATATTTTTACAAAATTATATATAAAAAAAAAACATTTGCACCGGCTTCGGGAACAAGGTCCGGGCTACCCGTGGTCAGGGCTCTTGAGAGAGGAACCTACTAACAATACGTGACGTGTCCAGAGGTACTGCTTTCTGAATCAAGCCCTTGATCCAGCTAGCAAGCGAAAGACTCCTCAGATGTTGGTCGAAGCTTTTGGCTATTAAGCCATTGGCTGACACGACTATCGGCACAATGCCTGCTGTACTTACGCCAGACATGTCGACAACCTTGCGAGCCAGATCTGGATACTTAAATTGCTTATCTTTCTTTTCTTTTACGAGGTTCTCGTCATGGGACCGGGACCGTTATATCAACAATCATTGCGCGACGCTCCAAACGATCTATCAAACAATGACAGGCTTATTGGCAACAATATTCCTGACAGTGACGATAGGTCGATCCCAATACGACGTGATATTACCACTATCGAGAACTGGGTCGGGTGCATACTTATAGTATGGCACTTCTGATTCTGCTGGTGGATAATCCTGATAACGAAGTTATGTCTATGCAAGTACTCTCTGTTTGCCAGACGAGAACACCCAGAAATAATATGTCGGATCGATTCTCCTGGACATGCCCAACTGTCTTATTATTCTCATTCTATTCTTAAATCATTAATTCTAAAAATTGTGGAAAAACTTCTAAAGTATCGAAAACTTTACACAAACGAGAATGAATAAAAAACTGTTAAAGTAGATGTATTCACATTTTTATTGTGAAACTTATAGGTACCTATATTAAAAATTGCAAAACCAGTAACGAAATATTATATTGATATGTTAAATGCTGAGCTACTGCTATGTGATTAAATTATAACTTTAATTCCGTTTATTAGTTAGTAAATAAAATTAAAAAAACTTCCTGTACAGATTGACACCAAATTGATAAAGTTATTATTCAATTTGACATGGATTTACGATGTTGATTTTCCTTGGCTCTTGATTGATTGTTGTTTTTTTATGTGAATAAATCACTATCTATTATATGTATAAAACTATGAACTTCTTGTTTCGCTCAGACTATAACAGAATTAGCTAGTTTGCCGTTTTCAGTAATGAAACTTTGCGATGTATCATAGTGGCGCCGCCTGGTGAGACAAATGTTCTAAATTCGTCACGTCCCTACATTCACTGAAAAAACCTTGTAACACAAAAAAATGGCACAATATTTTATCAAAAGCCGCGAAATATGCGCGTTGGAATGTTTGTTGCCCAATTTATACAGACAGGTTTTAGACGCAGCATCATGGCTGTGGCTAATTTTATATCTTATATCATTTCGTCTAAACCGGTATTTTCTTTGATCCAGGTGCATACGGATTCGGTTATGACGTTGGTCCGAACGGGCAGTTCCATCACGAGAACCGTGGTCCGGACGGCGTCACCTACGGTTGCTATGGTTACTTGGACCCGGACAACTTCCTCCGTGCTACTCACTACGTGGCTGACAGCCATGGGTACAGAGTAGTGGAGCCAGAGAAACCAGTTGAAGTCTTCCCTGACGACAAATATGAATACGATGAAGCGTAAGTTGACACAAACAGGAGCCTTAATAACAATATTGCACAATAGCGATTACTTTGTTGGTTGCAGTCTCATTTCTTTAACGATGACCTGATGTCACTTCTATTCTGAGCTATGATGCAAAGTGGTTTTTTTACAATGTGATACAATTTTGTATCAGGGTTGGTATTATTCTTTGCAAGGCAACCAATCATGAATCCATTTTAACAGCACGCTTGGCTCCGTGGTGGAGCGATCCACTGCAGCGCTGCGTGTCGCGGGTTCGATCCCCGCACGGAACAAATATTTGTATGGCCTACTTATAGTTGTTCCGTGTCTGGCTGTTTGTGTATGTGAGTTTAAATGTTAGTAAACGCACCCACGATACAGGAGAAATTCCAAGGGCGGCGCAACGTTTTTTAAAAAGAAAAGATATATAAGCCATAAAAATAAAACTATATAAAATAATTCATTTTCAGAACCGGTCAAGCGGCAAACACAGTGCCAGGACAAACCATCCCGTGGAATAAACTATACTTCCCCAAAGGTTGTGGTCGTACTCCCGGTGGAGTACCAGCCAAGCCTTTACCGAAACCGACACCGAAACCACCTCGCCCCGTAGACAGCAGCGGCCAGACATCCAACGTCAAGCCCGTACAACAAGGTACGAACAGGAAAAATAATAGGCAACCCTTAGCTTTCGCTCAAAGTTTGGTTGGCAATAACAGCTAACACATTCCTATTTACAAACACCACAGTAGGTACTTTTTCCCACAAGTTAGAGAGAGATTGCACAAATCTGATGATGAAGATATACGAAGTTTAAAAGTTTTGTAAGACATTCTTACATTTCTATTGTGCTAACCAAATTATGCTGCCGACTGTATCACAGAAAGTGGATAAATTGCTTACCTAAGAAACATTATGTTCTGATTTGGTTATAAAATAAAATTTTCTACATGACCTTTTTTCTCAATAAAATGAGAAAAAATGTTTTCTACAAATGCGTCTAGTATTGAGACTGATCACAATTTATTTTCCTATCTTTTCAGGTCCCAACGGATCAGGCTCATGTAAGTTTTCTAGAATTTATTTTTAACGACAAATGTTTCTTGAAATCCTGTCACGTAAATGTTACCTGGGGAACTTTCTTTCTCTAAAGCTCAGAGATTTTCTTCTGAAAACTCAGCTTATTACTTGCTAGGCGCTTTATGTTAACAGAAGCTTCAAGCGATCAATCAACGTACCTAGCCTATCCCAGTCGACAGCTGGAAATAGGGCTCTCCCAAGTTTGCACCACAACCTATCCTCCATCTCCCATATCCAGTCTGACGCTTTAAAAGGGCGTGTCTTCATCTATCCGTGGGGCGTACCACGCTACGTTTACCGACACGATCTCCATTCTTGGACTCAATTGCTCCTGACTTAAAGCTTCTTTTCCCTTAAATTTTTGTTTTTATTTTTCCAGGGCAAGGCCAGCCAGGCAAGCCCGGTACTCCCGGTAAGCCAGGAACTCCTGGTACCCCAGGAACCCCAGGAACAGCCGGTACACCCGGATCACCAGGCACGCCAGGCGGACCAGGTAAATACCTATTATGAACATAGTATAGTTTTACCTAAGTCAGTCACAATTATTGAAATCAAGACAGTTGAATCGTTTCTCCGGGAGTTATCGAGCTTCATTGCCTTGGCTCTTGTCTAGAGGTAGCCACTGTAGATCTCAATCTACCACACACACACAATTAATAAAACATTCAACAATTTCAATCATATTTTCAATTTTTCATTTTTTTTTTTTTTAATTGTTGTCTAGGTACATTTTATATAAGGAGTAAACAAAAAAGTTGTTCACTCCAAGTGCTTTATGAACGCCTCTGTAACAACTTCAACTTTAGCGGAACAATAATGTTCTGGTTAGACTGGAAACCGAAGTCAAGATAGTTTGGGAAAAGGCTAGGCAGATGATAACTCTCTCCCCGTATTAATTTATTTAAACTTCATGTACAGTTGTGGCTTGCAGACGGCTTTCAAACAGTCGCCGTCTGAGTCAAATAGGAAAACATTAGGATATATAATTTCATCATCAAGATAATTTCAGGATAAGCTCCAAAGGCTTTGTACAAAAATGATTCTAATAACATAACATAACATCACGCCTGTAATCCCCGAAGGGTTGGGCAGAGGTGTACCTTATAGTGCACCCACATTTCACCAGTTACATTTTAAGTTCCATGTAATAGCCTTTACCATCAACCGGGCACAGATCTAAGCTCCGTGGTTTCTACCGAAAGATTCCTGATGGAAAATCTAACAACGGTTTGTGGGACCCGGGAATCGAACACAGGACCTCACGCTCAACAGTCACGCTTGCGACTACTCGACCAATGAGGCAGTCATTCTAATATTGTCTTGGTAATAGGTGGTCCAGGAGGCCCCGGCGGCCCCGGTGGCCCGACAGGTGGCTACTACCCGGGCAGCGGCAGCACTCCAGGCAAACCCGGATCACCAGGAACCCCAGGTACACCCGGTAGCCCCGGTACACCCGGTACCCCAGGTACACCCGGATTCCCTGGCACGGCTGGTACGCCCGGCTACTACCCAGGTAAGACGTGACTAACGCTCATTAACATAATATAACGCTAGTAATCCCCGCGAGGTTAAACAGACGTGTAACTATGGTACACCCACTTCGCCAGTTCTGTTAAATTCACATGTAATAGGAGGCAAACCTAGTGCCATCAGCTAAGCCATGAACAAAGCCAAGCTAAGAAATTTCGGATGGACGTACCCGATAACACTTTCCCGACTTAGTTATTTAAATCAGGATTCATGCGCAGCAATAACGTTTGCGACCATGCCATGCAAAATAACCAGCCATAATTGAACCATGTAAAATTTAGTTTTAATTCCGCAAATAGATCCATATTTGAACGCAGAAAGCACTACCTGCAAAAATATGTATGCACAAACTGGATTAAAACCAAATGAAATATTCTTGCTTATCATTTTACAATCACTGATTTTCACAAAGTAACACCAGATTCCTTAAGAGCGTTTAAAGCTTACGGCATTTCAAGTTCTTATTTTCCGAACTGTCTGAACCGAGTTTTATGAAGTTTCATTAAAATCGGTTAAGTCATTTCGGAAAATAAGTAACATGATAGTTTGTATGAAATGCCGTTAGGTGTAAACGATTTTAACTTGACGAAAAGTTTCCACTGACAGGCCTTATAATACTAAATTTAATTCTAATTAGTGTTTGGGTTCATTTTAGTTACTGGTATCTCTTTGTGACATTCTAAAAATGGTTTCACAAAAGTCCGTGTTTCCTCGAAGTGATTTACAGTTTAATTTGATGAAGATTCAGAGTCATCCAATGTCTTGCCAATTTTCATTAAAACGACATATTTGTACCATTTGAAAAAGCGCCTGTAACATTTTTAATGCAATTTAACGAACCACTGCTTTGTCGCTAACCCATCCATTTGTGCTAACTCTTTCAGGCACAGGAGGATATTACCCAGGACAACCTTCAGGACCAGGTACGATATCAACCACTAATCCACTTTCATAACATGAAGTTAATCTGCGAGAAGATGGCCTCAATTCAAAAAGAGCATTTTCGGGCCAATACACATAATTACAGTAAATAAAATACTAAAGAATAAAACGGCTGCCACGCTAACCCGAGTTTACAAAAAGTTGTAGATTATTTAAAATATAAACTTACAAGTACTGTCAGCTTGCTCACAAATGACCGAATTTAAATTTAACTACAGTTAAATGATCAAACGTTTGATAAATGTACATCTATCTATTGAAATCTATCGTAGATTTATTTTGTTTCCTAAGTTCAAAATTATAAGTTACATATCTTTTTTAAGGCACTCTGCCATTCATTGACACGACGTGATGTGGCCAAACATTTTGTTGGTATAATACGATACATCACACTAAGTCCATCAATCAGTGTGCTTTTCATGTGAAACGCTAACGTTAGAACGCACTACGAACAAACGCCTGTTTAATACAGAAAATATAACATTCTAGAAGAACTTCTGCATGTTGCCATGCCTTTGCCAAAGGATATCGTGCTTCCAAATTGGATGCGATCCCATTCAGTTGATTGAATAAAAATTGCATGTGCATAATTTCTAAAAAGAAACGAGATTCAGATTTACTTCAGAAAAACAAAAAAAAAGCAGTAAAAATATTTTTTATCGCGATAATTTATATACCTAAGTACTATGATAAGAGTTCCTAGTTCGTTTTAATCAGGTAGTTTGCTAACAATTACTGTGACTTACCATAAAGCAGCTTATTAACCGTGTGTGACTAACCAATCACTGTGTGGCTTTAGGAGGACCATTAGGTCCTGATGGTTCATATGGTCCGGGTGGTTACTATCCGGGCTACCCAGGAACTCCCGGCACTCCCGGCTCGCCAGGCACTCCAGGTGGTCCCGGCGGCCCGGGCGGCCCCGGCGGCCCCGGCGGACCAGGTAAATAGAAATCCAGACCGCAACGGTCACATTGTCAGTACTGTCATAAGATCGCCAATGGCCTGAAGCAGACACCACTGCTCACCAGTAAGTTTCTAATAAAAGGTGAAAACCAAGTCAGAAAATGATGGGATGATTGTTTTAATTTCAGGAGGTCCAGGAGGCCCAGGCGGTCCAGGAGGCCCCGGTGGCCCTAACGGCCCCGGCGGTCCCTCTACAGGTGGTTACTACCCAGGACAACCCGGCACAGCAGGCACTCCAGGATCACCAGGCACTCCAGGAGGACCTGGAGGCCCAGGAGGACCCGGAGGTCCAGGGGGCCCCAGCGGGCCTGATGGCCCCGGCGGTCCTTCAACCGGTTACTACCCAGGAAAACCCGGAACATCAGGCACCCCTGGAACACCCGGTACTCCAGGAGGTCCAGGTGGTCCTGGAGGACCAGGTGGCCCCGGCGGTCCAGATGGGCCTAACGGTCCCTCTACTGGTGGTTACTATCCAGGAAAACCCGGACAACCCGGTTCACCAGGCAGCCCAGGATCACCAGGTACCCCAGGAGGTCCAGGAGGTCCAGGAGGGCCAGGAGGGCCAGGAGGGCCAGGAGGCCCCAACGGTCCAGATGGGCCAAACGGTCCCTCTACTGGTGGTTACTACCCAGGGAAACCAGGAAGCCCAGGCACACCAGGAACCCCCGGCACCCCAGGAGGACCAGGCGGTCCCGGAGGACCCGGAGGCCCAGCAGGTCCTAATGGCCCCGGTGGACCTTCCACTGGCGGTTACTACCCAGGACAACCCGGCTACCCAGGCACCCCAGGCTCACCCGGCACCCCAGGAGGACCAGGTGGACCAGGCGGACCAGGCGGACCAGGAGGCCCAGGAAGTCCTAGTGGCCCCGGCGGGCCATCCACTGGCGGTTACTACCCAGGACAACCCGGCTACCCAGGCAGCCCAGGATCACCAGGTACCCCAGGAGGTCCAGGAGGACCAGGAGGACCAGGAGGCCCCGGCGGTCCAGATGGGCCTAACGGTCCCTCTACTGGCGGTTACTATCCGGGGAAACCAGGAAGCCCAGGCACTCCAGGAACACCAGGCTCACCAGGAACACCCGGCGGACCGGGAGGACCAGGTTTGTCTCTTTTTCTTAATCTTTTCATCAATAAAATTCATACGGGGAATACATAATGCACCAGTGTGTGTGCAAACACAGGTGTTCTTCCTTTATTCACACCTGCAAAGTTCGATAGGATGGCAATCCGACACGACTAGAAACAGATGGGGTGCAGAACCAATAGTTTAATGTCCTCTCCGAGACACGATGGTGACATACCAACTTCCGAACTCTGTGCTGCCACTGAGAAATTCCTAATGGAGAAATCGGACAGCATTTTGTCCGACCTGAATCATTCATTATGTATACGCGTGCGTTTTATTTAATAATAAAAATTAAACTAACGTTCATTACATTTGCTAATAATAAACACTTTCATGCACTTCATACTTCCTTATTTTTAAAACATATTTTTTAAGCGTTTTGTTTAATCAGCTTTTGGTTTTGAAGGAGGCCCAGGAGGTCCCTCAAGCCCATCTGGTCCGTCTACTGGCGGTTACTACCCAGGACAACCCGGCTACCCAGGCAGCCCAGGCTCACCCGGCACCCCAGGAGGACCAGGTGGACCCGGAGGACCCGGAGGCCCAGGAAGTCCTAGCGGCCCCGGCGGACCTTCCACTGACGGTTACTACCCAGGACAACCCGGTTACCCAGGCAGCCCAGGATCACCTGGCACCCCAGGAGGACCAGGTGGACCCGGAGGCCCCGGCGGACCCGGAGGACCAGGAGGACTGGGAGGACCCGGTAATTCACTTTTTATATTTTATATACAAACAAAACAAAAAAATGACCCATGCTAAAAAGTTTCCTAATATTGGTTCCAATATGTAATTAACAAAATTCGTATGATAAAAAAAAACTTCACCGCTTTTCTAAGCCCGCTTTGAATTGGCGCCTTTCTTTCTTCTCGTATGTGGTTTAGTACTTACAGCCCCACTGCAGATTACTTTTCTAAAGTAAGGGCCAATGCAAACGGTGTTTTGTATTATGCGTGTTACATGACACGAGCCTTGATGGCTATTCTGAAGCGTTTCATCTATTTTGCAAACATTATATTATTGTTTTTGTTTTGGCAGACTCTCAAACAGGACAGCCGACACAACCGGGCCAACCAGGTCAACCAAGCAAGCCAGGGCAACCAGGATACCCAGGACAACCAGGACAGCCAGGATACCCAGGCCAGCCAGGCCAACCTGGTAAGCCCGGACAACCAGGATACCCAGGACAACCAGGTCAACCAGGATTCTCAGGCCAAGAAGGACAACCTGGTCAACCAGGCCAGCCAGGATACCCAGGCCAACCAGGTCAACCTGGTAAGCCCGGACAACCAGGATATCCAGGACAACCAGGCCAGCCAGGATACCCAGGCCAGCAAGGACAACCTGGTAAGCCTGGACAACCAGGACAACCAGGATACCCAGGTCAGCCTGGAGAACCAGGCAAACCAGGACAGCCCGGATACCCAGGACAGCCCGGTCAACCTGGCCAACAAGGTGGGCCAGGACAACCAGGATACCCAGGTCAGCCCGGAGAACCAGGCAAACCAGGACAGCCCGGATACCCAGGACAACCAGGCAAACCAGGACAACCAGGATACCCAGGTCAACCCGGAGAACCAGGCAAACCAGGACAGCCCGGATACCCAGGACAACCAGGACAGCCCGGATACCCAGGACAACCAGGCAAACCAGGACAGCCAGGATACCCCGGTCAGCCCGGAGAACCAGGCAAACCAGGGCAGCCTGGATACCCAGGACTTCCAGGGCAACCAGGATACCCAGGTCAAGAAGGAGAACCCAGCCAACCAGGCCAGCCAGGATACCCAGGACAGCTAGTACCAGACAGTCAACACGGTGGACCCGGACAACCAGGTAAATCTTTTTTACAATACACAAATTATTTTAACACAATGGTGTGTTCGTATCCTTAACATTTTTTTTTCAATGACGTTCTTCTAAACACTTTTATTGAAATCTAAATACGAAATAACTGCATCTATGTATCATTATAATTATCAGCTATCACTAAAAAATTGCCTTTTTTTGTAGCTAAAAACATTTCAACATTTCGTTTTTTTTTTGTTAAGGTGAACCAGGACAGCCTGGACAACCTGGATACCCTGGACAACCAGGAAAACCAGGGCAACCAGGATACCCAGGACAGCCAGGCAGACCAGGACAACCAGGGTACCCAGGGCAACCTGGCCAACCCGGCAAACCTGGACAACCAGGATTCCCAGGGCAACCAGGTAAAACTTACTTACAATCATCATTCTCCTGCCCATATCCCAATATATTTGGGGACGCCGCATAAAGAAAGAAACTACTTTTATTCGGCTCATGCCACAAGTGCACACAGCATTATAAAATAAAATAAAACTTATACCTAAAACCCTTAAAAACCAGCGTCGGGCACTAGTGTCCGGCATTTTGCTGAACTGGGCTTATTTGGTGCAGCCGTGAGTCACACAATATTTATTGTTTAGTTTTAAGTTTTTTTAAATATATATTTACGTTTTTAGATTGTGTCTACTTGTGGCATGTACCAATAAACGTTTTTTCTTTCCTTGTTTCTAAAAAAAAATATGTTTGTGTGTCTCACAGCTGTGCGAAATAGGACCTGCAATAGGCACAGCATGCCTTCTTCTCTCATACTTTCTATAACTCGTCGGAATCCATTGTTTCTTTGCTTTTCTCTAAACTTTCATCATTCCTCCTGTTCCTCTACATCGTTCTCACATACTAGTAATTTTCAACACGAATGATGTAACCAAGATTTTGTAACATATTTTGATTTAAAAGAGTGACCATGGAGTTTCTTGCCCATTCTTCACCATAGAGATCTACGCTTTGGAATAGGCAACTACAGTACTTTCACAAGTTATTATGTCTTGTGACTGGGACTGTACCTTCGCGTTTTTTTTTGTTTTTTGACTTTCAAAAGTGCCTGTAATGGTCTAATTCAAATAAATACTTTGAGTTTGATTTTGAGTAGAAACGCGCCATGCGTTATGATCCCAGAACTGGAGAGGCCGCCGTAAACGTGGAACATATGTAGGTTTTTGTTCTGCTAATGCCTTTTTTCCAAACAACCCTCGATATCAGGTCCATCTTCACTGGCAAACAGCATGCACTAACCCTGCCTCTTCCTGTATATCCGTCATCTGGGCTTCCATAAAGTAAAAAAAAAAAACAAACCGGCAATGAACATTGATTAAAATTTATTCAATTCTGTCTGTTTACCTAAATAAAAATCAATATTTGAAGCAAAAGACACATCAGATCATCATCAAATCACATCATCACTTTAGCAATGTCGTAATGTCTGCGGCCGATATTATCACTATGATATTGTCTCCTTTACAGTTACATGTGTAAATTTCAACATTGATTGTTTTTGTTAAGGTGAACCAGGACAGCCCGGACAACCTGGATACCCAGGACAACCAGGCAAACCAGGACAACCTGGATACCCAGGACAGCCAGGCCAAGAAGGCGGACCAGGACAGCCTGGACAACCCGGATACCCAGGGCAGCCAGGCCAACCTGGCAAACCCGAACAGCCAGGATTCCCCGGACAACCAGGTAAGACAACAGCTTTGCATTTTTTTTTGTGACTTCTATCTAATTACTTTTTTGTAAGATTTTGTATCTAATTCATGAATTCGTTCGGAAATATTGCTTTTACGATATTGACTCCTTTTATTGCTATTTAAGTACCAACTTTGCGTCATTTTGTTTAGGTGAGCCAGGACAGCCTGGACAACCTGGATACCCAGGCCAACCAGGCAAACCAGGCCAACCCGGATACCCAGGGCAGCCAGGCCAACCAGGATTCCCAGGACAACCAGGTAAAACTTAACTGCGTTACACAAACAGCTTTTTTATTAATCAATATCATTGCACAAGAGCGTAGATACAACCTTAGGTTGCTTAGATCTCGATTTTTTTTTAAACTTAAGTACCTTTCTATTTCGTCTTAAAGGATCACTTAATGATTAATAAATAACTATGAAAATAAGTCATTATGCAGATAAATTCAATGTTTCGGGGCCTCGTTTTTGTAGGTGAACCAGGACAGCCAGGATACCCAGGACAACCAGGCAAACCAGGACAACCAGGATACCCAGGTCAGCCCGGAGAACCAGGCAAACCAGGTCAGCCCGGATACCCTGGACAGCCAGGGCAACCGGGCCAAGAAGGAGGACCAGGGCAGCCTGGTCAACCTGGATTCCCAGGCCAACCAGGCAAACCAGGCCAACCCGGATACCCAGGACAACCAGGTAAAACACACTTGCCTTACACCAACTCCTTTTTTAATCAATATCAATGCTCAAGAGCGTAGATATAACATTAAGTTGCTCAGTACTCTAGTTTTTTTTTTTTTGAACTTGAGTACCTTTAGGTTTCGTCTTAAAGGATCACTTAATGATTAATAAATACCTATGATAATAATTATTAAGCCGATATTTTTTTTCCGTTGCCTCCTTTTTATAGGTGAACCAGGACAGCCAGGATACCCAGGACAACCAGGCAAACCAGGACAACCAGGATATCCTGGACAACCAGGACAACCTGGATACCCAGGTCAGCCCGGAGAACCAGGCAAACCAGGACAGCCAGGATACCCAGGACAACCAGGACAGCCCGGATACCCAGGACAGCCCGGTAAACCTGGCCAACAAGGTGGGCCAGGACAACCAGGATATCCAGGTCAGCCCGGACAACCAGGCAAACCAGGACAGCCCGGATACCCTGGACAGCTGGGGCAACCGGGCCAAGAAGGAGGACCAGGACAGCCTGGTCAACCTGGATTCCCAGGCCAACCAGGCAAGCCAGGCCAACCCGGGTACCCAGGGCAGCCAGGCCAACCAGGATTCCCAGGACAACCAGGTAAAACTTACTTGCGTTACACAAACTGCTGTTTTAATCAATATAAATGCTTAAGAGCGTAGATACAATCTAAGTTTATCAGTTTTCTAGTTTTTTTATTTAACTTAAGTACCTTTCTATTTCGTCTCAAAGGATCACTTAATGATTAATAAATAACTATGATAATAAGTCATTATGCAGATAAATTTATTTTACCGCTGCCTCGTTTTTGTAGGTGAATCAGGACAACCAGGCAAACCAGGACAACCAGGATATCCCGGACAACCAGGACAACCAGGATATCCAGGTCAGCCCGGAGAACCAGGCAAACCAGGACAGCCCGGATACCCTGGACAGCCAGGGCAACCGGGCCAAGAAGGAGGACCAGGACAGCCTGGTCAACCTGGATTTCCAGGCCAACCAGGCAAACCAGGCCAACCCGGATACCCAGGGCAGCCAGGCCAACCAGGATTCCCAGGACAACCAGGTAAAACTTTCTTGCGTTACACAAACTACTTTTTTAATCAATATCAATGCTCAAGAGCGTAGACATAACCTAACTTGCTCAGTACTCTATTTTTTTTAAATTTATTACCTTTCTATTTCGTCTTAAAGGATCACTAATAGATTAATATATAACTATGATAATAAATCATTACCCAGATAAATATATTTTACCGCTGCCTCGTTTTTGTAGGTGAACCAGGACAGCCAGGATACCCAGGACAACCAGGCAAACCAGGACAACCAGGATATCCCGGACAACCAGGACAGCCCGGTCAACCTGGCCAACAAGGTGGGCCAGGACAACCAGGATACCCAGGTCAGCCCGGAGAACCAGGCAAACCAGGACAGCCCGGATACCCAGGACAGCCAGGACAGCCTGGATACCCAGGACAACCAGGCAAACCGGGACAACCAGGATATCCCGGACAACCAGGATACCCAGGTCAGCCCGGAGAACCAGGCAATCCAGGCCAGCCCGGAGAACCAGGCAAACCAGGACAGCCCGGATACCCAGGACAGCCAGGACAGCCCGGTCAACCTGGCCAACAAGGTGGGCCAGGACAACCAGGATACCCAGGTCAGCCCGGAGAACCAGGCAAACCAGGACAGCCCGGATACCCAGGACAGCCAGGACAGCCTGGATACCCAGGACAGCCAGGACAGCCCGGTCAACCTGGCCAACAAGGTGGGCCAGGACAACCAGGATACCCAGGTCAGCCCGGAGAACCAGGCAAACCAGGACAGCCCGGATACCCAGGACAGCCAGGACAGCCTGGATACCCAGGACAACCAGGCAAACCGGGACAACCAGGATACCCAGGTCAGCCCGGAGAACCAGGCAAACCAGGGCAGCCTGGATACCCAGGACAACCAGGACAGCCTGGATACCCAGGCCAACCAGGGCAACCTGGACAACAAGGTGGGCCAGGTCAGCCCGGAGAACCAGGCAAACCAGGACAGCCCGGATACCCAGGACAACCGGGACAACCTGGATACCCAGGACAGCCAGGCAAACCTGGTCAACCCGGATACCCAGGACAAGTAGGACAACCCGGTCAACCAGGTAAAAGTTGTTTCACAATTTCTTAAATAACTTACATCACCCTTCAAACTTCCGATATCAAGTCGATTGAGTTGGTTCCGAATAGGTGGAATAGTCAATATTTAAATGATTATATTATTTTTTTAATAATAAAAAATATTTCTTTAATATGAAACCTCCGAAGCAACAAAATTAACAAAGATATCTTAAGATATCTTGCAGCAATAAGTAGTCATTTAACTATTGTTTATTTTGTTATTAATGCAAAACGTCGGCTTGTAAGAAAAAAATATGTTTATTTGGCACTTGCCACAAGAACATAAATTTACAAAAAACACCAAGCTATGTTCGAGATGTTATTTTTTTTGTTCTATTTAACTAACACTCTTCCTATTTCTTTAGGTGAACCTGGAGAGCCTGGTCAACCAGGATACCCAGGACAACCAGGTAAACCTGGACAACAAGGTGGACCAGGACAACCAGGATACCCAGGACAGACAGGTCAACCAGGATTCCCAGGACAACCAGGTAAAACTTATTTGCGTTACACAAACTGCTGTTTTAATCAATATCAATGCTCAAGAGCGTAGATACAATCTATGTTGCTCAGTTCTCTAGTTTTTTTTATTTAACTTAAGTATCTTTCTATTTCGTCTCAAAGGATCATTTAATGATTAATAAATAACTATGATAATAAGTCATTATGCAGATAATTATATTTTACCGCTGCCTCGTTTTCGTAGGCGAACCAGGACAGCCTGGATACCCAGGACAACCAGGCAAACCAGGACAACCAGGATATCCCGGACAACCAGGACAACCAGGATACCCAGGTCAGCCCGGAGAACCAGGCAAACCAGGACAGCCAGGATACCCAGGTCAGCCAGGGCAACCGGGCCAAGAAGGAGGACCAGGACAACCTGGTCAACCTGGATTCCCAGGCCAACCAGGCAAACCAGGCCAACCCGGATATCCAGGGCAGCCAGGCCAACCAGGATTCCCAGGACAACCAGGTAAAACTTTCTTGCGTTACACAAACTACTTTTTTAATCAATATCAATGCTCAAGAGCGTAGACATAACCTAACCTTGTTCAGTTCTCTATTTTTTTTAACTTTCCTACCTTTCTATTGCGTCTTAAAGGATCACTTAATGATTATTAATAACTATGAATAACTATGAAGTCATTATGCAGATAAATTTATTTTACCACTGCCTCGTTTTTGTAGGTGAACCAGGACAGCCAGGATACCCAGGACAACCAGGAAAACCAGGACAACCAGGATATCCAGGTCAACCAGGACAACCAGGCAAACCAGGACAACCAGGATATCCCGGACAACCAGGACAACCAGGATACCCAGGTCAGCCCGGTGAACCAGGCAAACCAGGACAGCCCGGATACCCAGGACAGCCAGGACAGCCCGGTCAACCTGGCCAACAAGGTGGGCCAGGACAACCAGGATACCCAGGTCAGCCCGGAGAACCAGGCAAACCAGGACAGCCTGGATACCCAGGACAGCCAGGGCAGCCTGGATACCCAGGGCAGCCAGGACAGCCTGGTTACCCAGGGCAGCCTGGACAGCCAGGAGAACCAGGATACCCTGGACAACCCGGACAGCCAGGATACCCAGGCCAACCTGGTAAACCAGGCCAGCCAGGGCAACCTGGACAACAAGGTGGACCAGGACAGCCCGGAGAACCAGGCCAACCCGGATACCCAGGACAACCAGGTAACAATTGAAAATAACTTCTTCAATTCAAAATCCATTAAGAGCACTTGTATAAGTTAGGGTTAAGCTTGCATGGGTACATTTTAAAAGAGTAACCATGGACTTTCTTGTCGGATCTTCTCCATAGGAAACGACCTATCCGAACCGAGCACTTTTTTGTCGACGTTTTATAAGTGCCCATGTATGTAAAATAAAAATATTTTAATTTTGATTTTGTCATCAATCAATTATAGTTACGCTAGCGGTGATAGGTTAGTCCATCTATTTCATACTTAGACCCATCCGTTCCTCCACGCACGTTAAGTCAAGTCTTTTAAAGAACTGTGGCAGTGAAGAATTCAACTTCCCGAAACTGAGGCTCCACGTAAAAATGCTGTGGTGTTCAGACACCCCTATTCCCAGACTAGTGTGTGGTAGTGACAGAACTTAGTGAAAAAAAGTTTTAAAAAATCAGATTCTCAGGATATCCTGATTCCAGGATCCACTGATCGCCTCTTTTCCCACTATCAACATTAGCGTTTTGTAACTAAGTTGGTATTCGTATGACCATGTTTAATGTGGTACTTAGTTGTAAAAGAGTTTGAAACTAATCTTAATTTGAGAAAGAAGAAAGAAAGCAAAAAATATTTTTAATTCTTATGTACTTATTTTAAACCTTCTTTCTATTCCAATAAGCGTATATCAAAAGGTCAAGTTAAATTATGTTATACCTAATTCTAACGACACTGACACGCGTAAATAAAATCTTATTTTCTGCTTTCTCTCCTTGCTTAGGTGTACCAGGACAACCAGGGCAACCTGGTTACCCAGGACAGCCCGGAGAACCAGGTAAACCTGGACAGCCTGGATACCCAGGACAACCAGGACAACCAGGCAAACCAGGCCAGCAAGGACAACCAGGAGGACCAGGTAAATTCATTCATAATTATATGAACCTATTTAAAAACTAACTGACAAATATTGTAAGGAGCTCACTTTCCAAACAAATTAAGTTTTATAATGGCGCAAAATTTATAGCTGTTAAAATTATCGTTTATCTATCACACCACCAATAACCACCACAAATTTAAAATCAAGGTATTTCTTCATTTCTCACTAATGCTCTAATAGTTGATAACTTACATCATGCAATATTTTTAAGGTCAAACAGGACAACCCGGACAACCAGGTTACCCAGGCCAGCCTGGCAAACCAGGGCAGCCCGGTCAGCCCGGACAGCCCGGAGAACCAGGATACCCAGGACAACCCGGAGAACCAGGATACCCAAGCCAACCTGGACAGCCCGGACACCCTAGCCAACCTGGCAAACCAGGTCAGCCCGGACAGCCCGGAGGACCAGGATACCCCGGTCAACCCGGACAGCCAGGATACCCAGGCCAACCTGGCAAACCAGGCCAGCCAGGATACCCAGGTGAACCTGGCAAACCAGGACAGCCCGGAGGACCAGGATACCCAGAACAACCCGGACAGCCAGGATACCCAGGTGAACCAGGCAAACCAGGCCAACCAGGACAGCCCGGAGGGCCAGGATACCCAGGACAACCCGGACAGCCAGGTTACCCAGGCCAACCTGGCAAACCAAGCCAGCCAGGACAGCCCGGAGCACCAGGATACCCAGGACAACCCGGAGGACCAGGATACCCAGGACAACCCGGACAGCCAGGATACCCAGGCCAACCTGGCAAACCAGGCCAACCAGGACAGACCGGAGGACCAGGATACCCAGGACAACCCGGACAGCCAGGATACCCAGGTGAACCAGGCAAACCAGGCCAACCAGGACAGCCCGGAGGACCAGGATACCCAGGACAACCCGGACAGCCAGGATACCCAGGTGAACCTGGCAAACCAGGCCAACCAGGACAGCCAGGTGGACCAGGATACCCAGGACAACCCGGACAGCCAGGATACCCAGGTGAACCTGGCAAACCAGGCCAACCAGGACAGTCAGGAGGACCGGGATATCCAGGTCAACCCGGACAGCCAGGATACCCTGGTGAACCAGGCAAACCAGGCCAACCAGGACAGCCCGGAGGACCAGGATACCCAGGACAACCCGGACAGCCAGGATACCCAGGCCAACCTGGCAAGCCAGGCCAACCAGGACAGCCCGGAGAACCAGGATACCCAGGACAACCCGGACAGCCAGGATACCCAGGTGAACCTGGCAAACCAGGCCAACCAGGACAGCCAGGTGGACCAGGATACCCAGGACAACCCGGACAGCCAGGATACCCAGGCCAACCTGGCAAGCCAGGCCAACCAGGACAGCCCGGAGAACCAGGATACCCAGGACAACCCGGACAGCCAGGATACCCAGGTGAATCTGGCAAACCAGGCCAACCAGGACAGCCCGGAGGACCAGGATACCCAGGACAATCTGGACAGCCAGGATACCCAGGTGAACCTGGCAAACCAGGACAGCCCGGAGGACCAGGATACCCAGGACAACCCGGACAGCCAGGATACCCAGGTGAACCAGGCAAACCAGGCCAACCAGGACAGCCCGGAGGACCAGGATACCCAGGACAACCCGGACAGCCAGGATACCCAGGTGAACCAGGCAAACCAGGCCAACCAGGACAGCCCGGAGGACCAGGATACCCAGGACAACCCGGACAGCCAGGTTACCCAGGTGAACCAGGCAAACCAGGCCAACCAGGACAGCCTGGAGGACCAGGATACCCAGGACAACCTGGACAGCCAGGATACCCAGGTGAACCAGGCAAACCAGGCCAACCAGGACAGCCCGGAGGACCAGGATACCCAGGACAACCCGGACAGCCAGGATACCCAGGTGAACCAGGCAAACCAGGCCAACCAGGACAGCCCGGAGGACCAGGATACCCAGGACAACCTGGACAGCCAGGTTACCCAGGTGAACCAGGCAAACCAGGCCAACCAGGACAGCCCGGAGGACCAGGATACCCAGGACAACCCGGACAGCCAGGATACCCAGGTGAACCAGGCAAACCAGGCCAACCAGGACAGCCGGGAGGACCAGGATACCCAGGACAACCCGGAGAACCAGGATACCCCGGTCAACCTGGCAAACCAGGCCAGCCAGGACAACCTGGGGGACCGGGTTATCCAGGACAACCCGGACAGCCAGGATACCCAGGGCAACCTGGTAAACCAGGCCAACCAGGTGGACCAGGTCAACCTGGCCAACCGGGATACCCAGGACAACCTGGACAGCCAGGATACCCAGGTATATTTTATTACATCTAAAGGGTGTAAATCAACCCTTAACGAAGCCGAAGGACACTTGTTCTCCCCATCATTGCGATGATTTTTTTTGTTCTGGACCATACCTGGGAACCTTCTAGTTACGGAGATATTGGACGCCAAAGTTCTAACTGTTTCACAAGTTTATTTTTAAAAAATACTAGTATTTGATATTATTACTGTACTTTAAAAACTTTCATGACTTGTTTACTATTCACAGTTAAATGTTTTGAGTGCGTTACATTAAGTTTTACCGTAAAACGTGATTTCCCCGCCCCCCAAAAAGTCATTTCCCAGCAATAATTTTTGCGTAGTTTTACTAAGTTTGATGTACAGAACGCTTGATTAACGGCTTCGTGAAGGGTCTGTTTTCACCTTGTATAATGTGAAAAATGTATTTCATTTTTCTTTATATGACTAGCATCATCTGCCTAGCCTTTTCCGAACTATGTTTGGGTCAGCAACCAGTGTTACTCGATGTAGGTGAATTTCAGTATTGCACATGGAGCGACTGATGGTCTTGGTAATACTGGTTGTCAGACTTTCGGGCCACTTTAACCAGCAACGGCTTACCGTGCTTTCCGAAGCATGGAGGAAACTCGTAATGTATGGTTATCCATCTACGGGCCATCATACGCAAGCGCGGCTTAACCTGATTCCACTAATTCTAGATTTATTTCTTTTAAAAATTAATATGTTTATGTTCCTATGGCTTATTTCCCTTATTATGTCCCTATAGATTCGTCATAAAAAACAGTGATCAATGCCAATTGAAACATTCAAACCAGTAAATTGTCTTTTGATTTTACAGATTCCGAAGGGTCACCATCGGGCACTGGAGTCCAGCCACCTGCTACTGTGCCATCTGGTCAAATGCCGCCATTCCCCATCTACGTCATTCCGTACCCACTGCCTATCGTTCCTAGTCCAGCGTCATGCCCGTGCTATCTGCTGAATCCTGGAAAGAACGACACGACACAAGGACAGCCGGGACAAACGCCCCAAGGAACAGCTCCGCCACATTACCAACATAACCAGCCGCAGTACGCACCATACGGTATCATAGGATTCGTTCCCGTAGTATTCGTACCATACTGCCCAGGAAACGGTTCCGGTATGAACAGCGCTCAACAAAACTTCCCGAATGCAGTCCCTGTTCAATACAACTGCGCACAATGCCAGGCCAACAGAGACATTTACCAATACCTAGGAAGACTTAATAGAGGACGCAGCACAGGCAAAGATTACCTAAAAGATCTCAAAGAAATTAAATCTCTTAATGAATTAGACGACCTTCTCAGAAATCAAATCAAACCTTTAGAGAAGAGTATACGAACAATTGCTGCCCATCCGCGAATACTTGATGATACGGAGACGGAAAAGAATGATAAGAAGGATGTAAATAAAAATGAAAATAAAAACGACACTAAAATTGAAAAGAAGAACGACACTAAAATCGAAAATAAGAATGTAAACAGAACCAGAAGAGTTAAGATTAAGAAAAACTAAAAAACCAGGTTCATTGGTATTCGTTGTATGCCAAGAATATTTGAAAACTTAATTTTGAGACTGTCCGATGGTACAAATTCTTGGACGATCTCAAAATTTGGAAGATGACGTAACGCACAATATTTATTACCCACAAATATGTATACGTCATTATTAATAGGATTAGATTAAATTGTATAATATTTAAGTATACTAGTATTTTATTATTTCATGATACGCTTCTGTATGTAATATTTACAAATTAAAATTTCCATTTCGATGTTGCCATTTATGTTGTTAATTGAATTTCATCATTAGCGCTATCATTTATGCGAACTGTGAAGAAATAATAAATTATATTTTCAAATAATAATCTTTTTGTTTTAATCAATCTCCTGAGATGCCGCATTCTACCAAAGTTACATGCAAGCGTGTTTGGAACAAACACATTCTACGGTGCCCTTAAGGTTTTCTAGTTCAGCAACAATTTAACTATACCTACATATATACTCAACATACTCGTACACCAACAACAACACACTTTTTATATTTATTTTTTTATTAAGTGGTGAAAAGTGCGTAAGGCATACCGCGCCGTCCGGGGAGACGGTTTGGTTATGTGGGGCTTGCACCCACTAAAAAACACCACCGAGAGCCTACTGTAGCCTCTAGTGAGGGTCGTGCAATGCGACAGCGATAGACTCCCCGATCTATCGCCCGCTGGCACCTCCTAGGGCGGCATCAGGTCGCCATGGCGCCTCCTCCGCCGCCCTGTCTTCCTCGCTGAAGCGCTCCACCACTTCCTTCTGCGAGATGACGTCCTCGCATAATAAATACCTTGGACTTGTATACATAATTGTAGGAGCTGTAAACAAAAAAAAAACATTTATTACATAGCATTGTGCACAGCTCTACCTTCCACACAATCGGCGTACATAATAAATCAAACGACGAATAAGCATCTGAAAAATGAGTAGTTAGAAAATTCGGCCTTTTACCAATATTCCACCAAATTCACAATACTTTCATATTAACCAGCGTCGTGTTACCGGTTCAATGAACAGATTTAGAGATATAATCGCTTTACAATATGCCGAATAAAGACCATTTGTATACAAAATCCGCTTATCATACGTATTTCGCATATATACATGTAAGTAGTGAATTACGTATCATGCATTGTATACCTCAACAGCCGTGACTCCAATGCGTTGTTACGGGTCACTGCGAGGCTCTAGACATTATCCTACAGCTCACAGGGTTTCCATACAACTCAGAATACATGATCCAACAAGTAAATGTAATGCTGTAGAATCAACTTTCATTCGGACGAACTTTTGGATACTTTTTAATAAGATATCTCGTTTGCGATAACTTTCTACCGAAGTTTAAGAAGCTGACAATTTATATTTATTCTTATTTAGTTTATTCTTTACAAACTAGTAACACTTTTCAAAGTTTTCAACACCGGACTTTTTCTTATGTAGTCTAATTTCATCAGGGCACCTTCTCTGAGTTCTGCAACTGAACTATTCCTATGGCAACAATACATGTGGGCAATTTATGTAGGGTCGGGAAAGCCACACGATCGTGTGGCTGCACATTTATCATCTAGTGAATACCAAGCTTTACAATGCTAGACCGTGCCGAGAGAGAACCTTGTCCTCAAATCTATTTATCAGCTAAATGCAGAACAAAGCGTCTTTTTCATGTTATGGTTGCATCGAGCCTCCGTTGTCAACTTCAAGCAAATGGTAATGAGATGATGGTTGATATCAAAGTCTTGATGGTGATTGGTGAGTATTTGTATAATTATGGTAATTGCGATACAAAATGGGTATTATAATAGATGGGTAGGTACTCTTTTAGGTGACTGTACAAAGGTACAAAATACAAGTGTAGGACCGTGTGTAGGGATCGGGAACCTGACAGATTTACACAAAATGTAACCCAATACCGTTTGGCAAGGAATTTATAAAGTCAATATTTAATGCAATCTCGCCCAAAAAGCTGACATAAACTAGGAACATCGCCAAGAATTCAATGGTAGTAGCCACACCAGACAACTGAGGCATTTTACTGAACAATAAGATTTACATTCCCACTCCCATGTCAAAATGACAAAATGTTTATACCAACATTAAAAAAATTGATGTCGTAAATACGACAATCTTATATTTTTTAAGGCATGGCCATTACAATATTATGTGAGTCATGTCCTTGTCCGAGACCACCATACTAAATCATCAGCCATACTGTTTTCAACTTTAAACTCACATAGCTACCGTAATTGTCACAAAAATTGTACAAAAACGACAATTTTGAGGAATTCATGACAAGAATAATGACTTTTTTAGGTAGTTGAATATTAATAACTATAAGTTCCTCGAATGGGTACATACATATGCGGGATGTTAATGAGAATAATGGTACGTAGTAGACTTTTAACCGACCTCAAAATAAAACACACGAATCGTCAGCAACAGTAAAAGCAGTCAGTGAGAGAAGCTAAATGCTTGGTGGAGGAGGAGATGATTCTGTAAAAATAAAAAAAGCGTTTCCTATTAAAAACTTCAGTGTTTTGCCATTGTGTGTTTTAGGAAACGGGTTCAATACCCTACGTTTTCAGGCAGAAAAGATGCTGTTTATACTAAGAATGGTTTCCAAATTTCAGATTTTCAACGTCAGAGGTACATGACTATAAGACCCGTCTACGTAAGTGTAGGACTACACTCTGACCAATTTATTTGCCTTATGGACAGTTTTATTGTGCTAATCCAAATGCACCAGATTAAAAAAAAAAAGATAGTCAGTGTAGGTCACACTGACTATCTTTTGTTTAATATACCTTTATATGCATTGTTCCTACAAGAGTTCAGTTTTGTTTCAAATATAAAATCCCAGTGTGTTTTTATACAACCAGGAAATGAACCTTAAAACGCCGATTGCCAGTCAGCAAGATGACAAATGACTTAATGGCTCATGTAACTAACTTGATAGAGCTTGTTATATGTTTAATTATACTTACCTAATTGTTCCCAAAGCATTGCTATTACCATTAGAATTTTGACTATAATGAGACCTAACTCACTTAAAACTAAACACGGATGACTAATCCACCATTTCGACACAGAATTGTGTCGTGAACTTTATGTCGCACAAGAAAACGGTTTTCCCTACTGTCAACACTACTTTAAGTACATCATTGTGCAATCCTAATAGGGAAGCAATGGTTACGGTTACGCCCGTATACGTTCTTTTAGCATTGAAAATTAAAACAAGCTTGTTTGTTCGGGCGGAGAGGTAAAGATCATTAGACGCATTAGGCACCGTCCCACCGTGGACGATGAGCGATAAGCGGATTGAACTGGCAAACAGAAACCAACAGGAGAGCAAGTAGCGAGCGTGAAGTTCCGATATTTTTTTCACTGGTGTGCGCGAATATGCAAGTGCGGCGAGCGATTACTCACACCCAGTCGCTTGCTTGGCATGCGTATGTTCCAAGCGAGAGTCTCTTTTACCCGCGAGCGTCGTGTCGTTGCGACAAATAAGCGGAGATAGTTCTTGCCGCCAGTGTGAATAGTCAGCGATCAACTATTTATACACTACGAGTACATATCTCTTTTATTTATACGGGACTTACGTCTTTTGTTCTCATCATCATCATCATTTCAGCCGAAAGAAGTCCACTGCTGGACATAGGCCTCCCCCAAGTTTCACCACATTGACATAACATGAGGGGTTTTGCCATAATCGCCACGCTTGGTAGGCGGGTTGGCGATCGGAGCACCTACGGTTGTCACAAAAGCACAGAGAACGCTGCTGCCCATTCTCTGGCAAGTCCCTTAGTCACCTCATACGACACCCAGGGGAAGATATGGATGGACGAAGATGGTGCTATTCTTTACGTCCTCGTCTTTTGTTCAACGTTTCATTATCAAGAGCGAGAAAATAGTCGCTAGTTTGTCACTTCAGTGTCGGCGGCAGTAGGACCGGTGCCTCACTGCTGATCGTACCTACTAAGGCAAATTATGACGAACAGTTAGAAAAAGATGTGTGTCCAACGAAGGGATGAGTGCAACCTTGGCAACACGGCCTCCAAGTCAGCCAGTCAAGCGTGAGAGTACATCACCTCCCATACACATTTCACCAATTATTTTTGTTAATTATGGTATTTTATATTTATGTACTTTGTGAGCAAAGTAATCTTCTCAAAAATTTACTAGTGTCCTTCAACAATTTTGGCCTTCTTGTTAACGTATAAATGATTTGGTTTGGATAACTTTATACATAATAATGTTTATATTGGAGTATCATTTTCTAAATCTGGACCATGGAAAATGGTCAGCAATTTTTCGGCAAAAATATTTGAACTCAGATGCCTAATACCTGCAAGGATATCACTGCTCGTTAAATGGATATCAATATATCGGACAGTCAGAATGTCGGGATTGGGAATTCTGCAACTGCATGTTTAGGATCAAACCCCACGATTCAGGACAGCTGAGCATGCGAACGCTGAATTGACAGAAAGAAAATTTCCATATCAGAATTTCCTTAGATTATTATACTTTGTTGCTAATAGGAAACTTGTACATTTCCTCAAAACAATGTGTGCTATTCATAATGATACAATATTAAAAATTCCCAAATATAATTTTACGACTTACACGAGGTAAATACTAATATACCTACTGCCATTGTCCATTTCGTAGTACCGATGCGAATATTCACCTTCAGGGTTAGTCGCAGAGCTTCCGTATATTGTCGAGCATGCAGTTTGGAACCACAGCAGTACTCCTGGGAGAATAGAGGTATTATTATAATATGTTTACGATGATTGTATTACGTTTATGTACGTATGCGTCATATCTTCTTGACAGAAGGACGAGCTGCCTACAAACGGACTCATTACCTCCCCAGTGACCATTGTCAATTACAAGACAAAAACTCCCACGGTTTATAAAGGTTGGAACGTACGCACACGTAGACAGAGCGCATCTCCACCTGTAACGTACTACCTGTGTCTGTGATTTACTCTACACTGTTCGTGAAATTCTAAATAAGTAAAATTTATTCCTGAAAAAAAAATACTACCGTAAGTTGTCATTTTAATATATTTTTGAGATTATTTTAAGGGTTTATTGGCGTGTGTAATCATTTTAAATAATATGCAGGTACTTAAATATCTTTTAAAAATACAATCCTCAAAAATTGAAAATAGGTACATAAAAAATAAACATACTTACTTACCCAAATATTTAGGTAGATAGCATTCACAATAATAAATAGGTACTTGGTCTACTTAAAAATAGCTAAGTACCTAGTGAATAAAGGCATTAATTACAATGTTTTTGAATTAGTAAAACATACACAAAATTAATGTTCACCACACCTATGTAAACGAATATTTAAGTAGTGCATGCAGAATAAATGTCGCACCATATAAATGCTTAGGTGTCACGTTTTAATTTAGCAGGAGTAGTTTCGATGTTTACCAAAATCGTCATTGTTGAACCTAGATTCGAACCCAAAACATAAGACCTCGAAAGATCTCCGTTTCTGATCTTTCTAACCACAATATTATAAAATAATCTGTCAGTCATTTTACTTGTAGTAGGTAACTTACTATCTAATCCACAAATTGCAATTTCATATTAAAGTCAGTGAAAGTTTGCAGTTCAACTGTAAGTATTTTTTTGCAGTGGCCAGTTCACTTTTACTTTGAATCTATTATGCAATTTAATTTATATGTTTTTTTTACACGGGTACAAAATATTACATAGTACTAGAGGAAATTACTTACTTATTATTTTTTATCGTAAAGTATCTACAAGAAAAACATAAGTACTTCTAACGTATCTAAAATTCTAACGTATCTAATTATTCCTACCTAAGCATTCTCATTCGAGCAATTTGTATGACTGACGAACGTTAGGTAAGGAGATACCTATACGAATAAATGATTTTAATGCTTTTGTTAGACTTATATGGGTTAGTGTTACTCTTTGTTCTTGCTATGATTTAACTTGCAGCGGGTTTGTACCTACCTGTAATGAGTCTTTTTATTGAACGAATGTTTTACTGATCTCAAGATTCTTTTTAGGGTTCCGTAGCCAAATGGCAAAAAACGGAACCCTTATAGATTCGTCATGTCTGTCTGTCTGTCTGTCTGTCTGTCTGTCCGTCCGTCCGTATGTCACAGCCACTTTTTTCCGAAACTATAAGAACTATATTGTTGAAACTTGGTAAGTAGATGTATTCTCTGAACCGCATTTCGATTTTCACACAAAAATAGAAAAAAAAACTTAAATTTTGGGGTTCCCCATACATAGAACTGAAAACCAAAAATTTTTTTTTAATCTTTCCCTACGTGTGGGGTATCTATGGATAGGTCTTCAAAAATGATATTGAGGTTTCTAGTATCATTTTTTTCTAAACTGAATAGTTTGCGCTAGGGCCACTTCCAAAGTGGTAAAATGTGTGTCCCCCCCCCCCCTCTAATTTCTAAAGTAAGAGGAGGAAAATTCTGAAAATATTAAGGATTGTAGAACGTAAAAAAAACTATCAACGAAAATTGGTTTCAATAAGATATGATGTTTAGTTTTTGAGATATGGGACTTTTCCATCAAACTGCAGCAGTAACTTTGTTTTTCATTAACATACTATGAAAAACCAATTTAGTTTTGCGGTTGAGTGGAAGTTTACCAACTAATACTACTAACTAATGAATGACAGTTCAAAATATTGTTTGGGGCTATGGAACCCTGTGTGCGAGTAAGACTCGCACTTGGCCGGTTTTTTGATTTTGAGTTCTGCGGTAGTACTACCTGTGGTCTAGTTTTGGAGTTGGACTGAACCAAGTGATATGGGACTAGAATGTGTTTGACTGTTCTTAAAAGATCAGCTGGTGATTTGTCCAATAAAAGGCAACATTTGGTTTAAGGGCGCTTTTGCATTGCAAAAAAATACTATCTCAAAGATACTTGTAAGTATGAATGAATGAATATTGTATAATTATGTAATCTGCGTAGCAAGATTACAATTTAAATTTTCTCGAGCAACTCGTTTTTTAATTCGGAACAATGAGTAGGGGCATCGTGGAGTCAAGTGCTCGAGTCGCCTACTTAGTACCTATACTGGTTTACCGCCAGTGGAAGGACCTACTAATTAAAAACTTTACTTCCGTGACGAATGGAGTCCAGCAGTTTCTTCAGGTAGTAAGAACCTACTGTGCCTAATCCAGCACCACATGTCACCACCATATTAAATGTGATGGTTGAGTTGAGAATGTTGAAATTAACATAGCTAATAGACAAGACATAGCCTATATACCTACCTAGACATAACTACTCACATAATACAACCGAGCCCCAATTCGAACTTGAACCTCTACAATGAATAATTGAGTAGGTTATCTAACTACTGTTGAACCTAACGTAAGCGTTGCGTGAGAATAACATAGGTAGGTTTAACAACGTGATCATTATTGTTTCGAGGGTCAAAGGTGTTGGCATACTAACAACTTCGCATAGTGCTAATTAGAATACAGCGGAACTTAGGAAGAACGGAACTGTTATGTAGGGATGAGCGATCAATAAGTATCTATGAATTTGTTTTAGGATGACGACTTTTGTGGCAGAGTTCATGGCTAAACAATAATACTCACACGAGTCATTCGTCAAGGTTAAGCCGTGCTTGCCTAGGATGGTCCATAGGGGGATGACCAACCCTTACATACTTACTAATTTTCTTTCATGGCTCGGAAAGTCGTTGGCTTTTCTAGATCTTTGACAGTCGTTAGTGTTGGTAGTCAGTGGCCCGGAAGTTTGACAACCAATCTTACCAAAGGGTATCGTGTTGTATTACTCATCTAACTGGGTTGTAGAGGTCAGATAGGTAGTCGCTCCATGTAAAATAAGTACTGGTATTCAGCTGCATTCAGTTAGACTGGAAACCGGAAAAGGCTAGGCAGACGATGAAGCGGTTTCTTAATATCATCATCATCATCATTTCAGCCGAAAGACGTCCACTGCTGGACATAGGCCTCCCCCAAGTGTCGCCACATTGATCGGTCCCGTGCGACTCGCATCCAGCGGATCCCCGAAACCTTCACCAGGTCATCGGTCCACCTAGTGGGAGGCCTTCCAACGCATCGTCTCCCGGTTCGCGGTCGCCATTCCAGAACTTTTCGGCCCCATCGGCCATCTGTTCTACGAGCAATGTGCCCTGCCCACTGCCACTTAAGTTTGGCAATTCTTCGGGCTACGTCGGTCACCTTGGTTCTCTTGCGGATGTCCTCATTTCTGATTTGATCACGCAAGGAAACTCCGAGCATAGCTCTCTCCATTGCCCTTTGGGTGACTTTGAGCCTTCTGATGAGGCCCATTGTGAGCGGTTTCGTAATATAATAAATTGTAATGATGAGAGACAAAAGGTGCTTATTACAAATGGGCATCTACATATCAAATTAAACAATTGAAATGTCGTGATGTACGATACGGAAGTGGTAGCTGCTCGAGCGCGAGCTTACGGGTTCGAATACTGACAACTAACAATGTGACATTAATTGAGCAAGCGTGTTTAAACTCGATGATTACCGCTTTTATTATTTTCTATTGTTCGTCTCTAGTCTTTATATCAAAACATAGATATAATAAAGATATTTTTTTAAATTCTGTGTACCAAAACAACAAACTATAGCGCACATAAGTAGATCAAGAGGGTGGGCAGCGATGCACGGCCGCACTGACCATGCATAGTATGCATGCCATGCATTATAATTATACTGACAACCTAATATTTCTTCTTCTTTTTCTGATGATATTTCTTTTTCCATCCAATCGATCGCCAGAGTATAAGCGAATTTGTTCTAGGTTATACGGCGTTCTGGTGGAGCAGCCAGTCCTGCAAACCCACTTATAGAAGTTGGTTCCTCTTCAGCCTTTTTACCGCCGCTTTCGGGTTTTTATAACAGTTTAGTAACTATTGAGTTTGCCTGCATGGGCTGCATGATTAGGCGTGTCTTGCGTTGAAGTTTGTACCGTTTGATTTCAGAGATTGCGGACAGCATTCGTAGGTAGTCGTAAATTTCGTCGTTCCTAGCAAACCAAGGTGCATTCAACTTTTGGGATACTATTTTTAACCCTTTGCAGGCAGAGAATGTTGGATTTGCTGGCTACGCCCCACCCTTGGATTCCATATGCCTTACGTGTCTCGTCTAGCTGATTGGGTACCTACCTTGATCTGATAATCAAATATGATTGCGGTGCCTCATTTATTACTGTGTTGAGCACGTTTTTAATACTTTTGATATTTTATTAGGAATTGTATAAAGTTCTAGGAAGGTAGATTTTATTTAATTCGCAAGAAGTTATGCTTTCTGAGAAGCGTGTTAAGACCTAGCATTTAGAATGTGATAGTAGGTAGGTGACCGTCGCTCAGACAGCCTTGAACTTTAACAAAAATAAAATGCTAATGATATGGTACTTTTGTCCGCCAGATGACTTCGCGAATCATTCTTCTTCTGACTGCTGTACTGTTGTTTGAAGTCACATGTGCAGCGCCAGCCAATGATGCTTCAGGATCCGTTAAATCAGTCGATAATTCCCAGGCTCTAAACGATGACAAAGAAGACTTGAAAACTGCTGCCAGCAGTGGATGTAAGTGGAAATTGTGTTTAATCAATAAAATAATTAAACGTAAACAATCAAGTTACCGTAGTGAATACAACACTTTTTGTTCTCTAATGACCACCGTCTCTGCTGAAACAGAAATGGAAATAACTATTTCATTTTTCAGACGGAGGTGATCGCTATTCAGACTGGGGTCGATACCCAAGTGCTCAAGGAGTAACAGGATACGGTTCTATAGACAGCAGATCCAACTACGGAGGATTTGGAGGTTACGATAGCCCTTATGGCTACAATGGTTATGACAGTGATCCTAGGTACGGTGGTTACCCTGGGAACTCTGGATATGGAAGTTATGCCGGCAGCGCTGGTTATGGCAGTTACAGCGGTAACGTTGGCTACGGCAGTTATGCGGCGAACCCAGGTTATGGTGGATACAAGGGCGGCTACGGAGGGTACGGTGGTTATGCTGGAAATGGTGGCCTCAACTCATACTACGGCTACAACAACCCAGGGTACCAGGGAGCTGGAGCTAACCACTTAGGATATGGCTATTATAACAGGAGACCCGGCTACGGAAACATTTACAACAGCGGTATTACTCCTAGCCTAGTTACCGGCTATAGGGGTTACTCAAAGAAGTGAGTAATTAAGTTATAGTTAAGATGAAACTATTTATTTTCTGTGTAAGTTACCAAAGTGCTTCCAAAGTTTATATTGTAAGTAAGCATCACAGTCACGTTACCTACTGTACTTTTAGCCCACATCCATAATAAATTATGTACTTTAAATTTTAACACTAGTTTTCTTGACATGTCTTTGCCCTAATCAATAAAATTAGTTTGGTATTTTTTTATGTTTAACATTTAGAAATAAAAGAATAATGCACAATTTAAAACTTTATTACTAACAGTGTGACATACAAGTAATCTTAAAATCATACATGCTATTTCATGTTAAAATCGTAACATACCGTAAAATAAAGACAATATTATTCTAAGCCACTGAACCTCAATTCAAAGTCAGTTTTGTAAGCGCGGTGGACAAGAAAAACGTGGGCTAGTCAGACCCTGAAACACTTGTTTGCTTTTTCATAGATTTTAATGCTCGTTCACGAAGTTTTTTTTCCAAATCTTCGTTATTCACCTTTCCCTCCTCTTCCTCCTCCTCGGCCTCGTCACTGTCTGAAGAGTCATCCTTCTTCTTTGAAGCTTTCTTGTGCTTCTTGTGTTTTTTATGCTTCTTAGAATGCTTCTTATGTTTTTTAGCCTTTTTAGACTTCTTAGGTTCATCACTGTCTGACTCTGAGTCAGATTCAGAGACCTTCTTTCTTGCTTTCTTCTTAGACACCTGATCACTGTCTGAAGAAGATTCATCTTTCTCGCGTTTCTTGGCTTTCTTTTCAGTATCGTCACGTGACTTGGATTTGACTTCCTCTGAATGTTTTGCTTTTACAACTTTCTCTTCTGCTTTTCTACTTTTGCCACCACCATCTGGTGAAGTTGCACGTTCTTTCGAGGGTTCTGCCTTCTTAGAACGTCTAGTTTCTTTTTCAGAACTTGTGTCTCTTTTAACAACTTTCTTCTTGCTAGACTTTTCATCACTTTCAGAACTGTCATCATGTGAATCATCAGTGTTCTCTATTTTCTTTGACTTACTTTGCTTTCCTTCAACCTTCTCTGACCTAGAGTGTTCTATGGAAGTGTCTTTGTTACGTTTTTTGGACTTTTTGTCCACATCAGATTCTTCTGGAATGTTCTTTTGTTTAGATTTCGAGCTCTTGACTTTAACTTCTTCTTCCGAGCTCGATTCTGAACTAGATGAACGCGCTCGTTTCTTACGTGATTTCTTTGCCAACTTCTTTTTAGCACTCTTTTTGCTTTTCTTCTTCCTATCATCTTCTGAATCGCTTGACGAACTATCTTCTGAATCACTTTCACTTGAGGAGCTTTCTTTCTTGGGTTTCTTGGTTTTTTTAGAAGAAGTTTTATCTTTGCGTTTGACTTTAGGCTTGGCCTTAGCTTTGACTTCTTCACCGCTCTCACTCTCTGATTCCGTTTGTTGCGTTTTGCGTTTTCCTTTCTTTGCTTCTTTCGGCTTAGCTGTTTCTTCTTCGTGATGTTCTTTTACTGAGACTTCGTCTCCGGATCTCTCTGACTTCTTGTGTTCTATTTCGTGTTTTCTTAAGAATGGAGATGGAGTACGAGATAAACTCTTCGAAAATTCACGTAACGTCGGAATCGCAATGATATCTTCTCTTTCTTCGTCATCCGATGATTGCGCTGGCTTAGCCTGATCATCTTTTTGTGGAGCAGGCTTTTCATTTGCTACAGATGATTCCCTGCTTGAACTAGACACCGCTCGTTCCTTAGACTGCTCGCGCGGCACTGACTTTCGCTCAGAGGACTTTTTACGCAGCTTCTCCAAGTTTTCTATAATATAAACAAGAAGTGTTAATTTATAGGTTTTTCTAAATCTTATATCCAAAATAATATTATATACAGGAAAGATTTGATTGTTTGTTTGTTTGCATTGAAAAGGCTCCGAAGAACCGATATGAGAAAATTCTTTCACTGTTGGAAAGCTACACTATCCGCGGGTGACATAGGCTATATTATATTTTCAAAAAAATTTGGGATCCTTACTAAAACTCCAATAATGTAACCCAAGGTGTACAAAAATTTACTAAAATATTATTTACATCACTTGCGCTGCGAAAACTGTTGATGATAGAATAAAATAATGTACTACGACTTTGCAGAACACATCATAATTTACAAAAAGTGTCACGACAGCATGTCTAACTATCATAGTTATGCCACAATAAGTGCTGATTTAGTCACGTCCGTACGGGAGGGGAATATTGAAACGTTCTTTATAATTTTCTTTTTTTAGTAACTTGACGCAAATAGAAGGGTTTATGTGTGTGTATTGTAATTTTTAATTTTGATTTTTTTGTTATTTACGCGTGCGAGGCCGGGGCGGGCTGCTAGTATTACAATAAAACTAAAGAGTTCGTTTTTTTGTTTCATTGTTTAAACACTCTAATCTCTGCAATTACCAAAAGGATTTGCATTTGATAGCCTAATTATTGAGGAAGGATATTAATAGTATTTTACATGATGTTACGAAAATTAGGAGATGAATTAAAAAAAAATGGCAGGTGAGACTGCGGAGCACAACTAGTGGGATATAAATTACATCAGGAATTAAACTAACCTTTACGGGGAATAGATACAGATTTTTCCAATCGTTCTTTGATCAGGTCACTGGATCTTCTGTCACGTGATTTCCTGTCTCTCGATCTTCTTTCCTTAGTACGGTCCTTGGACCTCCTCTCCCTGTGGTAAGTGTAATAAATATACTCAAACTCATTTATTTGAAATAGACCGGTGACAGGCACTTTTGCAAAAATTAAAAATAAGCTACCTAAGTCCGGCCACAGGCATAATAACTGTGAATGGACTATAGTTGCGCATTCCAAAATGTTAGATATCATTGAGAAGAATGGGCAAGAAACTATGGACGAAAATATATCAGGAAGTTATATACACTCGAACAAACTTGATTTCAAACTGACTAATGCTATCTAAAATGGCTTAAAGATGCTGAAGCTGTAGTGTAAATTAAACTTAATTTGTAACAAGTTTTTCTTTTCCCTATGTTTCATTAACTGGAAACTCTAATTTTATTATGAATGCAGTTTTTATGAAACTGACAGAGACTATGAAATAAAAGCCAATTTGTGATTACCTAGACCTATCTCTCGAGCGCCTATCCCTGGATCGCCGATCCCTCGAGCGTCGCTCGCGCGAGCCGCGCCCGGAGCGGCGACGGGAACGAGAAACGCTCCGCCTGCGAGACCGGGAACGTCGGCGATCACGAGACCTCATCACACAAACGATTCAACAATACATACACTCAACTCCAGGTGAAGACAAAGCTATTCAGCATACAAGCTACCTCATCTGAGTAAAACACAAAATAAAAAAAAAAAGTTACCTGTCCCTAGTAACGCGTCTTCGTGACCGCGAACGCGACCGCCTGCGTCGCTCCAGTGAGCGGCGACGTTCTCGAGACCTAATAAAAAAAATGGGAAAGATTACAAAAAATAATTCTAATTCGAAGTGAAAGTAAAAACTATGTTTTCAGATAACATTTGTCAACACCAGGTATTATATTTAGATGCACCGCGGTTAAGGCAATGGTATTAGTAGAGCATGAATTGAATACCCATGAACAAAATTAAAAAAAGGCGGCGATTTAGATTAAAATGGCAAGGATAGATATTATTTACTAAGAATTGATTAGTGTTTAGTTTCATTTATTGCAGTTAAACATGTACAATAAATATTTAACAAACATAAGTGTTATAACTTTATAAGTAATCATAATGGTTTATACATAACTAGAGATGGAGAATATGTAACAATTACGTATCTCCCCCTTTTTTATAAATGCAAAGTAAGGTAAGGCAAGTTCACCTTTCTCTCCTCTCCCTTTCACGTCGCCTACGTTCCCTTTCTCGCTCCCTCTCGCGTTCCCGTTCTCTCTCCCTGTCGCGACGCTCCAGCGACCGACGACGGCTGCTGCGACGTCGAGATTTGCTCCTGTATCATTCATAAAAACTGATTAGTGGATTCATAGCACAAGGACAATTTTTCAATATGCATTTCTTGTGCGGCTATACTCACAGTTTCGGACTCGCCGGACGAGCCGAACTCTCGCGCGGTCGCGACCTAGTCGCGTTAAGAACATGAGTAAAGACTGATTTTATCAACTAAATCGGGTAGCCCCGGAAAATATAATACAAGTATATTTGTTTAGCGAATTTACCTTTCTCTGCGGGAACTGCGGCGGGGGCTGACGCTAGTCGAGGAATCGCGGTTTGAACGATACTGGCGTTTCTTATGTGATGATCTTTTCTTAGCACTGCCACCTATAACAATGGAATCATTTTATTAACCTAACCATGTATAAGAGAGCTTCTTACATGATTATTCATAAATAATTGACTACTTCAGGGTAAACAAACAAAATATTGTAGGGTTTAAAGAAGTTTAAATCAAAAGATTTCAATTATACTTACGTGATGAAGCAGATGTGGATCGTCTGTCACTAGAAGCTGAGCGCCTAGCCTTTTCAACTGGTTTTTCCTCAGCGCCTTTATCTGCAGTGGACCTGAATAAAGTGTAATGGTTAAAATATCAACTCTCTTATAAACTGACGTAACATAAGATATGGTTATTGAATTTGCTAAGAATTTAGTTCTCTATCATGCACATACTTGGCAGGTGATGCAGATCGAGACTTGCGCACTTCATCTTCAGTTTTATCTTCTTTGACGACATTTTCTTTACTCTCGTCCTTGGTTGTGTCATTTGATGTGTTATGGTTGACCTCCTCTTTTATCTCAGGCTCTTCTTTCTTCTCCTTCTCTGGAGATTTTCCATTTTCTACAAAAATACAATATTTTAAAGCATGAAAGACAGATCTAATGAAATACATAATTATGTTTATTTGAATTTTAAATTAACACAAACATAAAAATCTCAGAAGTTCATTCAATAATATAAATCGAAAGAACTTAATAGCAATATTGTCATTCTCAAATTGAGATGTGTGTAAACATAATATCGTAATACCGATAACAGAAAGAAATATTTTTTTGGAGTATAAAAGGAAATACATACCTTTAGGTTCAGTTACTTTGTTTTCCTCTACATGTGAAGACTTCGACTGGCTGCTTCTTTCGCGACTGCGCCTCCTCGAGCGGCGCGGACTGCCTCCGTTGCGGTGCCTAAATAATAGATTAACACATTGAATTATAAGCCCTAATCTAAACCCAAAGCCACTGATGTTTTTGTTTAAACAGTGGCTACTAGAGACAAGCATAATACTTAGCAATTTGAATACCACATGCAATATGAAATAGAAAATAACAAACGAACAACCAGCTTACTATGACATAACAGAAGCATGAATTCGACATATTTAACATAAAAGAGGGTCATAAAAAGATAATTATAATAATTACTTGCACGTAATTAGTATTTAGACATGCAGGTGTACTTGGCCGTAATGCCCCATATAAAACCCTCGAGCTTTCTTTTTGTCATGAAACCCAAGCTTGGTAAGTATTTTTTTTTTTAATTTATAGTACAGCACACAGGTCATGCAAGTTCAAGCACGGAGTTTACACGCAATTGAAAAATCGTCTTAAAATGTTATCTAAACAGGAATTTGATTGCAATCTCGCTAAATGTTACGTATACTCAACTAATGTTCTTAATAATCGATAGTCTTTTATATCAAAAAGCCAATTATTATTTTTTTACACTCCGTCATGGCTGTATACCTACGTAAGTATTTGCCGTTAACGTTTCTGAACGAAACATTTGTACATATAATCTGTGGTGTGGGCAAAAAGCCCGCCATCCGCTTAAAAAAAAGTTCACGTATTTCGTAATTATAGTTGTGCTAACTTGTGTATAAGCTAAGCTATAATTCATAATTATTTACTCGCAAAGGTGATGAAAAACATTGTTTGTTTCACGGGCGGTACGGGAATTACGAACCTCGAATCAGAAAGCCCTCAGTCTTTGACATCGGACTACTACTAGTCTCGATCGTAATTCCTTACTTACCGCCCTACAACACACAATGTACTCATCATTCATCATCATTTCAGCCAAAAGACGTCCACTGCTGGACATAGGCCTCCCCCAAGAAGGGGGGTTTTGCCATAATCGCCACGCTTGGCAGGCGGGTTGGCGATCGCAGTACGGTTGTGACAAAAGCACAGAGAACGCTGCTGCCCATTCTGTGGCAAGTCTCTTAGTCGCCTCTTACGACACCCACAGGAAGATATGGGATGGTGCTATTCTTTACGTCCGACACCATACAGACACAATGTACTATTACGCCATAACTATGATAAAAATATGACTCACTTCCTATCAGCAGAACGGTCTCGTGATCTTGATCGTGAACGTCGCCGCTCCCGGGAACGACGCCGGGACCGCGACCGGGTTCGCGACCTGCGACGATCCTTTTCTTTATCCTTGTCCTTCTGCTGTTCCTCCTGCAGTTATAATTGACATATAACTAATTTAGATATATACATAAAGATGCAAGATAAGGCTAGTATTAAAAACAGTAGTTATTGTTTTATAGGTTCATGAGTTTAAATAGACTTTATTGTTTGAGAGCTTGAACAAGTGATGAATTCATTTATTTACCATTCTTTTCTTTATCTCTTCTTTCTTCTGTTGTGTGAACGACTCTGGAATACCATTCTCGCTCGCCTGTGCACTCAGCAGAAGCTCCCAAAGTTCACCCATGAAGAGACGCGCATTCTTCCCATTCAAGAATCCAGTTAAGTTGATCTGCATTTTCTTGGGACAAGGGAACTAGGAGTTGAGGAAACAGGATCGGGAAAGAAAAGAGCTTGCATTATTAATCTTCATCAAATTCGTTTTTTTACACCCTACCTTTTTGCCCATATATTTTATTCTATTTGTTTCACTTAAAATTTTATCAGTTGCACAAATAAATAAAAATAAAAACAAGTTTTAAGGAAAAATATAATAATTGAAAAGCCGTTAAGAGTGCGCTATTAGGTAATTGGAATTTTAATGAACAGCATAGAAATGACTCGGGTAAGGAAGCAAGTGGTATGTACATGTTGTGTCATATTAATTTTCATTAGTGCTGGAGCCGGATCAGCGACGACGACGCGCCGGCAGCGAGAAGACGCGGCGTCGCGCGCTGGCTGCTACGAAGCTCTGCTTACGCTGCGCCGCAGGACGTCGATGCAGCGCGGAGTTCTTTCTTCTCTCTTCAACCACTTGCACCTGTAAGGGTTTTGCGAACACAACCACATTATGCTGAACGCAAGGCCTAAACATGGGACTTCCATACCTCGAGTCAAATCAATCAATCTCTTAACGGCTTTAACAAATTTGTTATCAATACATTGACTATTTAAATGACGCAAACAAGGGAATTCCACTGCGTTTTATGCTTTACAGTTAGCATGGTTATAGTATTTAATTTCCCCGTAAATACCGATTGAGAATGCTAAGGGCCTCCGAAAGAGCGGAGCCGGCGGGCAGCGGCGGGGAGCTGGCGGCAGCGGGCTGAGGCGGCTTCGACGGCGCACTAACCGGTGTGGACCATAAAAATATCCATACGCAATCAATATACATTTGACATCATACTTCAATTGCAGTTTCTTTTGAACAGTGATAGATTATATAAACTTCTTGCCTAAGTACCTATTATTTAATAATTAAGTAAGTAATATAATCTAAACTCTAACTGTAAAGAAACTGCAATGATTACATTTTGTTATGAATAGATACACAATAAAGGAAATAAAGGATAGTCACTCACCTTCTCCTCAAGCTGGTTGTTGACATAGTCAATGACTACATCATCTTCCATCTTGAGTATTTCTGTGATCTTCTGGGTTATCCAAGGCTTCAGCACATCAAGCTTTACCTTGGACATGTCCACCTACATACAAGCTTATTAATAACATTGGTTGCTACTAAAAAGTCTATTTAATTTGAAAGATCATTTTGATTTTGTTTACAAAAAAAAAACTCCATTAAGATATGTGTTTCAAACTTTCAATTCCTTAAATCTTTTATTGTTCAATCAATAAGCCAATTACTGCGATTATGATTTTAAAGTTATTGGTTTTCCTACATCCTTATTTCTTTGTTTAAATGCTGTGTTGTGGATAATGTTATTTTTATTAAAGATTTTCTTATTTATTCAAGTTTCTAATGTACCTGCTGAGTTAAACAGTCTCCGAACTTCATCTGCTTCATCAGCTTCTTCTCCTTATCGCTGAAGCGGGTGTCCTGCTCCGTACTCGTCCCCTAAACCAACATTTGAGGTTATAATTTTAACATTTTTGAGAAACAATGACAAGTGACCGTGAGTCTACTGGATATTTAATATAATACCATATTCTAGTAATATTAGATTATAGGGAATAATTCACGTCGCAGATCTGGCATATTTACAAAGGTCATTCATCGATATGAAAATATGAAATCAATACGTTGTCAACCATCAATTATTTATCTTTAAATTGCTTAAATTGGTGTACAAATTCCGGATCGGAATTCCCTGTTATTATAGCTCTCGATAATGATTACTGAAGCTAAATTTGCGAGAAGGTATATTTTCATTTAATACAAGTCTGGCGACATTCGCATTGATAAGCTCGAAGTATACTGTTGTAGTTTAGATCATGCATGGTGCTTAGTGACTGTGATCTTCATCTATGTATCGTATTCATTTGTCTCAAAATAAACATACACTATAAAAACACATCGGACATGCAAAAGTATTAAATTTCGTTTGACTCACCGTATACATCATCATTTTTAAGATGAAAGAATAAAATCAATATTTCCCACGATGGAGCCTAGGGTGAAGATCCCCAAGGCGTGAGGACGCCGAAGTCGTCCTCACTTTATTTCTCTTAAAACAAGAAACTACTGTTGCTCGTTTTTACCAAATGATGTTTTCTGAAAATAACACAACGTAAAAGCATACATTACAGCACAATCCACACAAAATTACAAAAAAATGTAAAACGCGAAAATGTGACTAACCGCCATATTGAATTCAAGGAATAGAGATTAGAGAAGCGAAAACAAATTTATCGAACTATAAGAAGGAATAGAGTTTGTAGAGACTTTTGTAGTGATGCACACATGGATTTAGTATTTATGGTTAACAATTTTGTAAATATTTTGAAATCGCCAGTGGCAACAGTGATCACGAACGAAAAAATACCTTGTTAAAAATATCGAGTTTATTACAAACATATCGGGCTGCAAGAGAACTGAGCCATCATCGTAACTTGGGGTCGGCGTAACACATTTTTTTCTTCCACTCTCCTCTGTCAACCGTCGCGCTACGTCATTTACTCCTTTTTCTTACATATCATTCCTCACACAATTTATCCATCAACATTAATATTTGTAACATATTATCTCTTTTAGTCACATGCGATTCGTCCCTCCTCATCAAATCACATACCAACACAGTCGATTCCCTCTCAATTTTTCTGTAATGGGTGCAACTTTTAAATTTCAAGAGAATGGATTCAGCTGAAAGATACTCTGGAAGACATTTCATAATCCATTCCTTTAATTGTTTTGCGAATCCAGACTGCCGTGGATGGCTTTCTTATATTGATGACGACAATGTGTAGCACGAAATAGAGCATGAGTTTAGTTCAATCGTAGATAACTATTAGTCGAGCATCTTCCATAATATATCATTTCTTAATAGTTTCACCCTAGCCATGTTCCGGCCAATCAGAATTAAGATATTCGTCCCAAATAGACCTGACCCAGATTACTGTGGAGAAATGCGAAAATAGAAATTTCGGAAACAAAAAAACGTTTTTTTCGACTATCCTTCGACAATTTGACGAGTGCAATTAAAAATTTAAAAAACCTCTGAGACTAAAAACCTTGAAGCCAAAAATAAATTAATCCAAGCGTCGCGTCGTAGCGTCGGCGGACCGCTTATTATTATGTAGACCTCATTATTTACTTGAATTTGTGTGGGTCACGTGGTTAGATGGCGGCTGTATGTTTGCTGTGACCTTTGCCCATCCACATTTTCTGTTTACTATTTATATTTTGATTTTGGCGCAGTTTGATTTTGTTTTATTGTATTCAAATTCAAACTTTTTATAGTTAAAAAAGTTGTCTAATAACATTAATTGAAAATAAGTAGCGATTAAATAATTTACTGAGGGTCTGAATGAGTCCCTTTTAATAACACTTGCTATAACAGGTTAGTTTTGGGTTACCTAGTTCAAAAGGTAAACTTTGCGGTATTTAATTAATAAATGAGATGAGCAAGAATTTGCAACAATTTCTTCTGTGTGATTTTAATCAAATATTCACCACCACTCTACATTCACAATTTTACAAAAGTTGATAAAAGAACAATAACATAAATATACCTATTTTGTATTCGCTATTTCATGCTTAATTATTTGACTGAAGGTATTTCATAGAAAACCAATACGTGCCTCTTGAGGGAGAGCACGCGTGTAGTCTTATTTTTTTGGCGGAAAATATTCTTATTTTATGGCTCAGAGGTTGATTCTGTAAATCTAATTTGCCAATGTAAGATAGAAATGTTTTAGATAAGAGTGAAAACGTTTAACTCGCAACTGACAACAACTTTTAAAGTAAAAAAAAGGTTAAAAAAAAATTACAATAGTTTGATATTAAGTACATAATTATTTGAAGTTTATTATAAGTATGCAGATTTTATTTATAGTGGCCTTCATATAGGCACTGTAATACTTGTGCGAATGGGCTTGGGCTGTTCAATGAAGATTTATACTGTGTAGTCCGAACCAGTGTGTACTGATAATTAAAAATATTTTCATTTGTAAATGCACATAATTTTATTTATATAAATATAAAAATATGTACATAATTTGTAGGATCAGTATTTTCCTAATTGAAACCTGTGATTCTTTTAGATATTATTATGCAACAAAGTGCTTATTATTCAATATGTTCACTGATATTGACCTCCCAAACTACTGTGTTAGTTTCATTTGAGCACTCATTAAATAGAGTTGCATAAGCTAAAGTTGTTTGTCTTTTATTTGTTACAGATAACATTGAATAATTGATAACAATTGAACTCTGACATTGATGTAAGATATTTACTAGCAACGTCTATGAACTTCACTCTTCAATCATTCTGAATTTGGATATTGTTCTGTTTGTACATTGAGTTCAACATGTGTATAATACGGTTCTTCTGTTCTGAAGCATTTAGTGCTCATAAAACGAAGGAAATCCTTGAAAAGTTGCAATCTGTAGATGTTGATGTAGCACAGTTATCAACTGAACTATGTTACCATGTGGAGCTACGCGAAGGCAGTGACTATCTCAATATTAATCAGATTAAAGTTCTGAAATGGCTGCTCAGTTCTCCACTGCAGCCTCAAGCATTGAGAAATGAAACTGTGTACAAGAATGTGCAAGGAAATCAGATTATTATCGAGATTGGACCCAGGTAAACATTCTATATATTTTCATAAACTATATAAAATAGTTTGAATCTATGAATAACTCAAATTAAATGTTACAGGTTTAATTTCTCAACAGCTGACTCAAGTAACTCTGTTCAAATCTGTGAAAGTGTTGGCCTGCGTGATGTCATACGTTTGGAAGTTTCAACAAGATACCTTATCACATTTGCAAAGGCTAAGAATATCACTGAACAGTTACATGAGGCTTTGGCTGCACCATTACATGACAGGATGACACAATGTATTTACACTAAGGATAATCTCCCTAGGGCTAGTTTCAATGAAGGATTACCAAAGGATCTAGAACCTTGGTTTGTGGTACCTCTCCAGAAAGAAGGTAGACCAGCTATGGAGAAAGTTAATCAGAAATTGGGTCAGTGTTTCCAAATTCACTTCTACAACATGATTCAAATTATGTTTTAGACCAAATATGAATTAACTCATTATTTCTTGCAGGTCTTGCCTTTGACTCCTGGGACATGGACTTTTATATGGACATGTTTGTTAACAAATTGAAACGTGACCCAACAAGTGTTGAGTTATTTGACCTTGCCCAGAGTAATAGTGAACATTCGCGTCATTGGTTCTTCAAGGTAAATTGTATTGAAATCTCTTATCATTATTCTACCTATAAAAAAGCTTACAACATTTTTTTAGATTTTGTTTTTTTCCACAGGGGAAATTATTATTAGATGGCCAAGAGATAGATGAGTCTCTTATTGATATGGTAGCTTCAACTCAAAAAACATCAAATGATAATAATGTCATTAAATTCGGTGACAACAGCAGGTATGTTGAATGTCAACTAGATTTTCAAAACATGGAAAGTAAATTGAATTAATTGATTTTTAATTATAGTGCCATCAAAGGTTTCAAACATACAAAACTGCGGCCATCAAATGTCCGGGATGCATCTCAGGTGGTTAAGGAAGTGACCGAGTCTGACATCATATTCACTGCTGAGACACACAATATGCCGACTGCAGTGGCTCCGTTCAGTGGAGCCACTACAGGTACCGGTGGTCGCATCAGAGATGTGCAGGGTGTGGGCCGTGGGGGACACACTGTTGCAGGTACAGCAGGATATAGTGTAGGCAACCTACATGTACCCGGTTAGTAAATATTTAATATACAAATTATTATAACAATCAACTACTCAGTCAAATGCATTCTTTTATTTCTTTGTGTGTATCACTTAACTAAGTAATATTTATTTTATAGGCTATGAGTTACCATGGGAAGAGAAGGGTTGGGAGTATCCCAACAACTTTGCAAGCCCTTTGCAAATCATTATTGATGCCAGTAATGGTGCATCTGATTATGGTAACAAGTTTGGAGAGCCATTGATTTCAGGTAACACAATGATGTTTTTTTTTGTACTACAATCATTCTTTATAGTATGTTCATTAATTTATTTGTTCTGTTTATTGCAGGATTCGTCCAATCATATGGCTTGAAGAATGGCGATAATGTAAGAGAGGAATTCGTGAAACCGATCATGTTTAGTGGGGGTATTGGATACATGCCACACAACATGATTAAAAAGAATAAACCAGAAAAAGGTTAGAACTCAAATATACTTTAGGCCTTTCTTTATTACATTGGAATATTAGAGTAAAAGTAAATATATCTTTTTTCGACAGCCTTTTGTAAGTTGTATTTCTATTCCTCAAAACCTGGTGCGAAAATTATTGAAGCACCTATAGTTTTATTGCAGTCCCCTTTTTCAGTCTACTATTAAGAAGTCAATGCTTGCAGGTATGATGTTGGTGAAGGTCGGTGGTCCAGTGTACCGTATTGGTGTTGGTGGAGGCGCCGCTTCGTCTGTTGCCGTGCAAGGAGGCGATTCGAGAGATCACGCCTTAGATTTTGGGGCAGTGCAGAGAGGTGAGATTCCAAATACAAACCATAAAATGTTCACAATACCTTTAAATCTTCGATGCAGCTTTGCAGACATATATGCTAACTCCACATAAGTAGATTACTTCAAATACCATGTGAATGTCTTTTTAAAGTGAATCAAATTAATACATAATAGTCTTACAGGTGATGCAGAAATGGGTAATCGTCTCAACAGAGTAGTTCGAGGTTGTCTAGAAGCAGAAATCAACCCCGTGGAATGTACGTACAATGAAAATTGAGCCTTGACTACTAACAAATAAGACAAATATTTTAATCTTCTTCTGTTCTTCGTAGCTATCCATGACCAAGGCGCCGGTGGTAATGGCAATGTGCTCAAGGAGTTGGTGGAACCAGAAGGTGCAGTTGTATACACCAAAGAGTTCCAGTTAGGAGACCCAACCATCACCACTCTGGAGCTTTGGGGCGCTGAGTACCAGGAGAATGATGCTTTACTTTGTTCTAAAGAAAACAGACCAATTCTTGAAGGTACAAACACTATAATTATCCTCAGCAAATCTAGAAACTATAGCTTTTTAGTTGTAAATTGTACCTATCTTTGGCTTACTTATTTGTATTCTTGTTCTTTGCAGATATCTGCCGTCGCGAAAGATGCCCTGTATCATTTGTAGGCGAAGTAACGGGAGATGGTTACATGAGTCTTGTGGAAGACTCATACACTGACAAGTATTTGAACAGAACTGAGAGACTAAAACCTGAGACCAAGTCTAAGTTGCCATTTGATCTTCATTTAGAAGCTGTACTAGGTATGTACATAATTTTTATGTAAATGTTTCACATGGGTACTTTTAAAGCGACGTTTATTTGCCGCTCACTTAATTTTCAACTCTCTGGTATTGAATCGAGCCTTGAAAATGTAATATGCGTTTGTGCAAACGTGGGCTTATCCTATGATATTATTTGATCTGTTCTAATTAGGTATGTTATCAGTTGTGTTTGTTTATTCCACATAATTATCATATCAATATCATGTATGGTATGAGGTCACTTACACTTTTGCGTCATAAATGTACTCATGAAAATCTTGGTATATAGCAACATCCAATATACTCATTACATTTACTTGTATCAATACCGATATATAGATAAGAGCGTTAAAATTAAGCATTTACGTCAAATGAGAGACAACAATCATCTCTTTATACGCATTAGTACCTACAAAAAAAAAATGATCTTGTATGTAATAACTTTTTTAAATAAAACCTAATTGTTGTGGGGGTTGCAAGCACAACAGCTGACCGTGAGGGTCTGGGTTTGATCCCTAGTATTCCCTAGTTTTATCCAATATGTTCATCACTTGTATATTCATCACACAGGAGCTCGTGGCTAAATAATAACAGCCGTACGGGTCGATCTTTAAGGTTAAGCCGTGCTTGCCGAGGTTGGTTCGTGGATTGGTGACCATAATTTAATACAAAGTTTCCTCTGAGCCTCGGAAAGCACGTTAAGCCGTTGGCCCCGGCTGTCATTTGTAAATCTTTGACAGTCGTTACGAGTAGTCAGAAGCCAAAAGTCGGACAGTCTTACCAAGGGGTATCGTACTAGCCAGTTACTGGGTTGTGGAGGTCAAATAGGCAGTCGCTTCTTGTAAAATACTAGTATTCAGCTTCATCCGGTTAGACTGGAAGCCGACCCCAAGATAGTTTGGGAAAAGGCTGGGCAGATGATGATGTTCATCACTGGAATTTTATAAGTAGTATGATGATTTATGTTTAATATTTCACTAACATTATGTTTTTTTTTAAACTAGGTAATATGCCGCGGAAGACATTCGACTTGGTCACTGAGAAGAGAACAAAGTTGCCGTTGTCTTTGCCACAAAATATAACAGTTCATGATGCTCTCAACAGGGTGTTGAGGCTCGTTAATGTTGCTAGCAAGAGATATTTGACCAATAAGGTAAGTTAATTACATCCTCATTAAGAGATTTTTAGAGATCTTCTGTATCACTGAACATCGAAATGAGCCATCGTTTCCATGTCAGTTTATCGGTTACGGCGCAGAACCTATATTTTTACACTTTTTCCGAATCTGAGTGACTAGCTTACACTGTTTCCTCCATTCGGGTGATAATGTGACGCCCAAAATGTGATCGGATGATAATACTGCTGCTATTTTAAGTTGACCTTTGAAGATAACTATTTATATTTGACAGGTGGACCGTTGCGTCACAGGGCTGATAGCCCAACAGCAGTGCGTGGGTCCACTACACACTCCCCTCGCGGACTGTGCCATCATCGCACTGTCCTACTACGACCTGGTCGGCTCTGCCACGTCCATCGGCACTCAGAACATCAAGGGTCTGTTAGACCCCGCCGCCGGTGCTCGCATGTCGCTTGGAGAAGCCCTCACTAATTTGGTATGTGTTATTTTTATAGCATGTTTATACCAGTCATTTTGATTAATTCATGTTGATACTTTAGATGAAAAAGTTTGTGAGATTTTATTGTTACTAGGTCGTGTATTGTGTATATTATGTATTATTACAGGCCGGACAGAATAAATTTTGGCACTGGATTTAACGCATGAATTACTTTTTTTAATGTCTTTATTTAACCCCTATTTTAGCTATATTACTATAATTTAGTTTCATACAATAATAGTACAGTTTAGTTTAATACATGAATCTTTACTATCACTTAGCATATTACTATAATTCATCATTGCACATGAATATTTGGCACGTGACCTGAATTGGAACTAACGCCACCTTCTGGTTTGTACCATACAATTTCACTATATTGTTATTTATTGTTACCAACCCTCCTTTCTCTTGATAATATCATTCACTGAGCACTGAGCTACAGTATTTTGGCACTTAAACCAATTTCCTAAACCAATCTCCATATCCAGGTGTTCGCGGGCATAAGTGAGCTAGAAGACGTGAAGTGTTCGGGCAACTGGATGTGGGCGGGAAAGACGGGCGCGGAGGGCGGCGCGCTACTGCGGGCGTGTCGCGCTGTGTGTGACGTCATGGGCAGCCTCGGCGTCGCCGTGGACGGCGGGAAGGACTCGCTGTCCATGTGCGCGCAAGTGGCCGGGGAGAAAGGTCAGAGATTATTATTAAGTTTTGCAACAATAAGCTCTATGTTTCATGACACAAAGTTCAAATTCCAAAGCAACTGAATTTTTTAGGACCTTTGCAGTGTAAGTGCTCACTCAAAAATTAAGTTAAAATACATAAACCTAAAGTAGATAGTTGAATGGCATTGCATTACAAATTGACAAAAATTTGGAATTCAAGTAAATTACGGTATTAGGGTCTGGAAGGAATCATACTCTTGTGGTATGCCCTAATGAATTGCAAGAAGCAGAGTTGTTGTGGCCCTGTTTAGGAGAGACCGCTGCTGGTCCAGCTGTGGACGTCATTCGGTGAATGATGTACATTCAGCAAATTCTACAAAATCTAGTTTACTAAAATGTTCAGTTGTGGCCCTTGTTTTTAACCGATTTCCGAAAGGAGAAGTTTCTTTATCTGTCCATTTGGATTCTTCATTACTTTGACTTTTGTATTGCAGTGAAATCACCTGGAACATTGGTAGTGTCAACGTACGCGCCGTGCCCAGATATTACAGTCAAAATCGAACCGGCCCTATTAGAAGAAGGATCGGCTCTCGTCTATGTACCTGTGAGTCCTGGGAAGTACAGGTTTGTAAAACCTTTTAATAGCAAAACTTTAATTATTGTGTAACTTTAATTAGGATAGCCAAAAAACATGTTTGCAACCAAATGCTTTGAAAAGGCTGTTCCCATAGAGGATACTTACAGTATGGTTCTTCCCCTAACTTATAAAACATTGTTTCAGGCTGGGCGGTTCGGCGCTTGCGCAATGTTACAAACAACTCGGTGACAACCCAGCTGACCTTGATGACCCCGCTGTTCTTAAATCTTTGTTCAAGGTTACTCAGAAACTATTGAAGGGTAAGTTGCGTAGATTCGTAGAAGTAAAGCACTGAAGTGTTAGGAAGAGACAGGAATCTATCATATAGGCAAATGCATGTGGGATACACTTCTATAAAACCCCTTTTTATCCTAAAACTGATGTATCAAAACCAATCAAAAGTAATTTATTCAAATTAGGCTGATAATCAGCACTTTTTGAACGTCAAAATTACAAGAGACAGTCCCGCATAACGCCCGCCCTTCGCCACTTCCTAGTGTTTTAGCTGGGAAGAAGAAGTGGCGGAACAAACTCCCCTACCAGTCGGCTTCTCTTATATTTTTATTATGCTTTATTTCTTGTATGTAAATTTCAGAGGGTAAGCTACTTTCTGGACACGATGTAAGCGAAGGAGGTTTTATAACCACAGCCCTAGAAATGGGAATTGGGGGTATTCGCGGTATGAACTTAGATATCAACGTAGAACCGAATGTATCGGAAATTCAAGCTCTCTTCAATGAGGAACTTGGAATAATTCTCGAAGTTTCACGCAGTAATGTAGCGTATGTACTCACCGAGTTCAAGAAGAATGGAGTAAATGCCAAACAAGTCGGTAGCACAGGGAAATATGGAATGAATTCTGAGGTATGGGCTTTGTCTTAGTTGAAAATGTATTTAGTTCCAATAACATTGATTATATTAACACCATTGTACTACCTTTTTACTATTTAAATTATTTTCAGGTCACAATAAAAGTCAACGGTAAAAAAGTGCTAGACACTAAGTTAATAGATGTGTTCAGAATGTGGGAAGAAACAAGTTATCAATTAGAATGTTTGCAAGCAAACACTGATTGCGTTCGTCAGGAATGGCAAGGTACTATTTTATAAAAAGATTAACGGTTTTTTTTAAATAATTTTTGTAGTATATTTTCGGTATAAAATAACTAACGATGGTTATAATTCTTTGTAGGACTGGAGAAGCGCAAGGGAGTGACTTACAATGTTACCTTCGACCCTTCGTCAGCTGTCGTTAAGACGAAACCGATTAGAGTAGCCGTACTTCGTGAGGAAGGTAGGAAAATAAATATGTTTATCACAAAGTAATTATATGGACGGACAGCAGCAAACAAAATTACGGCGGCTGGGTTTGTCGAAATGAAATGGAAAATCACTAAAAGTTTTTACGCGGAAAAACGTGAAACTTAATTACGAGTTAGGTCGCTTTCTTTCCATTTAGACCGTTCTGGTGCTTTTCGAGCAATATGTATTGTACTACTTTCATTATTTTTTTTAAAATTCATATTTGATTATAATTTGTGTACGCACGACGATTACGCGGATCTCTGATTGCACAGGAAATCTATGCAAAGCGAAGCCATGTTATGCTGGAATTGTATAGCTTGATGTGTCGCCGTGTGTACACAGGTTAAGGGTGTTACATACAGGGACTGAATTACCCAAAAATAAAAGTACCGTTAAATTTCAGTTTGAGTCATACCGTTAAATAAGGGTTACCGAAATATTTCAATACCGTTAATTTTTTCAGTAACGGAATTTTAAGGTTGGAAATGCATACCGGTAAATTTCTGTAGAAATACTATAACCTTTATAAATGTTTCGGTAGCAGTACCTAAACTTTAATAAATAGGGGTTTTGTTTGACTTACCGCATCGCCACTCTGTCTGTCGTTCACTTGCTGATAGTTGCACATTTAGAACTCGGTATTGGGACAGCCCCGCGCACCCGCACCGCGCCGTCTCGCATGTTTTTCAGTACCGAAATTGTGTAAAGGTTAAATAATGGTTTAGCCCCACCATAATTTATAAAGGTATCGATACAGCTCAACCTCTATATTAAATTGTTTTCTCTTTCTAGGCACAAACGGCGACAGGGAGATGATTGCGTCACTAATGATGGCGAACTTCGATGTTTTTGATGTGACAATGAGTGATCTACAAAACAAAAAGATCACTTTGGATGCATTCCAGGGCTTGGTATTCCCTGGTGGCTTCAGTTATGCTGGTAAGATCCAAAACTAGAAGAAAAAACGAAAGAAAGAGAAATAAAACGAAAATAATTCACACATAAATTGAAACCTAAAAATTGCCTTTTGTTCTCTTATAGATACGTTAGGTTCGGCAAAGGGATGGGCTGCGGGCATTCTATTCTCTGATTCCCTAAGCTCTCAGTTCTCCCACTTCAAGAATAGAGAAGATACATTTTCATTGGGAGTGTGCAATGGATGTCAACTGATGGCCTTGCTCGGCTGGGTAGACCCAGAGACCACAGCGAAGACCGCCAACAAGACTCAAGTATTCCTAGACCACAACGCTTCAGAAAGGTACCAAAATCTGATTTATATTGATGGTGTAAGCCATTGTTATAAAACTGCTATGGTATTACACAAGAACCTATGGAGTCGCTTCTCTTTTATCCATACAATTGGATTGGGACAATTAATTTCACCAATTAATTGAAATGCTTCTAGAAAATTTGTAAATAAGCTATACATGGCCTAACTTCGAGATTTCCCGTACAATGATAGATTTGCATAAACTGGTTTTGTATAGCTCGATTGGTCGCTGTGCATACCATCCTAAAATCTTTTTAATTCTTATAGTTGGGTAGTAAGCTACCAGAATAAAAAGTATCGTACTAACAACCCAAGTAGTACCAATTTTTATCGTAAATAGGCATTCAGTTAGATGTCAACTAAATTAGTGTTGGTGAAAACGGGTATTTTCCGTGGCGAGAAAAAGGCAAGACAGACTGAGTTACTCATGCAAATTGATTATTAAGTATGGATTCTTGTACTGTATAGATTCGAATGCCGCTGGAGCGCAGTGAAGATAACCGAAGGCAAGTCAGACGTGTGGTTCCGCGGCATGGGCGGCAGTGTGCTCGGCGTGTGGGTGGCGCACGGCGAGGGACGCTTCACGGTCAGCGAGCCGCGCCTGCTGCAGCGCCTGCGGGACAACGGCCAGGTGGCCATGCAGTACGTCGACGATGACGGCGCGCCCACAGAGGTCTATCCTATGAATCCTAATGGAAGCCCAGGTAAGAAAAGGACTGTTTAAAGTAATTTTGGATCTAAAAGATTCTATGATTTCAAACGATTGTTACTGTAGGCAGACGGAATCTTGCTAGCACGTTTTGTGACTAGCCAAAGCTATTAAATTCGTTTTTTTTTTTTAATTTTTTTCATACGTATCCTAGATAGAATTTGATTTATGTTTTATGCAGCCCCATAATATGGGTATCAATTCAAAGGGTTTGCTGAAAAAAGAATACAAAACCAGCTTAAAATAAATTAATAGTAGACAGTAGACCTATGCGTTTAACCTCTCGTAAAAAAGCATAGTGCGAAAACAAATATTATTATTAAATTGGCGGGGTTTGATCTAATTTACAGTTTATGTTCTCCTTCCTAAAGCATTTAAATAAAAGTTTGTATAAAAACATTCTTGTTAATATTCATTTATTACCATATGAAGTAAATGAAATATTATGCTGAAGTGCGACCCTTTTGGCATTACCAGCATTATTCCTTATCTGTTTTTACTGTGATCTGATGCCAATAACCGCATTTCCCTTCAACAGTGGGTATCGCCGGCGTGAGGTCCCCTGACGGGCGGCACGTGGCCATGATGCCGCACCCGGAGCGCTGTGTGCTGCGCTGGCAGTGCGCGGTGCCTGCGCCCACAGCTGTCGCCAGCCAAGCCTCGCCTTGGACCAGACTCTTCCAAAACGCCTACTCATGGGCTTCACAACAATAGATTGAGAAGCAACACTACATAAAAAATCTCTTTAATTGAGGAATTATGTCTAGCATTCCATTTTAACTGCAAGTGTAGTGAAGAGCCATTATTTATAGTGTCCGAACGAAACGGGATTTTCAGCCAAACCGAAGGGCCAATTTGGCCGAAACTGAACTATATTCGAAACTAATTTTGTTGCCGAGAATTTTCAGTCGGCAACTAATTATTTGTAAGTTCAGCCGTTTTGAAGCATTATGTTTTTAAATATATAAGAGTATTTTTAGGCATCCATATTATACCTATAAATGGCATTCCTATTTTTATTTCTCGAATATTGTTGAGTTAGGTTAGCAGAGCGAATAATTGTAAGTTTACAAAGTAAAAATCTAGATAACATTCTGTGGGCAAAATATAAATGAGCCCTCACATTGTCTTCCAATTTACATTCCAACTTTATAATGCATTGTGCCTTTTAAATGAAATCTATTTTTACACGTAATGTTTTTTTTCTACTTTAAATGAAAAATAAATTTTATATAAGCCGTTGATTTATTTGTTGGTTAAGTACAAACAAAATGAAATATTTCTAAACAGTAATTTAAATCTGTATACAATCACGATAGGTATTAGGTATAAATGCTGGTATTGTTTTTCTATATTAAATTGTTTGAAGAAACACATCTTTTGTTTTTTTAGTTATCTTTACTTGTTGCAAATTAATATTCTATGGCTCTTCTTTTTTATGGCTCTAAATAAGAAACATAGTTTTATTATTAGCAGTCAGGCTTTATCCACATACTATTATTATGCTGTATCGATCTTAGTAAGTCTTTCCTTCGAATTCTTTCTAATGCATCACACAGTATGAAAATCCATTTGTGTGGGTCTGCAATGACATCATATTTTTCCATTAATTTCGTATCCTTTACAGTACGGATCGGCTATCGCTCTCAATCTTGAATGAGGATTTTCAGTCACTATTTCCTACACTTTTGCGATGTTGATGGCCAACCCGAGTGAGGCAAATCTTCCATCGCTTCGCGACCGTTTATGAACGCTTTGTACCAGTCATAAGCACGTGTTTTTGATAAAGTCGATTCACCGTAAGGGTCACAGCACATTAGAGCCACCCGGCGCCCATTCCCCACCGCCTCGCCTCCTGCGGCTAGTATTCTTTAAATGGACTTGTATGGGTATGCGGACGGCGGGTGGACCACACGGTGAAAACTCGCTGCTCGCATGCTTGCCTTGCGTTGACTGCGCATTGCCAACGTACGTGTCCCGAGAGGACCGCGCGCTGCTCGCGAATGATTCACGCGAGTGCGATACTTGGCGATGCGCCGCTACCCACGCCCCCCTCAATTCCAGCCTCGTTGACCGCGCGGGGTCGACTGGTTGACGACGCGAGGTCCACTGGTTGACCGCGAGACGTTTATTGGTAATACCTACGCGGCGTCCACGACGAGTGGACGCCGTGCGACGAGGCGGTGCAGGGTGGGTGCCGGGTGGCTCTAATGAGCTGTGACCTTAAGCTTTCTGTAACATTCTGAGGGACTCCAAACACGAAATTCCATTGGCGATGCAAAATTTAAAGAAAACTCTTTGTTCTATATTTTTTTCCATTATGAAATTCGTAATACACACTAGATATGATCTAACTACAAACAGCACTGTATTTAATCTAAATAAAGGCCTGCGCAGTCGACGGACTTTTCTCCGCGGCGGAGAAAAAGTACGCTCCGCGAATAAGAAAGTCCGCCGCGGATTTACCTCGAACTCGACGCACACGTGTGACAAATTTCGGTTGTGATATTCTTTTTTTGACGTATCATTTAAAGAAATTCTTTTTTCGACTTCTTTTATTAAAGATTTACAATCGATTACCTGCGTCATCGTTTATCGTCGTGCATACGTACGTCACTCTCGAGCATACAACGCGGACTAAAGTCCGCCTTGTGCGTTGCTTCGCCTAGCCACACGAGTTCTATTTTTTTCGGGGACTCCCCGTACTTTTGTCCGGTCCACTCTCTGCATGTCCTCCGTTATTCGGCGGACTTTTTGTACGCGGTACTTTTAATCCCTCGTTTGCGTTAATCGATACAGTTGTAAGCGATCTATTTTAGCGAATAAAAAAGTCCGCGGACAAAAATCCGTCGTCTGCCCAGGCTGTAACAGATGCAACTCAAACGTTGTGCCAAAATAACAACAAAAAATTTTGTTTGGAACTAAAAACAAACCCCCATTCCCGATACTTTTTTGACTGAATGTATATTATTTTTACAAATTACTTACTCAACTTCATGAATAAAACTCAGCCGAACGAGAAACTGTTGTTTTCTCAGATGACACAAACATAATAATTGCAGCAAAAAACAGAAAAATTTACATTAAATACAAAAATATAATTATAGAAAAAAAAAAGCAAATGGTTTACAGGCAATATCTTATTGCTAAATGAAGGTAAAAGTAACTTCATATTATTTAAGACTATGACTCGTCATAATGACAACTTAGATATACAAATAAATGGAGACAGGATTGAATTAGAAGACCAGGTTAAATTGTTAGGGATTAATATAGATTTGCATTTGAATTGGGAATCAGAGCTTGCTGTTATTGAATCATCCATATGGGCAGCATGTTGCGCACTCAAGAAGGAGCCTTTAGGGATGAATTGAACATAGAACAGTTAAAGGCTGTAAATTACTAGTCAATTTATTTGTTGATTAAGTACAAACTAAATCATAATATTTTTATACAGAGTGAATTATGTGCATTACAATCACTGCATAAATGTAATTAAAATTAGTACTGTAAAATAATGTAATATGTTTTAAAATATACCTAAAATTATATATTATATTCTGTCGCTCATTATAGAAGCACAACGCAACTTTGCAATTTTATTCCCTGGTACATTACTATGTAGTGGTGCATAACGCTGGATAAGATAGCCTGGAAACCATAATACTACACATTTAAGAGTGTTTATACCCTACGGCATTTCATACAAACTTTCAAGTCGTTATTTTCCGAAATGACTGAATAGATTTTAATGAAACTTCCTACGCCTAAGCAGTATACATAGGTCTAAAAAGTTAACAAAAAACATTTTCGAAAAATAATGTTACAGCTAAATTAGACCGATTTTTAATTATCTATGGAAACAGAAATTTCCAATTATCTTCATTTTTAAAAGACATTTCGAAAATGTTTTTAGTAACTTTTTAGACCTATGTATACTGCTTATGCGTATGAAGTTCCATTAAAATCTGTTCAGTTATTTCGGAAAATAACGACTTGAAAGTTCGTATGAAATGCCGTATCAACGCTCTTAATAACTTAGCTATTGGACAATATAATTATCTTATAAGTAATAGGTACAATTAACAGTCAGATATTCATTGCCATAATGTCCTGTACGGATCTGACTAGGTCTTTCCTTCGAGTTCTCTCTAATGCATCACAGAGTACAAAAAACCACCTTTGTGGGTCTGCAATAACATCATATTTTTCCAATAATTTTGTAGCCTTTACAGCTAACGTTTTATTTTGAAAATCAATATCGTCAATATCACGTTCACGGATTTTTAAATTCCTTGCAAGATCACGCCAGAAACTACCAATTTCTTGTGTAATAGTTTCGAAAATCCTCTGTTTCTTTCTTTTACTAAAGGAACCCAATGGACTGCTGGTAATGAAGCTGCCTTGGTTCTCTGGCTCTTTCTTCTGACTTTGGTTTGACGATGCTGTAACATAAAACAATAATTGATTATGTACTATAAATTAAAGTATGTATAGAAATAGCATTTTGTAGCTAGTTCCGGAAGATTGTTTGTTGGAAATGAGTATCATGATTAAGTATGGGTAGCTTAACCAACTTTTTCTCCTCCAAAAAACTACCTTGTCCCCTGTATTACTAGGTCAGCCACCATAGTCCATATATCATCGATGTATACAAACACCTATTTACTATAGATGTGACAGACAACTCTCTGTGCAGAGGATAAATGGAGGGGGAAGAAACACCAAAGCTCATGCTCATGGAGTGCAGAAGCGTGGCAGATCAATGGGCGCAGGCTCTAAAATCTCCGGCATCGCTCCTGGAAGCCTGCAGCAGCCTAAAAAGGCTGCTAGCTTTCTGGGAGGACCTGGGATGGTTGGAGGATTTTCATATGTACAATGGCCCATTAAAGAGCCTAAGTGCGGAAACAACCCGGGTAACCTAACCATATCATCGATGTAAGCTACTGTAAATACATCCCAGTATTGTTGTTATTTTATAGCATATAATTGTGAAAATTTAAAAGTGAACACCAATAAAGTAATTCTATGGGCTGCTCATTCTCTAAGTTAGTATGTTTCAAACTTAGTTAAGTAAGACTAACTCGTCTTATAATTTATTGATTATAAAATGTCCCAAAAATTATCATCAAATTATTAACTATAGCCACTATATATAGCCACAATATAAGTAACAAATTATGTAGCTGTAATTTTTTAGGTAGAATACTCTTTTTAGTGTTTAAATTTACTTAAAGTTCTAGGTTCATGGTAAACAACAATATTTTGCGATAGGCATCATCGGCTTAGTATAGCAGTTATAATTTCCCATGGTTTATAAATGCAATCAATAGGCACTTAAAGGGGAATAACTAGTTTGTGTTTGTAGGTAAAATATTACTCACTGTAATAGTTGCCATACTCCCTTGGCGTGTGGTTGCTCTCATAGTCTGCTATTTTCTGCAATACATCCTTTGAGTTGGGGAGTTTCAAAGCAATATTCTTCAGGCAGTCTACATTGTCCTCAGACAGCAAGTCTCGTATTTCCAAAACTTTTAACAGCTGTCCAATGCTGTTAATTTGTTCAAACCTTCTCAACGAGTTTATGGTGTCTCTGAAAAACTCTTTCATGGAACTCAGTATTTCACTGTGTCTTTCGTTTGTTCCCACTGAAAACACTATGTATTGTTTTAACTGATGATATTCCGATAAAGTCATTGTAAGGCTGTTTCAGGCTATGACGTATGACACAACACTCCACTCAAGGTCTAAAAATGTATTTTCGTCGTTTATCTTATTGGATATTATGTTAAGAAGAAAAGTGTAACATAAGTAAATTATAGATAATGCGGCACCTTAATACTATTTAATTAATTCGAGTACACGAGTTTAGTTTTCGGACTTCACTTTTCGGAGTCAACGAGTAGAATACTTATTTCATAATCTGTCAAAAATGACAATGACAGAAAAAGCATTCCAATTCAATTGAGTGCTTGTGAGATTTCATCGAATAAAGCAAACATCGTGAATCTAATAGAATTGTATGTAACATAAGTGCTCGTAATGTTTTCTTTTCTCACTTTTTTATATTTTATGAATTACTATAAACGTTGTTTGTACCAATTTTACAAAACAACAACTTTCAGTTTTGTTTCTGTGACTACGTAAAAAGAAACTGACATCGCTTTTCGTCATTTTTACAGTTTTGTTTTTGAAAAGGGGGTTTCCCTAATTGCATTTCCACATCGAATGTAGACTACGTAGAATTGCATTAATTTACCATTAGTAGTGCACTATTGTTAGTAGTAACTATCGGGTTACGAAATGCAAACTTGTATTCCTGTAAACTAGATAGATAACTTAGGGTAGCCAAATGTATGAAGAGAATGAGTTTTATACTATGAACTCTAAAAATCTTTGGAGGTCTTCTAAGACTTCATTTCATATAATATGGTTGTTGTTTTATGGATTCTTGTGTACCTACTTAATAATGTTCATAATACCTACTTACCTATATATTGACGCAGACGCGCGGGGGGCGTGCCAATGTACTTTCCTGGTTTGGAAATAAATTGGTGTCTGTTGGCGAATTGATGACGCACCTATCTAGGATTTACCTATTAAAGTAGCACTTGAAATACAAAATTTAGAATGTATAGTATAGAGTTTGACACGTTCTTCACCTCGATTAGGTGTACCTACTCAATTCAGAAATAGTGAAGTAGACAGCCGGGGTTTTGGGTACGCTTCCTTGTGGGGTAATTAATAATGTCAACTTTTTGTATGTGGAATTTCTCAGTTAGCCGGAAGCTAGGAAGTTATCAGTGTGACACTTCGTGGCTCGGTTCTGTCACCAGATCTCTCTGGCCTCAGACTATAATAGTGAGAGGCCAGTTTTTCAGTTTGACTAGATGGGTATGTCTGTAGGTTGGTAACTACTGAGTACTTATGTTACCTAGTCTATACGCCAACCTTGCTTTTACATCTAACCGCCTTGAGATTGAAACATAATGTAGGAAAACAGATAGAAACCTAAATCATCACCAGTACCAAAATCTATCAATAATTGGTAGGTCCCTAAACGATGATGTGACGACCCTGTAATAACTAACTTAAATACTGATTAAGCATTTACAGTGAAAAGTAAACAATTTGAAAAAGTCCCTAAAATAAACAAAAATGGAGTAGCTAATGAGGCCAATCATCGACAAAAATAAACTGTAACCGGCACTTCGATGTTTGAATGTTTCAATCAGGAGCTGAGGGGTAATATAGCGAAAACACTCTGTACCTTTACTTTCACGATCCGGTTCACGGAGGTATGGGGCACAAGCACAATAGACAAGCAGTCGCTCAAATCGCGAGAGTTGACAGTTCGGAGAGTACATGTTGAAAGAGATTTTTGTTTAGTTTCTACTAGCTTCCCGCGACTTATAGGACAAATCCGTTCAGCTGTAATAAACATCCAAACTTTCAAATTTATAATTTAAATTGGCGTGAATATATAATTTACTTTTTTTCGACGCTTACGAACTTGCATTAGGAATGAACCCTACAAAGAACTTCGCCAGTTTACATAATCAGTGGTATAAATATTAGTAGGAGTTTTAACTGAAATAATAATCTTTTTCCCGACATCACAAAAAATAAAACTCACAAAAACTTGATGATTAAGAACAACCATCTAGATTTCTAGAATCTAAAAAGTTAGTTGGTTACATTTACAATTTCTAAACGCCTAGTAGCTTCCCGTGACCCAAGGGCTGGGTTTTACCTTGGCCAGAGGCTAAGTATTGCCATACAACGTGGCAACGCCGCCAGTCTCTTCGGCACGTTACCAGCTGACAGCGTTGAGGAGTAGTTTTGTTACGCCCTTTTATAATTAGTTGTTATTTTATTTTTTAATTATTTTATGTTTATTCATTGATTTAGATTTAGAAATAAATGAGAAAGCCTTAGTTACATAATAAGTTTGAAATGTGTGAATGTTTTACAACGATAGAAGATAAAATTTGAGGTACCTTACCTAAATAAATTATTTTGTTTGATTGAATGTATCAGAAAATGTTATTATGTAGATAGGTTTATACAAATGATACTAGTTATTGAATGCAGTGGAAAATATTATTTTCTAAAACTATTTTAATTTGTATGTCGTCATTTACTGAATAGAGTCAATACCAATAATGATAATGACCCGTTTTATGACTACAATTGTGTACTACTTTAGATCATTATATTATTTACTTATTTCTCGTTATCATCTGTACTTGAGAGACGCTTTGACCCCTCTATCAGTACATTACTGTCGCTTTCGTAAGTCGGACAATAAAATGGTTAAAACATTTTAATTGTTGCACATTTGCGAACAATTAAAAATGTACAGATTTATTAAACGTGGTTTAGTTCCGAAAAATGCTTTTACAAGTCTCCAAAAAGACTTTTCTTATGAAAAGTTATGGAGAAATGGTGTTCGCTGTATAACCCAAAGTACGAAATCAGATAGTTTGTTTCCTGAGCGTGTAGACTTTCCTAGCAGGCATATTGGACCAAGAGATCAAGATGTAGTGACTATGTTGGATTTGCTCGGTTACAAGGTAAGTTAATCACAATATTAGAACATCGTGTTTTTTCAATTGAGTCATTGTTCACTTAATTAAGTATCCATTTATATTTTCTAGAGCTTAGATCAATTAACGGACGATGCAGTCCCAAAGAAAATTCAACTACAAGGTCTTATGGACATTAGTGACCCTATGAGTAAGTAACTAAGCATCTTATTTGCAATGATTTATATGGTATGTGTTATGTATTTGTTTATAGATAAAAACGTTTTTCAGGTGAACATGATCTCATTAAAACTGTACAAAAAATATCAGAGAAGAATCAAATATGGCGGTCTTACATAGGTATGGGATATCACAACTGCTGTGTCCCTCATTCCATTATGCGTAATTTGTTCGAGAACCCAGGCTGGTTAGTATTCTTTCTGATTTATTAAGTCTGTTACTTCAGATCTGATAAACGTACTGTTCTTTCTGCAACTCTTATATTTCCGTCCCTAAAACTTACTTATATTCGACTAAGACCTATATGGTCTAAACGCTTCATAACGGCAAGCCATTTTTTATATTTATTATATCTTTTTTTTCTTTTAACAAAAAAGCTGTACATTTTTCTAGCTTCTGTTTTGATCTCTTTTCAGGACAACACAATACACCCCGTATCAACCAGAAATAGCGCAAGGAAGATTAGAGAGTCTTCTTAACTATCAGACCATGGTCAGTGACCTCACAGGCTTAGATGTCGCCAATGCTTCGTTGTTGGATGAAGGCACTGCTGCTGCCGAAGCGTTATCGCTTTGCCATAGGTATGTCCACACACGTTATAGTTACCTATTCTGTTTCTATCCAAATGATTGAATAATGTACCAAGTATGATAAAAGGTCAAGTTAATTAATAGTAACGTAATGACACTTGGCATTGTTTCCATACTTACATGTATCTTACTGTCTCGAAACGCAATATTTTTGCATGATGTTTTGTAATGGTTTTGAGGCCGCGGTCCATCGATGCATCAAAATTTGCAAGGTTTTTTTTTGTTATCCTATTGAGTGTCCCACTGCTAGACAAAGGCTACCTCTTTCTCTTTACAAACCTCTCTATTCTGTCCAATATCTGGTCATGTTTTCCCCGCAAACAGTTTAAGGTCGTCACACCACCTTTGCCGCGGTCTACCACAAGGGCGATTTCCTTCGACCGGCGTCCAGTGAGTCACGATCGTTGCCCATCTCAAGGTGCAAGTTTAGTACTTATAGATAAATTAAAAACAAACTTTTGTTCAACAGGCTCAATAAGAGAATGAAATTCGTGGTATCAGAGAGGCTACACCCGCAAACATTAGCTGTAGTTCAAACACGCCTGGACGCTCTGGGTTTAGAGGTTGACGTGGTACCAGATGTCCGGCAAGTGGACTTCGCACAAAGAGACATATCTGCAGTGTTGCTACAGTGTCCGGACACCAGGGGGTTGGTGTATGATTATTCTGGACTAGCGGCTGCTGCTCATGAACATGGCGTGAGTTTTTCAGATATTATATTGCCTTTTGCGTGACGAGAAACTCGACATCGTATAATTCTTATTGTATGTTCACAGACTTTAGTAGTCGTGGCAACGGATTTGCTTGCCCTGGCACTTCTGCGTCCACCAGCAGAATGTGGAGCTGCTCTCGCGGTGGGAACTTCGCAACGATTGGGAGTACCACTGGGCTACGGAGGGCCTCATGCTGGCTTCTTTGCGGCTGAGCATCAACTGGTGCGGCTTATGCCCGGCCGTATGGTCGGTGTTACTAGAGACGCTACGGGAAGAGATGCTTACAGGTATAGTCTACATTGCAATCGATTTTAGAATTATGTTTATTAAACTTGCTCGGCTATGTATGTAAAGTATTTACTAGGCGACTAACATAAAATTAATATAATACATACAAAAAGTTTTGCTTACTCCAGTTGTGATTAATATATGACTTGAAAATCAAATTATGCTCTTATAAAGGTTAGTAACATACAAATTCGTAATAGTTCAATCACATAAGTAAAATGAATTTATAAAAATTTTCAGGTTGGCACTTCAGACACGTGAGCAACACATACGAAGAGACAAAGCGACGTCCAACATTTGTACAGCACAAGCACTATTGGCCAACATGTCCGCTATGTACGCAGTATACCATGGTCCTCAAGGTCTGAGGGACATAGCCAACAGAGTTCATAACGCTACCCTAGTACTTGATCATGGTAAGACAATACAAGCACAACACTTATTTTATTTAACTGTCTGAACCGTGCATGAAACTTTTTTGACTAATACCACCGCAACTCGATTTCGTACATTCGCAGTAACATTTTCTATACCATATTTTTTTAATACGGTGGCACCGCAGTCTGTATTCTCTTCATAAGAAAACCTAAATTGTGCCTCAAAAAGAAGAATTCTAAATTATTTGCGATATTTCAGGAATAAGACAACGTGGGCACAAACAATCCAACGACGTATACTTCGACACACTCCACGTAGTACCCCTTTCTGAGCATGACGCTACTGAGATCAAAGTGCGCGCACAGCAGAAGAAGATTAACTTGAGATATTTTGATGACGGTGCTGTGGGTGTCGCGCTAGATGAGACTACGACCATGGAGGATGTTAATGATCTGCTGTGGATATTTGACTGCAAGTCTGTTGAAGAGGTAATTTCAAAGTTTACTGTTGTGTCTATTTCAGAGTAACTGTTGAAACTTACTGATGACTATAAAAAAAAGATAAAAGATGGATGTAAATAGGTCCAATAAAATCATTTGATTAGTAGAACCCTGATCAACTTCTTAAATTTAAGAGGAGTCAGCTATGTTACGTTACTTGAATACCAAGCTTGTAGTTAGTATTAATTAAAGGGACGATCAGGAATATCGGACAAGAATACCTTCCCCTTCAAATGTGCCGCTAGAATTTGCTAACGGCATGTTAGGTGGTTATCCATTTACTTATATCTCAAAAAACGGCTTTATATTTCCCAGGTAACAAAGACTGGAGACGTAAGAGCCAAAAGTGTGCAGCAAGGGCCATTCAGGAGGACTTCTCCATACCTTACGCATCCCGTATTCAATATGCACCACTCGGAAACTAGGATAGTTCGCTATATGAAGCGGCTTGAGAACAAAGACGTGTCTCTTGTGCATTCTATGATACCTTTGGTAAGTTCAATTTAATATTCTTTAAAACTATTTATACATTACAACAATTAAAAACTAGAACTAAAATATCAATAACTATAAAAAGGCGTCAAAAAGTTCCTCCTCCACGCTGTCAGCTGGTAATGTGCCCAAGAGACTGGCAGCATTGCCAAGTTGTATGGCAATACTTAGCCTCTGGCCATGGTATATTTTTTTTATTTAAATGCGGTGTAAATAGAACGTTACATCGTTAACTTCAAATAGAAATATATTTATCGGCTGACCTCTATGTGTAAGAAAAACAAGTCAGTATTATTACTAAGATAAGAAGAAACCGTGAACAGTTCGGGGGGTCTTTATCTTCAGGTTATTTGCACGTGATTATGTTGCTACTAACAAATGACTGTGTCGTTGGTCTAATGGTTGTAATTGCGACTGCGGACCATGAGGTCCTGAGTTCTATTTGTATTCCTGGGTCGGGCAAATTGTTATTGGGTTTTTCAATCAGGGATTTCTGACTTGCAGCCATGGAGCCCGGATTTGGGCCCCTTTGATGGCAATAGGCTCAACCACTATTACATGGGACTTAAACATAACTGGCCAAATGTGGGTGTACTATTAGATACACCGCTGCCTAATTCTTCGGGAATTACAGGCATGATATTATGGTATGTGTTATGTAAACAAACGACTGTTGTTTTACTTCAGGGGTCTTGTACGATGAAGTTGAACTCCACGACGGAGATGATGCCGTGTTCATTCAAGCACTTTACGGATATTCATCCATTCGCGCCACTAGACCAGTGCAAGGGATACCATCAGCTGTTTGAAGAGTTAGCTAACGATTTGTGCGCGGTGACAGGATACGACCGTGTCTCATTCCAACCTAACAGGTAACTTAATGTTAACTGTCGATTGTTAATTACCACATAATGAATTTAGATATACCTACCTACCAATATGGTCTCAATTTGTGTCATAAATGCCAGATCAACTTGTGGAAGCAAGCCGGACGATCTATGCTCTGTGTACCAGGGAAAGCTTTCATCTTGCGTGCGATCATTACTGGCCAGTATTACTAAGGCAGGTACTCGGAATCGATTCTCGAGGATTTCGTGGCTAAACAATAACAGCCGCTAGAGTCCATTCGCTTTAGGTTAAGTCTTTAAGGTTGGTCCGTCGATGGGTCACCACTGCACCGATTATCACGTACTGAGTTTCCTCCGTGCCTCGGAAAGCACGTTAAATCGTTGGTCCCGGCTGTCATTTGTAGATCTCAGTCAGTCGTTACAGGTAGTCAGTGGCCTGAAAGTCTGACAACCATTTTTACCAAAAGGTATCGTATTACCCAGTTCTAACTGGGTTGTGAAGGTCACATAGGCAATGGCTCCATGTAAAATTCTGGTATTCAGGGTTTACTCTGGTTAGAGTGAAACCCGACAGCAAACACCAACATAGTTGGTAAAAGGCTAGCCAGATGATTACTAATATACCTGTATTTATATTCACAGTGGTGCCCAGGGTGAGTACGCTGGTTTACGGACAATAAAGCGCTACCACGAGTTCCGCGGCGACACTAAGCGTAACATCTGCCTGATCCCGGTGAGTGCGCACGGCACCAACCCTGCATCTGCGCATATGGCTGGTATGCTCGTCTGCGCCATTCGAGTTACGCCCTCTGGCGATATAGATATGGCTCATCTTAAAGAAAAGGTAAGAGTTCTTCACGTTCTGCAAGTAACTACTGCAAAGTTAATGCTACTAGCAGACTTGACATGAGCATCATCTCAATATTTTTTAAGAAAACTCAAATCAGTTAAGTTAAATACTTAAATCCACCTTTATACGAATAAAAATAATATACTGCGACATAGCATCAGGGTGGAAAGTTATAAAGTCCCCACTGAGCCTAGGCATTAAAGTCTCGTTGTTACGGCGCGTATACGTTTCGTAGCAGCCACATGGGCTTGCTACGCCCCGTAGACGTTTCGTAACAGCCGCATTGGCTTCGTTCTACGACGCGTAGACGGTATGGGATAGTCCCATAGTCGTTTGGGAATCGTAGCGTAGAAACAACGTATACACATGGCATTAACTAGGTGTAAATTATTGATGTTTAACCAATTTATTTTTCATGCTATTCTAACTAATGAATAAGCGTTATTTCAGCGTAAGTTCCACCACCAAAATGGTTATTTGTTCAATAAAGATATTATTATTATTTATTTGTTTTAGGTGGAGGAGCACAGCGACAAAATATCCTGTCTGATGTTGACATACCCGAGTACGTTCGGCGTGTTCGAGGAGCATGCCGCAGACGTGTGCGCATTGGTGCACAAACATGGTGGTCAAGTGTACTTAGATGGTGCCAATATGAACGCACAGGTTTGCGGGACTTTAATGGATCTGCTAGTGCCATATTATGATGGAATTTCTCCCCATAAAAGCTTACTGATTATTTATTATATTTTAGGTGGGTCTTTGCCGTCCCGGAGACTACGGTAGCGATGTGTCACATTTGAACTTGCACAAAACTTTCTGCATCCCTCACGGTGGAGGAGGCCCGGGCATGGGACCCATTGGAGTGTAAGGATCTTCGAGATCACTAAAATTATTGTTTTTCTTCTCAGTGAACATAAATACAAGTTATTTCCGATTCGTCCCTATTTCAATTTGCTATTAACATTATTGCAGGATCCTTTTTAACGTGTTGATGATGGTATTTCCCTCTTTAGGAAAGCTCACCTGGCTCCTTTCTTGCCGTCACATCCAGTAATCGATCCACTAGCAGACTTGGGCGACGCAGCGCATAGTTTCGGCTCAGTGAGCGCTGCACCTTTTGGATCATCAGCTATTCTGCCGATTTCTTGGGCTTACATCAAAGTAAGTACACCGCAAAAAATGTGTCTTCTTTGTTTTGAAGCGAAAACTTTTCCATATAAGCTAACAAACAAGACGTTTTATGTAAAAACTTTCTTATTATATTTTAGATGATGGGTCCCAAAGGATTGAGACGTGCGACCCAGGTGGCCATTCTCAACGCAAACTACATGTCTAAAAGACTTGAAGGTCATTACAAAACTTTGTACAAGGGCGAGAGAGGACTTGTTGCGCACGAATTCATTATAGACGTGAGGGATTTGAAGAAGACTGCCAATATAGAGCCGGGAGATATCGCTAAGAGGCTTATGGACTTTGGTAAGTTCGGCAGCTATGACAAAACACACCAACTAGTCAACAACTGTCTCATCAACTTAACTTAAGTGGAATTATGATTCTATGTATTTTTATCTGGAAAATAAGACTAAATAAACCTTTATTTTGTAGGTTTCCATGCCCCCACGATGTCGTGGCCAGTAGCGGGCACTCTGATGATAGAACCCACCGAATCTGAAGATCTTCAGGAGATGGACCGCTTCTGTGAAGCCCTCATCGCAATCAGGAAGGAAATCAAAGACATCGAAGACGGAACCATGGACAAGCGGCTTAACCCTTTGAAGGTACAAAACTAGTCGCTTTTTTAATAATAATACTTATTTGTTTTAATTGAGGAAAGGCTTTAGAATTTATACACGCTTGTAGGTTAGGGAAATCGTGACACAAACTTTTACTATGGATATAGTAGGTACCTAGGTACATGTTTTTTGTGGGTCATTATAAATTTGAACACTGCTTCTAAAATAGTGTACTCAATCTTTGGTGTTTGTGCTACGAGGTCCCTTACACATTGTGGTTTTGTTTGTAACACATGATGATTATTTCCAGATGGCACCACATACGCAAGCAGAAGTTATCTCTGAAGACTGGAACCGCCCATACAATCGTGAACAAGCTGCTTTCCCTGCAGTGAGTATAAAGCTTTCAAGCATATTATAAAAAAAGTGTTCTACAAGTAATCATCTTCTTGCCTTTGTCACGTGTAACTGTTCCGCGCAACTCGTTTTTTACCCGACTGAATGACGAGGTTATGTTGTTCGCGCGTATCAAATTTGTAAATTTTCTATATTACCTCGCATCTTCCAAACGGCTGGATATATTTCGACATTTAGGGTATCGTTATATTTGTTTTAAAACCCCCCAGGGTCCTTAGTGTTTGAACAAAAAAACAAAATATTGGATTGGCGCGAAACCTATCTAGTAGGGTATCAAAATAAAGAAAATTAAAAGGGGATTACAAAAATATATTTAAGTTATATGTTCAAATTTAATTTGGAATAATAAATATGTTTAAAAAGTTTTTGATAGAGTACAAATAGGCCATGTTTTGAACTTTTTGGCACTCTAGAGCTCCGATTTTGATGATTCGTTCGTCTTTGTCTTAATCTTGCGAGTGTCATTAAATACATGACAATAATCAAAATGCACATTATGAAACTGAAAAGCTGGAAATAAAAAAAAAACTAATTATAAAAACTAAAAAACCCGACTAAAAAGCAAACAACAAGGATATTTGGAAGCAGGCGGGATCCATTCAATGTTTTAATCATTTTATTTTTTAATCCCTTGCGGGTTTTTTAGTTTTATAATTAGTTGTTTTTTCTTCCTTTTTTCTTTGTCAATCGTCACACTATAATGTAATCCTTTTCTTTCAACAAATAAATATTTATGTTTCAGCCATTCGTGAAAGGAGAGACGAAAATCTGGCCCACAGTCGGTCGAATTGATGACATGTACGGAGACAAACATCTTGTCTGTACTTGTCCACCGGTGCTCGACGATTTCTAACTTATTAACAAGATCTATTTAATTTAAGGAATGTCATTCAATCTAAATACTTTAGGTCCTCATTTCCCTCTGTTTTGTATTATTATTATAATGTAGGATTGTGAAAATGAATAATAAACAAATTGACTATCTGTCGCATTATGTATATTTTCTCAATACTGTTGTAGAATAAAATATTGTCTTCTAACAACATAATCTTCTTCAATTTGCATATTAATCTATAGCAGTACAAATAAGTAATTGCCGTAAATTATATTGACTTCAAACAGTAATCTATCTACCTTATTATTGTACAAATACTTTAATATTGCGAAGGATTATTATTTATTTATTACGCACAACATTTAAATTGGATTCAAGGCAACGTGTTTGTTTTGTTACTAGCTCAAATAACTATCTGAAATACCAAAGGCTTCACATTACATAACAATATTAATAATTTGTAAACTTCCCGCGTGCATTTTATATTTAGTGAAACATTCTGTATTTCAAATGTACGTTTACTATTTCTAAACTGTAATATTAATAGGGCAAACATTTTAGGTTCAAAGCTTTAAAACAAAACAAAGACTTAAATATGTAAACTATGTAGTAGCAGACAAGTTTCAAATTCAAAAAATGTACTATAACATAATTAGGTAAAATATAAACTACACTCAAATAATAAAATTCTATAAATCTGTGTTGAAATTATCTAGATTTTTATTAAAGCATAAAATATCAATAAAAAACATTTTCACGTAATAAAATTGATCTTGAATGTTCAAGTCACAAAACAACCTTAGAAATAGTGTCTTTAACTATGGGTAAACTATTAAATTATTCTTATTTTGGTGGGGAATTGATCACATCTTTAGGGTACATACCCAATCTCACTCCTAACTCTTTAGGCATACGGAGTACGGGGCGCGTGGGAAAGGGATGGTACGAGCCTGTCGACGGACTGCGGGGGTACGACAATGACGACAGCGTGTCCGTCTCGATGAGCGAAGTGATAGCACTGCAAGTATCGTCTGACTCTACTTTAGTTCTATCACTCTTTTCTGTGTAGTCTTTAGGAATAGTGGGAGTTTCCCTGTTCGGAAATATCTTAGGAGATATTGGCGTAGACACTTGATCCAACGACGTGATTTGACACAGAGTATCACTAGAGTTGCTCTTCGCGCCGGTCGGGGAGTCGTCCTCCGCTGATGGCTCGTACGTGAAACTTATAGAGGAAGTCACAACATGAGCAAAGTCACTAACTTGGCTGTTATCAGTCTTAGATACATTTTCGCAAACTTTCGGTCCTTGGTTGACCGTTTTGCTACAAATATCACTAGCTTTAGACAACACAAAGTCATTATATTTGCTTGAAAAAGGGTAATTATAGTCATCGGATGTGAATCGTTTTTCATATGTCGAAGTATCTTTTTGCTCCGAAGACGGTAAAGTCACTGATGCTTTGGACTCTCCCGAAAAAGAATGTCGAGTCCAGTCTGAAGTGGTTGCAGGTTTGAGTTCTTTATTGGACAAGTCACCGTAACTTGATAGATTACTGGGTTTTCTTTGGTAATCGAAATCAAAGTTTTCAGTTTTCTCTAAAAAGGTTTTGTGATCACATTTAGCTAAAAATCCTTTGTTTTCCCATCCATATAAATCGGTCTTATTACCTAAACATTCACTACTTGGACTTTTTGTGTTTTTGATAGAAAACTCTTCTTCTCTGGTGGTTGAATTGCGAACTTCCAATGAAAAAGGGTCATCAATAGAAATAGGTCGTATTCGCACAAAATCATTGTTTTCATTTGCCCCTGTATTGACATTTCTTTTTCTATAGCCGATTAACGAATCCGAAGTAGATTCTTTCAGTAAAGGCGATTCAATTAGCTTACTCTCCACGGTTTTTTCAGGAACCGTTTTGGAGTAAAAATTTCGTTGTTTTTCGAGCACATTCTCGTCACTTTTCGTGACTTGATATTTACTAGGACTCTTAACTTCAGTAATATTTTGTTTTGTCAAGATCCTACTCAAAATTTTTGAATTTTCTTGAATTATCTGTAAAGCTCTTTCACTGTTTTTTCGCCCTGTTTGTAAAATGTAATCCTTTGGAGAAAATATGTCTTTTTGTTCTTTGATTTTTTCAGGCGTTTGCTGTTTCTGAGTGGAATAGAAATCTGTAGTTTCTTTATAGTCGTCGATAATCTTCTTTGCAAAACTATGACTTTGAGGCAATGATGATGCTCTTTCTACTTCTTCCTTGATAAGTTTATCGTTGTGGTTACTTTGCAATGTCAATGAGTCTGGTTTTCTTGGTAGCCGTGAGAGTCTTTTAGTGGAACGCCGATTTGGAATATCTACGCTATTTGGATCTGTTACTCGTGCACCAAAGAACTCTGGACTATGTTCAAAGTACTTATCAATTTTTAAAGGTATCGGTGGTTCATCTTCACTTACAATAATACTTTCAGAACCAGGACTTCCCGGTGGACTTTCAAAGTCAGATACATTTTTTTCTGATAAATCTATGTCAGGCACAAAATTTGGATACATCGTGAAGCTATCGATGATATCTGGGGGTCGAGTTATAGACTCACTTGCCGGGGGCCGTTTAAAGTTAGATTCAAAATCATACTCATACGGGGATTTATGACCTATGCCACAATTACAAGGAGATAAATCAATAGGACTGAGTTCGGTAAAAATATTTGGTGATTTCGTAAAACTTGTAGGCCTTGTTATTTCTCTGCTTGTAGAGTTTTCTTCATATTTTGTTCTATTGAGTCTCTGCAATACTTCATTTCTGTCCGAAGTTATGCGTGGAGAACAAGGTGATAAACTTGTAGGATTGAACACAGGGATCTCATTAGTAAGATTCGGACTGTCTTTCAATTTACTTTCAAATCCATCGATGTAAGTACGAAGCGGCTCCCCCGCTGCAGAATCCAAATAGTCAGAAATACTTTTAATAGGTTTATCAATCAAGTTTATTTCTGCTTCCTTTTCAGGTGTACGTAATTTAACAGTTTCTAATACTGGTTTAACAGTTTCTGTTTTGGTTTGTGAACGACTAATTTTGGTTTGTTTAAGAGAAGGGGAGGCGGAAATCTTCTTATTTTTAATATTCAAACTATGTTTTTGTTTTTCATCTTCTGGTATTTCTGGCTCAGACTCACTACCACGTTCATTCTCATCACAAAGGCTTGTATCTGTACTTGAAGCACTGTGTGATGAGTAAGAAGATGTTTCACTAGAGCTGCGAGATCTCACTGTAGCAATCATTCGATTGGCTTCTATTTCAGAAACAATGATGCCATCGCCAGCCTCGTCTAAGTCAATGGATGCTTTTCTTTCCTTTTGTTTGGTTTTATCCTTCTTAATATCTTTCCATTTGACTGAATTCCGCCTGCTAAGTGTTTTACGACTTTTTTCTTCATTCCAACTGATGGTTTCTGTGGAAGGTCCACGTGAACGGGGCTCTATTTTATCTAATGTTGACGTTTGCCGTGAGGGTGGTACTGCTCCAGGAGGTGGACCCAGTCTTCGTCCTCTAGAACTTACTAGTGCACTTTTGCCGAGGAGTAGATTGTTTACCGTAAGCGATGTTGGAGAGGTCGGAACGCCCACTGAAAATAAATTGTATTTTATGTAGACAATGTCTAAAATGTTCTTATCAAGAGGCCAAAATAAGTTATTTGTGTTTTATACCTGCAGCATGGCGAGCACAAGCCGCAGCTAATATAACATGAGCTTGTCTCTGCCTTTCTCGGAGGCGAGCGTATTGACGTTTCAAGGCTCCAATGTCTAAAGAAAGTCTGTCGCCTGCTGCCAAACGGTCTTCTCGCCGAGGCACGAACTAAAACCAGTCACTGTATTTTAAATATCCGTGTTGGATATCATACATGATAATTATTAAAAGTTCCTATGATAAAATTACCGTAGCTAATGCCATTTTATTGCCATCGTCACTGGAATCTCCTTCATCTTCTGAATAGAATAGTCTGAGCCCGCGTTTAGTCATTGACTGCACCTGAAATAATATACCCTCGGTTACCTCGTAACTTCTAGACGCTTTACATAACGCTAGATCGGGTTATATGGTGGTAATAGCTCCCCCTTTTTTGTGTTAAACCATTTTTTGCAATCTTAGCCGTTCGTGTATCTTATATTTTATTTGGCATAAATGTATTTCTACGAGCCAAAGTTGCCTGAGAATAAATGAATGTTATGTTATGTTAATACCTGTGCTTTTACCACCTTATTTCCCGGGGCTAGCGATTAATAAGATAGACGTAAAAGTAGACCGTACAGCAGAATGTAAAGGCGGGTGATAATTGGGTGCTGAAGTGGGCGGAGCTGGTGGTGCTACGCGGTATCGGTGCAGGCTGCGCAGTCGGGGCAACTCGGGCGCGGAGCCAAAAGCCACGACCCTCGCCACGAGCGAATCTCCGGCCTCCCACACGGCACCCGCGCCTCCCCCCATGCAGCTGTAGAACTCATCTGCTGAACGAGCCGATAGAATACGACTGAAAAGAAAACATTTAATAAAGGTTATTTTCTTATGCCACCATGGAGTCTGGATTTGTTCCCGGTTGATGGCAATACGCTCGTCCCTATTACATGGGAGTCATGAAACTTAAAACATAACTGGCGAAATGTGGGTGTACTAAATCTTTAGCCGGTTTCGAACTTATGCTGTCAAGATTCCATGGTTTTGTAACCTACGTACCAACTTCTCGACTCTTTTATTTTAAAAAGAACTGCCTTGAGTAAATATTTCTGAATATCGAATTGTCAATCTCTTGACTAAAACAAAAATGAACAATATAATTTTTTATCGCTTATCGTTTACATTCGGATACAGATAGCATTGATATCAGGAAAGCGGGGGTGGTGCTACGCTATTATGCATTTCATATCAGTCTCACTCATATCATTAAGAGTTGCGTAAATACTTTACTTATACCTCCTACGTTAAATTAAACATAGAGTTTCTTTCATGGCTGAAGTTTGTTAAACATTTTTTTTTTTTTGGAGTAAAGATAGAAATTGCGTTATTGTTTACAGAGATTCCAAGGTGCAGAAAAAGCGTTTCTACTAACCTTGTCTGCTCTATATCGACTGTTCTAACCTCCATGTGTGTTGAAATACAATATAAATGTAAAAGAGGAATGCAAATCAATACGGGATTTCCAGGCTGATGATGTCATCCATTCAAACGGTAGAATTTTCCTCATACTTTACAATGGCTTTAGAATTCATTAATTTGAATCCTTCTTTAACGAAAGTTACTCAATGTGAGATCGTTGTAATATTATGTTGTAATATATCTACTGTATCTGACTCTCTCACTTACTCTTGAAGCATATCCCAAATAGCCAGCGCAGTTAGAAGCAGCACTTCATTTCCATCTAGTAGGACAAGGTCCCATATCCTCAGCAGAATCTCCCTCGGTAACCAAGTCGCGTAAAGTGTGAGGAACCATTGCATAGTAAACACATCTGGCAAAGGAGGTTCTACACCTCCACCTGAAAAAGTAGAACAATAAGTACTTAGACGCTTCGCAATGCGCCATATTATTTGTTTTTTTTTTTGTTTTGTTTATGGCCAGTATTTCCTACAGTAAAAGTCATACTAAGTAGTAACAAGTTTGACACAACATTGGATTACAATTTTCTTCGTCTCTTCCCGTCTATCGCTCGTAAATATTTGAATGTCTTTTGGAAAAAACTAACGAAAATAAACCGAATTCAAGCCCACTCGATTGAAAATACACAAAGCACAACAGGGCATATTTTTTTTTACGAAATACATATTTTATGGTCGTCAAAGTTATGTCACATGAATGCAACCTAACAAGCGGACGGGTCATACTAGTCTGATCCAAATATTACTAAGATGTAACATTTATAGGATAACGATCTTCTTCGTCTTGTCCCGTCTAAAGCTCGTAATATTTGAATGTCTTTGGTCCAAAGATTACCCCCTACATACAAACTTACAAACAAATTTTACCTCTTCATGATACTAGTATAGAAGAAAATGCTGTTACCATCAGATACCCTTTGCAAATGGTCCATGTGTTGGGCTAGGCGGGGAAGGCGAAGTCGAAGTAGGTCTCTAAACGCTGCCATGTCTGCTGACAAGCCCCGAAGGTCATCTGCAAAGTAGCCCTCAGGAAGAACGGCCTCCACTAGGTATATCATAACCTACAAATAGACAGTTATTATGTATCAAACAAAAATAATGAAAACCAAAACTAAAAAGAAAACCGAAATCAGCATGTTTTATTTCGAAATAAGGAAAGCACTATACCTACTTCATAATATGACCTTGTAAAGTATTGAGTATAATTTTCTCAGCTATTCCTCATAATTCTTGGAATATTTAGTATTTGTCTCGAATCTAAGGTTTGGTATCTAGCTCACTGCTCTAGTTAGTACTGTAATAATACATATTTACCTTCAGTGAATCCGACTCAGATTTGTCCATAACTTCTAGTATGATGGCAGCTAACATATTGAAACCTTGGCAGTAGCCGACGTCTTTGTTCCATCTAAAAGTAAACAATTTGTTAATTTATTAATCAAACAGATTTGCGATATGGTTTACCTATTCTGGCTTCTCTCTTCTGTCTTTAACACATTTTCCATATTTCATACTAATGCAATTTAAAAGATAAATAAATAAAATACCTTGCGTAAGCCAACAGCACTCTTCGAAGCATCGCCTGATTTTCCCGCCCTTCTACCCCGCAGAACAGAGAGCATCCGGTGCGGTGTAAATCCTTGGAAAATATATATCAATGAGGAAAATAAATCAACAATCTCTTCTAATCTCACGAAGAATATCGTATTTCCAACTACAGTATTATTTTCTATCAAGGCACATGGCATCCGAAAACCTTTACATTCACATTTGTTTCATTTTACGTCAAGTACCTATGTGAATATTAGATAGATCTACATAATATATTTAGTAATATTCATAGATTAATTAATGATGGTTGTGCGTGTTTATGCTCGTTTATACTTTGAGCGGATTTATTCCTTTAGATATTCACCTAAGCATTTGGGATTTAAGTCGAGAATGGCCCAACACCACTTGAGATTTCAAATGACATCTTACTTTTAATATTTGCGCGCCAAGCTCCGTGTCATCGGGTTGCGCGGTACCACGGAAACAGCCGCGCTCCGCTGACGGCCAGTCGATGTTTCTCGCCGTCAGGTGACGCTCCGACAGTGTCAGCCATAGCTAGGATAAGATATAATGAGGTTTAATTTCGATAAAACTTAATTAATTCTTATCCCAGCTCAGCAAGAAAGAAGCATCAGTAATATCATCATCATTCAGCTGAAAGACATCCTTTGTTACACATAGGCCTCCAGCAATCATTGTCACACCAAACGCCGGCGCCGGGCCTAAGCTATATACAAACAGCGGATTCCAGCAACCTAAATTAGATTGTCTGCTACCGATATAAATTAAGAGTTTAAATTACAACCAATTCGGAATCGTTAAAAATAGAAGATGTATTTTTATGCCACGAGATTAACTATACAAATGAACTACTTCTGTACTCCTTTGGTAAGAAGTGGGCATCTGAATCCCTAAGTAATTTTACAGTGAATGGCGGCGTTGTTTCTTGTGGCGAACATTTTCTTTTAGTTCAGAGTCATAAGAAACAAAGACTTAAAACTGGCATGGCATCCATTTCAAATCTAGGTGAACAGGGCACACATAACAAACCGAAATCACCCGAGATAAATCTTATACTGACAACTAGTATTATACTATAAATTAAAGTGGAAATGACCGCAGTATTCCCACTTTGTTCGAGTGTAATTGTCTGGAGTCGCGGATGAAAGCCACAATGAACTCCTCTGCTAGTTTCTATGGACAAAGAGCCCATAGATTACTATCTTTTAACTAAGTCTTAACAACAACGTGGAGCAATCTTCTGATTTCTGGTCATTTACTCTTTAATTATGCTTATTAACGTACTGAAAGTCAACGCTACGTGATCTTGAAAAGGATGTAAATAGGAATGACGTCAAAGTAACCTTTTTACGTATGTGTGATCTTTGAACTCTCGTAACTAGGATTTCGTGAAAGTAAATAGACAAGGATATTAAATATATATGCTCCCGGTACCTATATTATGTATGATAACTTCGTTTCAGTACGACGAAACGAAGTTATCTGCTATGTATTGACTATTTTGATAAGATTTGGATAGAGATTGTTGGCGTATTCTGGGAAATCTTACGTAGGTACCGTACACTTCTATAAAAAAACCTAAATCCTAAGTGTTTCTCGATTAGGACCAAATGTGGTGAAAATTATTTCAGTAGGTTAGGTAAATCGATACTCGGTGACCGAAGCATTATTTATTAAAAATCTATACTGCTTACAAAACCGTTTAGAATGAGGATGCTTTTATTGAACTGGTGGCTAATCGGCGGGAAAGATACCGTGAAGTGCGGCGTTATGGGATGTTCGAGGTTCGTAGGTTTTTGAAGTGAAAACTTCTTTAGCGGCGTTTTGCACTTTTGTGATGGGTAAAAAATGTTAAACTCACGTCAGGTGTCACGTGTCCTGATCGAACGGATTGACATAAGGTTACGAAGGTATTTGAACTTTATGACGTCTGGCATTGAGTTTGGGTTTCCAAAACTGGAAAATTCGTAAGACAGATTGACATTAGGATACGAAAGAATTTGAACTTTATGATATACTATCAGAAACGTGGGAATAGGCTAATTTTTCAAACAAAATCCCGTGTACATGATGACATCTGTTTAACACCCGTACTTTTATTGGTCCGCACAAATAGTTTGCGGTCTAATAGTACTTAAACAAAAAAAAATGTTAACCGAAAAAAACGCCACCCTTTTTAGGGTTCCGTACCCAAAGGGTCAAACGGGACCCTATTACTGAGACTTCGCTGTCCGTCCGTCCATCCGTCCGTCTGTCACCAGGCTGTATCTCATGAACCGTGATAGTTAGCCAGTTGAAATTTCTACAGATTATGTATTTCTGTTGATGCTATAACAACAAATACTAAAAACAGAATAAAATAAATATTTAAGGGGAGCTCCCATACAAAAAAGTGATGTTTTTGCTCGTTTTCATAAATAATGGTGCGGGACCCTTCGTGCGCGAGTCCGACTCGCACTTGGCCGGGTTTTTTTTAAAAAATATTTTTTTTTTATTTCTCAGGCTCTGTTAATGATTCCAGATGTTTGACCACCGTTTTTCGACCAATAGGAATAGAAAGTTTTTAACTGTTTTAACGCTGCAAGCAAGGATAGTCCTTACCGTGCTCCGATACCCAGTTTGGTGATGGTACGCCATCTGTCATTGAGTTTGGGTATGCACAAACAAAACCTTCGGTTGCTCCAAAGAGGTACAATTCGTAAGAATATCGTTCGGAATAGTTCTGAAGTGTTACATTTTTAATGTAGGTAATATAAATTGTCTTGTTTGTGTACGATAGCGTAATAAATGAATATTGTATTTTACTACATAAATTATAGTACTTTTATACTGATAATTAAAGCAGTTCGTGCAACATTATTCCCTAACCATTCCAAAATATCAAAAATGCACAAAGTTAATATTCAAGTTTTCACTTCTGCCAGCACTCCCGGAGTGCAACCCGTTTTTTAAGGCTTTAAGGACACACAATCTAAGCCCAGGATCAACTTTTATAAAATGGAACACAGTTACAGATTTAGAAAATTAAATGTAAATTTTCTAAATATGCAACTGTGTTCCATTTTGATGGAACATCATCATCCGCCTTCACTCACCTATGTTGGGGTCGGCTTTCAGTCGAAACTGCCTATCTGGGCAGCCATTTTCACAGATAATTAGGACACAACAGTGTAGTCGAATATAAAAACAAAGTAGGTAATTCAATGCTGAGTGCTGAACAGTGTTTGGAGCAGTGTTTAACCTTATTAAAGAGATAAGTTATCCGGTTATCCGGTAATGTATCAGCAGCAGGTGTTTAGTGCAACAACATAAACAGCACACAAAAGAACAGTTGAGAGAAAAACAGTGTATTTTATTGGGTTTGGGTGTTCCCATCAGATATTTGAGCTTAGCAGCCCTAAGGCAGGACTTGTGCCCTGGTGATGGCAATAGGCTCGACCTCATTACATGGGACTTAAACATAACTGGCGGTATGTGAGTGTATGACAGGTACGAGAAAGAAAATGAAGAAAATCCCAAGGCCAAAATCTAAGAACCCGTAAGGCACTTCTGCCTTACAGGTTCTTAGAGTTACAGGCTAAGGCAAAGCGTGATGTATTGTTTGTTGATGAGTTACCTTTCTGCGGAAGTGTTGGGGCACGCCGGCGGGCAGGCGCGCGACCAGGCGCATCGCATGCAGCCACTCCGCGTAGCCGCCCTCGCCTGGCCCCTCGCCCGCGCCCGGCGTCACACCGAAACGAGCTCCACTTTCGCCCGCTACACATCAAAAGCCACCTTTAATCAATCAATTAACTGAGCGTATCATAGACCACTGCTGGATATATAGGCCTCTCTCAAGGTGCGCTACTACACCCTGTCCTCCACCAGGCTCCGCCTCCGCATCAAGTCTGTCAGCCTTTTTGAGGTCATCGGAAAAGCTGAGGTGGCTTTTGTCACCTTCATTACCAAGCAGGTTACAGAACAAAGTTCTCTAAAGCTTCCTGGGTCCTTTGGTTTTGTATGTAGCGAAAAACCATTATAAACCTACTAATTACTTAATTCCTTTTCCCGGACACATTACAAGCCGTTTCAATTATGAGCATTTTCAAACAGGTCCTTGAGAACACGGCTCTACAAAGCCTCTTGGGTTTTCAGATTTTGCAAATTTAGCAAAAATATTAAATAGGAGGTAGGTATCTAATTCCATTTTCGTTCGCTACACATTATAAGCAGCCCTAAGCAACTGTTATCTAACAGGCCTTTCAGAGAAGTGTTTTCCAAGGCTTCTTGGGTCCTTAGATTTACAGAGCGAAAAGATATAAAGCTAGGGATTCCTTTTTTCCGTAAGCATTAAAGAAAGTTAAACAATAAAACCAATCGAAGGCAACATCCATTAGTTAAAAACTGCATGCGTTAGCTCGTAATAGTCTACCAAAAGCTTAATTTTATAACCTAAAAATGTTTACATAAATTCCATGAGTACCTACCTACAACAGAATAAGAATCAAAACATTAATCTAACTTTATATTTATGTTATCGGCGCTACGCAATTTAACTTTATACTTCATCTAAAGATTCCCTTCGTAAATAGTTATCGAAAGAAATACCTATATTTTGTTAACAATGATGGCATAAACTCCTTGAGTACAGGTTAGGTTTGTGTTTCTACTGTGCATAATATTTCTTTACATTCTACGGTAAACTGTACCGATAACCGCGTAACGCGTTATTGTTTTCAAGGAAACCCACACATGAACAATCAGGACTAAGTAGGTATTTCATAAGAGTCGCCGATGACGGAACTACACTAAACATCTACATGATAAAGTAATTTAGTTCAGACAATAAAGGAGGAGTGTCTAGCCCTAAGTTTCTGATTGATTTATCCAAGGAACAAAACAATAAAATAACAATGACGTGGAATTTTACATTTAAACGTAGAAACCAATCGTCAATCATAGTAATTTAACAAAGATCACAAACGCGGTACTTTAAAGGTTTCCCAAGGATAATATCTTGATCATCGCATTCCTACTTTTGAAATAAATGAATGGACATACCTGAGCCGGCCCTCGATGCACCTGCCAAACTCCTCAGGGAGTTCAGGAGCGCACTCATCTGTCTTGTAAGTGGCACGCATTTGACAATAAACGCATTTCTTTATAACTGCACTAAGCACCAAGTTAACGACCTGACGGTTTAAGTCTATGCAGTGGCACTGCAGGCGGATACGGACGCGACATCCTGGCGCTAAGAACCAACTTTAGCAGCTACTTTAGGCTCCGATAGTTTATAACAGAATTGTGAAAAAATATTAGCCATATCTCGAGAGCATTTAAGACTGCGTAGTCGACCAGCTGATGTGATGTTTACTGGGAAAGTCGTGAAACGAAGCGGCGGGGCTTCCAACCTCCTACCACAATACTGAATCTGTCTTCAATTTACGGTACTACAAACGGCTTGTATGCTCACAGGGAAAATATACTCTTGTCATATTGTTTTGTGACAGTGTTTCGTGGTACACGGCAGTGGGCATGCGCAGTCGGACCCCGGCCGGTTGTCTGTGTGCGTTATGTATCGATTGAGCGTCGCTGTGTACGTCAGTTTCGGAAACAGATAGAAGGGAAAAGCACCCCATACCCAGTTGAGTTAGCTTTGATATGCGTAAATCTATTTTAAGCTTCCATGAATGAAACTGTCGTGATATTGGCTCTCCATGAATAAGGTTCATAAATGTTGCAATGTAATGTAATTCAGAAACTATTAATTGTGAACTATTATAGTTTTATGAAGAGCTTTTGGTAATGTTCCGCTATGGTTATCATACAATTTGCTAATGAAAATGCACGACCCATTTACTGTAATATAGAAATTAGATTCTGCGAGTTACGGAGCCGGAGGCCTTTTAGGGACATTAAGTGGAAAGAATTTCCATAAAGTGACCATAATTTTCACGTTTATCGTTTTGGTCGTTATGCTATTGATATAACATTCATTATATCGATCAGATAACATTGCGAGGCAATTGTGACAGTTTCATAGGCATTGCAAGTGGTAGTCGCTTTAACAACAAGCATTACCTACCAATATAATTTCTGGCTTCCTTTTGTGATAGCTCACATTCCCACGAAAACGTTGTTTTCAAAATAATTAAAAAACACTTTGACTGCTGATTAGACTCTTTTGGGACTTTTTTAGGAAAGCTTGGCATTTCGGCAGATACTAGGACTGTGTGAAATATCACGTACTCTATAAGGAACTTCTTGGTGTCTAATGACAACTTACTGATATGTTTGAGCAGCACGGTCATAGCTGCGCAAAGTCGGTTCTGTTGCCGCCTCAGCCGATCCCGGATACGAACTTTCTTCGCAAGCCGTTCTCCCGCTATTTGAAGTCTCTCTTCCCATTCAATTTTCTGTTCCCGAAGTTCGATGATGTCTACGAAATAATGAAAATTCTGTACAGCCTGTCAATAAGTAATGAATATGACTATACGTAGGTACGTAAAGTATAAAATCAATTTCCAGATAGTATCGCTATTTACAATCTAATAGGCACAGTCTATTGTTCGGGAACAAAATTAACTTTCACGTTATGTTTAACGAAATAATTAATGTTTGATTATGATCTTATCGATTTTATTCCACAATATTGTCTGCCAGTGTTTTGTCGTATATCATTGTGGGATAATGGACGTCGTTTCCGTTTATCGACGACGAACATCTATCCAGTTCGTCTAAGGTTTTACTGAGTAACTTTTGTTATTTCCCAATAAGACGACAAAGATCACAAGAGGATATGACGTGTAGTTTCAAAAAAGCTTGTAAGTAAAAAAGCTAATTAAATGCTATTTTCAAAATTATTTCAACCATTTACATTGAGAGATTTAATTATAATGTTAATGCAAACTGAAAGTTCAGCTATTCTGTGAAAGGTTTCGTACCTAATGATTCCAAAAAGTTTCGTTCAATGGCTTCTGTTTTCTCCCCACAGTTTGACTGACACGAAGTGAACGATGCCGACGTGGATCTAGACAGAAGACATTCAAATCATAAATTATTACTTCGGATTTATTGACGCGTGTACAACAAGAATATTTTGCATTTTCTTTGATACTTCTTAAAGCATGTTGGCTTTAATCTACTTAAGGTTAATACGCTTTTGCACTAAACGTCTTTACATTTTATAGAATGCCATTTTTAAAAATAATTATGGATGTTTCCGCATCAAAAAAGAGTTGTGTGTGGGCTGGAAAAATAGATACTTATGTACACTTTTTGTTTTAAAAACCCATAGCATAAAAAATGAGCGTTACTTTTGAGAGCTTTGATATTTTTCAAGTGGCTTCTGTAGACGCAATAGTAGTTTTAAGTAGGTAGTGGTAGTTCTGAAGACGTAATAGTAGCTTAAAGTATGTATAGGTGTTACTTACACATGACTACAGTCGATCCCACTATGGCCGCCCCAGTCACGCTGGTTTGAATACAACTCGTCGAGTAAATCTTCAACCAAATCTTTAACATCTCGTTTCTGGATTTGGAAAAATAATACCAAATTAGACTAGTGTATTAACCAAATTAACTAGTAATTAAATTAAGTTTTTGTATTTATGTACTGAAAAAACGTGTTGAACCGACCCAAAGTAACATTTGGAACAAGGGCATGAAAATGAAGATAATAAGTACAGAGTATTTTTTGTTAGTCTTACAAGTATCGCACTGCCGCGCAAGGGCCTCCCCTTTCTCCTTGAAAGTACACAGTATAGCAACAAAACATCGACATTTATAACATCTATTAAATATGAAAGCTCTAAAAATCAAATTAAAGAGCATATTCTTGCTACAAATGAGTTGGTAGACAAAGTGGACTTGCTCACTCTCAGCAACGCTCAGTGTATCTGTCAGAGGGAATCCAGTCTCGATGCCCTCCAGCCTGATGCAACGGAGGACCCGTCCCTAGCTGTGAGTGCTCAGGCCTGTATCAACAGCCAAGATACAATACCTGACATGATACATCATGATTCACATGTAGCACAGCCTGAGATTGGTCGTTTTGTACTTCCTAACAGTCATGAGTTATGTCATTCAGTAATGTTCTCTGATAGTATAGGTAGAGGGCTAGGTAAATTAATAAGTAACAACCTGAGTTATGCCACTCAAAATTATTGTATGCCAGGGGCAACCTACAAACAAATTATGGCATCAGTCACAAAAACTGTTTTAAACCCAAATGCCACTATCACCATATTTGTTGGTAATAGTTATAATGTTAAAAAAAAAGACATCACTGACTGTTTAGCAGAGTTGTTAGAGTTAAATTGCAGTAAAATTATATTGTGTGCTTTTCCCTATTTTAAAAAATTATGTAATCATGAGAACAATTATATACACATGCTTAATGACCATGTACATTTCTTGGTTAGTCATTATTGTGGAAAACTTATGTATTTAGACATCAATAATTCGGTTGATAAACTTAGGTCGACGCGGGATACAGTGTATCTCCCTATCAGATTTAGACATGAAATAGCTAGGCTATTAAGTTTTAATATTCACTCTGACATAACTAGTATGTCGATGTTTAGTTCTATAATTAACACTGCCACTATTAGTAATTTTACTAATATTGATTTTTACAATTGTTGTTCTGAGGAGGATCCATGTGTCACCATGGAAAATTCTCAGTTAGATTATAAGTTTAGTGATAGGATTTTGCAGTCTGGTGATGGAACGGGTGTCTCCGGGCTCACTCCAGATACTAACATTAATATTAATTTAAACTAGGAAGTGAGACAACAGAAGGTACGATTAACTGTATAGTGAAACCTAACAACATCAAGGTATCTTCTTGCACTCCATTAGTTAAATATGACAAAGGGCCTCAGCAGAATACCTTGAAATTATTCCACCAAAATAGTCAAGGTATTTCTTCCAAATTATTAGAAATTGAATTGTTTTTAGAAAAGACTAGGTTAGATGTTATTTGTTTTACTGAACATTGGCTTAAGGATTACCAAATGCTCATTAATTATGAGAACTATTCGGTGGGTAGTTGTTTTAACCGTAAATCTATGCTGCGTGGAGGTTCCCTAATATTAATCAAAAATTGTTTTAAATTTAAGCAACGTAATGACATAGTAGGTCTCTCGGTGGAACATTGCGTCGAACTGTCCTGTGTTGAGCTAGATAAGCATGTAATTGTGTGTGTGTACAGACCCCCAAACTATCAAAACTTTTCTTTATTTAAATCAATAATGGAAGATGTCCTGGCAAAACTTGCAGCCAGTAATAAATCTGCAATTATCAGTGGTGATTTCAATATCAATATTTTGGAAGAAAATTCGAATAGCAGCAGGTTATTAAATCTTTTTAAGTCATTTGATTTAGCCAACATTTTTAGAGAACCTACTAGAGTCACTCCATCGTCTGCTACTTGTATTGATAATGTTTTCTGCAATTGTGATTACTTAGATAAAGCCATAATAAGTTGTCTGCCTTCGGATCATAGTGGCCAAACGGTAACTTTTAGTTGTAACACACCAGTGCAAAAAGTTCAGATTAAATTTAGGCCTATAACAACTAGCAAATTAAATAGATATAATAATTCCCTACAGAACAAGTTAAGTATTATGGGCCACCATTTGGACGTTAGTAATGTAAATCAGTTTTACGATCAATTCTTTTCAATAGTTCACACTGAATTCAATAAAACTTTTGAAAAGAAGATGAAAAGCATTTGCCCTAAATTTATATTTAGTGATTGGGCAACTACAGGTATAAGAAATAGTAGGGAAAGACTATTTGAGCTTTATGGCCTTAAGCCTTTCATTAACACGGAAACTTTTAACAAATATGTTGCTAATTATTCAAAAATATTTCGAAATACTTGCAAGTTTGCTAAAGCCTTGTACATTAGCAACAAGATCAAAAACGCAGAAAATAAAATAAAGACAGTTTGGAAAGTCATAAATAATGAGACTAACAGGAAAAAAATAGTTAACACTACCTATACATTAGATACAAAATATGGTCCTAAAAACTCTGATCAGGAAGTAGCTCAAGAATTTGTAAATTTCTTTACCGATATACCGTTTAAAACTACTGAGGCTCTAAATTCCTCACCTGAAGTCTCACTTGCTTTATTAAAGGCGAACGTGTCTGGCTGCTCGGCTGAATTTAAATTTAAACACATAAACCCTATAACAGTTATTAAAGCTTTCCGGCAAATAAAAATCAAACAGACCGAAGATCTATGGGGAATGTCTATCAAACTTTGTACATCCATAGTTGAGACGATAGCACCTTACTTAGCTTTAATTTTTAATTTGTGTGTGGACCAAGGAGTTTTCCCTGATTTAATGAAATATAGTACAGTCTGTCTATAAAGTCATGAAAAAAAATGAGGGCGCTGCGGTCGTGGATGTAGCAACCCTGTATAGTATGACTAAATTGATTTTGATACTAGCACATTATTATGTACTAGTAGTAAACCTGATTTTAATGAAAACATTATTTTTACTCATAGACTCTTTTTTCTTAATCTGGATAGAAAAGGTGAAGTCGTAAAAACGTAGATCTTATTAAAAAATCTACAGAAAGCATAGACAAAGATGAGACCATCATTAGTTTGCTGATACGATCAGACAGCACAAAAAGTATAGTAATATATGAGATAGCTGAAATCTATGGTCTCTGTCGTTCAAATAAAATTAATAAAAAAAAGAAAAATGTTTATACATATTTTTTATTAAATGATTTGCCTTTCTTTTTATTATGAAAAATACCACATAAGTAATTAATTATAATTACTTTATCGTCTGATTTCAAATATTCTATGTTAAAAAACTATTTTATTGTCAGCTGCACAGTCGTCCATTTCTTTCTTATGACGCGGACGGTCTGATCTGTTTGCCAGGGGTTCCAAGTGTGCCATTTTTTTATAGCCTTTATCTACAATACCCTTCACTGTACCTACTCCAAGATTTTCCTGAAATAATGATTAAAAAAAATTAATATGTTTTAGCTAACAGAAAATAAATAAAATATTTTTAATTTCAGACATAATTTAACTTATTCAGATTCAAAATCAGTGGTAAATTTGATCACCAAAAAGTATCAAGAGTTCTGGTCGCACTACAATATGGCCTACTTATGTTTGCAATATAACCTATTAGTGCGCAATGTAAACAATCCTTAATTTAGTCTTAAAATCGTATATTTAGTAAATTTTTAATTTCTGGTAGATAAAAAACAAACAGTAACACGATTACATACCTGTCTTAACTGCTGTTCGAGCTTAAATATCATACAAATTTGATAAAACTTGACCAGCTTGGTGTTCTAACAAACATAGCTGATACACTTAAAAAATAATTTCCCGAGCTCCACTTCGATTTGTTTTCCTCATATTTAACACGTTTCTTCGAAGTTTTATCCACGTAGATTTAAAAATCAAATAAAAATGCAATAGATAACGATTTACAAAACAAGTCGATGACAGCCGATGACATTCGATGTACTTTGATTTAGTGTTGCCCTACATTTGAATAATGTTAGTTCCTCAAACATTAATTTCATGACTTTATAGACAGACTGTAAAGTCATCCCTCTTTTCAAATCCGGAGATAGTACAGATACTAATAATTATAGACCTGTATCCGTGTTGCCAGTTTTTAGCAAGGTGTTTGAAAAGGTAATGCTTCATCAAATGCTCAATCATTTTAACACCAACCAAATTTTGCACGATCAACAGTATGGTTTCACCAAGGGACGTTGTACGACTGACGCCGGTGTAACCTTATTCAAGCACATATTTACAGCGTGGGAAGAGTCCCAAGACGCCATCGGAATATTTTGTGACCTCTCCAAAGCATTTGATTGTGTAAATCACGACACATTACTTTTGAAACTTGAGCATTACGGACTAGGTAAACTTGCACTTAGTTTGGTAAAATCTTATTTGAGTGAAAGGCAACAGCAAGTTCAAATAAATGGTGTTAATTCACAGGGTTTAAAAGTAAAAATGGGGGTTCCGCAAGGGTCTATATTGGGCCCTTTCCTCTTTCTAGTATATATTAACGATCTACCCTATTTATTAAAAAATCAACCTCAAAATATGGTGTTATTTGCTGATGATACTTCCTTAATTTTTAAGATAAATAGACGGGCCCAAAATCTAGATAACGTTAACAATGCCCTACTTCAGGTCCATAATTGGTTCACAGCAAACAATTTAGTATTAAATGAAAAAAAAACTAAATGCATAAGATTTTCATTACTGAATGTTAAAAGTAGTGATTGTAATATAATATTGAATAATGAAAAACTAGAATTTGTCGATAATACAGTGTTCCTGGGGATTACGCTTGATTCAAGGCTGCAGTGGGGTTCTCATTTAACATCTCTTGCGGGGCGGCTAAGTTCAGCAGCATATGCTGTTAGAAAAATCCGTCAATATACCGATGTAGATACCGCGAGATTGGTCTATTTTAGTTACTTTCACAGTATAATGTCTTACGGCATTTTGTTATGGGGACGGGCTGCAGACATCGCGTCTATTTTTATTCTGCAAAAAAGAGCCATCACCATAATCTCCGTAGGCGCGATTCTCTAAGGGAACTGTTTAAGGACATTAACATCATGACGGTACATTGTCAATACATTTATGAAAACATAATGTACGTAAGAAAAAATCTGCATCTTTTTAGTAAAAGAGGTGACAGACATAATTACAGTACTAGAAATAGGGACCAATTAGTTCAGCCAGGCTTCAGACTCGCTAAAGTAGACTCATCTTTCATGGGGTAAATCAAATCAAATCAAATCATTTATTGCATCCATAATGTACATTTAACAGGTGGTCGAATAAAAAATAATAGACACAATTATGGACCCTGTCGGGCACAGCAAGTTTTAAATAACTAGAGAGAGGAAGACTGCTTCTATAATTTTCCGTTTAAGATGCTATAATAAAATTCCACAAAGTATTCTTGAACTGAGTGAGATGAAATTTAAAACATGCATTAAACGCACACTATGTAAGCAAGCTTATTACAAATTGGACGATTATATCGCTGATAATAATGCTTGGCTCAATGCCGGTCCTGCTCCACAAGGACAGGGGTGCATGAATTGATAGCATTAAATAGTATTGTTGGAGCTGCTGAAGATTGTAAAAACTAACTTTGCATTGTATAAATTCAATTAATTTAGTATTGTATAGTCGCACAGCCCATATTGTGTGAGCACTATGTACTAGAAAGCTATCATTTACTGGAAACCTACGTCTTTTATTAACCGACTTCTAAAAAAGGAGGAGGTTCTCAATTCGGATGTTTGTATTTTTTTTTTTTTGTGTTTGTTCGCGCATAACTCGGTCGCTTGCCAACCGATTTGAAAAAATATTTTTTTGTTTGAAAGCGTATACTGCTCAAATGGTCCCATGAAAATTTTATCGAAATCAGACAAGCCGTTTCTGAAAAAATCAACAAAAATTAAATATTTCTAATTTTTCGTTTACTCTGCATTGCGCATAACTCAGTCATTTACGAACCGATTTCGAAAATTATTTTTTTATTCCAAAGCCTATGCTTTCCATTTGGTCCCATAGTCACCAAGTCGGGATCTGATGATTGAATCTTGGCGAAATCGAGGGAACTCTTCAAGTTTTATAGGTAAACGTACAGCGATTTTGGTATTTTCTACAACAAGTGAAGCATTTGCGTTCAATAAGAACCATTCTACCATCAGATCTGATGATGAAGCCAAGAGACAGGCACTGGAACTCCATAATAAGACAGTATATCTTAGCTGTGTTTGGGCTTGTTGGAATTGTAACGGTATGCACTTTCCAGGTGTACCACAGACTAACTTCTTGACTTTCCTTAGTCAACCTACGTAACATGTAGGTCCTCGGCTTTGACAGTCTGTTTTCGTGATGATCAGGGTTCTTATTCGAAATGTGTTGATCATTTCTTTCCCTAATTTCTTTTAATCGTTATCCTGTTTCTCAGTTTCAGTTCGACGCCTTTTCTCACACGAGAAGTATCTTTACTAGGCCTACCCATATTTTATTATTAGATTAAAAATATGTCACTAAAAATTAACAAATAAAATTTTTTTTACAAAAAAAGAAACCGACTTCAGAAAACACTTAATGCACTAAAAAGTTAAAAATAATACTATAACCTACCTATATTAATAAACCTAACCTAACCGACGATTAACCTATAATAAAATTTAATAATTCTGTGGAGTCGGTGCCAAGCAATATACGATACCTAAATGACTATATACAGACTAAGGCCAGAAAAAAGCAAAACATAAATCTTACAGCTTCTAAATATTAATTAATTCAAATTATATTGCTTGGCACCGACTCCACAGAATTATTAAATTTTATTATAGGTTAATCGTCGGTTAGGTTAGGTTTATTAATATAGGTAGGTTATAGTATTATTTTTAACTTTTTAGTGCATTAAGTGTTTTCTGAAGTCGGTTTCTTTTTTTGTAAAAAAAATTTTATTGACTTCAATGTGCCCTGGCGGTTAAGAGTATGTCATGCTCACTTAAATGTCACGCTGATGGTGGCGCGTGTGTTGGGTCATTTAGTTCCCTTCAAAATGGTTGAGTTGAATGATGGCTGATCCATGCGTGATGTTCGTGAACGGGCGCTGTCAGTTGTGCCTGGTCATCTCTTGGTTGCCACGGCTTATTTCGAACTATTTATTTTATTTTTGAATTGTCTTTTTTTTTGTTTTTACTGTGGACACTTTTAACGTGCACGTCTTGCTACATCGTTCTCACATAATTTACCATCTCAACATGAATGATGTAACCAAGATTTTTGTAACAAGCTACTAATTTAAAAGAGTGTCCATGGAGTTTCTTGCCCATTCTTCTCCATAGAGATCTACGCTTTGGAATGGGCAACTACAGTACTTTCACAGTTATTATGTCTAGTGACTGGGACTGTAGCTTAATATGTTATTGTTTTTTGACTATTCAAAAGTGCCTGTAACTGGCCTATTTGAAATAAATGATTTTGATTTTATGGCTAACAGTAAGTACCTAGTTTTACTCTCTGGTGTTCTCGCTCTATTACCTTCCACACTAGCTCTCTATCCAATATAAGGTTAACATTCATGATTTACCTACAAATATTTATGGTTTCCACAAGAATTATAGATAGGTACCTACCTAACTTTGGTACCTAAATGTTTTATAATATTTTCCCTGTCGTTACCATGCGTGCGATGTATTATTTTTCCATTACCTTTGAATAGGAATCGCGTACCTGTGAAGAGTTCTTTATAAACGGTGCGGGCGGTATCGGAGATTGCTTTTTGTTGTTGATCTTCGGAATCCTAATTTTCTTGTTTTTTTTCTCTGGGCTTCGTTTCCTATTTTCGTTTACTAGATCTGAAAAATCTAACTCGAACCTTACGACTTTAAGATTTATTGGTTGCTGTACACTTATCGTTTGCATTTTTATGTTTGATTTACAAAGAGTTATTGAAAATGATTTGTTTATTCCAGTTTATTCACGTTTTTGTTGTTAGGTGATAGCTGTTTGACTTTGTTAATGACAGATACAAGTAAACAAATCTTTGGTATTCCAAATATATTTTTAATGTCTCTGAAACTTTGTTAACAGCACTTTTTGGTCACTACCGTGTAGTTTTTATTCACTGAACTGTTTAGTACCTAATTACATTTTAAACTGTGAGCAGTTATTAGCAGCCGAGCAGTGAGTGACACAGCGGGGTGGGAGGAGGCGCGATACTCACCCACGTTTGTGTCGGCTGGCTCCCGATAGCGGTGATAACGACTAATATATTCATTCGAATGCATGCCCAATGAGCTTAAGGTCAACGGATATAGGATTTTATAATTAAAATGGGAGTTTTCCATGATCTAATAGCTGGATGTCATTTAGAGCGGAAAAAGCAAAGATGCGCTACCTTTTTGGCTTGACGTGCAGTAGTTACACACACATCAATCGCATTATGTTGGAGGATATAGGGTTATATGTAAGGAATAGCACCATCCCGTATCTTCCCGTGGGTGTCGTAAGAGGCGTCTAAGGGACTTGCCAGAGAATGGGCAGCACTCGGCAGCAGCGTTCTCTGTGCTTTTGGAACAACCGTACTGCGATGGCCAACCCGCCTGCCAAGCGTGGCGATTATGGCAAAACCCCCCTTATGTCAATATGGCGTTGGGGGAGGCCTATGTCCAGCAGTGGACGTCTTTCGGCTGAAATGATGATGATGAATATAGGGTTCTGTTGACAGTTGAATAAGCAAAGGGACATTGTCTAATACTACAAAATAATGGTAGTTATGTTACCAAGTTTTTATAGTTTTTACTGTCCATCATCCTTCCCTTATTGTTCCATGAACACTACAGTAATTTTCTCTTTACTTTAGTATTACTAAGCATAAGCTCATTCGAAATAACATGTGTACGTTGAGCTTTATATTTTAAGTATGGGGTTCCGATAAAGCTACTTGTTTCGTGAAGCCCAACTTAATTATTGCACACCAATGCTTGAGTGGCAATATCTAATGACATTTTACCATTGCCCATCGCATTTTTACAATGGATCACTATGTTAATTTAATGTGTGTTAACAGGAGCAGATGGTGACTGTGGTAACGACTCTAACTTACGCATCGTGAGTCGTAAGGTCGTGGGTTCGAACTCAGGCAGGAACTTTACTTTGTGTCTATGCCCCTACTCTGAGGAAGTGTTTTAAGCTGATCTCACCGTATTGACCAAGAAAAGGCAAAACCTTAATTAGGTATTAGAAAAAAACCGACTTCAAAAAAAAAAAACACTAAAAGGTGTTACCTAGGGTTAACTTTACTTTCTGTGACTTCATTTGTTTCATTGACTTTTTTGCCACAGTCTTTTATTTTAGACGTTTTTTCCTTTTTTTTTAAAACATTTTATGCAAAAAAAGGCTTTTGCATAAAATGTTTTTAGTTGCAGTACACAAATAATTTTCTTGAATTAAAATGGGACCCCCCCCCCCCCCCGAGTTTCCTCTACCAAATTAAATATAAAAAATAATCTCGTAAATCGGCCCAGTAATCACGTAGTAATCGGAGTCAACGCACGAAAGAAAAAGACGCTGGTAGAACACATAGCCTCCTTCTTTAGAAATACTTTATATTTTGTAAGATAAGATTGGAACCTTCATGAAAATAACCACAAATAATAACATGAAAGTACCCACCAAAACAAAATTCCGTTTCCAAGCGGTTTCCAAGGAAAACAAACCTGTCAAGTTGTCACGACAACCAACAGCAACGCCCACAGAGTACTATAATATAAAAGGAAAAGAGTGCCCTCTGTCGTGACTTTTAACCAAGACATGTTTGAAGCGCCATCTCCATTTCTGAACAAGAACTACCGATCAATCACACACACACACACGCACACGTTTACCTACACACACTAATGTAATTGAAATTTGATTTTAGGAGCCTTGTATTTCCCAGTACCGAACTGTTTTGTTCAAATTTTCTTGCGGAATATTTTTGTTATAATAATACCAATATTAAGGAAATCAAATATTCACATCAAGAAAGTAAGAACAAAGTTCGGTACGGGGAAATACTGGCTAAATGCAAAAAATGGGTTTTAATAAAACAACTAAGTACTTTAAGTTCATTTTCTATTTTTATAATTTTTGTGCTTATTATAATAATTAACAGCAGCTAATTTTATTTCATCTTCGCCTTCATATTTTATTTTCCCGGACAAAATCCGATTGATTGACCGACACCAACTGTAAATAATTATATTTAATGTTGTATCGGTAAACATTTTATAAAAGTCCTCTTTGTGACTGGGACATTCAAATAAATTTGTGATTAGCAAGTCTGCTAACGAAGTAATATTTGATTTTAAAAACAATTTGGGCACATTTCTTTTCAGAAAAGAAATGGCCATGCTTTGTATTTCTTTAAAGAAATATTCGGTTTTCCCACTGGGATAGCAAAGCCATTTCTTTTTTTGGTACTCTTTCGCTGTAATAAAAGAATTGTTTTTATTTGAAGTGTTGTCTAATAATTCACTCTTACAATTTTTGCAACCTTTGACAACTTTTTTAAGACATTTAGTCAAGACCCAACCACAGACATAGTTGCTTTGACCAGCATCATTTTCATGTTGCTGATCAAAGCAAACTTCATTGTTGAAATGAATTGTGTTTTTTTCTTCGGAAACATTAGGAGTAACATTTTTTTCTTTTAAAAAAAAATCTAAATTCTGAAGGCACTCATTAAAATCCTCCTCGCAATTACCTCTCCCCGAATGAGGAGAGCTATAATTATTTAAAAGAAGCGCTTTAAACGCCCCCTCAAAACTTACTGTATTAGGCGCTATATTTCTTACTCCATAACTCCTAATGTTTCCAAAGAAATTTTCTAAAGGGTCTTGATTAAAGTTCCTGGTCATCATAGTATCGAGTCTATAATTACAAGACAACACTTGCCAAAGGAGTTCCATACCCTCTATCGTTTTAATCAAATTCGTAACAGACGGCACCACTTTCTCAACCAATCGGACTTTGTTCCCAACAATAATTTTTTTGACAAATTTAATGGTCCTTAGAACTATTTTGGCTTTTTTCCACAGCTCATGATGAGGCGTGTTACGTTTTACAGGTCCTTTAAAAACTTTGCCATTCGGTATGGAGAAACTGTTTACATTTAAAGAGTCGAACAAATCGTCGATTAGAAGGGTCAAGTCAACTAGTTGTCGGCATTCTATAGGCAGATCGCCCCTTGCTGTCAAATGTTCAGTCACAACAGCAACACTGTGACTGAACAATTGTGTTGCCGACTTAACCTTCATTTTCTTTATTTTTTCTGGATTAATATGCTCTTCTGTGAGCTTATGCAAAAGTCTCAGCTCTCCATACGACTTATCGGCATCATACACCATTTTGAAGTAGTCCCACTTTATGATTTTCTCCTCATTATTGGTAACATATCTTAGATCCTTTGTTATTAAATTGTTTCTAATGCCTTTTATTAGATGAGGAGTGTCATAAAGTGGGACTACGACGTGACCTTTAAAACGCATCACTTCATGACGCCATTCTTTACCTGCGCGTAAATAATTAGCTTTGGTTTCCTGAACCAATTCTGTTATAGCACTGACATTAACAGGACTTTGGTCACAAACAGTGTTTAATACTATGAGACCACATTTAAAACATTGTTCGATTACTGATTTTAACTTAGTTTTTAATTGGAATTTGCTTAAGCAATTCGTGAAATAATATGCAATTGGCTGCTTATAATTATTTTTCACTCCCTTCACCATGAAAACCAGTACGTGGTCAGCGAATACTTCCTTAGAGTCCGAAGTAAACCCTTCTAATTTATCTTTTTGAGCTGAATAAAAAATTTGCGGCGTGATTGACATTTCATCAAAAATGAGGCTACACAGCCTATCTGGTATCTGTTTTTTGAGCAAAGTTTTATTTATTTTTTCAAAAATTATGTTATTAATGCCAGGTGCTAATTTTATTTGGCTCAGTAACCTTTTCATAGCTTTGCATGAAGGGAGAGCAAAATATTTATATAATAGCCTGTAGCACTTAGGGCTTTTTTTGTACAAAGATAAACTTAGGATTTTCTCCTCAATTGTAAACCGTCTTCCTTTTGGTTTATATTTGGCTTGTTGCTGCATATGTACAAACAATTGAGCTGGTTTAGTCATATGTTGTATGACTTGTTTAAATATAATATTTTGTGACAACTTCTGTGCATTACTCAGTCGTTCCTTATACAGCTGGCCCCTTTTGCGCAAAACACTTATCTCCGTTTGCAGATACTTAATTTTCTTCTGAAATGGTCGTACAAAATTCGATCTGGTGTGGAAGGATATTCCAGAAGCAACTGAAAATAGAGAAATAAACACAATTACCAAATATGGTTCTCATTATATTGTACACCAAAGTATTATTATAATTACGATTGGTGCTAAAGTGATTACTAGCCTTATTCATTACAAAAAAAAAAAAACATGAATTTAGTTGTTATTTAAACCAAAGCCAATGAACAAATTAACTTGAATTCAATAAGTATCATAATTATGCATTTTAATTAAAAGCTTACCATTAGCAGGTCTTTTCGATTTGACTTCACTGATCGCACAGTAGTTATGTTCTGCTAACACATGACATACAGCCACACTGTTAATTTCACCTGAAAAATATGAATTTGCACAATTTTAATACATTTGTTCCCACAACCAAGCCAACAATCTATCCATCTGTTACAAAACAGTTCATGTATAACTATTGTAATAAAATTACATACCTAATACGTTAGTAGAAGGTTGAGTAGCAGTAGGCTGTGTAGCAGTAGGCTGATCATCATCAGTAGTCTCCATCGGGAGACTTCCAGATACCTCTGAAATATAAATATCAATATCATAACAACTCTGTTGTGGCACTCGCTATAATAGAATAGTTATATTTTTATTTACAAATTAAGTAGTAGTCTCCATTCAACCAATTCAACAATTTATCCATCTGTTATAAAACAGTTCATCTATAACTTTTGTAATAAAATTACATACCTGATACATCAATCGTAGGCTGAGTAGCAGTAGGCTGATCATCATCAGTAGTCTCCATCGGGCGACTTCCAGATACCTCTGAAATATCAATATCAATATTATAATAATTCTGTTTTGGTACTCTCCATAATAGAATAGATATATTTACAAATTAAGTACTAGAATCACCAATCTAGAGATTATAATGTGCTTAATTATAATCCATAAAAAATTACATAAGAAACAAGAGGACTGCATAATACATTCAGCCTTAGTGGAGATATTTACCAAAATTTTGTTTATGATATAATGTTATAAATATTGCATATATGCAACACATAACATTAGAATAGATTGTAATAAGATATTTCATTAATAAATTTATTTTATACCTAAACCAACTGGAATCGGCAGGAAAGCAACGGGTTGAACTTCACTGGTAACAACAGGCTGTTGAATTCTAGATGTGCCTATAACAAAATAAAAATGTTTATTAATGTACACTGATATTATTAGGTAAGTACTAAGAAGAGCAAAGATTTCTTTTTTTTTGTTGTAAGTCAAAAAGTTACTCAAAAACAACTACCAATTTTAAAAAATGTTTCATTAATACCTATTATGTTATGAAGGTTCAATTTTAGACATTCGTGAATGAGAATGCAAAGGTTGACCTTCAAAAAAGAACAATAGAATAAATAAATCATTGAAACCAAACATTCAAAACCTTGGTCAAATTTAAGTTTTTAAGATTTTAAAAATAAATCTTTATTTTTTTACCATGGAAAAACCTTATATAGGTAGGTATAGGTTTATTCCATTTTAGTAGTCTGTCTTGTTAAATCAATTAAAAACATTCGCATTGATTCTTGGAAATGTGAATGTAAAAAAATATGCAAATATGAATATTCGTAACATCAGTATTACCCATAAAATTATAATTTCAGCCCATGTTATAAAACATCATACTGCGAGGCATAAGTTTGGAGTTTGGAGAGAAAAGGCAAACAGGAATATTATGAAAATATAATTAATACACATGGGTACTTTATATGTATATGTAACAATTACACCAGCAAAGATGGAAAGAAGAGGTAACTCACCCGGTAAATGAAGACTTGGTACTGCCAATGCATTTAGGCGTTTAAAGCGATTTTTTTTATCAATTGAAAAATGGATGTCACATAACCACTGCTTCTTATAAAATTCATAGTCAGATGGTGCTTCAAGCTTTCCTCCAACAAGATTCACCCAAGTTTTAAAACGATCAGGAAACTTGTTTGGATTTGGAAAGACATGCAATGGCACATCTGAAACAAACAAAATTTTTGATTATGATATAGAAAATACCGGCCAAGTGCGAGTCGGACTCGCGCACGAAGGGTTCCGTACCATTATTTGTAAAAACGAACAAAATAAACACTTTTTTCTATGGGAGCCCCCCTTAAATATGTATTTTATTCTGTTTTTAGTATTTGTTGTTATAGCATCAACAGAAATACATAATCTGTAGAAATTTCAACTAACTATCACGGTTCATGAGATACAGCCTTGTGACAGACGGACGGACAGCAAAGTCTCAGTAATAGGGTTTGACCCTTTTGGTATGGAACCCTAAAAATCTTCTTTCGTTCTTCATGTTGATAATTATAATTATGATAATTAAATAGATTAGGTATCTTACAACTTTGAAAAATTCCATTGCAATTATTACAACTGGACTAACAGACAATAAATTTGAGATACTAATAACGTACCGTACCATAAAATCGAGAAATATGAAATTGTTTTGGAAGGTGGAATCTACTATTCTGTAGAAAAAACCTAATGTTGAAAAATTAAATGATGTTTATATAAACAAGAAAGACTGCCGGTTTTTATTTTATATAGATTTGAATTTACCTGTGCTTTTACATCCAAGTGTACATCGTTGCGGCATTGTAGCAAAGCAATGATGAACAGATGAACATTCACTGCAGTCACAACACAACACAAAATAGCGTCTTTAGCGCGAAGTAAAACACAGTTTCTGGATGATTATCTTGGTACCGAAACGGAGGAGTAATCTCGACTCGACGTTTATAACGAAGATACTATCACAAAAACTAGGATAAACACATAAAACAACTGCAAAACATACTCAAGCGTGTGCGCATGCTATGGCAACCATTTTACGTGTGTCATTGTCATTAAAATCAGATGTTGAGACGAATGAATATAAGGGCAGTGTTGCTATTATTTCCGTAAAATTAAATGAATTTAAGATATAATAGATCAACATAATTAATTGATTATATGAAGAGTTGAATATATTCAAACTAAAGTTTAATTAGTTAGTAGTAATAAAACATTTTGTTTTTAAAATTTTATTACAGAGACATCTATTGCTGACTAGACAAAACTAAACATATGTTTCAGTGATCAGAAATGAAGATGACGCTGCTTCATTTATCGCCAAGCTTGATGTAGGCAACTGTCCCCCCCCTGGCAACGCCTTTATTTGCGAATCAATTGTCCAGCGATTTAAATCTTTGCTATTTCTCTATATTTCTTTACGAAAGAGTCTCGTAATTTTTGTCATTTGAACTTTTGAAGAAACAATGACGGAAGGACAGCCTGCGGATCCGACACCAGAGACTGCTCAGCCTGGTTTCTGCTCAGCAACATGCACCAACAAGCATGCTGGCAGAGCGCAGATGAAACAACCCGACCTGAAGACTTCAGACATGTTTGCTACTTGCAACCTCCCGAAGAGATTCGAACATCCCCGTGAGTTGAGATTATTTCATTTAAAACAAATCTATTGAAATTTTTGACATTGAAATATGGATGAGAGGCTTATGTAACGTCGCAGCTGAATACGTATAAAAGCAATCAACTTTTTTGTAGCACAATATATATATAAATATATATATAAACAAATAAATGGTACTACATACATATTTGGTTCTAGTCTAGATAATACGAATATAACAGGAGCAGGAGCTATAATGAACGCTATAGTCGAATCTATGTACTGAGCTGGCTCTGTTGGGTTTCGATCGACAAACTGAGCAGAAGACAATTTAATTCTAGATTATGGCAAGTTCCATAACAATCTTTTTTATTTATATCTTTGACTCAGTAACCATTTGCCCAGCAGTAAGACAATATAGGCTAATAAAAAAAAATTGACTCTTTGCCTCTAACCAAATCCTCTTCATAAAATAGGAATATACAAATAGCTTTATTATTACACCCAAATATGACCTATCGAAAATAATTTAGCCAACGCACTTTACCTTTGAACTAGTTTTAATTAATTCATCAAAAACTTTCTGTAAACAGGGTTTATGAAATCAAATTTCATTCAGCACTCGATCCGAGTTGGCCAAGTAATTTCGATTCGGTATAAATAAATATGTATATTAAATAAATAAGCAAGGAAACTTTTCTACAAAGATTTATTAAAATGGGCAGACCGAAAAAAATTCTCGACTGGTAATGATTTATTCTTAGAGTTGTGTGTAAAACTGTAAGATATGATGTACAGTAGGTTATCTGAAGCAGGTATAGTATATATACAGGTATAATATGATAGAATAACCCCAGTGTGGCATCTTTAACCAGATTTTCAGAAAGGTCTATCTTGTAACTACAAATGTTATCAAACACTTATTGTTCTGACTCAAGCCATAAAACTTCTTATAGCATATTGTCCATGTCGTGGTAAGCTTCGTAAAAATACCGACTTTCATTGCAGCCTTCTGGTTCTTTGTCCACAATAGCTGCGTCAAATAGTCGTCCTCTCTGGGCAAATAAAAATCTTTACGCGGTCGGCCTTTGACTAACCTTGAGTTCGGATTCTGGGACTCGGTCAGGGACGAAACTAGCTCTGACAATTTCAAACACTAACTTTAAGGCATATTATACCTAAGTTATTACTATTATTAGCTGCTTCCCGCGACTTCGTTCGCGTGTAAATATTCATGTATTTTTCAAGGATAAATAATACATATAAAACTTCCTCTTGAATCATTCTGTCTATTGATGAAAACCCCATCAAAAGCTGTGGCGTAGTTTAGAAGATCTAACCGTACAGACGGAAGCGACTTTGTTTTAAGTATACTATGTAAAGATAAAGACCAAATAGAATTCTTACAACAGAATGTTCAATGTGTAAGAAATGTCTTAAGTATTCGTATACTGCAGATTCTAGTAATTCATGTTATTTAAATACTATTTTCTTAGCTCATAGGAATTCTGCACAGTCATGTCATGCTGATGCTGATGAACAATTGTTTTCACAAAGACCATTCCGACAGACTGGCGCCAGGATTCGTTTGATGATGCGTTTTGTGGTTACATAGTATCGTACACGTAACGTTACGCACTACTTCTTGTTTCTGACGTCGTAAGTTTCGGTCAGTTTTGAAATAATAATATGACAAATCACCAGCAAAACTGCGTATGGAGTTTAAAACGTGTCTGTTTTACGTTTCACAATAGGATTTCATTGTAATCTAGCAAACAAACTTAATAGTGTCATTGATCCCTTACTCGTTAAAAAGGCATGCGGGCTTTAACTTGTAATCAATAATGAACAAAAAAAAGTAGCTTCAGTAACACTCTTTTTCTTTTAGGATTACAAACGAAGAATATTTTTATTAGGAGTACTACTTTCGACTCTCATTTTAACCTAATGAAAATATATCTAACCACATCTCGCTCGGGTGAATTTCGAAACCGTAGCACGTGCTAACTTACATAATAGAAGCGAAATGCTTTTTGAATTCCGTATTTTATACATGAGAGAACAGTTTCAATAGTTCGTTTCCACTTTCTGATGGTCCAATTTTGTAATAGTATTTTCAATATTTCAGTTGTCTTTTATACATTTACTTTCGGATAATAAATCTACTGCGCCCAAATCGTGTAATATGGAATTACCTCCGACGTCACAATTAGAAGAAGAAGTCGGATAATTAAACAAAATATACAAAACCCTTTTTAATGACAATGTATGTTTGCAAGTTTTAGTAGAGACATTGAAAATTATGGAGTTTACAGATTGGTTCAACGGCTACGGGTGCCAGCTGAGCAGCCAACACCCGTTCTACAGAACATCTGCCAGCGAATACGGGTGGTACCCGCCAGGTAAATACAGATTACAATTTAACTACATTTACAAATGTAATTCTTATTACGTCCGACCATCAACGATTAAGGGCCGGTAGACATACTTAAAAGTGGAGAGGAGACGCAGTCTCGTACACAACCGATTGTTAAAAAATATATAAAAAGCAATCGGACTTATATACCTAGAATTCAGTCTTATCTTTGTGTTTTTTTTTTTAATATTCGCATTGATCAACTGAAATAAAAGATGTTTGTCTTAACATTTAATCAGTTAAATATGCACTCATACTATATTTGTATGAGTGGACATGCAACTACATGCAACTAGAAATTCCGTCTTAAAAGGGACTTTTAGTAAACTGGTTGTACCTATTTTTCGTGAGGAACCTAAGGGGAGAAAACGAATGAAGCTTATTAAGTAATATAGATGTTTCGTACTGAAAGGTGCAAGCAAGGAGAAAATTATCTTCCGTCTGTCCTACTAGTTTATCGGCCACTGCATACCTACATGTATTTAGCTGGCTATTTCAGTGACTTCGTCATAAGATGGTTCTTATTTTCTATTTATTTATTTTATGATGGTAAAATAAATAAATCGTGAATTTTTTTAAAAACTAGTAATGATCCTTTCAAATATTTGTCTAAAAGAAAATCAAGCTAATTGTCATCGTTGAACTCAAACGGAGTAATAGCGGACCGGCTGCGGACAGCGGACACTGACAGATACGGTAAGTAGTATTTGTATGGAGGTGTCCGTGGCTGGAACCGCGTCCGTGATTAGAGTCCGAACGAAGGTCGATTTCAGGCCGAAGCTGAAGCCGAAGCCGATTAATCGTCAACCGCCACAACCTTCGAAAATCAGTTTGGCTAAAAGTAAATAATATAATGTTTTTAAACCTTCAAATGAAAATTTCGAAAAATAGTTGTTTTAAATGACCTTCCTAGTTGACAAAAATATGTGGAATCTTCCTCCCCGCTCTCGCGCATTCGTAACAGTTCGTTAAATTTCGACGCTTTCTGGAAACCTACGACACCAAAATGAGCCATGTTGGACGAAGCCAAAAATTTGGCAGAAGGTGGCTGAAGCCGTAATATATTGTTATGTTTCTGACACTGAACCTTTTATAACACTTTGTGACACCTTTTATACCACTTTGTGTGTGCTGGACCGCGATTACGTACCTATAGACTCATTCTTTCGGTTATTTTCTTACTTCTGTTTCCGTTTTTAGGCTGGTACACGGTTGCCACCGAGTATTTCCCTAAACGTCAAAAGTTTTCCTCTGAATTGGCTCGAGCTGGCATGTATCGGAACTATTCCCTTAACACTGGCTCCGATCATAAGATTTGTTAAAGACGGGTAAAATGCATTGAACCGTGTTTTGTAAGCTTTTTGTGTGTGATTTGCATGGCAACGGCATGTACTTTGTTTTGTTAGCTTTTATTAAGAAGTAAGAAAACTGTAAATCGCACCTTTCAAGCACCGGCGGCGTGGCCTGGGGTCATCTAGATATCTACAGATCTTTCTTTCTTTTTTGAATGCCAATGGTGGTAAACATTGCTCGTTCTGGTTCTGCAAATTTGGGCTGAACTGCGCACTGGAAATGATAGGTGGGCAGCTCTCTACTTAAACCATTGCTCGACTCACATACTCTCTCTTTATCCATACAGGGTGTATGTATAGAGAGAAAGTCTAATTTTAAGATTGTTGTTCTTCATTTAAGTAACGCATTTTTTTGTACTACAGGTAATTTATAAGGACCACCTTGTTAGTGTCACTGATATTGACTGAATAAATTAAGATCTTTAAATGTTTTTTTTTACCTGTGCGTTACCCTGGCCAAGTGATCTCCATAGCCATTCCTTCACTTTTACACCGCACTCTGTGTGACTTCTCGCAGTCTGTGGTCACACCTCCGAAGCTTTGCATCATCTATTTGCTATATTAAAACACAGCATAACATATTCAGCCTGTAATGTTATACCGCTGCTATGACTTTATTATATTTTTTCATAATAAGTGTAGTATAGAATAGAAGTAGGTTAAGGACCTCATTGGGAATCCTTCAAAGGTAACAGTGTTTATGAGATCTTGCCGGTTTTCCCATAATTTACATTATAGGCGAATTAATTTACCACATAATAATGACTGATGTCGCTCTAGTCTTGTATATGAAGAAGTAGGAACGTATACTGTTTAATGGGATACGTGTAATAGATAGAGGGCCACAGAGAAGTTTAGATATTGAATCAGCATGCTTTAGTTGTTAATAATGCACGTTGTCAACGGCTGATCATCGCTTATCAACTAGGACAAGGCTATTTTGATCTATCGCAGCTCTGTCTTACTTGCATGGTAGAAGGTGTTTCTATAGTTTTTCTTCACGAGGAACCAATTATAGTCAGGCTTTCCATCAAATGAGAAAATTGCGATGAAAAATTCGATAGCGTTCTATCGGTGATTTTTTACACGTAAAGCAAAGGTGGGAAGCCCGCCTTAGTTAGTAACTCAAAACATACTGATTGATAATAATTTGTTTTAATAATAATTACAGGTTATTATTCAGTACCGACAGTGTTCTTCCCCGCCGGACAAAGGTTCACGAATGCCCTGTCAGCTGCGGGCATGTACCGGAACTACAGCCTCAACACCGGGATGGATCAAGGAGGGTACCAGTAAATACAGAAAGCAGACAATGATGTTATGGCATATAGAGTTCAGGTACAGACCACCAGCATATCAAGCTAGCCACTATCTGTCAAATTTCCTTAATAGATTTTCAACCTTATCTTTAAAGAATACGGTTTATGGTTGATTGGGAAAATTTGACAGTTCCGGGTAGCTTGCTCTGCTGGCGTCTGTACGTCCAAACCGGTACGGACAGGTTGCGGACCATCTGCAGAGACTGACATTGAACAATATTTTATTATATTATTTGTCACAGTCTGGACCCACGTTCGCAAACTGTCCTGACCTACTTAATAGTTTACCCGAACCCCTAAAGAACATCTTTGAATATGCTAACCGTCGACTCTTTGAATCAGACTTATGTGTCAATCTGTTTCCTAAACTCGTGTGCCATAATCACGCCCTAATATCTTAATTACATGCTTACAGTAATAAATAGGTAATTAATCAATGTTAAGGTGGTAGTCCAATCTTGCCACCACACTCCGAGGGAGGGCGAGTGTGAGAGTGTATAGACATGGTAAGGTCCAAAAGTTTCCAAAAGTTTTCTACATACATTACAATAATCAGAGATACAAAACTATCTTGTCAGTAAATTACTGAAGTTTTCTCTACTTAGCCACAGTAAAAAAGTAATATTTTTGTTCAACCTAGTCTCCCTTTATTTCAATCCATTTTTAGTTCTGGATATTACCTAATCCTTAATTTTATAGTTGAAGCTGGAGCTGTCCAAAAGGTTTTTCTATAAAATTAAGGATTACGATAGCATCGCTCATCCGGCCGCTTACACTTTGGCAGTTATCGCATTTAGAGATGAATGTGAACTGACAACTCTACACCAGATCGGTCTGAAGTTTAGTCGGATCTGATAACCTGACTATTTAAGACAGATTCGGAATGCAATAAAAAGATTAATATTGAGCATACGCAAGGTGACACTGGACCAGTATTCATCAACATTCTCTTGCCCTAATCCCAATTTATTTGGGGTCGGCAGAGCATGTCTTGTTCTTCCATACTTCTCTATAACTTGTCATCTCATCAGGTACCTCCTTTCTTGCCATATCATCTTTCACGTTTAGTTCAAATATGTTCCCTGTATATTTCATGTCGAATAATTATTTGTGCAATATTGGTGTCGTTAGTCTAAGTCTTAAGGCGAGGGTAGAGCTCAAATTATGATCTTGCTTTCCAATTTTTAATAAATTTTATATTATGTATGTATTTTTTAAATAGATTTATGTAACACGCCATAAAAATGCTTATTAATAATTTAATAAAACTTGTATTTATCCTTGTATGCTTGTTTTATTATGGGAAGGGATAGTTTAAATGAAATTACCAGCATCGGTATTGACTTACCAAAAGAGGTATTTATTATTATTCATATTATATAGATTAACATGCATTCAAATTCCATTAACATATTCCATCCGAACTAGGACATGGATGCCACATTCGATAAAAATATCATTTTATTGCAAACGTCTACAAAAAACCTCACAGGGTTTAATAACTTTATTAATAATTAGGATCATATGGAAGTTCCATAAACCCTTTGGTTAATTTTAAATCTGTCAAAGCAGATTATTAACTACTAATGTTGTGACACGCCATGCCCTTTTATTACCTATAGAAGATCAAGTCACGATAAAACGGTAAACAGGTAAGGTCGAGTTCCCACTATGTCGTGCCGACAGATTATCGTGTCGTTTAAGCGTCGTGGCTTGTGTATTTAAATGGAAGTGTTCACATATAGGACGACACGATTAACTGTCTTCCACGACTTTTTTTCCAGTGACGACAGATTGTCAAGTCAATCGGTATAATGCGAACAGCTAGAGACGATAGTCGTCCAACGATAAATTAATCGTCACGACATGGAGGGAACGCAATGCTTGGCGGAATGCTTCTCTTACCGTGACCGTATCATAATGATTATCCATCTCTTCCGTATTGAGTACACATTGTATAACTTGTTAGCAACAACAACAACAGCTTTTATATTAATTTGAGTGTTAATATTATATTCTTAACAATTAACAAATATCGAAGTCTTTAAAGGATATAAATAAAATAAATTAGGTATATCTAAATTACAAGTAAACAGCCGTACTAAAAGAAATATATAACACCCACTAAATATAATTCAATTAATATTTTAATTCATATGTATGAAAAAGTCGTAATAATTATCTAATTGCGCATTTTATAGACACGTAATTAGTTACACGTACCTACATCGTGGCTATCGATACTAAGGATTCGTGTCAAAATCTAACTACAGGTGCATACTTAGAGAGTAAATTATAGTATATTTACCTAAACGTAACCTAGGTACTACATAGTATGCCCGTACCGCGGCGTCAACAACGAAGGATAGTTATAAAATATGATAAACTAATCATCTCAACTAACTAAACGCAGGTACCTATTGTTTTGCTCAAACTTAACGCTTGCTCCTGATCCACTGCCTTAACGTAATGAGTTATTTAACTTACATTTGTATACGTATATAACTATTTTCGTTGTAAAATCTACGATAACAAGTGGGCTTGGTTATAATATTATCTGTTTGTTATATAAAAACGCTTAAAATTTACTAATATTTAATTTATGAATGTTCTACGAAATTGTGAAAATGAAAATGTGATTAAGTAAATGAAAATTTAACTACACATTGAAATGTCTACGTTTGATTCGCAATAGCTAAAGAATAGTATAACATTGCTATATATTAGTATAAAGTTTTAAACTTGAATATTTATGATAGCACAATGCAAAAGCCAAGATGCACATCGAGTCATTCTGATATGACGTATCATCACACTTCGTTGACATCACCCCCTTCGTCTCTCCATAAAACCATGAAAATGACTTAACATGTAGGTAGTTATAAATACATCGATATAATGTAAGTCCCCATATCATATGCTTAATACAATAGTTCATGAAGAAGTATCAAATAATATTTATTGAAGATGCCTACGTGATAAACGAAGCGTGGTTCACACATACGAAGACGTACATAATAATAACAATATATTCTTAACACTATGAAATACAACTAGTATAAGGTATAATATATATAAAATGTGGATCAATTCTTGCGTTTAACAATATTGTCTTCAATAGCATTGCTCATTTCCCAATTGCCAACAACTTTAGATCTAACAGGACGACGGCGAAAAATGATTTTGCCTTTTCATCGTTTACATAATGCGTTATTTCTCAAATATTATTAAGATATTGTTACATTACATAGAATGGTATCAATTATTGATCGATTTCCCGCATCATTATCGATACTCCCAATCATTTCGAAGTAACGTAACACGTCGTCTATGCATTCCAATCCTAGTATTGCTTTGAATTATTTGTCTTCCATAACAAGTATTAATAGAGAATAGTGTTTAATATAGAATGCCCATGTTATACTGGTCTCACACGAAGGTGCAGCAAGTGTAGAAGGTAGTCGGAGACAGAGAGAAACACTACTACTCGCGAGGCAACGCGCCTCGCGGACACCGAACGGGATCGATCACAATGCAGCTCAGTTGATTCGTATTTTCATATTTATAATAAACTTATTGTAAAAATCTATAGTTATCATACATTAAACTATGCTTAATATATCCTGTTTCTTACCAGGATGCATTCAACACTCAACTGGGGGGGTATGTTTCCGAATTTCCACACATTTGGGTTACAACTACAGATGCAAATTCTGGACCGGTTGTTTATTTCGTATATCTTTTGTTTATGTGTTATTTCAGTAGATATCGTACTGAACGTTACGTTTAAATTCACGGCTATGGATCTGTGGGTTAGTGCTGCGGGCAACAGACGTGTAGTGAAGGTATTATGTTGCCATTGCCAAATTGATGCATGCCTTTATTTGGAGCTTGTCCGCAATTTAGTAAATGCGATCTGGTTGTCGTGCAAGTAAACGTTGTTTATCATTCGTATATTTTTCAGTACATCTTCTATTGTCCGAATATTTGGTTGTCTTTTTACATGTCGCCGAATATTCCAGCGAATGTCTTGCGTAGATTCTTCATGGTGTCCTCGGCGTCTTCGGTGAGGGCCGCACTGAGGGAGCCCTGGCGCGCGAAGCCCCCGCGGCCGGCGGTGGAGCCGGCGGCCGGCGCGGCGGTGGCGGCGGTGCTGCTCGTGGTGCTGGGTGCAGCCGACACCGACGATACCGACGACGACTGAGATGCTGTTGGCAGAAAATTGTACCATATTAAGGAATGATATTAAAGTATGCTACAAGTGAATGTGTTAAATGTGAATTTCATCTGCCGTCGGCGTATTTTTCGTTGTGCGCTGGATGATGGTTCGCCGAACGATAGATGGTGATAAAAAAAATATTTTAAGTAATTGAGAATCCAATTACTTCACACCGTTGATGGCTCCATCGTCGTTATGTGTGTGTAACAACATAAGTTAGTTTGCCCAACACAGTTTACTCATAAAAGTAGAGTCAGACCGTTATAATTAAAAAAATGCCTGTGTCCTGATTTCCGAGCACCAACGATTGCGCACACTTCTTTCGACTGGCGTCTGTAGCCGCATCCGGCGTCCTCATCCATTTGTACAGAGTAGGCTTACTAAAGGCTGTTTGAAGTCATGGGTTCCTATAAACTGTAAATATAGAACTGAAGATGTGAATAGCTACACAATATGTTAAAAAAACTCTGTCCGATCCGCGAGGGTGTTATTAGGTATAGAGATGAGATTCTGTAGGTATGTAGTCCTCCAAGGTAGTGACGTGATAAACAAACGACTGACGCTCGAACATACTAATGCTGAAGATGGTGTTTTCACGTTTTAAGTTTGTTAGATTTTAGGGAAATGTTGGTAATTTAAGCACAAAAATCAGGTTTTAAAAATTAATAATGTGTTCACTTTCATGAATATTTTATATTTATAAGTTTTTAAACTGACATGGTCACTAACACTAGTAACGGGATATTTACCATGTTTATTATTTGTTATGAGTTCCCGATATTTCGGCGCTGTTGCAAACGCCATGATCATGGATAAACTGAAGTGATTGCGGGTGGATGTTTATGAGCAGACAAAACGATCTACCCTCTTTCTTGTTCGTTTTTTGCGCGCCGTACCACTACCACTGTCACTCACAACTCGATTCTGTTCCAGACACACGAAACTCACTGTGTCTACTCGCGAACTTTTTACGGCACTCTTTCGGTTTTTACACAGTTGAACCACTGGATTCCAGGCTCTTGACAGTTGAAACCCCTCCTCCCGATTGAAGTTCCTATATTTAGTAATTTCAATAGCTTCTCTATCCAGTCTGGGTATATAGTGGCGTTCTGTCGAGATGACCTGAGGGTTATGTAACTCAATCCAGTGGTTCGATCCTGATTCAAGCAGATGTTGAGCTATGGCTGACAAATAATAAACATGGTAAATATCCCGTTACTAGTGTTATTGATAGTATTTTAAATTTCTTATTTATTTTATTTGGTAATGTCATTGGTAGACCTATAGGCCCCTTTCGGACCGAACAGAGTTTTTTTTTAACATATTGTAAAATATATTGATGGCATCTAACCCTGGGAATCACGGCGTGTGAGTGGTGGCGGCGGTGCCTGGGATGGCTCTGCAGGTATCGGCGGCAGCGGGCGGTCGATGCTGGCTGCAGACGCCAGGGGCGCTGGTGGTGGCACGCTCGGCGGTCCCGGGGCTCCCACCGGGGGCGCACGCTCTTCTGTCGGTGACCCAGCTGCGGAGCTGCCCGACACTGAGCTCCGGGATGTAGTCTTCGTTATGCCAGGACGGCAGACCGCCTGGAAATGTAAAACAGTTTAGATAAACGGTATAACACTAGTTAGTAGTCTAGTCATGCCCCAGCGGGCATGACTAGACAATCTAGAAAATCCCAACAAAAACTTTTATTACTCTGAGATCTTATGTGCTCTAGCCGGGGAAATACTATGGGGAACTACCATAACTAAGTACTTCTACCTTCGATCAATAATAGAATATTATTGATCGAAGACTTCTACCGTTAAGCAGCGTTGCTGTGTTCTGTGGTAGTTTGAAGGGTAACAGGTGCCGATATAATTAAAGACAGGCATGATTTTCAGCTTTATCATAAAGGATATACCATCCAAAAACATCACAGGTTTATAATCGATTTTGAAATTACACACAACTATCATCATCTTCCCCCCCTTGTCCCATATTATATGGGGTCGGTGCAACACGTTTTTTCTTCCATTCTCCCGAATCATTCGTCACGCTATCATTTACTCCCTTTTCCTTCATATCATTTCTCACACAATCCATCGATCTTTTCTTTGGAGTAACATACCCACAATACCTAAATGAATATTACCTGCATACGCTGCAACACCAGTTCAGCAAGATGGCGTCGATCTTCCTCTTGCGAGTCACCCATGAAAGACGTGGCCGAGTCGTTGAGCTCGATTATGTGCTCGCGACCGTCCTTGCCCACTACCAGTTCAAGCGCACAAACTTCTAGACCCCCGAAGATCTCGCTCACCTGTAATCGATAAGCGTAAGTTCATTAACAAGGTCCACGTCCCGTATTCCCAACGCTTCGACTCGATTTCGATTCGACAAATTATATGTCTACGTGTTTTTGGCATTAAGAAAGCGATAGCTAGGCAGGGTCTCTGCGGACAGAGGAGAAGCTGGCGAGACGCCTTGGATGGCTTTCCCGTGAATTGGCGAGAAGAAGCGAGAAGAGGAATGTCCCCCCCCATTCCTCTTTTTTGACATTATAATTAATAACCCTTGACATTGTATTTAATCATTCTTGACATTATGATTACAGACAGGTGCAAGAAACCTGCCATGTTTTTCATTGACTCCCAGATAAGCGTGGCAATATCAAATGAATTGAAATCATGTGATAATGTTATGCAGTGTTTAATGCCCGGGGATTTATGTTAAATGAATACCAATTAATCAATAAATAGCTAACAACGAATAAATAAAATAAACCTGTAGTTTATGCGTGCGAATTAATATAAATTGAAGTCCATTTCCGACTGGTTTACAAACGATTCTTATTTAAATGAATGCATTGTGCCTATGTATAGGCTTTCTGCCCTTAGTTACTCTTGACACTCTTCGAGTTAAATCGAGTTTTTTTAAGCTCTGTTAGAAGTTTATTTTTATAGGTTTCGATAGGAATATTTTAAAATTTAGTATTAGCGGTCAGTCCAATAGATTCAACCAAAAAACGGATAAACTACAAACATCATCATCATTTCATTTCAAAAAACGTCCACTGCTGGACATAGGCCTCCCCCAAATGCCACATTGACATTTGGGGGGGTTTTGCCATAATCGCCACGCTTGGCAGGCAGGTTGGCAATCGCAGTACGTTTGTTACAAAAGCACAGAGAACGCTGCTGCCCATTCTCTGGTAAATCCCTTAGTCGCCTCTTACGACACCCACGGGAAGATATGGGATGGTGCTATTCTTTACGTCCGACACCATACAGAACCTAGATACGAACCTCGTCAATCCACATCTTGTATCTATCGTTCATGCCGATAGCTTCCAGAATTGCAGATCCTTGATTGGTTTTCCAATTTCCCGATATAGATTTGCGCCTGCAAAATATTTCAGGATTATTTATAGACAGACGGCTGGTACGGACACCAAGTGTGATATCACACTTCGCACGTACTACCATTCTCAAAATTTATTTTTACGTAATTGTGTTTGCAAACATTGAGAACGCCTGCAACATTTTGTTTGTAATCAGAATTGCAGACTACTTTGATCTTTCTCGTAGGCGCCAGACTATTGCCGATTAAAAATAGTGTAATGATACTTACATGAAAGCTTTGTAGTTAGTACCGATTTTTTGTATATGGATGTCGTATTTCGCATCGATGTAAGGTTCCACCGTGCAGTAGGTCCCCAGCATGGCCACGACTCCGGCGATATCCTAGAATAGCAAATAACATCAGCTTGTAACCTTCCACAATGAATCACTACTACTTTACACTTGAATTATGTTACTCATCCCTTAAATATTTTACCTTGTAGTACTTTTCTTAGTAAATACAGACCGAGGTTCGTGAGATGCATACCAATTCATTATTTAAGTGGGAGAGTGATGAGCATCGTTACCTGGAAGTCAGCCACCGCGTCCACTTTCACCTTGGCGACGCCGCTGTGCGCGTGCCCTATCTTGATCACCACCGGGAACCTGGGCGCCGTGACCTGCGACAATCATATGCGGCCGTTACGTCATTATCGTGATCACTGAGCGCAGCCGACAGCGAGCCTGATCTCACAAGACCTTTCTGTGATTCCATTGTTTCAGAATGTATTCAAGCATGAAATCCTTTGCCTACAATATTTTCTCTTGCAGTAATACCTTTACTGTCCGAAGTTAGATACAAATCTTGGAAATGTTCAAACAATCAATAAGTTACGAAGTATTATTTATATCAATTCCGTGATCGCTAGATTACTCAACTAACGCGCAAATCTCTCAAGGATCGTTAATTTGATTTATGTCATGATTATTTCACGTTGACGTGAATAATTGTTCGATTAGTTTTGGAATGAAGCATATTTCATGGGTAACGTTGAAATTGGCGAAATTCCCGAATATCAAAAACTGTTTTTGGGGGATTACTGTGCAACGCATTCGTGAAACCAAAGCTCTATTTATAAGGGCGTATTGGGTAAGTCATGATTGTAATTATAAGTTTGTTATGAGTAAATCATATGCAACGTGTGCTGTTTGCGTTTCATAACCTTCAGGGAGCCGATAATAATCTTAATAGCTTGAAGCACGAACGATCATCTATGTATTGTCACCGTGTAGATCATATCATGTCTGTTAATCCACAGCCGCTATTACATATTACGGTGAAAGCCAGCTCTACGAACGAAGTCATAACAAAAATAATAACAAAAGATATCGTGTCCCCAAATGGTCTGGCTGGAAAAATAATTTCCTTTTCAGCGACACACTACCGTTAAGTTTCCACGGCAAATATTTATTTTACTGAAACAACATTTTTCTTAGAAATACAATAGTGCCTGGAGGATAAATTCAATTTTACGTTATTACTAAACACTCTCTCGCTATGTGTAATTGATTTCTGGTCATTTTACTGCCTGCCAAATAAGAAACTATGTGTCAACGTTTATTACCGTTTCACATTTTATTGCTGAGGGCTTTATAAATAGTGTTTATGGAAATTAATATTGGATATCACTGGTACATTTCTACGTATTTAACAATAATGGTTAGGATTGCAATTGTGTATTAAGTAGGTTGGTGGCACGGGCGTCTACGCAGATCATTAATTCATTTCCCTCTTACTGATTGCGCGGAGAAGGTAATGGTGCCCCCAAGCATCGACTTTTGCGATCAATTATGAGATACCTTCAATTTTGTTTATTCATAATTACCCGCTATGATCGTAGGTACTGTGATGTTGACAGTAAATCATTTAAAAGTCTTAAGGTACCATTTAAAAGTGATTGGTTTAATTGTTTTAAAAATGAGGAAATAACACCAAGAGCAGTTATTATTCAAATTGAATACATTAAATGTGTCAGTAACTCTGCCTACCCTAGCAGCATAATTCATACTGGCAGATTGGAATAAATTGGCACTTGGCACTGCTTCAATACACGTTACGTATACGTTTTCTATTTCCGTGAAATTTTGATAATAGGCAATTGATTTTGTGTGTTTTTTCATTCATCTAGTAGTTGTCGGATGCTACTTGGATAGCTTCACAGAATAACTAAGAATTTAGGATAACAAAAACAAGTAATTATATCTGTAAATGCATAGTTTCGGCAATCGTGGTAACAATATTATACCAAGTTGTGGTCAGTTACCTAACTAGAAATGGTGTGCGTTACTTAGTATCAGCAAAAACCACACATAGAGTTTTGGTAAGATTTAAATTTTTAACATTTATGTGTTCAACTTTTGCAACAGGATAATGTTTTTTTGCCGATATGGCCCACTACGGTTCTCCACTAATTGAAAGACAACAATGACGCGAGCCACTCATTAAAAGTGAATGGCAAATATTTGATATCGATTTTAGCCTAGTAGTCGATAATAAATTCGTCTATTTTTCGATGTTCTTGAAGCGTTCTGTAAACAGGCTTTATAATTGCGTCAAACGATTGTTAGCCGCCGATGCTTGTTCAATTATTGCGTGGGTTATAATTGTTTCGTGTTCTATGTATAACGTTATCATAAGAAAGGTCTGCATTTCATCTCGGGAGAGTATTAATGTGGTGTCAATCACAGTTAGTGCAGGCGGATGGCGCGCGGGTGATGCGGCGTCGCCGTGGGCGGCTCAGCATCAAGTGTTTGACTGTTCGCTGTTCAACAGCACGCACTTCCTTCTCGGCATCGATGACGCACGTCTTCGAAAGAATTCTCTTGTATAAGACTATTTATGGACCGTCACCAACATAGCCTCGTCGCATTTACGCATAGTTTAGGGATTCAACATTTTGATTGTATATCCGTTCGGTTTATTTGCGTCCCTTAGTCAGAGTTTTGTGGCTTTGTGCAAATATGGTAAAGAAAACATAAGTTGTTACTGTTTTTTCTGAAAGGCATATTTGCTATGACGATCCATGAGCCATCTTTCTAGTTTAATGTTCTGATTGTATGTCCGTTTGTTCTATTTGCATCGTTCCTTTATTCAGTGTAGTGGTTTTAGATATCCCAATATAGTAATGAAAACATGCTTGAAGCTTTGCAGAATTGTTCTAAAAGGCATGTTTACTTGATCATAACGTAGCTAAATGACTGTTATACTTCCATTCTATGACCTATTTTCCTAGATAAGGGATGCAGGTTGTGTTAATTGTATTTCTGTTCACAACATTATCGTCATTCCATTATATTCCAGTCAGGGTATATTGGCTTTATGCAAATATGGTAAAGAAAACAAGCACTGTTTGTTACAGATGAGTCATTTTCTGAAATACATATTTGCTAGATAATAATGCAAATAAATATTAATTATATTGTTTTTTGACGTCGTTTCAGCAATCTTCCATCGTAAAAGACCTTGTATGTATCCTAGCAATTGAATTCCTTGGCGCTACTGTTCAATTGAATGACATTCATTTAAGCGGCATCACTTTATCTGTGAACAATCTGCTGATCAATCTAGCTGATAGTGGGGTGGCGACTGTGGAAGCATTCAATTCAAATATCGGTGTTTGCTCGCTGACAATAGTTCTTAATGATCATAAACAGGCGGAAAATAATATCGCACGCGCGGTCCTCGATGGTGTATTTATTGTCCGCAAAGGACAAGACAATAATAATTGTCATTTATCACTGTAATTGCCGCCTTTGAAGTTTGATGTTATCTTGCCGCCTTGTATGAATGCGATCATAAATCAGTTCTATGTGATCGGTGCTACATCAACGAAATTGAATGGTCGGCTCTGTCATCTGTACCTGTATTCCTGCAATAAATCCGGCAATGCTATCATCGAGATCAATCAGGCAGGACATGCTTTTGAATTTGAACTGACTGGAAGACAATCGAAATTGTTTGCGACCCCGCCTTTCTGTATGAAATTGATTGATCATATTATCCTGTAAATCATAATATGCGAACTTAGAGGTCTTACTAAGTTCGCGTTTGCTGTGGAGGTACATAGTGTAACGCGTAGCAAAATATTCGTTCATACACTTAGCAATTTACGCAATAATTATATGATTTTGATCTGTATTGCCGTGGTTGACCTCACTCAAGGTGAGGGATGTGTTCATCGCCTGTATTACGTCGGCGATCATTATCACTTTAGTGCAGCTTACATTTTCTAATGTACATGTGTAATAGGTACTAATTAAACAAAAAAACGGCGCCAGTCGCTGCTTTAAATTCATGTGCTTTTTATAACCATTGTGCTGTTATGCAGGATCTGAGTTCATGGTTAAGAACTAAGTGAGATCATGAAGCTGTTTTGATCCTTAAGCAATATTTGGTTTTACTGTATTTTAATTGTGTTAGCCTGCGTCATGCCACTGACCCTTACTAGACCTATGACTTCCATATTTGTGAATCCGGAGTTAATGTATAGTACACTAGCCGTTAGTCTTGTCCAGCTCGTCCCGCCATGGTCTGCTGTATGGCCAAAATGAACACTGTGTGGAGCCCTGACACAGCTAGAAGGCGTCGTAGTTTTACTGTAGGTCCTGTTTTAGGAACCAGATTATAGAATGCCATTCAAGTAGCACTCTAGTCATGCTGGTTGCATTACTTTGTTTTCGATCAGGTATAATGATGGAGGGGAAGTCTGTTAGGTTAATGGAAGTAACACACATAATATAACATCACACCGGTCATCCTTGAAGGTTCAGGCACTGGTGTGCATAATAGTTCTTAGGTAAACCCACATTTCGCAAGTGATGCTATAGTTATTTTTTTATATTATTTTAATAATAATAATAAAAAAACATATTTCAGACCAAGTAAGTCCACATTGAAAAACATAACAATATTGAAAATGTTCAAATGCATATAAATATACGAAAAGATACAGGCCTACATTCAACTTATTTTAAAAAAGACGCACGATGGTCATCCAGTGCCACATTGTTGGACTGTCCAGCCTGTCGGCCACAATAGTCACCAAGCTGTTAGAGCTACCGCGCACTCGCCGCATCAGGGATGCTATTCGTGTCCGCATAAGACCGTAAAAATCAGTCACGCCATAGTACCGCGAACATCCCCGGTGCACTGCAAAAGCGCGGTAGTCCCAACATAATACTGAAGGCGTTATTGAAGTGAAACTTCTTATGCGACTTCCAACAAGGTTGCGTTAAACGTTTAACGCTACCATGGAGGGGGTTTGAAAGCACTCATTTCCACATTACGAAGTTTCACTTCTTCCGCGCGGAGGGACTCCACGTACAATTTTTTTTATATTGGACTTGCAGATCATTGTACGAGCTTTTTGTATAGCGGACCCATAGGGTGGACATGTTCATAACATAGATTGGCAAAACGCTCTAAAGAGTGTAATTTTTACCTCTCCAGCAAACCTACGAGCCAGCATGTTACATCGAACTGCCAATGCTCTGCATTCCCTCTCCACGTCCACATCGTCGAACAGACTATCGGATTCTCAATGCCCCAGGTACTTGAACTTCGTCACCCTGGAAAGCAGAGCGCCCCCGGGGTAACTGGTGGGACAGCGTTGTAACATTAGTTCCCCGCTTTGAAAACTAAAAAATTTGTAGTAGTATGGTGTGGTGTGTATTTATTTGTCTCTGATTTTAGAATTACCTACTAACATTATTTTTAAGTTTACCTACTGACAAAATTATGAATCATTGTGTCCGAAAATAAATATTTAAATTATTTATTTTCGAACACAATTTAAATTATTAAATTGAATAGAGGGAGAGCCTATTTAAAGGAATGTTCTTAGTTATTGGTAAGCCAAGATAACTGTTATAGTAGAAGAACCCAAAATTTTTAGGTACTTACTGCATTTTCAATCAAGAAATTGCGCTTGCCAATCTGTAATCACATAAGTTAACTTTTAACATGTCTCAACTTTCGTTCACTTCCAGGAAAGTGCAGAACCATTCAATAATAATTGCAATGGGAACCTTAAACTTTACGAAGGTAACTGATACCCATAGAAGGAAGTATTTAAACTAAGTATTATTCCAGAAAATTCCAATGTTTTGTGAGTAAGTTATAAAACATTATTATAGAGTTTAAAGTTATACGCACTTGATTGTCAGCCGATAATTACCATTGTTTAAAAGAATGCATTGTTAAATTATTTATATATGTATCAAATACCAAATTGTTATTTCAATAATTTGATTATTGTGCCTCGGAAAGTACGTTAAGCCGTTGGTCCCGGCTGTCATTTGTAGATCTTTGACAGTCGTTACGAGTAGTCAGAAGCGAAAAGTCTGACATCCAGTCTTATCAAGGGGTATCGTATGACCCAGTTACTGTGTTGTGGAGGTCAGATAGGCAGTAGCTTCATGTAAAATACTGGTACTCAGCTGCATCCGGTTAGACTGGAAGCCGACCCCAAGATAGTTTGGGAAAAAGGCTAGGCAGATGATGTATCGAATATCGTTTAATTTGAGCAGTTATCTCGACTCATCAACCCAACAGTTTGTAACATTGTATTACTAATATAAATCTAATGAAACTGCACTTAATGTTAAGCCAACAGGAAATCCTAATAGCAATAATTAATAGGACATAGTTCAATTAAACTAAGTATTATTTTCCTGACCTGCCCAGTGCCCACATTACTTATGCATTACGCATTTCATTAACTGGAAAACTATGATAACAGTTTATAGGCTAGTTGGCTATATAGACATGGACTATTTGCAAGGAATTATTGTTTTTACAACGAATATGCCTTTGAAAGGGATTGTTAAGATTGTGTTGATGACCACAATGTTTTCATCCTCTTAATGACAACATTATGTGCAAAATTGTCCTGAAAAATAACACCATTGTTTAGTCATTTGTACGCAATGGAACAGATAGACGCCACATAAAGCTACCTGAAACTGTCAAATGTCAATAAACCTTGAACCTAATTCTTTAACGATAAAGTTGAAAATCTTTTAAGGAAATTTGACAGATTGTTGTAGCTTGATGTGCTGGCATCTGGGTGACTGGTAATTAGTGACCGATACCTAAACACGTGACTATACTCATGATAACAAACAACTTTCTTAAAGAAACATTTTTATATTTTTGTACTCGCTTTTATCACAATATTACAACAGCTGTAGGAAATTTGTGCGCGAGCGCCTGTGGGCTATCGGCTTGTGATAAAAGTGAATGATTAAAAAAAAAGGTTTGTTTGGGAAAGTTGTTTGTTATTATGAGTTTAATCATGTATTTAAGTATCGGTCAATAGTTACCAGTCACCCTATATACTTTCATAAACAATTCTGATTTGAATTTTATACCCCATTACGCTTGATTCATTTGATATTGCATAAATCAGATTTTTAGATATTTTAATTCTTATTCATCAACTTATGGTAGTATGGTTACATAGAAAGCAATTCGGCCTTGTCCTGGAATTCCAACAAAATATATAGGCAACAAAAATCTATAATTGTCATAATAGTCAATCATAAAATATTGATGAGTCATAACTCACAACGTTTTCTGATATTGACGCGAAAGCTATTGGAACGGAAACGAGTCGAACGGGAACGATTGAAGTACCAATAGTGATGGTAATCGACTTATATCCCAGATTAATAGGCCTCCGTCACCTGCCCGATGCGTCACTGTTACTATAAAAGTGCCTTTACGTTGCTGAAATAAAACGCAAACAATAAACGCGAACTGTAGCTATTAACGTTGCGGGTTCAAAACTAAAAGGCCGTATATAATTTCACCATTACGACCCTTATTATGTTGGATAATATCTTGGGATGTCGTAAAACAATCACTTAGGTAAGAAAGGTTATTATGTAGGGCAAAGTTCATAGATTGCATTGAAGTTATGTAAGTAGATTTAACGCTGACTACTACTACGCAAGAGTACCTCATCTCGATACCTAGCCTTCCCTACAACACAAACTTTAATAAATGAATAATCAAACTATTAAAATCGACCAATTGCATTCATCATCATCATCTGCCTAGCCTTTTTCCAAACTATCTTGGGGACGGCTTCCAGTCTAACCGGATGCAGCTGAGTACCAGTATTTTACATGAAGCGACTGCCTATCCTGACCTCCACAACCCAGTAACTGGGTAAAACGATACCCCTTGGTAAGACTGGATGTCAGACTTTTAGCTTCTGACTACTCGTAACGACTGTCAAAGATCTACAAATGACAGCCGGGACCAACGGCTTAACGTGCTTTCCGAGGCACGGAGGAAACTCGATATGTAATTATGGTCACCCATCCACAGACCAACCTCGGCAAGCACGGCTTAACCTTAAAGATCGACCTGGGCGGCTGTTATTATTTACCCACGAGCTCCTCAATCGACCAATTACATTAATAAAATTAAAAACACGTAGGTAATAGTATTAATAGCTCTTAATAATAAGTCTATTCATAGTCATGTTTGTGTGTGGTTTCTTGATCTTTATTATGGTATTCGTTAAAATTCATAATTATTTTTTAATTTATTATTCTATTTTATTTGTAGGTAAGTATGTGTATCTATGTACTCGTAAGTATGTACATTTTCGTAAAGAAGCAGTTATTTTCTGATATTATATTTTACCCTATCACAATGTTTTCTTATTTAACCCAAAGGTTGACCGATAGAGAATGCCTTGTGGCCATCTATGTACCAATATTGTAGGTACATGAAGTTTAAATAATTAAATAATATTAATATAAATGTTATGTTGACAATCATACGCTCATCTCTCAACAATCCAGACTTTCACCGTCTTCGATTTAAAAGATACAGACATCTTTAACCATACCACTTCTTACTTGAGTCCTTTTGTTTCCACTATACAAAGGATACACGAAGGTACACACGGAGAAGGAAACATTGCGGCAACTTGTCTCGACCCACATTGATAAGAGATAGCTCGTGTCTACAAACACGCGTAGTACACGCATCGAGAATTATTGAGCCCTTTGATAAATTGCACGTAATTAACGAGTTAAGTGATGCAAGGCGTTAAGTAGGACTCCGTATGAAACCAGGTGGCCTCTTTGTATCTTCTTCCGGTGTAATTTAAAACAAAAAAGGTTTCATCATGGGGACATGTAACGAGGTTCTGATGTACGACAACGTACCTGATATATTCCGTTTTTTAAAAAAAAGAATGCCCGAAATACTGAAATACGAAAAAACAACCCTTTCCCAAATAAATCCAGACAGAAATAACGCTAACCCCAAATCACTTTATCCCTAATGAACGCCATTCGTAAATGTGTTGGGGATGTGTGCAAGAATTTTGTACAGGTTTAGACATTCAAGACCGATTACTGCGGTCCTTTTTATGTTACTATGAAACAATACCGATGATTTGATTGCACATATCTAACACAGTGTTTCCGCGTGATTTGATTTAAATTCACGTGAAAGGTCTCTGCGATGCTCCAAACTAATTAAATTATTAACATGGATAGACCTTATTATTCATTTAAGTCTGAAATGTTCTCGATGTTACTTTTGGTTACTTGTTGGTACTTCCTTTGATGACTCAATTTTCATAGTAAAATGATCCAAAGCGGTTTGTGGTTGACTTAAAAAGATTTCCGTTTCATGTTTTAAAATTGGATTGAGCTCGTATATTCTTTAGGTACCCAATTAACTACGTCGTATATTGCAAAACCTCTAAACAATGATCCTGTTTGTTCCATTGTCTTGTGTAGGTTTATCTCATAACCACCCGACCTATGACAATATGAGTATTATGGGTCGTATTATCTACACTCTAAAGACTGACCTCACCTAATCTACCCATAAGTTTACATGCAAGATCAACATTAACACTGGGTACTACAGTAGTAAGATGCCGGTTTATAAACAGAGGGAGTATCGGAGCATTGTGTTCCGAGATTACGCCAGATCGGTATTCGATCTCAATTACGTACTTCCTATGGCCATCCTTCACGGGAAAGCAAACAATCGCCACGTAATGTTGTTCTTTTATCTATGTTTATTCGGCGTATCTAGAAGGACATGAAAGTGTCAAATGTTTTGCTGTAATTCGGTACTAATGACTTCAGGAAATATTGTAGCACAGGAACAGATATAACGCATTTTTCTGCCGAAGATATAGAGAGCGAAATCGCGTGTGCCGTAAGCATTGCTCATCAGCATTAACTCTTCACGGCTAGATTAGTGCCCCTGTATTTTAATGATGTAGATACATTTTTAAGTTATGTGCATTGCGATCTAAGAACTCAGTGCCGTGAACAAGACCGTTGTGTAAATCTAACTTATTGTAAAGATGTCTGCGAGATCAAAGTAAACTTGCAAAGTTTGCAGAGCTGACAATTGAATTTGTTTGCTCGCCTTCCTGCAAGTTGCAAGCGCTGTTACTGAATTTTAATTCGAATTCAAGTTATTTTTTTCTTTTTCTTGTGGACTATTTTTGAAGGGTGAGTTATGGAGAATACCCTAGATGCCAGCACAAATAAATTCTACTTTCTTCTCACGTAAGTGTGATGAATTCCAACACAATGCATGAATCCAATATGGTCCCATGTTACTTACAGAATTTTAAGGTACTTATGATAGGAATAAATTGAGGAAAGCTTTTACACATAATACGCAACATCTTTAGCCCGTTCATGCTTTCAAAAAACGCCCACACTTCGCACGTTCGTGTGATAAGGGCTTTAATCGTCTGTTACATTATTTTATTAAGTGCTGTCAAAGAATACAGAGGAATAAATCTTTATTAGAGCTGACTCAACCCGTACTAAAGCTACCTGTGACTCCTTTTACGGGCATACGCATTAACGCAGCTGTTAAAATAATGGCTATCTTAATCATTTATTTATTGAAATTGTGTACTACAATTATATAATTTCAATATAATGTCATAATCATCACGCCCATGTAAAATTTATGACACTAAGCTCACGGGTTTATTGACCAACTTAATTTTTGCGGTAATATCTAGCATGAATTATGTTTCTTGTTGGAATTTTGAGCTTATCGATATCTACTCAAATAGAGGCATAACGTCTAAGGGAGGTTCACCAACTATATAAGGAAAATATGTACAGGGTAATAGAACAACTTTCTATAAGCAACTTTTTAATTAAGCTTCTTTCCTTCCTACTCCGCCCAAACTTATAAGTACAATCATTTACTCTGTTTATGTAGAATCGAGTAAATAGTCTTTATAACTAGAGAAACTTATGCAATGCTATCTCTTCCAGTAATTCCGGCTCGGGTTTAAATCCTAACGATATTATTACTGAGAAGTATGTCAGGAATTCTGCGTTTCCAAGTAATGATTTTCACACATGGCTCGGCAGAGACAAATATTTACAAGTTTCAACGGTGACTATAGTTGAATGTGCATGTGAATAGTGTGTGGTGGCTCATAACATGAACCTGCTGAAGCAGATCCGCCACTCGAGCCCATATTGTTTACATTACTCGCATAGCATGGTGATGTCACGAGCGAAACCTAATTCTGATGAATCATGGGCTTTTTACAGGCGATGCACCGATAAGCGCATTGCCGTGCATGTGTGATATATCTCGCCGACTCGCCCGACATCGCCGGACCCACGTGTTGGTGAAGTTATTGATGGCATCAGTGGGCGCATAATAACTGGTCCGACTCAACGCAACGTTCAGTTACTGATTGTCCGTTACGGGGAGCGCGTGTCGCCTGCGATCACGAGCCGGTGCGCGAGAGCATACACGACACTTCCATACTTATTGACACTTACCAATTTGTTTGAACATCGATTTGACAGGGACCAGTGTGTCTTTGGCAGTGTATGTGCTTCCTCATTGGATGAGTTGACCTGATCAGCTGAATCGAAAACCCTACGAGTGCAGGTGCATTTGTTTACATATTTAATATTGCTGATTTGTTTTTTGCTTTCTTCAAGGAAATATGTGCTGTATTGTTTTACAACATACGTTTGTCTCAAGGTACAAGATGCAATAATACTAGGTCAGACGTGTCTGGTTGTATTTTATGTTTCATTATGGCAATAAGTTAATACAACAATCTTATTTAAATCAAATGCAATATGAGCATATAATTATTACCTTCAGATAATCGCTGTGTATTGTGATGCAATGATGAACTTTATGTTGAGTGGTGTCTATGTATGCAGAGTGCACAAAGCTAAGTGTACATTAGAGTTAACAAGCCCCATATACTATGTATATCGTTCGTGACAACAATCCCTACGAGTGTCGAAATTCGTAGCACATGCATAATTACCGAAGTAGTATAATGTGTCATATTTCACTTGAAAGTCGTTGCACAACAAAAAGGAATGTTTACTTTTAAAATATGCGGTACATACAATCTGTTCCTAATTACACAATTGAACGTATGTGCATTTGAGAGTTGGCACCGTTTCGAGTCTGCAACCTATCATAAAATCATAACATAGTTTATATATAAATTATATATTTACGAGACAAAATGGTAGAGCATAGGTTTACGTCGCGAGCTACATTAATAATCAGCTGCTTGTTCGCGTTATACAAATGTTTCAAGGTTTGTTTACATCCGCAGTTTTAAAGACAAGGTACAGAAAAATGTGGCCTAGAGATTTAATTTCCCTTTAAATTATAATTAATCGTTAACAATCAAATTAAGAATGTAACTTTATCATCGTCGAAAGGTGTTTGCACAGTTGTAGTTACTATATGGTCTATATGTAACTTGTGAAGTACGTGATCCATTTTGTAAACATCGTTAGCGTTTGGTTAACGGCCTCGACTGCCTTCTGAAGTACTGAGTGCTGCTCAGTACAGGTTAACTACTCCACACATGTTTAGAAACCTATTCTATACAAACAGGTGATATTCTTGGAATCTGTGTTACATGCTATTATGCGCACTCGATTTGAATGCCATACTGCGCCTTATCAATACAAAGGCTTCAAGATTTATGTATCTTGCTAGTTTTATTATTCAGAATTATATATTTCCTAAAGCAGTTTTTATGGTAATACATAAAACAGTCGAAACGATCTGCGCAGCTAAAACAATATGAGTCAAAAATATTTGTATGTTTAAAAATATTATATTATTATTACACATTCGTAGCTTAGCGAAATCCATAAAATTGATCCAAAAGTATATTGGTTCGCCTTATTTTACAACATAATATAACCCAAGGGCAAATCCTGAAGTTTATAGTTTCAACTTCTAAAACAGCATCAATATGTTAAGAAAGGACATCGTTAACTTCCATATAGAGATTATACTGTCAATAGTAAAACGTAATATTGACATTGATTTCTATGTTAACATAATTTATAAGCATCGTGAGAAGCCGGAGTTCTATTTATGGCAGTATTAAGTATAGTTCTCAATTGCAACAATCAGTCGGGTGCAGAACCCGGGGAGCTGGCGATGTAGTGCCTGGCAGCAGGAGGAAGTGTGTCGTTAGTCGATTGTAGTGCCAGGACCCACTCTGTCTATTGATTAATTCAAATGATTTTATTGCATAATGGCCATTTGAAGCGAATTGGTTGACTAGGCGTTTAGATCACCGTACTCTGTTTTGGTCAGCTGTGTTCACAATGTTTGGTTGTTTCCGTCTTGTGACCCTTATTTGAAAAGGTAATACGAAAACCAGTTCACATTATTACGCCACTGTAAACAACACAATAATATTTCTGTTACATAAGTTTCGATAAATTCATATCGATTTTATGAGTACCGTAACGTAGCAGCGCGTATAATCCATTGCCACAAATCATGTTTTATTAGAAATTTCCAGAAGGTCTAGTCACAGGGCCCGTCAGGCCGTAACCCCTGCACGTTGACCCTGCTCACGGAAGATGTTAATCATAAGCCCCGCTTCAGGATGTAACGTAATATAACTCTCTACGACTATGATGGCACCTATAATATTTTATTCCCATAACAATATTAAGGATGGCTCTGAGCATAATTAGTCATTACAACCAGTAATTCATTGAGCATTTGTCCAACATTATTCATTCACGGTCATACGACGCACGATCAATTGGGATTAATCAGAGAAGTGTGGTTAAATAATCAAAACATATTTACATTGTTGTTATTGTTTAATTCATTAAATTCCTTTAGTATTTTTGAGGTTAGGTGACTTATGCATAGTTTCATCGGAATATCCCTAAGTAATACCAAAAATATCAGAAAAAGTCTTAAACTTAACATGCTCAAAGGTCATGGTTAAGTGGCTCATGTCGTTAGTGAGATCAAGTTTAGTCATAGCGGCATATATGAGTAAACAAACTGTAGCAATATAAACTAGGTATATTGTTTTCTTCAATTGCAGCTAATAATTTCAATCAAAAACGGCTAAATTCTTACAGTTGGACTATACAGTTGGTCTATACAGTTGGAGCTAAATTCTTGGCTGTAAATAATCTCGTAGTTGACAGCGAAGCAAGGTCAATCGTGTATAATATAGTACTGAGTACCCACATGCCGTCTGCGCTTATTGCACGGTGCACTATATTAATTGTCGTGGATGGAACATACTTAAAGCAATGCGCCGCGCAGTACCCAGCCCTGCCTCGTTGACCCAGTGTCGCAGCACACGGGCCAAGTTCAAACACGACTCGTGATTGAGAACCAGCCGACGATTCTTGTCTATGCAATGTTGCAACTAACGTGAAAGCTAGTAAGAGCTTTAAGTGGAAACGATAAGAAAAATGCGCCACAAATTGAATTAGAAGCCAATAAAACTGTTATCTTTTTTAAAATGCCGCGAGCCGTTCCCGTTATTGATCGGGTTCACTAACGTAAACCTACTAGAAGAATTGATATAAATTAAACACAAAACGCCAAATGAATATTCTTGTAATGTTAATATTTTACGGGACCTGTATTAGGAATCTTAGAGATAGTGTAGGAAATGTGAACAGAGTGTGAGCGTGCGTAGGTCGCCGCGACCGCAAGTGAGCTGCAAGCTCACGTTACATTGCGAAGGAATGAAAACAATGAGCCCATCTATTGAATGCAGGTGACAAAAGCGGTTGTGTAGTGAGATTTTCAACGGTGAACCAGCTATACAAACACCTAATAATAAGTATGCGCAGCACAACCCACAGCCACAGAGTGCGACACATAAGTACCATAGCAAGGATAGCAGAAGATTAATGACTGAAGAAACCCAGGAAGAGTTACGTAATGTGAAAGATTGCGAGTGAGTGAAAGCCAAGGCGAATGTGAAAATGATTGAAGGTTTATTTACAAACAAATCTAACGTCGATCTATCCGAGGACTTTTATAAATCTTTGAACAGATACTTCAAACCCTCATCTAAAATATTGGTTATCCATAACAATCACGCAAAATGATTAAAAAATTAAGTGATTGCGTCAGAACATACAATTTGCAGACACCGACTAAAGAGTGTCCATTAGTCTATTACGTGTTGCTAACTGGGACATGTGCCATTTCAGCAAATTATAATTGCGAATGCTAGTAAATGTCGTTCACATTTCACCACCAACAGTTGGTGTCATTTTTATAGAAAGAATAGAAATATATTCATTGCATTCGGATTTCTTTTATGTGAGTCACTTTCTCACGATAACTTTTCCCTCGGGGGCGCGGGTCATCTCTAGCGTTTATCAGTAGAGACCGACAATTGTCCCGCCCACGTAAGCCGACGATTTATATGTAATCCTGGACATGAGGCGCCAGCAAATGCACTCCAGACACTTCATTTTTCCGATTTATTATTATTTTATTAATATAATACCGGTCATACCTTCTACTGAACTTGATTTTATCTATCCAAATACCGAAGTTTCAATATCTTTTGTTTCCAATAGTTTTGGATTTGATTAAAGCATTCGACTGTGTAAGCAACTTAACTAAGATGACTTGCATTGAGATTCCATAAACTTATAAAGCCCAGTAGGAAGAAACAATATTTGGAAACAAGCTAGAGTGTATTGCTCATAAATACAGGTAAGCAACATGTATGCTGTTCAGATCGTGATAAGTATTCAATTTATAATATTGTGATATGGCGTACGAAGTGCACGCCCGCTGCGGCCGGTGGTTGGCGCCTCGTCGCGGTAACGGTAATACAAGATGCCTAGCTTAAGCTCACTCCAGACCGTCTCTGACACTTCCCTTATATTCGAATCATCTGATAGTAACGATACGACTAATATTTACTGGGTGGTCCATACCTGACGGATCAAAAAACATTTAAATGCAGGATATGGGGAATTATAGATGAATAAGTCGGCGAGATAGATCTTAATCAAATGACACTTAGATGCCATTAGTAATTTTGATTTATTCATATCATTTTCTCATTATAAGTGAAGTAAAATTTCTACTGCAAGTGAGGGTAACTAGGTACCTGTTCGTTTTCTTAGTTTAATGTGTTAAACATGATTATGTCTGTGAATGCACTTTTCATAAAATTTTGACGAGCTGCATTCACGAGCATAAAGCACGACTTTCACCGCTACTTTCATGAAGTGAAATCTTATTTTTATTATAATGAAATTAAAATAATGTGGTGCTCGTGGCTAAATAATAACAGCCGCACGGGTCCACCTTCAAGGGTAAGCAGTACTTGCCTAGGTTCTTTCGTGAATGGATCCATAACATACCGAGCTTTTCCGTGTCTCGCAAAGCACGTTGGACCCGGTTGTCAATAGTAGATCTTTGACTGCCGCTAAATGTGATCAGTGAACCCAAAAGTCTAACAACCAGTCTTACCTAGAGGTATCGTACTGCCCAGTACTAACTGGGTTGTGGAGACAGACATGCAGACATGCAGTCTCTCCATGTAAAATACTGCTGCATCCAGTACGACTGGAAGCCGACGTCAACCTACGAAAAAGGCTTTGCAAATGAATGATAGATCATGAAAATAATATTAATGCAATAGAAAATTCAAGAAAACTATATCTGCTAGTTATGTTGACAAATGGTGTGGAACTGAATTAGTTTCGAGTCGCAATCGGAAACGCACGGTATTTAGGCGACGTCGGCGGCGCCTGCGCACTAGCACGATCTGTGTTGCACGACTACGTACACATAGATATAGTATGCATCTTTTTTTATTGCTCTGACCTAATAATACTTTCATAAGTATCCCGTATAATTATATGTTACGGTCAAAATCCTTATTAAGTCAAAATGGCGTTTTTTCTATTAAAAATATTTTGTTTGAGAACGCCTCAGTTATAATTACCTAGAATTACTACAACACGACGTTTTTCAGTGGGTCACAAGAGAAAAATCTAACAACCTAATGTTGAGCATACAATAACGGATGACCGTCATCGTAAAAAAAAATTGTAATGCTTCTAGTATAGATTCTAAATTAAAAACTAGAATAATAATCTCTTTTGTAATGTTCAATCATAGATCACCGGGGGTGAGGTAGATGTTTCCATTTGAGGGTTTATAATAAATACATAGAATGTGATGCTTGCTCATACATAAAGTAGGAACTAGATATATTAAAATGTATTATAATATTTAAATTTATTATAAACTGTAAAATTTATTAAGTATAGATTTAACTTTTATTATTTAGTTATTTTATGAGAACGCGTTTATAATACTTCAGTTCCGTTTATTTAAAAACATAAAATGAGCATGAATATTTAAATAGCAATAAAAGCAAAGTTCTGCAAACAACGTTTCCTTTAATAATAATATAACAAACAATGTAGGTACGGTGAGATTTTATAAAAGCTTATAAAGAATTTAATGAAACCGTCAAGGGAATCAGTTTGGTAATAAAACGTCAGGTTGTTCTGTGTCGTAACAATAACAAATTCAGGGCAATGAAACTCACGGCACCGAGACAAAAGTTATTAAAATGAATATTGCTTTTCTCAACGTACAACAGGACACCAAATTTAATAAAAACTGTTAGTTTCATGATGGTCCAGCGCAAAGGTGAACCTTCACTAATGAGAAATGTATTAAAAATGTTGTAAAAAGCGTTTGTACAACTTGCACGGAGGACACTGAAAATGTAATGAGTAGTCACGAGAACTCGAAAGTTTTAGCAGCAAATAATGAATCCGCAAATACTTGACAAGCAAATGAGTGTGAATAGTGCGCATTAGAAACTAAACTCAAAAATAATATTACATGAAAAGCTGCCTTAACTCGTCTTAAGCTAGCCATACACGGTAGGGTTTACCTGCGCAGGTAAACTACGAAACTATTAGGTATGTTGGAAAACTGTGCAGGTTTCCGCACCTGTACAGGTGACCTGAAACTATATGAATTTTGATATTTTTGCCCATGGGTATACCTGTTCAGTTTACCTGCGCAGGTAAGGTCTGAGTATTGTTTTCGGTGCGTGAAAAGAAAATACACGCCACGATAACAATAATAGAACGTCAGTCTTTTCTACTAATGTACAGTACAGGGGGTCTACTCTCTTTCTCCGAAACGTAACTTCGGCAACGAACGAAAATTAAACGTAGTTACGTTTGTGCCCCTAATCTTTATCGTTTGCGGACGCACACAAAATGTTCGAATTCACAAAAAAAATACGTGAACGAATGTATTAAATGTTATTGTGTGTGTCCGCAAATAAGGTCACAAACGTAACTACGTTTAATTTTCGTTCGTTGCCGAAGTAACGTTTCGGAGAAAGAGAGTAGACCCCCTGGTGCTCAGCATTTTTAAGCATTTTTTTCTTCTATAGAACAGTCAATAAGCCTATTAGTGCTACTGCGCCAAGGTCGTGCGTTGCTGCCGAGGCCATGGGGTTTCAACTGAAAGTTTGTACTATGTCCTATCCTATACCTGCGCAGGTGATCCTGTCAGGTAAACCCATGGTGTATGGCTAGCTTTAGAAAATATAAACATAATGTCGAAATGCCGACAGCCTTCGTTAGAATATGAGTATTCTCGTCAAGATTATTTGATATAACATGAGTGTTAATATCTGCATACATATATGTCTAGTAACATCGCAATTTGTCGCCGACTAGAGGTTGAAGTGTTTACATTTAACATTTGCATATCCCTGACGTGTGACGACTTATTCTAAGTAGTGAATTATATCTCTATCATCTGTTATTATAGCGCGGCATTCGACTGATAAACTTAAAACTCAGTGACGTTATTATATGACCCGGTTCAAATCAGTCGCCCTTATGTAAGTCTGTCCGGTAGGTACAATCAGGTAGGTACATACTCTGCTGAAGCAAAACCTAGCATGCACTTGCGACATCGCTGATAAAGGCACGAACACGATTCTGAATTTGAATGCTTTCAATTTTTTTTAATTACTTTCTGTAATCAGTGAACCAAGACTGTTAAAAATAATAATTTATAATGTAAATTTTATGAAAAATGGTTTTACGCCGTTATTAATTAATTAAATGAGGGATACCTACCCTAGGTATCAGTTACATGGTTAATTTGGAAAAACAGTAGAGAGGTTTCTTAAAAATATCGTAATACATAGGTACGGGTACATAGTTTTTGCTGGTGAAGCTTTTTACACCTGTGTATTATGCTTTGCTTTTTTGGAAGTTATTAAGATTCGGTCAAACAAATAAATAGAGTCAATTAGATCACCGTGGTCTGTTTCATCGTTTTGAATAATATTCCTAATGATCATGAGATCAATAAGACACTGGTACAGTCATAATGATAATGCTGTTATTTAATCGGCTTATAAATAGCTATGACATAAAATCACCTTTGGGAGAAAATGAAATCATCTTCTCAAAAGCCAAAAACTTTAATTTTCCGTGATTTGCCCGAGCTACTACCATTCTTCTTCCAGTATTAACACGGGCAAAAAAATGCCCATGTTACTACAGTTGAAAGTAGTAGCACGGGATATTATTAGTTGCCCGTGTCACTACTGGCGGTTGCAAACAAAAAAAGAAATAAAAACATTCAGGTAGTGATGTACAACTTATGCTAACCTAGTACTTCTGCTGGGTTATTTTAATTTCATATTATTTTTACTAATTGTCTTTTAGATGTGTTATCATCATCACTATTTGTAATGTTTTTCTTTCTTTTTTTTGTTTGCAACCGCCAGTAGTGAGTACTACTACTTTCAACGGCGGTAGTAGTACGGGCAAGTCACGTCATTTTCCGTGTCAAATCCGGATATTAAATTAAATGCACGTGATTACGTCACATGGAACATTTCCACGTACTGTGTGTGAGATCTCAGAGATGTTCAATCAAGTGTTTAATTGTAATAGTGCGAGTTGTTGGAACTATGCGGCAATTATAGCTTCGATTACGGCGAGGTGCATCGGTCATGCTCGGCCGCGGATGCGTGTAGTACGTACCGTCCTGCCTATGACGCTTGTAATCTTTGTGGCTCCCAAAATAAACGTGACCGATGACGATTTTGGGAAAGGCGTCATACCAGCCGGTAATGTGAGTGCAGCCACATAAATAAACAGTAGCCGTATTAATGACAGACATTTTTCACAGCTGAGCACGATTACTACGGTTCATTAACTGAATGAATTGAACTTAAGCCGATATTTGTGCGTGACGCGTGACTCACATGTTAATTTTTCGAATGCGTAAGTAACGTTTTGTCCGTACTCATTATTCAAGGATTTGCTAAACATTAAATAATATTTATTATGTCTCGAACGTCTCTTAAAAACCACTAATGCTTATTTACATTTGTGCTAGCATAACGTGAGTGGTGAGTTCTTGTATCATAAGGCGAAGTATAGATACAAACGAAAACAAATAAAATACATACATAATTTGATTTAAATTACATGGTTAGTATAAAAGCGTATAAAAACGATGTTTTCCTTGATGTCGACATTGAATGACGACATTTTTTTAATTCCTGTCCCGGAAAATGTTGAAGTCTAGACGTGTAACAGACGAAGCCGATGGTGTGGACAGTGACCGTAGGCAGCGCGAGCTCTTTCAATGATGCACCGTGACGTCATCGCTATAAGCGGATGACGATAAAAGCAAGAATTGCGATGCTTTATGTTATTTTATGGGTTTGTACCAAGAGACGTTCGTTACATGTAATCGCCAAGGACAACTGGTCATTAACCATTATTTACATTAACATTGAGTGTACACTGTACAGTTCTTCGCACTTTGCAGTCAGGACTTTGACGACGGTTTTAAGGTACAAGTAGTCATATTGTGATGGATGGCTTACATTACCATTATTTATTCAATCACCTCGCCCACACAAAGGGGTATTTTGTTTCATGCAATATTTTTCTTTGGCATCAGATAAAAATCCTACGTTCCGTTGTAATATTTTCGACGCAAAAATAAATTATCTTCAAAACGGAACCATTACTTTTCGGTTTTTTGTAAAATTATGTTCAATGTAAACATCCTGCAAATTCTCAGAGTGTGAATAACATAATCCAGGTAGGCAGGTCGGTCAAGGTTGAGCGCTGTTTTAGAAACACTAATTGTTTATCGACATAACTACTTTGTAGTTAACTTTCGCCTAATTCCTGACTAAACTAAAGCATTATTCAGATAAGGGGAGTAAACATCCAGCTCGCTCGTATTACATCTTTGGTATGCAAAATTCTTAGTCCGTACGAACAAAATATTTACTCTACCGCTTCGCAGACGCATACCGCTCGGTACAGAGTAAGCATTCGCATCGTGTCTGTAAAATTTTATAGATGTCGTCATCTGATGGTCATTGCTCTAAGTTGAGATTGAATCACAATTGGAATCGTAACGTGTTACGAAACATGTTCATATGTTCGGGGAACATCGCTGTTTCGCAGGAACATACCGGGCTTGGTGTATCGTTCCGACACGTAACGCTATTAATCTTCCATTAATATAAACCCGTTGGATTATAGCCAGAGTTAGCGCCGCGTCGCTTTAATATCCCACGATAGACGGGAAATACGTAGAACTTCTCATTTAAACGAACATATTCCGCATTTTATGAGTAAATTAACTGTAGTAATGAAATCTTTTTACACTACGCGCCATTGTGAAAGTAAATACTGTCACAGACTGTAGTCTGAAGAATGCACACTTGTACCAAGGTACTTGAGCTTCGTGCGCATTTTACTACACTTGAATTACTGACTTTTATAGATAAAAACAATTATTATAAATATATCAATTATATATGTTATACTGCCGTAATTATAGTTAGATTTAATTAAATGGTTATAGGGAAGTGTTATCAAAGATAATTATTAGCTAGCCTTTGAGTGTTTTACTTGTAACTGCTTGTCCAAGTGTCTATTGTTATTCAATGAGCTGTAATCGTTATCTTGATAACCACACGGAGATAATATTAAATGTATTTTATAATAATTTATATTACCGTCACGGTGATGCATTAATGTAATAGATATAAATTATAAAAATCTTTGAGTTAATTCAAAGGAGCGAGCGATAATATTATAATACAAAACGTTATAGAAAATAATCATGAATGACTCCTTTATGAATACCAAATAAAATTGGTTGTCTGTAAAGTCGGTTTACGGACGATAGTTTAACGTGACAACGTCATAACAAAAAAATGATGAAATGATTGCATACTTTTATGAATAGCAAGCCGATCGTGCCTTTCGCTCGCTCGTGCAGCGCTCTTGCTCCGATCGTAACGTTACAATGAGCGTAACGTTACAATGAGTCATCCTTTTTCGTGAGTGCAGCCGTTCGTGCAGGCGTTCATCGATTTATTAGACGTTGTCACGTCAATAATAGATATGTTGCTACCAATATAAATGCAGCTACGTAAACATACCTAGTTAATTTTCACATTATTTGTAACCTTGACCTTTTAAGGTGAACTAAAAATCCGGGTAGGCACAAAAAGTTGATAAAGAACAGCTGTTGGCATGCAGCCAAAACTTTCTAAAACGGGTTAGCTGCAATGTTTCAATTAAGACCAACTGCCGCGATGAATACTTGCAATAAACGATTTTTAAAAGCTTGTTACTCATGTGTTATTGTTAAGCATCATGTACAATTAGTGACCATTATTTTTGGTATTACGTTACGTGCAATTTATTTTTGGCTCACTTTCAACTGCACGAACTGTACTGCTCTTTTTTTAAAGAGAATTAAAACCGGACGATATTGAATACGTTTATACCTTTCGTTTTTAAGTGTCTGTGTTATGCAGTACTATAAGTAATATGGTGAAATTATGAAAACGTTGACGTCATTTACAAGATTACTGTCTTACTTAAGCCAATAAAACAGAGCTCTATGACTAATCGATGTGAAAAGGTGATGAAACATTTAACCGTGATTCGTAGCGTCGCGTAGCTTGGCGTAGCATGGCGTAGCATAGCGTAGCGTAGATCTCTACGAAAAGCGTAGCAAATCTTTAGTGATATTTTTTGACGTATTTTTGTCTTGTAAAATTACTTTACAAGATAATAACGTAATATTTATGCGAACATTGCGCTAAATATTTTTAAACGGATATCTCATTTTAATGTCCTCTTCATCACGCGCTGGCTCAGCTTGTCAGCGAAAATGTTATCTGTCCAAAAATGTGAACACATAACTTTAAAAATAACCTTTTTTGTTCAAAATAATGTTGGAATTTGATACACTTGTTATACAATATTGAATGTGAATTTGAAACATAAATGATTACAGGAGTTTTGTTTATGTACGTTCGAGAGTTTCGCTGCATTATTCACTCGACGTGGAGGAATATCCATTCATCTTAATGCAATGAATATTAAAATGTTAACTCTATGTACCACATCCCACAAATACCTGACTTTTCAAAAATATCATCGTGACTTTCGACATTTATGCAAAACATTAATTATTCTTGGGTTTATGTAGGTATACAATAAACACAATACATAGTCATCAAGCCTCAATGACTTGTTGCAAAGGGCAGACACTAAAAATATCTCTATTATGTTCCTTTCAAATGTGACACGCTTATGAATGGATAACACATTATAATGAGGTTGTCAGACGTAGTTTATTAGAAAATGGAAGCAACGCAACGACTTACAACAGTGTTTCCCATACAATAAATTAATAGACAACTAATTAAAACACATGTAAATGTGTTCTTGATTTATTTACGTAGGTAAAGTAGTTGTATTCATGTATATTTGTTGTAAATGTCGCGTATATTTTTCATCGGGCGTCAGGTATCGTGACAAGCTGCAGAGCGCTATAATTAGACCGCGACTCAGATAGCTTATATGCGCATCGACGATGCAAATTCTTGCCCCATTTATTCTGACCAATACACGTGGTTATTATGCCCCGTTTGTAGAACAAGTGGAACACACATCATAATTATTTTATGCACGTCACCAACATACCGATGGTATTAAACAAAGACCTCTTTTCGTAATATTAATATTGTCCAGACGTTCTTTCGTGCATTAGCGTCATAATGTTTATTTATAAATGGCAAAATTAAGATAATTTTACGAAATTTAAATATTAATAGTTACAATAATAACATTGGTGACGTTAAATGCGGTAGTTACTCATGTTTCTGCGAACTGTAATATCAGTTTGTTTATGTGTTGTTGTCAGTCGTTTGCTCCAAAATTGACGGCGCATCAATACTTCAGGTGGGCGAAAACGTCAGTGACGCGGAATGCCGGTAGTTGTGGAAATACACCTGCCCAAAATATTTTTGTAATACTTGTATTATGGGTACAGTAAAATTCTGGTTTTACTAGAAGATAAATGGCATTTTTCAAACACCCACATGGACTGTACTCCTAGGTGGGTATGCAGATAAAGAACATGTTGCGAGCTCGTCGCGCGATCCCACCCAAGCGCCGACACAAAACGATTGAAAATGTACATTTGACGGCACAGTTTTATGACTTATTCAATTGGTAGTTCCGAGAGTGAGAAACTAAGTATATTCAATCATTTCTTTGGTATATGCAATGGACTATAATCACTGTGCAGAAGTAAAGAGCTTGTCTGCATTAATTCAACTTATGCGGCATTTTTCAGTACAATGCAAAATGTTTTTCGAAACTTTTAGAGGATAATTTAATTTTCTTTGTAAAGAACAGCCGAAACGATAAAGTATTCGTGCAAGCCGCGGGGTAGGCCCCAACTCGGTTACATTAGAATTTTTAACCAACGTAATCGATTGAACAAAAACGAAATGATTGGAGTGTGCCAAGCAATAAACTATCTTAAACCTGGAAGGTTTCTGGTTCAAACTGAAAGGTGGGCAGTAATGGTGGTGTTCGGAGCTAATCACCGTGATTACAATGTGGGCCACCGACGGCGATACCGGCCTCACAGCCGCTAGCCCGCCTGCCGACAGTAATTGCTCTCTCTTTCTAACTTACAATTAAAAACCCCCATTCGAAACTTTAACAGGAAAAAGCTTTTACAGGAAGATTTTTCGTTAAAATTACATATTTTTACTTAAATTCACTTTGAATTGTGGCTAAATAATAACAGCCGCACGGGTCGATCTTCAAGGTTAAGCCGTGTTTGCCGAGGTCTGTCCGTAAATGGGTGACCATAATTACATACCAGTTTCTTCCGTGCCTCGGAAAGCACGTTATGCCGTTGGTCCCGGCTGTCATTTTTAGATCTTTGACAGTTATTACAAGTAGTCAGAAGCTGAAAGTCTGACATCCAGTTTTACCAAGGGGTTTTCGCATCCGGTCTGGAAGCCGACCCTAATAAAGTTTGAGAAAAGGCTAGGCAGTTGGTATGGCACTTTGAATTTAGATCGCCAATTATTCGGCTGGTTCGAGGAGGCACGGGAAAAAAACTCATTGAAAGAATAGTCGGAGGCTTTTGCCCAGCAATGTGACGGTCCAGGCTAACAAATAAACATATTAGGACAGAAAACAAAAACTTTAAATGATGACGTAATATTTTTTTCCTTAATGTCGTAGGTACGATAGGTACCTCAAATTACACCTAATCTCATATTATCTGATGTCGCGTGTGACGTAAGTTCTCTAACAACATTTCTATCGGTAACATTCTGGGAAATAACGTAACAGAGTTATCCTTATCAGGAATTAGAACAGTTCACGCAAACCGACAATGACGTGTACCTAATTAAAGTATTTTGTACACACAACGTGGGAATTACATGTGATGATTAATTTAAACAGTCATTTAAATCAAACAGCAGTTTTATGGTTAACCTAGAGTGAATTATAACGTTTTGATCTTAGAGTCGACCTTGGCCAGACACTTGCGGCTGCGATAAGAGAGGCATGCAGTCTATGATTGTGTCACCGAGTCACCGGTGCATAAGATTAACATGATAAGGAGCCGCCGTGACACGCTAATCACAGTTAATTATATTCATAATGACACTGTGATGCTATCGCTTGCTAATCTGGTTTCGCAAACTAATGTCTAAAAATTATTTAGTTGCATCTACAATTTTGTTTTTCTGACCTTTTCTTATTGACTTTCTAACTACCTATTAGCGGTGCAAATATGTTGTAATCACTTGCCAGTATTAATTGATTTTAAGAGATTAAAGTTACGTATCGAGGCCAGAGTATCATTATGTTGCATCGAAAAATAAACAACTTTTTTATAATATTTAAATGCGGATTATAAATAAGTCGATATTGGCGCGGTTACCATTAAGTCTACGAAACGATACTATATAAGGATCAACAGAAACTGGGGTAATTGGCCAGCGTTCGAGGACGCTGTAATCAATGATCCTATAAATTGAAATGCTTTATCAAATCGCTAATCGACAAATAACAAACGGCTTTATTGTGTTCGGTAATCATGCACACGATGCCTATGAGCTCGAGCTCTATTACTGCGCCGGTCAGCCGATCAATCGACTCATTGCCAGAACTATTTATGTGATAAATGAACCTTTTGTCAATAAAGGATATTTAATCTTTTTGCCATTCAAGCATTTAACGCTTGATAAGTAGACCGTATATTATATAATACGTAATTCTAATGAATAGCTATAAAAATAAATAGTGTTCTATGCAAATATCCTACAACAAAGCTATTTCCAGATGTGTTGGCACAATTCCTCACAGACATGACATGGTATCTGATACGAGCAGTCAAAGAGCTGTCACAATAATGTTTCTACGTCTCTCGTCTCGTTCACATGTCCATACATAAATAACAAACAGTCATCCAGATGTAAAGATGTCGTCCTTCGATGTACAACTTTTAAAACCAGCACCAATTATTCACAAAAACAGAAGATTAATAAAACAAAAATTGGAACAGACAGACGGGGTTTGTTTTTATTATAAACAAGATAATGGATCGTGGATTATAGTGAACAGGAATTAATACGTCAGGTGAATAAAAAAAGCCATCACTCAATGAACGAAAAGCTTATTGAATTAAATACGAGATCATCATCAGGTAGTACTTTAATTATTAAACTTTTACGGCTTACAGTTCTAGATTAGTATTTCATCAGTTTACCTTTGCTATTGTTGACATTTTCCTTCGTATGTAGGCATGCAATTATATTTGTTCAGTGTTATGTGAGTGTACTCCAGCCATTGTTAGAATTTCGCGTGATTCACATTGCAATCAGTAGCTTCAGTTTTCTAGGAACTGTAAATATCGTATGAACGAAACTTGTCCAGCTGATTGCTTAGGTAGATGTCGTAGAACTCCTAGAAAAGTTAGCTACGTTATGAATCATAGTTAATCCAATTTTATTTTAACGAGAAATAAAAGCGTTCGGATTAGAAAATAAAATATGTTTAAGAAACCGTCATAACGAATATTTTCCTTATTAGCCAACTCTACGGAAAATTCGCTGAGTAACTAATTAATACTATCAAACACCGTCTATCAAAATGAATGTCATGAATTTATTACATTCAAATTTTCTTAATTCACGAAAAACATTCTAGATATTCTGTGAAAGCGTCAGCGAGATAAAACTTATTGGGACCGGCTCTTGAGACGTGCTTGTCTGTCAAGAAGCCTTCAGCTCTCTCAAAACTTTGTTACTTATTTTTACGTTGTCAAGTCTTAACGACTGTCGGGATCTAGTGAATATAGAGTGCTCAATTTACTTGGTATAATCTGGAAAGTATTTTATAAATTCAGGGAAAGGCGTTACTTTCTCTGCTTAAAGTCTTTTTGATTTACACATTTTTTTTCACATCATTATGATAATCTTTTACAAATAAAGAAACGTTGTTACCGCATTATCGTATGCATCTACAGTAACATTGATCCTAGCACTTGATATGCTAATTAATTTCATTCAAATGACGCGACTATAATATTCTTGTTCATCATCGTTAAAAGCATCGTAATTAATCCAATTCACAATTAACATATCTCATTAATTTAACATAAATCAGTTGCGTCCGATTTAATAATAAATTAATGTGATTTTGATAAACGACGGCATTGTTCCCTCTATTAATGAATTGTTTATTTCAAGGGCTTCGCCCCATGAATCATGTCAATTGATTCATTGAATGAAATTTAAATATTTAGATGTTCCTATTAGAATGTATGTTTCAATCCCAGTTTCCTCAATGATTGATCTCAATAACTAAATTAGGTGTCATGCGACTTCTAAACAGGTCGAGGCCGACTCTATTGAGTGACCTAGACGGGGCACAGTCTATGCAAATTACGGCACTCGATATAGAAACGCATATTGTTGAACGTTTCGAGCTGGGATTGGGAGTGGAGTTATTCCTGGAATATAATTACGAGCACTGAAACGATCTAGCATTGGGAAATTCTGAAAATTCGACATAATGTTGCTCTGACACGAATTGCGTTACTCATGGCGTTTAAGGAATTTATTATACCTAAGCAGAAGTATGACGGTACCTTCGAGCTATGCTCAACTACGATGTTTTCCCATATCATCAACAAGGAGATAACTTTGCTAGCTAGTTTACAAAAACACGTTTCAGTGACTGCAAAGTCGTTTAAAAACACTGGTACATATATTCCTTATGTCCCTAAGTCTACCGAAGCATTCTTGTATCCCAAAATAATTAGGCGTTTTTCTTAAAATACAGCACAAACTCACAACAGGAAAACTGAAACTGTAAAATTAATTACATCGGTCAGGTTGTTCGAAAACAATTAATAAACTTTCCTCATCCTTATGGCTGCAAGTTGTCAACAAACTAAAGTTTCCAGTTGATCACATTAGCAATTAGTATATTGCATTACACTCGCGCCATAACAGACTGGTCTAACATTCTCACTCCATACCATACCCTGTTTTAGTCTAGGAGAAAGTACAGAATCGATTTTACTAGTGATACCGTTAGGCTAGACTAGACTGACTCATTGTTTACGTCTTGGATACACTTTATTTATAGTTCTGGTAATTGTAAGCAATTTTACGAGCCATGTTATCTGTTTTTAGATTCTACCGCAAAGCCCTAAAATATCTGATTTACCGCGAGAGTTAAAGGTTTCTGCGGTAAACACATAGGTAATGAGTTTACGTTTTGAGTGTGGTTCTGTGTCCGTACTTTCGATGATTCCGTGTAAGTGTAGACTCTTGCCGTCTTGTTCAGTGAGGAATGTCGTGGAAATCGTGCGAAGTATGTCGTTAGTGTTAGGCGGCGCGGTGGTGGCGGCTAGCGGCGGCGGCGCGGGCGCCTGACATCTCCATATGAAGGGCCGCTAACTGCACCCGTGTCGAAAGTCGCGCTTCGTTTGTTTAGCACGCAACTAAACGAACATGTTGTAACATTCCAATGTGTACCTAAACCGTCGCAAATTGGTGAAACCGTGTTGAGTAGGTTTCCAACAACAAAAGACCTGCAGAAGGGAAACTACAATTATTAACTTACCAGTGCACATGAGCTCCATTTAAATAGTGAAGTGCTACTTTCGACCATAATAAAAACATTATTAAATTTTATTTGCTGCTGGAAATTTAAACACAAACAAAACCAATTCGAATTGCCGCCACATTTGCAGCCATCACATTAAGGCAGAATAGCAATAAAAGGCGACGTAAGCACTCGCAGGCACTCGCAGGCGGGTCTTGGGAACAAAGGGTGATAAGTCTTGAAATTGACTTTTTGAGAACAGGTGAGGTCGCGTCAATCCCAGGCCGAAAACATTCACTTTCCTTCGCAACAGCCACGAGCATAAATAAATGTCGAAGGCCGAACACTGTTTTTATATCCGAAGCCCACCTGGTTTTATGTGAGAATGTATTTTTCCGATTGTTTTTGAACATTCTTTCATAACCTAAACTTCAATTTAAAGACGTGAGCGATCGTAAATCTCAGTTTATGTCAGCACATTTGGAAACTGTTTGGTTCTAATATTAGAAATTATGCAACCAATTCCTGAAAATCAATATAAAATCTATTCATACGAATTGAATGAGAGCGGTAACATTTTATTTGGCTGAGGTAGACCGTGTATATTTTAAGAAAGATTTATAGTAAGTGTCTATAAATAAAGTAATTCTTTTATTTGTAAATGGGTATACTTATATTGTACTTAATGTGCATGCGCACTTAAAATACAAGTTGCATTAAATTTAATGCGATACGGATAAGTGTAATGCTCACCAGGGTACATTATAAATGAATAAATAAAACAAAACAGTGGCTAATGACAAGGCTGACATTTACGAGGGTTCACGATTTACAAAGTGTCATGACAATTAGCGTAGATGATCATAAAATTTTATCATTCTGTCACAAGTACGGCCCTAAAAGTATCAATATCCATTATGGTCTGAATAAATGTCATGTGCTCATGTTCTGGATTATCATGCTTTATATGCCATATTTCATTTTGTGTTGTGATACTTTGGCTATCAATACGACACGAGCCTTTTTCTATTAAAAGAGGTGATTTACGATTGAAATGTGCCTTACACTCGCTTGACCCTCCAATTTAGGTGCTTCATACCCTTCTTGACCCCATTTTGAAAGGTTAGGAACGAAACTTTACAAAATATTGTCCATAAATTGTAAAGTGTAATTATTGCCCTCTAGCCGATTACGACACTCGACGAAGATCAGTCACGTCTACACTGCAGCGACACACTTCGTCACCTCTAACTCAATTTGTCGCCCCGCGATAATTTGTCGATGTCTCTCGTTCGTAACAGCTTTTCGTACCGGCGCTCGTTAACGATCCACGCCGTGTCAATCAAGACACGCCTTTCTCATTTTGATCAATAAATTGAATACTCATAAATTCTTTTTTTTTACGCTGCACGACCTACCTGTAAGTTGGTATGCTCCGTACTTGTAGCTGTGTTGGTATTTCGTGTAGAAATACCAACACAGCTACAAGTACGGAGGTTATGAAAATGCGGATGAAAAAGGAAGATAATTATGCCTGGAGCCATCTTGCCATTGTTTCTTGACGTTCATCAGGCATTGTTACAGCGTTAAGCAGGTTTTGAGGATAACTTTAGAGGTCATTTTTCATTTTGAGTACCTGTGTTCTGATATATTTTACATTTGAAGACGAGCACTTCGATCACAGGCAATTGATCTGTTTATCCAACGGGAATCTGGGATTTATTTAGCTTATATGCTTACAAAATTTCACAAAAAAAATGCTAGCTCATGACAATCATCTCTCCAAATTGAAATAAATCACGTACTGACTGCTAATACAAATATTTGTGCACGCCTTCTATACAAGACTGCAAACATGAAATATTAATACCGAAAGAACGTTATTTATTGAACTATAAATATAAAATGATAATGCTCTCCTTGGCACTAACTACACACGCGTACTTCCCGGGTAACCTACAAAGGCGTAATAATTTGTAACACTTGTCCCCCCACCCCCCTCTGCCTGCACACACTGAGCTTAACATGTTATTGGTTTGACAGCGACCGGTTTGTTAAATGTTTGATTTACGGCCGAAGACAAACGACACAACACATGTATGCACGTATCTTTACGACTGTTTCAGTGACACTTGAGTATTTGTGAATTCAGTTTAACTAAGATTTTGCAATCACACATTTGTTTAAATAATGAAGAGGTTATCGCAATTCAATGTTTGCAATACTTGAGTTGATTATGCACCTATTTCAATTGATTTTTATATTGTATTTGAATATATGTATATTTCATACAAATGACAACAGTAAAGTGCTTTTAACGTAAAACGACTTTCCAGAGAGTAGTTGAAGTATTAGAGGTAATACAGAGATTTAGGAAAAACGTTGAAGAAAATAAATAACAAACTTAAAGAATTAAAACAAAAGTGCTTTTAATAATGTTGAGAATTATCCAGGGCTTTATCTTAAAAGCAAAAGTTAAAAACTGGCCAAGATAATCCACTACTTAACTGAAATGAATTTAAATCAGATAACAAAATGGAAAGGATCAAGAATATACCTATCGTAGGGCAACGCAACGTAACAAAACTCAAAGTCATGCAAAGATTCAGTTTTTGATCTATTTTTGGTAAAAGGGCAAAGGTAACATACCAGAAAGTCGTTTAATCTCTGCGTGATTGATCACCGATTTGGCCGATATTCAGCATTCCTTATCCTTGCAACATATTATTGATGACACCTCATGGTTCTTGTACTCACTTAATTCTACAACATTATTTCTGTGACGGATAAAATCTAATAAATATGATTTATGGTGACTTTGTTCCATGGCTTAAACGGGGCTGAGCGTTGTCGATAAAATCTGAACTTTGCAGTAATCAGTCATACAGTCCTTGAACTATTATTATTAGATTTTTTTAATTGAACACAAACAACTAAGCCATTTTCCAATACCGAGGGAAATTGTCGTCAAATTCGCAAGCAATTCATAATACTTGCGACTCACGACACGAAAATATAAATTGGAAATCTAAAATATACATATACTTTTTGTCCATTTGGTGGTATTGTTTCATAATTTGAAACTGAGAACATGAAATTGTTATTTACGCTGTGAATGATCTAGAATTGTAAATTGTTGGGAACTTATATCGGGCGCCCGGTGTCTGAAGCCTGAGGTCGATAAGGTTAGCCCAAAGTTTGTGCTTGTACAAATAAACGAACACAATAAATTCCAAGTTCGGAAGGCCATAAACAAAGAACTTTGTTTACTTATATAAAGCTATAAATGGATTTATTTCTGAAAACAACACCATTATCTATTTGTACCGAAATACGAATACCACGAAGGTGCGTGTTGACTGTTGGCCGTTCAAAGTTTTAACTAAGTAAGTAATTATAAAGCAAACATAAAGTTTAACTGTATTTTTGAACCAACCACTACCCAGTCTGTAACAAAAATACGAGCTTCAGTTTGACAAGAGAAATAAAAAGCCATGAATTACAACCGTTTCATTCCCAAAGCAGAACAATTTTACCTTTCCAACAAGTGAAAAAGTTTAGGGTCTGTATATTTCATTACGTACGATCCTCGATGTGAAGGATCCACTTGTGCGTTGTATAAGAATCTTTGATACATTATTCATATAAAATCGAATTCAGCTCTTTTCCTGATACTTTCGCTGTAAGTTAAGTATGAGTTTAAATCTTGAACATTCTTCATTTGCCCACATGAAATTCAGTAAACTTCAGAATGTATATATTGATGGAAACTAATTTGGTGCTTAGCCATTGTTAATTATCCTTAATGGTTACTCAATGCATTGCTCATGCACACATTTGACACATTATAGGTACCTAAGTAATGCGAAGAGAAGAAGAAATGCGCCTTTTTTAAATTACCTATTCACCACCAGGAAAATGGAATTTGTAAACATGTAATGCAAAATACCACAAGAACTAGTATTATGTATGTTAAATACATATTTTAATACAATAAAGTACAAGTACCATTTATTGGCTGACACAGATCGGAATTAATAATTCATAGAGTATATTTTTACGATACATGGGAAATTCGCGACTCATAATAATTCTTTGGGCCAGAGAAGTCTGCATAAATAGATAACATTAACATAAACAGGTGACTGCGAACAAAGAAAATATATTTTTACTTATTTCATATCGTCTGAGAACCGAAGCTCACCCTGAAATACTTCAATTAAATAAGAATAAAAGTATGGTGGCGTATCGCCGCTATACCCTTCGTCCGTCAGCAGTATCGCCCGCTTTTTGTAGCAGCGCCATGTATTATGCATGGGGTCCTGCCTCACTTGTTCCTGCATTGTCTACGCGTCTGTAATTACGAAATTTATGCGTAAAGCCTTTAGGCAGATCACTGTATTAATGTAGTGCGTGAGTCACCGGTGCCTGGAATTAACCGAGGTTGTCCACTTGTTGAGCTGACTGATGCTGATTTATCGGTCTCACATCGATATTGATCGATGTGTCTGCGAGTATGATTGTAGAGCTAGCAAAAAATATGAGCGAAATGTTGTATTAAATTACGGTTTACATTTTCTGTATAATTATACTGAACAGCATCGTAAACCCAGTGAGGAGATCTTTTTTTTGTCCATTCATCATCGTTTTTATGAACCGTTATAAAAGTTCGCTCCCTAATTAAGCATATTTATGTATTGTATGAACAATACAAAAATAGTTCTTACGCATTTTCGCCATACTCAAACGCATCAATGAAGTTGTCACTGCGTGTCCAATTAAAAATATCAGTGGGCGTGAGAATCATCGTAGTTCGTAGTAAATAACACAGCAACGTGCTAAAAATAATTTAGCGTGAATCATGGCCCATTCAGTGGTTATGCGGAGTGACGCAGCTTTATAACTCTTATCGTCGCGATAAACTCAATTTCTACGAAATAAATTTAATTGATGAACGAAATTGTGTAAAATCATTAATTTTATTATGTTTACATTTGGCAGCAGTATGCACATATTGACAGACATTGTTTACATCGTCGCTACAACATTGACAACATTTACAACGTAACAAAATATCGAATCTGTTTGTGTTGTACTAAAAGCTATCAAAGTCGGTACTAAAAACATTATTAGATTAGGTCGATATGTTAACAATGAGGCATTACCATTTGGGTACTAGGTAATATTCGGCGCATTCCCGTATAATGTAAAATTAGCATGACGGTATCGATATGCCGCCTCGGGGCGGTGTATGGTAATGTGGCCGAGGACATACTTTCTGCTTGTCAGTGAAGAATAACATTTTATTATTTTCGTAATAAACTTTAACTATCCGGTCAGCAAGGCGCCAATGCTCAAGGTGCGGTTAAAATTAAAAAGTTACGTGACACCGAGGGATTTTTTTTTAAATAGTGAAAAAAGGTGTACCTGCTTAGGTAGGTTTTTCTATGGCAGCAGTGCCGGCAGCCTGAGGGCTTGTACTGGGTGCAGCTGATGAGTCAGCCAACAAAGATATGTCTATGGTATAGTCTACGTTCTCACATTGTCGATCTTTAAGCTCTACGTCGTGGTTAATAAATTAATCTATGTAAACCTTATAGTACCTTTAGTTGCTGGCCATAATGGTTTGATTAGAAGCAATTACACAGGTACAGGTCTGCACCTGTACCTGTGTAATTTCTACTAATAAGAATATATATAAAATAATTACCCTAGAACCTGCGTACTAGGGTAATTATTTTATTTATATTCTTTACGGTACAATAAAATGAGATTACCTTCTGGTAAAATAATTAAGTACTTAAGGCCCTTAGCTAACAAAGTCTCTCTTAAGTACTAGATATACCTACACGTATGCAACGTTGCTTACAGCTCTTATAAGCAACGTTGCATACTAATGATCAAAGTGAAGCGTAGAAAGTTTGAGGAAAAATACAGTCCTTATGTACTAATGACACGTGTCCTCATGTTACATCGGAAAAATAAATCCATGTTTCGAAACTGGGATTTTTGGAGACACTTTTCAAATATGAGTTACTCACTTCGACAGTCGTATGAAAATGATGAAGTGAAAATTCTTTGATGCAAATCTGATCTTGTTCTCCCGGATAGGTGCTTAATGCACGTGTTGCATCGATTCCGCGATAATGTGCTCGATCGGGGGCTGGCCGCGAAAGTTAGCCTTGAAGCTTTAGTGCAGCGTGAGATTAACGGTGCGCCCGCGTGGCTGCTTTCGCCAGCAAATAGCGTTTATTATCAGAGTACATGCTCATAGCGCGACTCCCCCCGCGTCCCCGTCTACCCACCAGCCTCCAACATAATGCAAACATGAACATCGCATTATTATAATGACTCACAACATTGTCATAAATATTTTTAGAATGTTTGTAAGCTCTTCACTATGTAGGTAACCAATACCAATTAGTTGGCATTTTAATTTAGATCTTTTTATTCATACTAACTACCTTAACCTACAAACCAAACCGCAAACAAGTTCTGTTGAAATCCAATTAAAAATAAAATAAAATTGAATACGCCCCTTAAACAGCAGTGTGGCCAGATTGATAGATAGCGATCAAAGTAGCGTGGATATGCGATACATCTCACCCATATCGATTACGAGATAACAGTATCGGAACAAAAGGAAAAATATATTCACACCGTTTCAACGTGGCAGTATTGTGATCCGACAAAATTGGCGAAAAGATTTATTACGTGTCGCCAACTGGAGATCTCGTCTCATAAATCGATGTAATGGTTCGATCAGAGCCGATAGGGTGTTATCGAGAGCCGCTATCGATGTACTTTGTCGGATAATGGTTGTGAAAGCTCGGAAGGTGCGTCGGGCAGCGACGAGGCCCAAATCAACTGTACTGCGGTGAAAAGAGTGACAATGATTGATTTAGACCGATAGATACGTTAATCGCGTGGTGAAACACATGGTGTGGTGGATTATATTGATGCGCGGAGCAGATGCGTGTGATGTGTACTTACATGCGGCCGCGGCAGTGCGGCTTGCTCTGTATCTAGGGCTAAGTGTTGTTGATGTGTACATGTGGGCGGTCAAGTTCGCTAGTTCTGTTGTAATACGTTGTTAGAGGCGCGGGGTCAGCGCTCACCGTCTCGTTCATATAGACAAGCCGCCCAACTGACTCACGCGGAAACTAATTTTGTTATTATAACAACAGGTTGTTTGCTCACATTTCGCAGTAATTGGCCGTATTGGTTAGTGTATGTGGTTAGAGTGCCGATACACAAATAGTGAATGTTGTATAAATGATGTGGTCAAATGAATCGTCTTCAAACAAGAGTAAACTGTAACAGCGTAAGGACGGCTTGAGGATATTAAAAGCGTTGTAAAAGAACGTAGGACGAGTTTATTTTAAAATCGTGAAGTGACGTAATAGTGAGTGAACATCAATAGAACATAAAATAATTGTGATAAATACAGAGTTTAATGTTTTAAATTCATCAAAGACTTGCCGTCACAGTTTAATAAACGTGCAGAATTTACAAATATTAGTATTTCCGGCAATAGCACATCAGTATAATGTGCGAAGTGGGTGCATGCGCGTGCGCCGGCGCCGGCTACAGCGACGGCCGCAGAAAGTCCACATCACCGCTATACGTGAGTTGGCCACACACCAAAAACACTCATATCCCTTATACGTGACATTGCCTCATTGTGAAACTTTGTGAAATTACAATGTTTTAACATTCAAATCCTATTTTAAATTCTAACTTCATACCGTTTAGTTTACATTTATAAACACTAAAGTAAATAAAATATTTTATTAGTAGTCCTTTACACGTGTAATTTGTATTTACGATTGAATCCATGTACAGAGAAATTCAATTAATAAACAAACACGATACGCTCCCAACGCCGCGTGTAGCATGCATCGTGTTAAATAAAATTAGGTCAGAAACTACCGAGCCAATTGCACTTTATTACCACTGTACTAAACCCACATAACCCAATAACTATAATTGCACTGCTATCAAAAACTTCCAAGTACTTTCATGAAAAATATAAAGCTCTGTTTCTCAAACGTTATGACTTTGTTCCAAAGCTTTTGTTAAAATAGCGTTTTAATTTTATTTTTCGTGTTAAAGAGCTTAAGTCATTAAGCTTGGTATGCTAAAGAATGTTATTATTTTAACTGGAGCGTTGATTAAGAGCAAGTGTTTGTTATTTAAACTTTCGCGAGAGGCGCCGCGGTACACGCCTCACTTCGCCAACTTGAACTGACCTCTGTTTGCTGCTAAATCCAATAAAAATATCTAAAATTAACGGTGAATGCAATTAGTCTATTTTTATAATTAGAATGAAAAATTATTTCGGTCATGTTACGTCTGTACGTATTTTAAATAAACAACAGCGTATTTTCCACGCACGTTACATACTCGTTCTATTTTTATTTTGTTTGTTGATAACGAGTTTTAATAAGCGCCTCTAGAGGCCATAATGATGCAGATTTGACTTAACCACTTAACATAAGTAGATATCTGATTATAAAAAGAATAAAAGGTAACAATTTAGCATCCAAATACTCCTACGCCACAATTACGGGCCACTTACGGACATACGAACGGTTCAATTCAAAGAAAACGAGCTTTAGGCCATGTTAGCGGCAGGCTTCAACCAAAGAGTTTACCTTCCAAAGTCAGAATGTAGAATTGGTGATAATAGCTATCAAAGTGATTACATCCACCCATTCGGGGTAAGAATGTGGTCTTAACGAACTGGCGCTTTCTAAATGAAAACACATTTCGCTTTTTATTATCATTTATTTTCAATCTAGTGCTCGTTTCATGCGGGAGTAATCACACGAGTAATTATTATGAACTTCGTGTGAGAATGTATACTGAACAGTCAGCAGTTTATTATGAACCTACGTTAAGGCTGTTGACACGACAATTTATTTCATACGTATAGGTTTGCAACACGAGAATTAGTTACAACAAACCTTTAATGAAAGTTTTCACGTTGAATAAACTTCTTTCCTAATACTACAAATACACACATCAAAAGTGTCTAGGGATCAACATATATTTTTGCAATAACTTTTCTCCTGATTGATATTAATTAAAATTTTCTTTAAGGATTCATCAAATAAAGTGTTTTCGTTTGTCACAGTAACGATAAACCAAGTCACCTTTGCATTAATAAAGAAATTTGCCATTTTCTAATAAAGGGATTTTTGACATTTGAACCACTAACATTAAAGTTCGAAAAAAAGACTGAAATAACAGTTTTCTTTAAAATTTTATTGGGTAACTTAAACAATAATAATCCGTGTTTCTACCGCGAACACTAACAACACAAGAACATCGGTTTGGCATACTCAAAATGAGTTCATCCAAATCACGCTGTGGAATGGCCGCCCATGTTCGTTGCAACAACAAAAAAAGGTCTTCTTGCGACTGGATACCCTCCATATTCGGCAGAGCTCTTCTCTGTAGCATATCCCATGCATGCTCAATCGGGTTCAAGTCTGGCGACTGAGCAGGCCAGGGCAGGACATTGATGTTAGCTGCGGCGAGAGTCTGTCTTACAACTCTTGCGGTGTGCGGTCGTGCATTATCATGCATTAACTGAAATAAGGGACCGATTTGCACTTGTAGAGGAACGATGACGTCTGATACAATCGTCTCAGCATAAATTTGAGCGTTGAGGTTGCCTCTGATCCAAATCAACTCAGTTCTTCCGCCGATCCAAATACCCGCCCATACCATGATGGTTCCACCACTATAAGGATGGACTTCCTGGCAGGATTTTAATCGCTGTTGGCGTCCAGGGGTTCTCCAGTGTCGTTTACGTCTTGTATCCGGTCTCATACCAAAACGAGACTCATCAGAAAAGCACACGAAACGCCATTGTTCTTCTGCCCAATTTCTGTGTTCAAGAGCCCATTGATATCGAATCCTACGATTGTGCATTGCTATAGGTGGTACCCGTAGCGGTCTTCGGGAATGAAGGTTCACTTCATGCAAGCGGTTTCTGACTGTTTGGTCGCTAATTAAGTTCCCTGAAGAGTGATGAAGCCTCACGGCTAACATCATGGCGGTTATTGTTGGAGCTCTTCGAGTTAAGATTTGAATGTATCGGTCTTGTCTCCGTGTGGTGCAGCGATACCGTCCTCCATGGCGCTCAGCCACGGTACCAGTGCTTCGGTAACGTGTCCAAAGTCGACTGATAACACTCTGACTTGTATTCAGAGCTAAAGCCACAGTACGTTGCCGGGAACCAGCTTCTATCATTCCCACGGCTCTGAGCATTTCTTCCCTGCTTAAATGACGTCGCCGCTCCATAATAACGTTGGTTTTAATCAGTAGTAGGGAAACAGTAGCACTAATAATGTCTTCAATGCGTTGTATGTTTTTATAGGGAAAATATTGACAGCTGATTTTCATCTTTTACTCGAATTTGATTCACAGTTCCTGATTCAAATTATGAAATGCACCAAAAAGGATCCATATAAATTTATAAAATCATAAATTTATTACAAAGCCACATCTCAATCTCAAGAAATCCGCATAAAAATGCTTGATCCCTAGACACTTTTGATGTGTGTAGTTGTTCGGTTTCTCATAGCTGCCCGCCATCGTTCTGAATCGATTATAATTAAATTAATCGTATGTATCTACACACACAACACTTACCTACAGTTTACTATGTTGCAAGTATGCTGTACATAGTGTCACTGACACTTGGTAATCTGCCCGGTCTACAATAGAAATGGCCGTGAAAATAAGATCACTGTAGAAATGTACCGATGCGATTTCAACTGAGCAATGATGGATGAATGAGTTAAACACAGATGCAGAGGGGGTTAAGGAAAACTTGATCTTGTTTCTAGGTACAGTGACAAAACCAATTAGTACCTATCTATGTTCTCCGTTCCATTGTAACATCCGAATACCTCACACAGATTATCTCAATACTTTCATTTGTTTAAGAATAAATAAGGGAAGTTGTTCGTCAAGTAATTCCAGTTTATGTGGGCTCGTGTGGGCTGACACAGGATCGCTTTCAACATTTTGATGAGAATACATCTTTTATGACGCGAACTAAAACTGTTTTCACATTTAAGGCGCGCGATAACGCGGCATATCAAATTGAAGCGACGAGTAAGTTGTATCAAAGGACGTGTATATGTGATCAGTCACATTTCCCTTTATGACATGCCCTTTTGAAAGGCGGCGTCGTCAAAAGGCCAACAAATAAAAACACAAAAGTGCAGCGCAACGCGGTCATGGTGATTTGTGTCAAATGATGTCAAACATGTTTGTGCGGCAGTGTCCTGACATGGCCGAGTCTCGCATAATACAGACAATAGTCACTGCATGAATATGTAACCTAGATCGCATGCCTGTAACGTCATAATAGGTGGTAATCAAAAGTTTAACGTTGAATTTCTTTCAGTAGGTGGCGCATGCACAATGCAGGTGGCTTTTATAATTAAGTCGGTTCCGAACAAATGTGAAAGCTTTGAATTCGCATAAAATGTACGAATTCAGCGTCTCATGACTTTATTATCTCCTTTCCTGACGGTCGTCCGGTTTTTATAGCCTATATGTTACTGCACGGTTTCGGCTCCCTTTTACTGTGTGAATGTCTTATTCTTACATTTTATTAACTCGTGTTAAATCGGGTTTAATGTACGCTACGAAATTGAAGAATTCCGAAATCTCTTGCTGTTTTTTTCCACTATTAAATAACTATATATTGTGATATTTATCTGTTTTTAATACTTAAGGTATAGCGTGGGAGTATTGATAATAATATAGATAAGACAGCATCGATTGTTCTCGTAGCGATTCCAAAGTGTAACCGTAAAACAATTGGACACTTACAATAAATGACGCTTTCTACTAATACATTATTAATAGCAATGCAAACGGACACCTGAACACCTGGTGTCGCAGTTAATTAGTGTTTCTTATGTACCTTTATTAACCGTTCAATGTGAATGTAATTTCAATAGATTATGGAGTATCTACATTGCTGTTATTTCAAATTCAAAAGAACTGGGGCAGAATATTAACATTTTGTTTGGGCTATTAACAGTTTTCTGTCTATACAGTGTGCATTTATTCAAAAATAGTATTTTCGTGTCCATCCTTTAAGTATCGAAGTTCTTTGTATTGACGGGGTTAAAGTCTCCATCAAGCTTAGATAAGAGTCATCTCTGAGTTAGAATTGGCAATAAACTACAGCGAGTCACTTGCTGTGATTATATATGAAAGGCCAAGTTTACGATAATCAGACAACAAATACACGCAACACGATTTTTTAAAACAAATTATGTAAATATTTTCTCGCTAAATGTATACATATCTTCCTTTAACGCGTTGAGAGGCGTGTTAACGTCAATCGAGCAAAAAAATATTTACCTTTATATTCAACACATAACATTCACATTCACAACACTTCGTTTTATGAACTTTTTTTAAAGAATCTTTTTATCGTGTTCATTTGTGGAAATGAATATGCATATTGCACTTAAGTAGGTACTGTCAGCATCAACACCTCTGACATAAAACTCTCGCTTACATTTCAGTGAAATATGATCCTTCGTAAATCAACTTTCAAGGTTTTGAACATGAAACTGGCTGTTCCGACTAAATTATTCATAGAATGTTACTTTAAACTTTTTTTATGTGTTGTATAGAAAATACATTTACTGTTTGTTTGTACGTAGTTTTTAAAACTCATCACATTGTGAAGAATAGATTCAGAGTCCCAACGCGAAAGTTAAGTTCGCTCATTTTTCTTTTCATTCTTCTCGCGTTTTGTTGTTCAGTGTATAAAGGTGATGTACGTATGTCATTACTTAAGGGATTTATTTTTCCTCTTTACTTAAAGGAATTGGTTCAATATTACGTGACTCAAACCTAAAGAAAAATATAATGTTCTCGCAACAAAGTGCATCGCAGAATGTGTAGGTCTGCTGATACCATCATTCACTTCTTACAATCTTCATCTATATGATGTATCATTAACTAACATGGTCACCACGACAAGCAATGACTCGAGGATTCTTGTTACAAGATCCTAAGATGATACAGCCCTGTGAACTTATAACAAGTTTACTTGGAAACTAAACTAAAACTCGATTCCAGATTAACCTTTGATTTGCCTTTGATGTTACCCATCTCTAGCAAAGATAGCCAGACCCTACATTTATTGACTATGTCTATAAACTTTGCGTATGCATACTTGATACTTAAAAGAAACCCATCCCGATGTTATCAAAAGATGAACTATTCAAACAGACCCTTAATCTTTGCTTCCAGTTAACCTTTAAATATACCACGAACACCATCTATCTTCTTCATTCATTCTGTTCATTTAATAACAATATGAATCACGTTTCTCATCCGTGATTTATCTGTAATAATGATAATGGATAACATTTTATTGTAATCATGGCAATTAGATTTGGGCAGATACTGTCATTCTTTGATCAAATTACTTTGGCATGACAATGCTTGTAAGATTATGGTAATGCTGCATTTCTTAATTCTATTGAAAATGTTTATCGAAGATACTCTATTTAGAAAAAGTGGTGTTCACGGTGTTTAGTATTAATCTTTAATATTTAGATGAATGCGACTAACTTTTTTATGTGCCAGAAGAAAATTCATGAAGCTGCCAATAGTCTCTTCGACACTGACATACAGGTTGTAGAGAAAAAGCCTGACATTCCTACACTGTGACTAATGGGCGGACATAGAAATGTCGAGTGAGCTTTTTCCATCAATTTTGCTGTCAAGTGCGCCGACTGTATAAAATATGTTCCCACTAATTATTACGTTGAGATTTCTTATCCTAATTATATTCATTCGATAAACCTACTTACGATAAGCGGTGACCATGATGAGTTTTAGCCCATGGGTACTTGTTTTAATATTATTTGCTTATCTCGCAAGTTATGCCATTCATGGGAAAATACAGTTTCATATCATTAGTATTTTATTCAATCAATCCTTATTAGTAGCTAGGGTTTTATAAAAACCCCATTAATCAAATAAGATTTATCCTTAGCTACTATTTTGAAATGCGAACTTAGGTGAATTCCATATGAGGCTGTTTTTGTGTAGGTACGAGTACTTTTCTTATCAGAAACAAAAACCTTCCTGTTACCAATAACCGTCAAAAACCCCCATTTTGGGGAATCACAAACCTCAATTATTTTTTGCCTTTTTTCTGTAAATATTTGTAACTAAGATTATTGGGTATAAAAACTCGGTAAGATAGTGCTGAAATACAGAAAAGCTGTTTGGATATAATTATGTGTTAGACAACTTTTGCATTTGATTACATTCATAATTGCCAATAAAACGTAACAAATCGCGACCTCATTATTCCGGGACTCAAATAAATATGTTATTAAAGAAAATCTCAGTCATCCGAACATCAGGTAAACCGCAGTGAGAAGATTGGTTGACATGTTTACCGGTATAATTGAAGTGTCACGAGTCAGGCTAAGGATTGGCCGATGGATTTATGTGCTTTGTGTGTTCTTGTGACTGCTGACGACGTCAAAGATGATCGTTATTCGGTTGATAATGAACCACGCGTCCTACGGCACGATTCACGACCGGCGCCGGGTTGCGTAACCCGCCTCTGTATTGAGCGTTCGTAGCAAATGCGAGTATTATTGTAATAGCATTTGCAGAAACATAGTTTTATCTTATATTAGTTTCATGTGGAGAATCGATTATGGTTTGGAATGCTTTGGGTTAGTGTGTAAGAAAAGAGAGAATTTCGCAAGCAAGCGTCAGCAATTTATATGGTATGTAAATATGCAGATTTAGTTTCAGTAAGTTTCTCTTGCAATTAGTTCTATGTTAAAGTAGTCATCAAAATTAATTTCATACTTCACTCTGGTCAACATTTAGAAAATGCAATGACACTAGACTATGTTGTTTTCCTTAAATTGTACCAAGTTTGTGCCTCATTCATGTTAATTAGGTTAAAATCTGAAAAGGAAATAATGAATGAACCATTAGGTACCAAATTATTCGAAGTACCTAACGACTATGTAGGTACTACTACAGTTCACTGATAGCGCTTACTTCAAATTAATAACAATAATAACATTTATTAAACTATTAATGTTGAACGTGGGCATGAAACTTCAAGCTAATAAGTATTCCACGTACTCCACCACCGAAGCAAAAAAAACCTTATTTAATACTCTATTTAACTTGGGCAAACCGCAATTCAGATCACGCCTTGACCGAAAACCGCAGAATGTTGGTAACTCACAAGTCATACCTACATACATTTAAACATAGCAGGTACATACATGAATGTAATATATTTCTGTTGAATAAATAACGGAATATGATTTACCTTATAGTTTCACATTTCAGGTAAAATTTGTGTTCGCTAATCTACTTATCGTTTTCTGGTGTTACCATGGGATTACTTGAACAATAGATAAGTATTCTATTCGTATCACAAATTTAAAAAAATTAGACAGCTGGTTTTGTAAAATAATCTAAACTAGTAGTAGTAGTAGTAGTATTATAAAGAGGAAAGATTTGATTGTTTGTATGTTTGTTTGCATTGAATAGGCTCCGAAACTACTGGTCCGATTTGAAAAATTCTTTCAGTGTTGATAGCCCATTTATCGAGGAAGGCTATAGGCTATATATCATCATGCTACGACCAATGGGAGTTGAACAGCAATGAAAAATCTTGCGAAAACGGGGAAAATGTGACGCAAACGAAGTTGCGCCGGTCAGCTAGTTCAATCAATAAAACTATTTTTTCAAGTTTTTATTCAACAAATTACACTTGCAATATTTAGAAAACGATCTAACAAAACAATCGCTCAATTCGTGTAGGTACGGAAACAACAAAATGTACAGGAGTTATGTACAATTTTTACGGTGTACACGCCGTACAGTACACGCCACTTAGTCAGCCTCAGGTTCCGTGAAGGGACGTGCTCCAATTTATTTCAACAGATAACCGTTGTTACCGTAACATTAGCTACCTATACATAAAAACACCTGTCTGTCATGTTCTCTTTTTTACACTCGCTGCTAGTTGGTGGTCGAACAAAAAACCGTATAAAAACGTGTTGATGGTTGTACTAACTATATTGTTAATAGCGATTTATGTTACTAATATAATTATTAGAGAGCAATGCAAGCTTGCAATAAACGAAGGTCGTATGCATATTTTAAGCTTCTCAGAATATCCTTTGGCACGGAGACGAGTATTGCACAGTGTACCTATTGTTCAAGTGTTTATATCCCCGCAAAGAATGGATAGGGTCAATCGTTTGTTGCCTAAGCCCTAACAAAGCAATGGACATAAACATTATTGGCGTACCAACATTAGAAAACAGACGTTTTACTATGCAATAAACAGCTATGATATGTGATAAACACCGGTACTTAAAGGTTTCCCGCAAGATATGCGTATAAGGAAACGTTTTCATAATAAGGTTACTATATTTCAAAATTGTAACTTAGATACATGTTGTTGATTCTGATTGCAGTATCTGTTAAAATCGTCATATAGTGTAAGATGTATATCTAATGTATGTGTGTAAAATTTAAGAAGTGCTTATACTACCAAGATTCCGCTACGCTAGTTAAAAAAAGGTTGTAAAAGTTATCTAATCCCAAAATAGAGTATCCTATTGTCGCGCCACAAAATCGAAGCTTCTGGCACATGGGAACCAATATAATTTGACTCGAATGCTTAGCAAACGTGCTCACAGCGCGCTTTATGTTAGATGCCAGTAAACAAGTATAAACACATAATGTCAACATTCACCTCAGGTTTCTCGACGAACCCTGACAAACGAGGTATTGTTGCAACGGCCCGCGGTCGGAACCACGGGTGCGACTATGGGAATGCACCCATAAAATTTCCGCATTGTGATTTTTATCCGAAATCTGTATACAACGCGGGATTATGCCGCACTCATCGCAGGGGTACAAAAGGTATGAGCACCGCATAAAAACGCAATCGCAAAGATACTGCCAACCGGAGTGCAGTGGGTTATGTGAATTTTATCTCGCGTCTATGTGAGTTGACTAATTAATTTGTATTAAATATTAAATTAATCAGTATCATCATAGTAGGTAAGTGACTAAATGCTCTATCCTCAGTGGTTACTTGCAACGCCTAGCGAAAAGTAATATAAGCTTAACTGAATTTGCATATTATTTTAATTAACGAATTGATTGACAGGTGCAACCGGTACAGGGCAATATCTTGAGCAAATCCAGACGTTAATATTCTTAGCTCGTAGACTTACCTGTCATATAGAATCACTAATGATTAATTGAATGTTAACTAAGATTATTAGAATATCATTAATCATTTCTAAGAAGGTATTAATTTATTTATTGTGTTTACGTCATTCAACCAGCTTTAATCGCGAAGTTTCAATAAAATCCTATGAAGGATCTGAAGAATTTTCACAGACTATTTTAATAATGACCTACTTTTTTCAAAAATATTTATTGGTCTTTAAATTTTAACTTCGCTTCGAACGTAACACACGTAGTTTAGCAATTCAACCAGTTTCTTTTTCGAAGTCATAAATTCACCACATAATCATACAGTCATAGCTTGTATTTTTATTAAACTTGTATTACTTTTATAGCCATGTAATTTCTATAACGAATCGCCTTTATAAATAAAACGTTGTCATTTTTATTGACCATTTAACGTTAATACATGGCTACGAATAGTTTAATTTGTGTTTTAATTTTGGTATGGTAACATAACAAAATGTAAAAGTTATAATGACCGAGAAAATTTAATATTTTTTTGTCAAGATGGATTTAAAGGTTAGATCGCGTGATGTAAAGGCAATCAACTCTAGCGCATTTCCGCAGTCTGCCGACGAGTTAACCTCCCACGCAGGGCCCGTAATAGCTGATTTAGCTCATTGTTCCCGACTAAGCCTAATAACGCATATACAACATATATACGAATTATTATCTAAATCTTGAACAAACATTTTGTGTGCGTCAATATCCAACCAATACTTGTATTTCAATTTCCAAATGGTAGAAGAACATTAACACGTGTCTTGCGTGAGACAATATTTCATTTGAAACGCGTGAAGTAATCCTCTTACAAAAGAATCACAGGGCGTGAGTTAATGTGACCAAAACGGATTAACGTCAACAATTATAAAAGAAACTTCTCATGTTACAATATCCGTGGCGGCAGACACATCGCTCTAGTCAGTCAGCGTCGGATAAGCTTTAACAATCCTCGTACAAAGTAACAATGAACACGAGGTTATGACATAGCGGCGACGACGCGACGTTTTATTCTCGTGGAAGCAAAAAACAGAGGTACGGTAGGTAATAAAAGTTTATCGCCGCGTTATAGAACAACAAAGTATCAATAGAACAAAAACAAGGCTCGCATGTGGGTCACAAGCTCACAAGCATCATCGCGCAGTAGCCCAGAGGTGGTTAAGCTAATAAATTATCCGTAACATGCTCTCGCTTCGCCGCACCCGCGCGATACAAATTGATGGGCTCCTTCGCAAACGTAATTAATTTAAAGTGTGAAGACTTATATCACAGATTAGATTAGATGCTTTCATAAACAGCTTTCTATTTAATTTATTGGAATATCGATCAATGGAATGTAATTAGATGTCATAAGTTTGTTTTATTGAGACTCTATTGCTCGGACTTCGGACTTTAACTGTAATGAACTGATAGTTTCAGGTTTCATTGGAGGTAATGTATTGGAGCAGTCCCGAAGGTAATATTAATGCAACGTGACCGTTTGCAATCGAAATGATTGGGTACTCGTTAAGTCGTTACATTATACTGTATAGCTACCAACAAACAAATAGGTGTAGGTATCACCATGACTTCCAACTAGAACAAATAGCGAAAGGTTTACAGCATCGGGTTTTACGTAGTCACCTTCAGATACGAAATTAAATAAATAAAAGATAAATAAACAAACATTACGTCGGCAATATCGAACGCTTGCCAAAGCACACCGAGGGTCACACAGAATCGTCTGCAAAATATTCGAGATGAAAGAAAATCGTAAATGTTAAACATAATTAGGGCCACTTATCAAATTAAAGTTCAATTATACTTATTAAAGGTTGTAAGAGTTCTTTTACATCTTGTTTTATGATTGCGGAACGTTTATAACAGCACAAATACACTGCGCCAAACTTTGTGGAATTTCGGATCGTTAGTTATGACGGCATAACAAATGAACATCAGCGATGGAAATCATAAATCGTCTTATAGTGTCGTTACTGTCGATCTGACGTTGTTCATCATTTAATTTGCGTGATCAATGTGTGGTCCAAAACAATAGGATTCTCTGATCTCCGTATACTGTGTGTTTGAGGTCACGCCTACAACGTGTGTCGTCTGTTTCAGATCATCAGATATAGCATGCTGACGAGGTGGTTGGCGCTGGCGCTGGTGGCCGCGTGCTATCGCGTCGCCGACGCCTGCACGTGCGCGCCCGCGCATCCGCAGACACACTTTTGTAACAGCGATTTTGGTAAGTTACTCAAAATTAATCAAATTTGAAGGCACATGGTCAGTTCACTCAGTTCTAGCTTCAGATCCGTCTTATCCAAGTAAAGCATGAAACGATTGATATGCTACGATGTTTCGTATAATATATACTATGCAATATTATTATACGCAACCAGTCAGATCTATCTGATGCAGAGTAGTCGGTTAAACTTAGTCCTTTCTATGGTCACCTTAATACAATCTTGTAAAAATTAATAACCCTACAACAGACACGAGTAGGACAAAAGCATGCCCTTCAAAATGTAAGCGAATATTGGAAAGCTTAATTTAGAAGGTTTCAATTAACTGTTTCGGCTGGATCGTGGTTAATTAACATAGACTGTAACGTTACTCGAGAAATAATTGGAATTTTCTATTTTCAGTGATCGTTGGAAGAGTACAAAAAACATTTCGTGGCAAAGATTTTTACGACGCGTACAAACTGAAGATTCGAAACATTTACAAAGTGAGTACGGAAACAATAGTCACACTAGATAGAACAACGAGATACTTTTATACATATCTGAATTACAATACTTATTTGAATACAATAGCTTGATTGTGGATAAACGTGTTTGAAACTAAATGAAAGTTTAGAAAACTTGCTCTGTTTGCTCGGTAAGCTAAAGAAAATGTAATTGTGTTACAGGCGACGCAGAAAGCGAAGGTAGCCCTACAATCCGGCCGTTTATTAACACCATCTCAGGAATCTCTGTGTGGGGTGAGCCTGCAGCCGAGGGAGACCTATGTTATTACAGGTGAATATCCTCTCAACGACATGTACGTAATACCATTTTGATGTTGCTGCGGGATTACGAATGTTCGACTCGATTTAGAGGATAAATTCTGTTCACCCACTGCCGAGCTACCTCAACTAAGCTGCAAACGATCGATATTGCTCCAACGTAAAATGCTGACAGGGCGCGAGAACGAAGCCCCAGCTCGGCAGGAAACATTCAGATTATTTATTGCTATACGGCGTACGATATTCTAATACAATTCGAACAAATAGAATTTCAAACGGATGTTGCGTGAAAATAGTTTTGGGAATGGCTGACAGTAATTGCGTGAAAACCTAAATAAGGCCACAACTGAGATTTGGTTAATACAATATAACATAATAAAATTGCCTTCAAAAGTTTTAATTTATTTCTGTCAATGTCTGACTGTCCCTTTGACGTCGTCCTATTTGTTCGGATAATTTATTCATTGAAAAATAGTTCTGATTTTAAATAGGCCTGCCAGATAGACTTGGTACAGATAAAATGGATTCGGAGTAAGATAAATGTAACAGAGGGCTTTTCATGTTGGTAAACTTCGAGGTACGACATTCTAGAATAAAGAAAGTTCATTTATTATTTCCTTGCGAGTCGTCAACCGTCTACTCGGAAGATTTATGAGGACGGGACGTTGACGGGTTATTACCGCACCTACACAAAGGGGTACAAACTACAAATGTATCATAATTCCCCCACTTCATGTTCCAGGTCGAGTAGTCCATTTGGAAGCTCACGTGCATTTGTGCAGTTTCGTCAGCAAATGGCGTGACGTCACTCCTCGCCAGAGGAAAGGATTCCGTCTCCTCTACAAACAGGGTTGTACTTGCAAAGTAAGTTTTCGTTTTTTTATCTAAATATTACTTTATAAGTACAAAACGGCGGATAAAGAAGAAAGATTTTTTAAAGAATTTGAAAACTTCACAGCTGAAGAATTTTATATAAACTATAAATGTCGTTGCAAAACGCAACGAAAGATGCCCGGAAAACGGAAACACGGAAGCTTGATAAAGTTTCAGTTTGCATAACTTCTTGCTAAACGTTCTATTAAAAGTTATTTTATGTTCGCCAAGAAAGTGTAGTTTGTAGCAGATTGCCACAGATCAATAATAGCGCCGAAATATATGCAGAAATATTCGTTTTTCCGTATGCCAATGGCCAATTTCCTTATTTTCTTCTCAGCTCGTTTTCCTATACATATTATTCATGAGTAGAACGGATGAATATTTCTATGAACAAGGCGTGTCAGCCTAATGCATATTGATATTTCACGGTCACTTAGGTCAGCTGTATAACTTGTTAATGTCGGTTACATAAACCTGTGTAATAAAATATATAAAGTGGATTTATAACATTCGATATTCCCTTCTATGAATTACGGAGGTCAGACATCGATCGATCTGCGCAAAATGTTGATAGTTAACATCTGTTTTAATAAGGCTAACTTGCTACGAAAAATGCTACGAAAACGTTTTCGGCGTAGCACTTAGACAGGCTTTTGATTCGCTATCGGACTGCTACAAGAATGAAGATGATTAATGTGTAGTATGGGGACTTGTGGAGATTAATGTGATTGTGATGTTAGGTCCACATGAACCGGCGGCGGACCAAGTCGCCGAACACCTGCGTGACGGGCTACAACGAGTGCTACGAGCGACACGGCATCTGCACACACGACCGCGAACACCGGTGCCGCTGGTCTAGGTAAATATTATATTTTACTATCATTTTTTGTTACAAACTACAGGATGCAAAATAGCGGCAATCTGATGTCGATGTCGGGAGTATGATAATAACACACAACAATAGAAAACGATGGAACACTCCGGCAAGTCTAGTCTATATATGACAGCCTACACGAATGCACAAATAGACCAAACACTCACATGTTTTGCCCAACATAGGTTCCTAAGTAGCACAAGGAAACAATAACAATACCACATAATACCTACAACTCTCTAATTAGTACAGTAAACGAAACATAAACAATAAACTTCATAGGCAACCTTGAAGCACATTACTAATTCGCGCTCCGTGTGCCAAATCCAATTACTCATACAATCAACGATTTTATGCTCCCATTCAAAGCTATTTTATAAACACTCGAGGAATTCCGCAGTTAGGTTTCTCATTCCAAACAATATTAAAATGGAATAAACACCTACGTTGTCACTGTTCGTTTATAATATGGGGAACGAGTTACAGTCGTAAACAAGTGAGCGTTTGATGTTCGAGTGCCTCGTCGCAACCGGGTGCTGCTAATGTCACTCAACACTGATGTTTATATTGCAGGGCTCCCGCTCTCACGAGGTGCCTGCAAGCGACGCGCTTTAACAGCACCATGACTTGATTCACCACTACGATGCACAAGTTCACTCTAAAATGTACCTTCTGAACATCTCATTACGACGTCCTCGTGAAAAATTACAAATTCATTCACACTCATTACTAATCGTACGCTATCACAGCAGCTGATACTAAACCAAACATTAATGTAACACTTGATTCATTCTCGACCTTAAGTTATTTAGTTGAATGTTGTGTGTATGAACTATGACGTTAAATTAGCTCTATTGGCAATGTGACGAATTTATTGGTTGCAAGTTATCGAAAATTGTTACTCTTGTGATTTTTTCTTTTGGACGCTTCTAAATTGTTGTTTTGTCTTTGACAGAAATAGTTGTAACGTTATTTTTGTATTATTTATTTTTAAGATAATGATTGTAAATTAACTAATTATAGTGATATATAGGTTAAAATAAAGAAATTTAAACGAATCATATGGAGTTTGAATATTTTAGCCTGAGCGTTTCGTCTGGGGACTTCATCCGGAGCATGTCCGAAGCCTAATATAAATTGAATGGCAAACTTGCGCCGCTGTGACATGCTATCTCCTACATTATTCTTGACCATCAACTACAGTATTGGAAAACTTGCATCAAATACAAAACTGAGTTGACATCACGTTTATTTTATGGGTGGTTCCTTGGCATTCATAAAATAAGGACGTATACATTGTAGTACTTTACTACAAAAACAGGTAAAATACCTGTTAGCAATACTTCAGTTTCATATAAATCTATGTACTTACCATATCGGTGTGGTTATGATAGTAGGTCTGCTCGATAAGAGGGAAGTTCTCCCTCCCGAGACGTCGTTGTAGCTGGAGAAGATGACCGAACACCCAGGGCCGGTCCTTAACAAACAAGATTTATAATAAAAATGGGCCCATTTTATATAAAAAAAGGAAAATGTCTGAATATTACGTGGGCCGATATTAAATTACCTGGAAGTGGTAAATTGAGTTGAGACTGTTGATGGAGGGCACTCCTCCGAACTTGAGGCCCAGGAGTAGGGCGCGGTGGTCGGCCCCAGCGTCACGGACGTTCTGTCTCACCAACACGAAGTCCGGCCTAACAGTAGCACAGTTGCCTTGATTATTTATCAATTTTGGAGTGAATGAAATAAAAGATAGAGGTTGTGGAACATTCAAAGCAAATCAAATTTATTTTAAATATTTCAGTCATCTCTGGGAATTTGACTTTAACATAGACAACCATGTATACAATGTATGTAGCACTAACATACAATGGAAACAATATTGTAAGTACAACTGTTTTTCAAGGCATTGGAGGAAGTAGTTTACACAAGTTCTGAACAAACTTATTTATAAGTTGTGTCTATTATTATGTAAATCATAAAGCGCCCACACTTCAATCATAGCAAGACAACGCAAACAAAAGTTGTTACGAATTCCATTTATGTTTTATATACAGTTTGAGTCATCGCAGTTTTATCTATAAATAGGATTTCGATAATGTGTTTGCTTAGCGCGGATTATCTCATCGACTAACATACAAATAATATATTCACAACTCTACCTTGACTAATTAGATGGTTTCGCGAGATAATAAATCTAATTATTAACTCACCATTATAACTTTAATAACACTCACAATGTTTCTCATACCCTCTGGAATCCGAATTTCTCTTAGAATTTAAAATCAGCGTAGTGTTTCTCTCAATTAAGTAATTAACTTTGCAAAGACTTGTTTCTAGATAGAATGTGGCGAGAAATTACTTAGAAGTATGAAAATGAGCGTACTACTTACTTGAAGCACCGAGTGACTTTGGTGCCGCTGCGATAAACTGCCATAGATACGCTGGATCCGTCAGCATTGGCCGTCACAGTCAACTCCTTTCGGGGCAAATGATACAAGTTATAAAACGAATTACAGACTAGTCACTTGTGTAATAAAGGAACGGGTTCATTTGATTATCCCTTTTCACTTTTACAACCAACCTTCATCCCTAAACCTGTTGACCCTGTAATGCCAAGAATTACTTTGTAAAGTATTTTGAAGTCATAAAGAACTGTTCTCAATACTTTATGTAATTAGCCTCGTGGATCCATTTTGGAAACTGCTTTAAACTTAGAATGATATAAGTAGCTCTAGTTAAGCTCTTATAATATCATTTTTAGCGCTGCATTTTATATAATGGCAACTTGCCATATGGGTTCCAAACGATCAACAAAAACATGATATGTTTTAGGAGCCTTAACGACGTTATCACAGTGGCGAAAATGTGCAAGCAATTTTTCAATAGCAGCAGTTTTTCACAGAGTAGAATAGAACTGATAGAACATATGTATGTAGAATATTGGAGCCTGTTTGTGATACAGGCGTCTAATAAAGACGGTATTAAGAAAGATTTTACGAGGGTAAGGTTAAACGTTTGTAATAATTAATAAGTCGAGGGAAGCTCGGCACCCAGTGACGTTGACACGGGCACATGGGCAGTGTGCTCTGAATATTACAATAGTTTGTTCTACAACACCTATATTGAGCCGAGGGTACATAATTGATTAGAATGTTATGTGCGCGCCGTTGCTATCACGACTTTATTTCAGGTTGTATTTTTTAATAAACTTAACCATTTACCTTTTACCCCGGCAACAAGTTAACTAATAAATTAATTTCTTCCGTTGAGCTGTAGTTTACGATCTATTATTTTACAAAGGACTGTTACGACGCTCAAATAAATTAATTGGCCATCAAAAAGGTTTCGTATTTATAATCCAATTAATTTTAGCAGTTGTAGAGCCCTTTCATAGTTCAATAACCCCCGAAAACGTATGAGGCAACCATCTGGCGCCGGCAGCCAATCAATAGTTCTGAATGGAGGCTGCGGGTGACAAAAGTGGATGCGGAGAAATAAAATGAGGTTAACAGAGTTTGCCGAGTTGTAAGGACTATTATGTTTGCGAGGTGTAAATAAACTAACTGAAAACCTCAGATACCTTTACGCAAACTAATTACTTTAGTAATTAACTGATTGGGCAAGTAATTATTTACATTATCATGAATCTGAAATATTGTTATAATTCAACATCATAATCGAAAACATACAAAATTAATCTTTACCATTGAAAGCATTAAATAACCGAACTCAATCATGTTACAAAAAAACAACATGACCAGTTGGTTGATTAATACTTCATCGGATTTTGAACAAACTTTTTTCAGGTTTTGAGTTATTTCAATCGCACCTTTCAATAATACGTACATTGTGTTTACTCACCCTAAACTCGGCTTGTTCGACGCGGATGTCCCACTCGCCGGGCAGGCGACGCCCGCGGAAGTACTTCGACCAGTCGGTGTTCTGGTCATCCACCACCAGCAGCGTCACACACCGGTCCCGGTTGTACCCGCGACCCACAGACGCCACTGACGTCACGCTCCCTAAGAAACCACTTATTGTTTAGGCCGCTGACCAACGGAGCTCTTACAACCGACTCATTTAACGGACAACCACGTCATTTGTACAAAAAGCAGCCACTGATGTAGTGTTATTGCAATCAAGTGGTACAGTAAAAGCTCTTCCAAAAAGCTTAACAGCTAATTCGTAGGCCCTGTCGCTTCAAAATTACCCAAATTCAGTCTTTTAATCCCGAAGGCATATGTTATGAAGATAAAGCCCGGAATTCGAGCCAGCTGAGCGTACAAGCGGGTCCTCTTGGGATTCCTGTAAACATACGTTACCTAATAAATTGGCGCCTTGATCTCTTGCCGCGCCGGTGAGGGATTGTACTCGTTGGAGGAGTGACTCGCGGGACTTGGCCGGGGAGGAAGGCGCGGAGGTACCACGCGATCCTCCCCGCAGGTTCAGCGACAGGTCTCCTCCGCTGTTCGCTGCGGCCGCTACGGAAGCAGACGGCGCCGGCGGAGGACCCGAAATGCTCGTGATGCTGCCCCCGGTGGCTATAGCAAAATAAATATTACTTGGAACATTTTAAACATCATATATAAGTCTTAGTCATGCATGGCTATCCAAGTTAAGTTAGGTTAAGATCCCAAAATTATAGATAATCTGTTGCGGATTAAAAGTTACGTCAAACAAGCGAAGCCTAAGTAAACAAACTGTTTCTTGTTGATAAACTCTGTGTAATTTTATGACTTAGAGAACTCTGGTCTTACCCTGGGAGGTCGGCCTTTGATTCTGCGGCTTCGGCTGGCTGGTGGTGGCCGGGCGGCCGGTGTAGGGGTCCACCTCGCCCTCATCACACTCGGACTGCAGGTCTCCCGAGCTGAATCTGCGCAACGCCTCCGCTGAACTACTCGTCCCACGCCACCGCCACGCCGCGCCAACACACAGGGACACGCAGAGGAAGGACAAAACCGACACACACAATGTAGCCACTCATGGTCACCTAACCTTAACAACTGGCCGGCCAACGTGAACACTGCCATTAAAGCTAACATAATCAGAATTAGCTCCTACAGTGCTGACAACTGAGAAGCTTTCTATCTTATTCGTTATCTCATTTAATCGGAATGAACATAACTGTTAAGAAAAATAAAGGATATCCCAGCTGTAACAATGGATCTTGTTAAGCAGCAACATCGAATCACGACAATGACATCGAGGGGAAGCGCCATGCACTGAATGCAGGTAGTTCAGAACTGTTATTTGTTAAAGGACAGGGGTCCCAACAAGTAGCAGCAGTGATATGGTCACATATAATCACGAGGCTGATGAGTGGTGCTACACGGCATGTAGAGTGGAGCGGAGCCGGAGTGGGGTAGGGGGAGCGAGCGGCGAGGGGAGAGGGAGCGGGTCGAGTGCCGACGGGGGTGGAAGCAGCGCGGTGAAGCGGTTCTGGCTTTTTACGGTGTCATAAATTTTGTTTTATCCTTAAATTATAAAACTGAGCTTCATATAAAAATGTGATTTTACCCAAATTGTGTTAAAAAAGTAAACTATCTATCTACAGTCTACTCTAAAGAAAAGAAAGGCAGTAGAAAGTACGTAAATTAGATAGAAACAACTTCAAATTCAAGTTACTTGAGCCATTCTAATTGTGGCAACCCTGTCACTGAAATAGCTCATTACTGGATCAATCATAAATCTGACACCCTTTTCACAAAAAGGTACATTAATATCATTCATCACGAGGTAACTGAAAATCTGTAAAAGCTTTTTAAGTACCAAGATTAATCATGCATTTACATCAAGACAGGGGACAGTAGGGGACAGATAACATGCGAACTAAGAACATACCTTCGTTTCAGGTAATTGACATTGCTGGTGAAGGAGGTTCGAAAGCTTGAGAAAGACAGGGTTGATGTGGTCGCGGCCTGCGGGCCACAGATCCCAGGGCACCCTGAACGGTCTATTTTGCCGCCTCCTTTCAGAAAAACCAAGCATTTAATCACACTGCAAAAGTATCACAAAGTAGGTCAAAGAATTTACGAAGGCAATCCTGAAAAAAAGAATGTAGATATGATTTTTCACAGTTCAAATGTGTTGAGAGCTACATATATACCCTAATTTATTTCACAGAAAGTACATGAAGAAATTCCGGCGCGTGACAATGACAATTCCGAGTTCCGTTGAAAAAACCCAATCATCTTTTTACGCGAGCTAGTGTTACTTGTGAAGCGTCCAACTGGGACAAGGGAATATTATTTTAGATTTTTAATATAAAACATTCTCGTACTCATAACCTCACGCGCATTCTCCCGATGGGTCGGGCAGAGTTGTGCTTATAGTACACGCACATTTGGCCAGTTATTTAAAAGAAATCGTTGCTTGTAATGTATGTCACAAATATATTTTAGCATTTCCAGAATTATATGAACTAGTAGTTTCACTCCTGTTGACTTGAGCAAAGGAATTCTAATAAGTATGCCTGCATACCCAGGCAGTGGAGGACATTTGTCACTGTTATTAAACACATAATACTAGTTTATAACCTCTGCTATTACTGCTTCGGTTTCGAACGTCTCGCGCTGTAAATTATAGCTACAATTAGCTGAAGTTTAGATGGTCGCGCATTATTGAACTTATAGGGCGTTCGAGACCATTCACATAGCCGCGGGAATGTTCCACTATGTTCCAACCAACATCACTGTTTCATAGTACAACTGCGACGAAACTTTCAAAATTGTCTTAAGCCTCCTTCAAATGTGTCTCCACTCTGCTCGTTCTAACCTCGCGTCTGTTTGTTTCAAAAGAAGCTAAGTATCATGTAAATGCTCTAAGAGTCTTTACTCTTTAGCATCACAAAAACACACAAGTGGTACAAAGGAGACGAGTGGGACCTGAGTAGGTGCTACTCTACCCCTTTAATCACACGCCCCTAGCTAAGTTTGCAGGTTGTTATGCTGAATGAAATGACCGCTCGTTTTATTTTTATGTTCTAGGTGAATAAGCTCACATTTAATTCATAATAAATGCAATGTTCGTGAAAGTGATAAAGTTTTTATTACAAATTCCAGGCTTTAAATTTTTATAACAAGATTGTTGTTCGTAAAAGCTGGTCGTTATTACATCAAACGGTAAACGCACTATAGGTAGAGCAGGAATAAGTGGTCTATTCCACGATTTAACAATTCATAACAAACACATTTGTAAGGAGAATAGAAGCACAAGCTTGTAAGTAAATACCGCAACCAGATTTACTATAAACCAGAATACTTGATCTACGAAAACACGATTTTCATGGATCCGGAATAGCGGTAGGAACAAGCTTTGGGTAAATATACACCGAAGCGTAAAACCGATTTCCTTTACCGGTGGAACAGCAAATACGACCTAACCCTCCTTTCCAAAAAGATCATTTTAAATCTTCCTACATTAGATGTTTACGCGACTTATTCTTTTATACATCAGAGATTTCGTACTGCGTAGGTACGACACAAGGTAATAGGTACATAAACTTACCTCGGTATATCTACAAGCAAGTGTCGGAGATGTCAACAGTGTTAATGGAATAAGCGCGGCTAGGTGAACAGCTTGTGAGGTGGAGGAGGGTCTACCTGCCGACAAAATATTTGGAAACATTTTAAAAGGAATCACAGTCAGTTAAAAGGGGCGCAATTTTCCGATCCTTTTATTTAGTTAATGAAATAACACGTTATAAAAGAGCTGTAGGAACCTAATCCTTCCCACCATTCAAGGTTTATAGGTTAGGATTGTCTTTGTTCCTAAGAGTGTGATTTAAGCACAGAATAAATAGTACAATTACAAAAGCTGATTCTTTGACCAAATAAAAGCGGTCGGTCGACGCTTCACGTGACCAAAGGGCTGGCCTTTTTTTTTGGTCAAAGAATCAGCATTGCCATCCAAAGTGGCAATGCGGCAAGCCTTCTGGGCACTTTTCCTGTTGACAGCGATGTCGACGAATTTTTTGACGCCCTGTAATTTTGATACTTGTACATATTTTATTTTTATTTTATATCTATTTGCAGTTTGTAAATAATGTACATATGTAATATAACAAAAGTTTAAAAAGCAAAAACATTAAATTATAAGTTATAATTTAAAAATGTTAATAACAATAAAGTTCACTTTTCGAAACTTGTTTAAAATATTACGCACGCGGAAAATCTGCGCGCAAGCGGTGACAACCAACTGACGCATGGCGGAGTGACGGCGGCACCACGCGAAAGTGTAGGCATATATCGGTGTAGGTACGGTCGAGTGCAGGAGGCCTGATTTAAGGCTTCAAAATAAACAACAGCATCCTTCTTTTAGATCCCGAACCCAAACATATAAAGTGTTTCCAGGATCACTGGTTGTGGTCACGGGCTAGTAGACTAATATGAAGGGTTATTACCAAGAATCAAAGACACAAAAAAACTAAACAAAATATCGCACAAAAGATGAACGAAGGAAAAATTTCTCATTAAACAGAAACCTAAAACATTACGAACGGAAAAAAATACCTACGTTAGCTTTTACTTTATCTACAAAGACAGTTTATTTTTATTATTTTACTTTCCTATCGTTGTTACTCGTACATTTTCTCTTTGCGCGACAGAAAAAATTTAAACACTAAGATACGACATTCGCAAAGAACTCACTATAAGTCACGTTAATAAAAGTAAAGTATTCTACCACGATCTAATAATCTTATTTCAGATTTCGAATCCCTGAAAGTCGGGAGAAAAAACTCTTATTTGACGTGATGAGAACATACGTACATACCGAAAACATGCAGGACTGAATAAGTTAGTGTAATCACTTACCTCTCATAAGTATAATTAGGGAATAAGTTTAAGTACTTATCAAAGGTGAATAATAATAATATGAAAGTTATTCAATCGACATGTAACAAATTTTTCCTTCTTTTCTTTTTAATATTAGGTACAAAAGTTAAACAAAAAAATGTCCTATTATTATTGTACAAGATATTAGCATGTCCTGCAATTTGTATTTCTGTCATGAACTTGGGTAATGTTAGTCGTGGAATAATTTATTCGTTGGGCTCCGCTGAGGGCCGAAATGTCAACCGTTATCTCCAAGTTTAACGTATCTAATGTTTTGCGTATTCTGCGGTGGATTAAACCATCCCTTTGCGGCGTGCGTGTTAGTTACATGAAAAAGGTAATTAAAGTTTATGTTGTTATCAACAGTTCACACACCGACATGTACAGATTTGATAGTTACGGTGATGGGCGAAGTGATCCTATAGGCTCTGTGCAAAATCCGGACTAAGGTATTTAATCGAAAAAGTTCATGACGTGCGTGTAAACTTCTAAAGTGCATAATTAAATGGACGCATTATGCCATATCACGTTTTCAAAGTGCTTTGATCAATTTACTATGATAACATTGTAATGGGTCATGTTTGATTTGTTTGTTGGTGAATTTTGCTGTGTTGAATGTTGGCTGTGTTTCAAAAGACCATAGATTAAAGAAGTAATTAGTAGAAAAAGTTATCATCTGCCTAGCCTTTTCCCAACTTATTTGGGGTCGGCTTCTAGTCTTACCGGATGCAACTGGATACCAGTATTTTACATGGAGGACTGCTTAACTGACCTCCACAACCCAGATAATTAGTAGGAAAAGAAGTAATATTGTAAAATACCTGAGTAGCAATTTTACTGCAGGTACAATGAAGTAAAATCGATTAATTGACATTCAACAATAATGTAAACTTGATTAATATACATTCTAAATTTACAATCTACAATGCTAAAAACTAGAAGCTTGAAGAAAAATGGACGGCATTGCGGGTCTGCCCTCCGTAGCAGCTATAACATTTTTTATTGGAGCCTAATGTCACCCTACATGGGGAATACAAATCGCTAGTTTTCTTTGTTTATTACACCTACGCTCGTCGCATTTGACACGATATACGATCCATAGCGTGGACAATAGCCATGGCTAAAGTAGGGTGGCAGCCTGATGGTATCATAGTCAGTGACATTGTGTTTTAATAGTAACGTATAAATAGAGTTTCACTTTCTATTTTTATTTAATAATGACTTTGTGATTGATATAATTTGGTTACAAACGCAAAATAGTCGGTAATTGAAGTTCAACTGTACGAAAGTAAATTTCATTGTTTTCAATTACACTTCGCTGACTGAAACTACTAATTGGGCTATTTGAGTAAACGTTTAACACTTTTTTGGCATATTATTCGTACTCTCACTCGACAGTTTTGTGCCATTGCGCTCAGTCACGTCGGAGGACTGGCGGCCGGCCAACGTTCATCCCTCCGGCAACCATCGCGACGCCTGTTACGCAACCAACTCACCCCGTAACCTATTATTGGGCCATTCACTTACCTATTTTCGGAAGTTTCTACTTTCCTTTACTCTAGATTGAATTTGGAACTTTGCAGTCAGAGGTTTTGTTCTCACGGTTTGCTACGGTCGGCGTAGCGGCCTAGACATAAAATTTAGCCTCGAAATGTTCTACTATGGTAAGGAATACAGAGTTTTCTCGAATATAAACGGTAAATTTAAGTGTCGGACGTCTCTACGGGACAAAAAGCGAGGGGTTTGCAGCTGCTAATGTTAGGGCAATGTTTAGGAGGCGCTACATCAACCGTGACCTCAGGGGGCGCGTTATTGCCTTTCAGCTCTACGAATTGTGGTAAATAGCGCGCGTGATAAGTTCAACTCAGGTTTTTGTTAAATAAAATAGTGAAGGTTTTCTAACCTTTACTGTTTGTTTCGGATGTAGGTACATACCATAAAATAAACCGTTTATAAAATATTATGTTTTACATAAATTAATATCTTTACCAATTTTAGTTATGAAATCACAGATAATCTATTGCTGTGTACAACAATAGATTATCCATCAATAACACTTGTAACGGGATATTTACCATGTTTATTATTTGTTATGAGTTCCCGATATTTCGGCGCTGCTGCAAACGCCATGATCACGGATAAACTGAAGTTATTGCGGGTGGATGTTTATGAGCAGACAAAATGAATAATAAACATGGTAAATATCCCGTTACAAGTGTTATTGATAGTGTTAGTGACCTTGTCAGTTTAAAAACTTAATAGATTATTTGCACACCTACAATAATTATCATTTATCTAATCCCTGTATAAGCAGTAGATTTTGAAAAGAAATTCAATAGTTTTCAGCTGACTGCCAAATACCTACACAAAATATAAATATGCTGAACAGAGACATTATTATTTGTCCAGTGACTGCAGCAACAACAAAGGTACAATAGTATAGTCTAGATGTCTTGACTAGACATTCCAAACTCGGAGAAACTTTCCAGTTATGTAGCGAATTCATGAAAATGAGACATGTTAAACTACAAACTATTTCTTAGTGCCTGCAATGCGTAATAAACAAGATACTGGATACCAAATAAAAGGAAAGTTATAAAACGCCCCCGGGAGCTAAAAGAAAAGTTATATTTGGATAAATAAAATCAGATTTTTTCTTATAAACGACGGTTGCTGGCCAAACAAGAAGTGGCAAACAAACAGAAGAAACAATAAAATACATTTGTAAGGAAAAATAAAACAAAAAACAGTCAGCTTTAGCATTCAGAAAGTTCACGCGACCATTAGTGATGATTTTTAAATTCACCACTCCAGAATAAAAGGGTCAGAAATGTTAAAAAGGTTCACCTGGAAAAGGTATCTAAAAATACGTAGAGACCTGGGCTCACTCTAAATTACACTAATTTATTATGCTTATTTGGCTTATTTGCATAATCCCGTAAGTATGTTTGTACAGCTTGCTATTTTATGTATAAAATATTTGGTCATTAAGAATGTCATTCAAAGAAAAAATATGAGATATAAGTGATTGTGTCCGCCCACTATCAAATAATCGCGTGTTGAAACAGAGGCTGCTAGGTAGGGGCTGGCGGGCAGCCAACCCGTGACGTGCTAACATTACGCAAGGATCGATTCTAGGACCCGGGTGCCTAATGCTGGCACATTCACAAACAAGCAGCTACGTGACTCAGCATTAATTTAACACGCTAACAATAGCTACTACAATAATACGTAGGTACCTCTATTCTACTACATTTCAAGTCCAAAAAAAACGAGCGCTTCGTGGAAACATGAAGTTACTCTACTCGGTAACGATATTTCATGCCGACGGTATACAAACTGTAGTACAGCGCTGTAAGTAATGTTACGTTCGCGTGCTGGCACTCTTAGCTATTCATTATGTTGCAGGGGTTGCGAGAATCTGTGTCGGTACAAATCTAAACATAATAGGAAATAATTGAAAGTACGTACGAAAGCATTTTATAAGGTAATAAAGCGATCAAGTTCGATAGTTAACCGTGCCCCTAATGCCGTCATTAACCATGTACGAGTAGAAAGCGATGTTTCGTGTGGCCGCTGTGGGGTTTGTTCAGACTATTAAAACGTAACAGCTAGTTCGGCACACTGGGTAATTGCCCGCTAAACGCTGTCGATCGCCGACCGATATCTTTCTTAACTAAATAGAAGATTACCTTCTGTAAACACCCAAACCGCAGATAAAGATACCTATCTTCTTTTACTTTCCTTGCAAAGTTCGTAACATTGAATGAAAATAAAATGCACGTCCGAAAATTCTTATCTAAACTAATATTATAAAGAGGAAAGATTTGATTGTTTGTTTGCATTGAATAGGCTCCGAAACTACTGGTCCGATTTGAAAAATTCTTTCAGTGTTAGATAGCCTATTTATCGGGGAAGGCTATAGGCTATATATCATCACGATACAACCAATAAGAGTGGAGCAACAATGAAAAATGTTGCGAAAACGGGGAAAATCTGACGCAAACGAAGTTGCGCCGGACACCTAGTAACAGAATAAAGTAATGCATAAAATTGCTTTTTCTCTCCTCCCTAGAGATTACGTAAAATAACTTTCCCTCACTCTATCGTTAATCCTCCGGAGGATAAGCGAGTCCATCGGTAATAACGATATTATATGCATACTAATATAGTTATGTTGCTGAATCCCCGTTTTACACATTGGTAGAACAAATAAACTGTTATCTACCCTCGAAACACATAAGCCATTATTTTTAACGTCCCCATTTTATTTGTAAAAATAAAAGTTGGCGTATAAACACAGCTTCGTTGTTTTGTGCAAAACCCACAACATAAATTGATAGGAAAGCTTACAAAAACATGACATCCAACCTCCTTTCCAAGTTTGCCGGAAATTGAAATGTTCATTCAACATTTTCTCGTCTCGCGGGGATATTTTTCTATAGACAGCGATTTTCTTTTTACTGAATAATCCTCTATGAAAGTATCATCTGGATTCTATGTCGCGTATTATCATTTTCTTCGTATAGTTAACGCACAATCAGCGTTATTATATGTGCCTATATTTGTCTTGTTAAATTAGGTTTTCCAATTATGTGGGTACACAATTAACGAAGAACATTGACTGCACATACAACGAAGCGTTCTGAATAATTATTATACATAAATAAATGAACCTTATAATAAATTAATTGAAAACATACTTTTAAAAACATCCTTTCAAAATGAAAGGATGTTTCAAGCCATTTTCCATTTTGCAAGTAGTTCAATGTTTCTGACACCGTTAACCTCACTCTAAATGTTCAAATCATTTTCGGTTATTATTAAATATACCGTTAATTACAGTTTTAATTCGTTTAGGCAACAGATCCGCCCTTTGAGGTCAAAAACCCGTCCTATATACCGACTCTAACTTGACTGTGTCGTAATACTTCCAGTCTAGTCGCACATATCTGGAGATGAATGAATGAATTGATGTCTCTGGATGCGTTTTTAATTTAAATCTTTTTACTATTTAATAGATGTAAATGGTTTTGTGTAATTACTTACAGATTATAGGGATAAGTCCGATGATGTGTGGAATCCGCTTAAAGAGCACTGGTTGCGCGTGTAACTTTACGGAATGTGGGCCGTAAGGGTGCCTCCTGAAACACTGAAGAAAATCGGCGGGACGGCGCACGCCACACGAGATATTGATTTTGGGCGGCAACGTGCCCCCGCCACGCTAGCGACATCTTTACCTGACACAAACATTAAACACGAACCTTCTGGAGGTACCTCCACTCGCCGATAGATGGCGCTACAACCTTGACCGTAATGTGTAACCCTTTTTTTTTTTTTTTCGGATGGGAAATCATCAAATGACTTCTTCCGCTCTGGGCGGAGCGGAAGGGAGTGTCAGACTTGACTGACTAAAACCCATCCATGTTCCTTCTTAGCCCTTTGCGTTCCAGGGGCACGGTATCTCTATCGAACAACCCGCAGCAATAATGTGTAACCCTCTGTTATTGTTTATATCCTGTCCGCTATTAAGCGTAATTTAAATAATAATAGTGTTTACCATTTCACTGATAAAGTGTAGAGATTACCTCAAATAACCTACTTTACGGTCCTTATTTTTATGTTGGTAACTTGGAAAGTATACTGAAAAAGGTAGTAATTTCAGCATCATTCCGTTTAAATAAGAAGTACATACGTTTATGTGATTGCGAACTTGCATTTTATTTGCTTTGCGTCGAACTGCGTCTGTACTGAAAACAACAAGATACCAGGCCCCTCAGAAAGTATTGCGAAAAAAAGTTTTTATATATGGGAGACTGGCCAGTTATTATGTTTTTCGAAAATATGATTATTTATAAGTAAAAATAAGTAAGTTCCAATTTCAAAATTTCCCTCCACATTTTTTGCGAGTTAATTCAAAGTATTGTGTCTCACTGAAATATGGATCTGCGCCGGGAACATTTTAGAGCTATGATTTTATACGATTTCAAGTGTCGCCTGAAACCGGATGAATCGTACGATAGACTTCAAATGGCATTCATGGATGAAGGCCCTTCCAAGGCAACCGTGTATCGTTGGTATAACGAATTCAAGCGCGGTCGACCAACTTTGGAGGATGACGAAAGAAGCGGTCGCCCTTTGACGGCTGTTACCGAAGAAAACGTGCTAGCAGTGAAAAATTTAATCCAAGACAATAGGCGAATTACATATCAGGAGATTCAACACATATTGAAGATTGGATCGGGAAGCGTTCACGAGATTCTACACAGCCATCTTCGCGTGAGGAGGATAGTATCACGCTGGGTGCCGCACAACCTCACCGATGCTCAGAAGCAGGCCCGGGTGGAATGGTGCCGTGATATGCTTAACAAATTTGAAGCAGGCTCGTCTCGGCGTGTTTACGACATCGTTACAGGTGATGAGTCCTGGATTTATCAATACGACCCAGAAACCAAGCGCCAGTCGACTGTTTGGGTGTTTCAAAATGAGCCAACGCCTACCAAAGTGAAGCGATCTAGAAGCGGGGGTAAGATTTTGATCGCTAGCTTTTTTAATTTGACTGGCCACTTGGTATCAATTCCCTTACGGGATCAAAGAAGCATTAATGCCGAATGGTATACTTCCAAATGTTTGCCAGAAGTTTTCTCTGTTATAAGCAACAAGCGACCAAACACAGGGCTCCGCGGGCTACTGCTCCACCACGACAATGCACCTGCGCACACCGCACTCAAAACGAGGGACTTCCTGGACAGCACGCCAGTCAAACTCCTGGGTCACCCTCCTTACAGCCCTGATCTAGCACCGTGTGACTTCTTTTTATTCCCAAAAATAAAAAATCAGCTCAAAGGGATACAATTTTCGTCGCCGGAAGATGCGCTGGCTGGGTTCGAGCAGGCTGTAAACGAGGTGTCTGCGGCGGACTGGAAAAAGTGTTTTGAAAACTGGTTTAGGCGCATGAATCTTTGTATAGAGGCTGGTGGAAAGTACTTTGAAAAGATTTAATAAAAATATATGTACGTATAGAACAATTTTTTTTAGTTTCGCAAAACTTTCTGAGTGTCCCACGTAAGTCATCTTGTTGTACAGACTTCAGGATGGCTAAAGTCGCAGTAAACCCTTATTTGATAGTTATTCCATTTTAAATCTGTGTCTATTTTTTGCGTCAAACCATTTCTACTTTAAATAGTTTTTAAAGCCTAATTGGCAAAGTGTTATAGAATACCCCAGATTTTTTTTTTTATTTGTCGGGAATTTCTCAGTAGCAGCCAAAGAGTCAGGATTTATGCCCAGATGATGGCAATAGGCTCAGCCCTTATAACACGTGACTTTATCATAACTGGCATAATGTGGGGATTCCAGGAGTGATGTTTTGTGTTAGCTTTAAATATCAAATTAGTTTCCCGTGCAGTCCTCATTGAATAGGCGCTTAAATGTCTCCTGATAAAAGATTTCTATGCCATACTTAACGATCATACATAAGGAAATGTTGCTAATAATATTGTAGCGACCTACAAAAAGCAACTTACTACAAAAAGTACTACAGCACCATCTATGACATGGCGGAAGAACTAACATCAATTTCCTACATCTCACATGCAAAGTTTACATCGACTTTAGAGTATATAGAAAAACCCGACTACAACTGTTGGGCAGTTGCCCGCTAGACACAACACCTGTCTGGCCGGAGGATCTTCCCTTTTCCAAGGAGTATCGAGGAACTTTACACCCTGTTCCTCATACCCCTATAATAATATTGTACCACTTTCGGTGGTTGGCTATAAAAACCTGCCCAAGTCACATCATACATAAAAACTAAGTGAGCTCTCTAAACCATATCAACTATTATTATTATCGTACTATAACGCACAGAAAAAAACTCGATCGCTAGTGGTAATATTATTAATAGATACTAAAAAAACCGGCCAAGTGCGAGTCGGACTCGCGCAAAAAGGGTTCCGTACCATTTTTTATAAAAAACGAGCAAAAAAGTCACTTTTTGGTATGGGAGCCCCCCTTAAATATTTACTTTATTCTGTTTTTAGTATTTGTTGTTTATAGCATCAACAGAAAAACATAAACTGTGAAAATTTCAACTGGCTAACTATCACGGTTCATGAGATTCAGCCTGGTGACAGACGGACGGACGGTCGGACCGACGGACGGACGGACAGCGAAGTCTCAGTAATAGGGTCCCGTTTGGCCCTTTGGGTACGGAACCCTAAAAAACGAATAAAAACTAACATCAAATAATTTATAAATCTACGAAAGTGTCCGCGAGCGCGTTGAATTCTAATATGTGTGCTACGCCGCCCGTCTGGCTTCGTAGGTTCGTAGCAATAACATCGGTATAACAATAATTCTCGAAAACAATGCTATATTTCTTTCTTTTAACGCTCAGAAACGTGCCAGTTTATATTTTTACGAGATCCATAAAACGTGGTTCAGTTCAGCCAAGGTTTTTCTACTAGCCCCGAGTCCGTATGCGAAAGGAAAAAATAAAAAGGTTGACTGGAGTATTATCGGCGGGATCTGTGAGGTATACCTGTGCGTTGTGTGGGTGTGTGTGTGGTGCAAGTGTGGGCGTGTGTCGTAACGCCTGCCGCCGCCGACGCGCGACGCAACGTTGCGTAGCAGCTGTGCGTTCACACTGGAGCTACTTTACTACTATGTGTGGAAGTTTTTTTTTCTAAACCATTATTATCTGTTCTATTACGAACCCTATTTTTGCTGTTGTTACGTTACTATGACAATTGGTTAAATCCCTGCCGCGACGCGACTTCGTCGCAATGCAATCTGAAGGAACCATGTAGTGAGTATAGGTGTGTGTGTCTGTGTGTGTTCTTGCACGGTTGCACCCATCATCCCAAAGTTTATAAAGTAGGTATACGGGACGGGAAACGACTGATATAATTATATTTCTTTGTTGGTCTTCTTAGACTACAAGAAAGATGATTATGAGGTCACGTTTGTTGTATAGTCTACAAAAAAAGCAATCAAATTCAAATTATTTGTTAATTTCCGATACTCTCTCTTAGCAATTGACATATTGAGGATACCTCTGTGTATTTACAAAATGATTAAAACACAATAGCCGTAGCGTCCGGTGTGAACACGGCCGCTCACGGAAAGTAAAGTTGGTAAGGCAGTGGCGGCGCAGTGTTGCTCCGAGCGGCGCACAGACCGGTCCGCCATGTCGCGCTGACAGCCCGCGCACCTACTGTCAAACTGACAACTACTCACTGACAACCTGCGACTGACAAGTGAACAATGTGGCCAGTGCTCAGCCTCCTCGCCGGCGCCTTCCTGGCGACCGCGTACGCACAGGTAACCAAGTGCAAATTAACACAAAACACAACGCATTATCATGCATCATGCACATTATTATCAACACTGTCTGCACCTCCAACTACCTGTATCTATTCTCTATACCTTAACATAACACATCCACGGGTTTTTGTTGCGTTAATAACTAAATGTCGTCATCGCAACACAATAGAAAAAGCAAAAAATTATTAACGGACCTTTGGGTCGGACTCAAAGTCACTTGGATTAATGTTTTAAAGTTGTTGCAGCTGGGCGACTAAATCTCTTGAAGTTTCCTGCACCTACGCCTACAATCCTACAAAGTCCTTGAGTCCTTGCAAAAGTGTGTGTTATCTCAAGTTATATCATTGGCACAGAACCAGAACTGTACATAAATGTTACCTAATTGATGTTGACCGACTAACGAAAGTACTTTAAATGCCGTACCATTAGCATAGCCTTGACAAAATTGATAGCCAGATTTACACTACTAATAAACTTTGCATTGTTTATGTGTATTTATACAAAACTTGTTCAACAAATACGCAATAGACATAAAATGTAAATAAGATTACATAAAAGAATTGTAAGTTACCTAGATCTCTGTAATTTCATTCCGAGAACCAGATATTAGATGATTCATTGGAAGAAGAAATAGAAATCAAAGAGATTCATTTGTGCAGTATAATTGAGTTAGTTCATTGCGTTGATAACTGTTGTAATACGATGTTATGTACGTGAACGTAACTCATTGTAACCCACATCTCACATCAAAGAGTTCGCACCATGCCACTACGTGTTTAATCAAATGCCATAAGCAAATATGGGGCATAGTGTATGTATAGTTTACTTACTTATGTAGGTATGTGATGAGGTACTATGTAAATGAGTTAGAGGAAGGTTGATCAGCAGCCGGCTGTATAAATAGCTGCTCAATTTAATACGCCTCTGCTTCAACATTGTTTTTATATCATGCTTGTCGTTATATATTTTATGATGTCCTTCGATACGTTTCTTAGAATAGAATTATATTTATCTGTGGTGATGAATGACTAATGTTGCGGTGCGGTCCTTTCAGAAGGTACATACTTACGACGGTATTATGCTTTTGGCTTCTTGACTTAGTGTGGCTCTATCTCACCTTCGCCATAGTAATACAGCAGGGAGTACAAATACATAAAACGTCTGGGCAGACTATATTGATAAGTCATGATTACAAGCTCGTTACATGTATTCTATCAGTCTATTGAAACAAGCATTCTATTAGTCCATGGAAACGATCAGATCCAAGAGACAGTTTGATATCGGGGATCTAAACGCAGATATTGAGTGGTTAGGTCGAACGCAGTAAGTCACAAACAGTTTGCGCTACTTATATACCTAGCCTGATTTGTGCATAACAGAGTCAGCCTATAGTATCCCCATATGCTGACCGGCCTCCTAAAATGTACTTGATTCTTTAATTCATAGGTCAGTGAATAATAACCTTTGCGTACAGTTTATTTTAATTAATTAACATCCTGTATCCAAAATGACAAACAGTAAATGTAAAGCGGAAATGAAGCCCTACATTATCGCCAAGTATTCATGTAGGTACCTCGTAGGATCTATACCAAAGTACATAATTATATTTATAGCTTTTAAGTGAATGGCTAACTACAGACGGTGAACCTGCAGAGCGAATACCAAAAGAACCCACTAAGGCACAGATGGTATAGCGAAATGCACTAAGAAAAGCTTATTGAAACACAAACTCTGACTGGATTTAACTGGTGATCGAAGTATGTATGCCAACACAGGTCGCGGATAACCGCTAGCCAATTATATTTCGATACTGACTGCTGTATCAAATTACCCATTCTCCAAAGTCCTTAGTTACGGAGCTCTACTCAATTTTCAACCTCAAAACAATCGGTTTTCTTAATAATAGATCATAGTAGTAAACTGGACACCAAGTTACGCCACAATACTAGTAAGTATACAAGTTTTGCATTAAGTAGTAACTGGTCATAACCCAGTTGTACTAATAGTTACCTGAGCACATTACCTTCGGTAACTTTAAGTTAATGTTCCACTTGCAAAATTGCACCAAGTGTTAGTATTTACTTGTATTTACATAGTACATGGTAGTACCATATACAGTTACATAATATTTTGACGACATGTCAGTTGTATGATAATTTGAACAAGGTGTGAATAATGACAAACTCACACTTCCCAAGCCTGCTCCAATTCTCTAAGAATTCTCAAAGAAACTTTAGGAAACTAGATCTTTAACGTCAATGTACCATAGAATTATAGTCACATAGCCTGAAGTCATAGTATTTGAGATCCTACGAAATGTGAAAAAAATAATAATCCCGAATTGATGTTAATGTTATGTGAAGTCCTATCTATTTTCTTTATTATTCAAATCAAACACCTGCAGTCAAATTAAATTAAATAAGCTTTATCCACATTCTACGACACATAAGAACAAATAAAGCAAACATGTTATAAGTACGTACATATGCTAAACGAATCCTGCCTCCAATTCAGGCCATATTGGGTTCTGCATGGCACGCCAATGCCAGGCGTCTGGCGGCGCGGGCGCAAGGTCACGCGGCCTACGCATCCCACGCCTCGACCAATACTCGACGATTAAAAGCTTTTGACTTTTAAATGCTAAGAATTACTGCCCTTTTATGTGGCAATTAACTGGACCAAGTAAAAGATGCATTTTTTTAGGGCATGTGTTTGAAATATTTAAGCGAGACGTTGGTATTTTTTTGCATTAGCAGGGTGCTTTACCCATAACATTTAACAGTTCTAATAACTCGTTAATCCTTGTTTCATTAAAATGAGTTTGTATAGGAATCTAGTGTTATTCATCGGGACTATTCCATTATGTTGATCCATAAGTCTGAAGGTGCAAACACAGTGTCGTAGGTGCTGCATACCAAAACTACAATTGTTCATTCATTCAAGGAAACCAACGGTGAGTCAAATCGCAAATATTGACTCATACGGCGTAGGTACATAATACATACTTACATAAATTCAATAATACTGAATCACTATTTACTTTAAAATACGAAATTAAACTGGGTTTGCAGTCGGTAGAGCACTTTCACTACCTGCACAACGATAAAGTTTAAGGACGTTTAAAATCATGGCTGGTTTAAAAAAAATACATGTTTTTATTACAGCCTTAACTAGCAAACTTATCATCATCTTTCTCTGGCCCTTATTTATTTATTTAAACTTCACGTATATAGATGGTACATAGGCGGACTTAATGCCACAAGGCATTCTCTAAAATCCCAATTTATTTGGGATTGGCGCAGTATATCTTTTTCTTCCATGCTTTTAACTAGAGAGCTTACCTATATGATATACTAGCACTTCGTCCGCGACTTTGTCCGCGGAAATTGTGATATAATATAGCCTATGTTACTCGGCAAAGATGTAGCTTTCTCAAGGTGAAAGAATTTTTAAAATCAGTATAGTAGTTTTTGGTTTAGGAGCTCATGGCTAAATAATAACAGCCGCACGGGTCGATATTTAAGGTTAAGCCATGCTTGCCGAGGTTGGCCCGTCGATGGGTGACCATAATTACATTCCGATTTTCCTCCGTGCCTTAAGCCGTTGGTCCCGGCTGTCATTTTGTAGATCTGTCTCTGACAGTCGTTACGAGTAGTCAGAAGACAAAAGTCACAGATCCAGTCTTACCAAGGGGTATCGTTTTACCCAGTTACAGGGTTGTGGAGATCAGATAGGCAGTCGCTTCATGTAAAATACTGGTACTCAGCTGCATCCGGTTAGACTGGACGACCCAAAGATAGTCTGATGATGAGTAGTTTTTGAGTTAAATCGTAACAAACACTCAAATCTTTCCTCTTTATAGTATTAGTTTAGATTTATACCATAAATTTCAGTAATTTAGCGAATCATTCAGTTAATTAAAATGAACTTTTGATACGTAGACTTTCTTCTGTTCATATTTCTATGTCAATCACTTGCTTTCGACCATAACAATAGATCAAATCAAAGTAATCGCTATATTTACTATAACTCATTTGATCTTGTGGTTTTCACAGACAAACAAAAGCCGAAAATCTTTCAAAGTAGTTCATGGAATTTCTAATATATTTCAGACAAAGAACATATGATTAATATTATAAGAAAGCTTCCGGTCCATGGTCAAACATGGTGTGATTAGGTTGAAAAATAACTTTACAAAGTAGGATACCACGAAGGATGATACTTAATATAAGGTACCTATTGTTACTTTATTATCATTGAAGCAATAATATTGTCATACCTATGATGACTAAGTGAGTTCCTACTATTGTAAAAATCTCTATGGCGTATTACATATTTTTGTTAGATCGTCACATACTTAGATAGCTTTAATAGCAAAGATCATTTCAAAACAAGGAAGTTTGAAGCATATTTATTTAATTACCTACTTTAATACATTTTTATTTTTTCGATTTTATCTACAAAGTCATCTTGATGATTTCAAAGAAGAAATCAGTTCATATTTTTGTTATACAAGGTTTTTATTCCACTCACAGCTTCCAACGAAAAATAAGTAGGAAATATACTCGTACGTACCTATAACTATGTCTGATTCAGCTAAGCCATAGGGTATTCTGCTGTTCAATCTTTGGTTTCTACTGTAGCAGCAGGATTGGTATTGGCGCTGGAAATCTATGACTTATCCTTCTGACAAGGAGTGCGACTACTCATGAATTTAAAACGTTCCGTGGATTCTAAACTACACGAATACTAACGATATCTAGACGAAGCAATACTCTATTTTTATGTTAGACTAGCTGCCCGGCGCAACTTCGTTTGCGTCACATTTTCCGGTTTTCGCAACATTTTTCATCGCTGCTCCACTCCTATTGGTCGTAGCGTGATGATATATAGCCTATAGCCTTCCTCGATAAATGGGCTATATACCACTGAAAGAATTTTTCAAATCAAACCAGTAGTTTCGGAGCCTATTCAATGCAAACAAACAAACAATCAAATCTTTCCTCTTTATAATATATAAAATAAAATAAAATATAAAATATTAGTTTAGATTCTTAGAACCTTCTTATCTGTTTGGTAACTATAATTAAAACCATTTATTAATACAATCCAGTTCAATTGTATGCTATTGAACAGTTACGCTAATAAATGGATTCAGCAGGAATTAGATAAAAATAAATAATATTTCTGCCTTTTGAAATCCACTGAGTGGTTTGTAGATTGCGTTCCTCTTACAAAAATCTATCATATATACTGCCTTCCCAAAAGTCTTTTCATTGATAGGATTTCGTCAAGCCGTTAAGATCCTTGACTGTCTTTGAGTTCTAAGTTGAGCAAGGGACACGATTTCTGACAAACCCGTACACAGGACTGGTCCACTTTCATCCATGGCTAAATTTGTGTTGCATTTCGATACCGATGTCATGAAGTAAAAAGTTTAAGAGCAAACAACTTTGGAGGTATGTTTACATCGGCTACGTTCAGTAATACATGACATCACATCATTGTGAACAAATGGGACATGAATGCGCGTGCGTCGAGCTAGTGCAACGCGCATCGCATATCTATGTGGCACTCAAGGCGATTTGACAATTAACACAGCATTTTTACACATACTCGTATACACATACGAGTATGTGTAAAATATATAATACGAGTGTGTGTGAGTTACTGGTTTTATGTATGTTTAGTAGGCTTTTTTATAGTTTGGTTTGGATCATATCAGTTGTCGTTATCTTTGAAACTGTATCTTTGTCGATTTTTTTTATGATTCCTAGTTGAGGTGAGTAGTATTCTTTATTAAAAACAATACCAAACCCATAGACAAGGGACAAGATAGATTGTTGCGACTGCAATTTTAAAGACAACTTTTGTTAATATTTCAGAAAGGATTTTTTAAGTTTCAGGGCTTCGTGCTATCGAAGCCCTGAAAGTTAAAAAAATTACCACTATGTTTAGTACTAACTAGCCCCGTAACTGATAACCCAGCAACTTCAATGTACTGTTGAATAAAGGTACCACATTTTCAATAGCGAGGGCACAATATTGTTCAGAAATAACAAACATAAATCTTAATACCTAAAGCATAAGAACAAAACCTAGCCAGAATGTATTCTCTATTTGGAATCACATCCTACCGAGGAGTAAGTAGAGCATACACGATCACTATTACGAATACTATAACAAATATTACACAATGCATTGCTTACGTTTTCCAACTGTAACGCGTTGCATGACTGCATGCATTGAGTAGCCCACGTGTGATGTGTCCCGAAAAGTTGGCACTCATTCCTGAAGGGGCACACAGCCGGGCTTAAATTCGGGCAGAAAAACTTAATCACAATATGCCCACCCTGGAAATCGAACCAAAAACCTCATAGGTACCTGGCGCAATATGGATGTACTGTTGGCACATCCAGACCTAACCCTTCGGCAGTGATGTTTTGATGCATTCCTGAAAGGGAGAGCACCAAATGAGTTGGATGTTTGTGGTTTAAAATACATTACGTTTGCGTGATTGAGCCGAGAGGCAGCACGCGGCCTCCACGACACGAGCCGAGGCCGCATCTTCCTCGTCGGTCGCTCATTACCTTGTTTAATTTATGCTTGGCTTCATTAATGCTCAGTTTAACTAGGTAATGAAACGAAATGATATAATGTTCAAAATTATCAGAGCATTTAACTGTTACATAAATATACTTATTTTCATATCTATCATTTTAGCACTGAGTTACTGACATAATAACAAGGCTGGTTCCCACGAGCTTACTTATTCTCGTTTAATTGTTTGATAGATCTTGTCAAGTATTTTCGGTGAATATGCTATAGTGGGCGCTAAGACATTCGCCACGCATGCGCGGTGCAGGCAACGCTCTGATTGCCCCGTGGGCTGATCGAGGCTCGATAACGACGCTCGCGGAAGTATCCATTGCCCCAGCGCCCGAGCGGCCCAGCCGCACCACGTTCGGTATATTAAAGCGTAACATCATCCTTTCTATCTATCAAATGCATAATGTTTCGCAATTTCCAGGAAAGCTATTATGAGTTTATTATTATTCATTCTGCTTGGAAACTTTACGAGGATACTCCACGATGGATGAATTTATATTTAAACAGAACCTTGGTTGGTCAAAGAAGTATTTTTATCGATATTTGTCAGGAAACCTGACAACACTGTGTTAACATGTAAATAACACAAGATATCCACGAGATTGGTCACGATTAGCATCTTACGTCACAGTTTGTCCAACTTGTTTCTCGGACACATCGTATTTACAGGCGTGTCTGTGACACATTGTCTTCGCTCGAAATCTTTGAAAGCAAGGTGTTACAAAAGGCCTGTCTAATTTTGGGACAGTGCACAGAGATAGGCATATGTATTGAGTGTTATTTGATAATTTAATATTTGCATGAAGCGGTCTTTGGCACGAAGGTCTTTGGACAAAAAACAAATGAAGGTCTTTGAAGATTTTGTTTTGTTTATGATGTTGTTTAAAACTGGAATTTAACTCTTGCTTTGTATACGTATTTCACATTTTAAACAATATGGTGCCTTTGTATTGTCGTAGAACCCATAAGCAACATTACCATTAATAACGTTAATATTCAGTCCTGTTCAATAGAATTATATTGCGAACCAAAGCTTCATTACTCGGCACAAATCACATATTTTATACGCTGACCTATAAAATGACAACATCATTAATCGTAACTAGTCGTTACCATCAATCATACCCGTGTTTTATACTTAGTGTCGAAAGATCCTGAAACAATCACTTAAGACAGTTTGGCAATGCGGTGGTATTTACATGGAGTTTTTATGCAATTTGTAAAGTTGATATCTTCGGATATGCCGACGACATCGCCGTTCGTCAAATGACGTGTCATTATTTACGTCGATCGGTAGCTACCTGTCAGACAGGCAATCATCATTGACCACTTCCTACTCACCAAGTTTTGTAGGCACAAACAATACCCTTTCCGTGGGAAGTCTCAAATTGGTAAAGTCGTTCTGCCTACTTTTATATTTTTAAGACCCCATTCTGTTAATGGTTATTTTATGGGCCGACCTTAGGCTAACTAGCCTTTTCTTAGAAACCTCTTCAACATCATTCTCATCAACCTTTTGACATAAATTGACATTGTTTTTTGCGAATTAGGAGCGTACCTATTAGGAGTAACACGAGTCAAGTTACTCTTGACTACTCTATTCCTGTACTCTATTTATTTTTTGTGATTTCATAACAAGTAGATAAAGTAGGTAGGTAGAGGTACTTAATCCGCCCAATTCATAGATTTCTAAATAAATTATATATTCACATTTAGTAACCATTTTGTAACAGTGACTAATCAGTCGAAATAAAGCTGCACCTGCATATAGCCAGTATGAGGCGTAACTTAAATAGTCTGTGGTGTTTGCCCCCTTGCCAGGCTTTAGACTCTTGTTAATCTGTCGACATTAAACTGGGTCACGTACGACTGGACGAATATATGGCGTCAGCCATGACGTATAAAAATAAAACACTCCAGCTTAAGCGGGGATAATGAACTGATCCTTATCCCCACTTCTTCTTGAGTGTCTATTATGTTCCTTGCTATTACCTCCATTATTTCCTCCCTTTTCGCAGAAAATGGAGGAAAGCGATTACCGGATTTAAAATTCGGAAAAACTTAAGGATATTGAGAGACCGACCATATTAAGGGAAAGCATTTATATAAAAGGAAATTAATTCTCCTTAAAAGGGGATCACGATTTCAATTATATAAAATCCGGATTTACGAAGATACCTAAACCTTCCTCCCTCCTTCTAAACCTGAAACATTTTCATGGATTACACTGACTGATTATTACTTAGTCTGCTTACTCAAAAAAGAACATCAAGAATTAAGTGCCTTAAAACTAATATATGTTAAGATAAATACGATACCAGAATAAGTCATTAGCACATTGCTCGAATAGTACTCACTGGATCTCAAACAAACATTACTTAGGCAGAACTTGAGAAAAAAACCAGAAACACAATATATGTAAAGTTAAATAGTGTGTAAGTTACCTAAGCAGTAAAGCACACCCACTATGCTCTGAGGCTGCGGTGACGTAGTCTCGGCAGATATATTGGGGCCATCGGAACCGGTCGGCCCACTGTGCATTGCATCAAATATATGGGAATGAGAACTCCGCTGCCGATTCGTATTATATAACTTTGCGTGCCAATTATGTGCGCTACTTTTTTCTTAAATGTTTAAGTTCTGACCTTTTGGCGTAAAGCTTTTTGTAATTACGGTTATACTTTCTGGAAATAACGTCAATAAAAATAAGAAAGAGAGGGAAGAATTGGAAAGAGCATTCATTGAACAGATTGGATTTAAACCTATATCCAATCTGTTCAATGAATTCAGACGATTTATCCACATCCAAATTCAGATCTAGCAAAACAGTAGTAGATTGACAGTAGTAAATCCCTAAATTATTATTCTAGATTTTTTCTAGTATTGTGAATAAAGTTACTTTAAGATACAAGGGTTTGACGCATCCTTTTGGATAAAAACCTCCATAAAATATTAATAACTTCAATGGTTTTTTTTTTAAATATATAAAACTAAAATTGTCGATAAGTTTAAATAAAAGACGAATAGAAAGAATATTAAATAATTTTATATAAAAAGCTGAAAGTAAATTCATTTATAAAAGAAAAGTTCGTAACGATTATTTAAGTCAGACGAAATAGCTCGCAATTAAAAGTCTAGTCATAGTAATTCTTATTAGGTTTCTCGATTTTTATTTTGGTATTTGTTTAAATATTTATTCGTCTTTTTTATGTGTATTTGTGTATTAGTATCTATGTAAGTTTATACAATTTCGAAATTAATTAGATATTTTTAGATATTATGTTGTACCCTATCACAATGTTGTCCTATTTAACCCAATGGTTGACTGGAGAAAATGCCTTGTGGCCTTAAGTCCGCCTATTCAAAAAGAAGAATGCGCGGAATTTTATCATTTAAAAACAAAAACCCAAGAAAAAATACAAGAGGTTGACGGGAAACTATAATAAGCTATCTTGATTCTCCAGCAAGTTGTTCCTCGAACCCAAGTATAGACTACGCGTACCTAATGATGCTCCAAGAACAGTTTTAGCTTACCAATTACGATACTTACGAAAATGTACCCATATAATTTAGTTCATAATTATATTACCCTTATAGAGAGAACACTTCTTAATCTATAACTCAATAACTAGGTACTTAATTTCTATTACCGACATCTTCAATCATCGTAACGGTGGATACAACAAGTCTGCTACGCAAATATAGTGGTGCTTTTGATGGTCTCTAAGAAGAAATGGTCCAGTCATGCGATAACATAACGCTCATCAGCGAAACCCGTCAATTTGAAACAAACGGTTCTGTATCACAGATTTACCACTAATCTGTGAAGTACTCCGGATGTGCGTGACTTTTTGTACTTACTTCCATGCTAGAAATAGAAGGTAACATTTTCAAGTTATTGTAATTATAATTTTGAATACCGAGTGTGCTGACCGTTAAGCAAATAGCGGTGAATCTCCATAAACGGCTTCTTCTGCAACAAACGCCATTATTATTAGAGTCCATTCTTGTATCATTAGATATAAGATACAATACTCAATTGCCACTAATTACCTCACATTATTTCCGGCCCATATATTCGGAACTCGTTCATTTGTGTATAAAAAATTACTTCCATGTGCCAATGGGCGATAATAAAGTATGTGATGAACAGTTTGAATAAATCATTGCAGAGTTACCTAAAGGAGCAGACCCCTCCCGCTCTGGGCGCAACGGAAGGGAGTGTCAGACTTGTACTGACTAAAGCCCATCCATGTTTCTTCTTAGCCCTTAACGTTTCAGGGCCACGGAATCTCTTTCGAACGACACCCGGGGCGTCTACCGCGGTGGCTAGGACGTGAGACTGTCTCCCTCTCACGCTCCGCCACCTCCTTCGCTAGCATGACTGCTTCGCAGAAGGAGGCGATGGCTTCCCATTCCCTCTCGCTCCGGACCATGGATTGAACCATGCGGGACGCGAGAGGTCACCGCCAAAATTGGGCAAACATCCCCTGAAATCTAGTTCTGGCTACGCGTACCACCTACGTTCATCAAATCGTTTGTTATTTACTACGCTCGGCTGGATGTTACGACTGTCACTATTTATACAATTTAGGTACTATAACTACTTCTGCAAACATGTTTACACTAGCAGAGCAGTTACTATTTATTTACTGAGAAGTTTGCAAGTGAACGTCCTTAGCTGGTAAAATAAAAATCGAACCAAATGACATTGTAACGATTTTGTGAAAACACATATTACAATAGGTGTACTACCTATTGAGAACAACGATTAATGAAACTGAAAAGATTATCTTTAGACCGGTTGCTCAACTGTAAATTAATATAACAAATGAGTTTTAACGATACAATGAGTAATTAACTTTGATCAGTTATCAACTTATGCTCAAACGTCAGGTCAATACTGATGTCTTAGGTCAGATATGCATGTGAATGTCTCGACTTAGAACATAAAACACTGACCCGATGATCAAATGACGAAAGGCTAATATAGTAAGATGATGAATGGAAGTTCGATCGAATGCTTTTACAATCAAAGCGAGTAATGCGGGTGGCGATTGTTAGACTTTTATTGAAAGTGTAAGATAGTGGCCTTCGAGCTTTCGGCTATTGTGTAACGTAACGGGTCTTAAGCTAAACAGTTGTATACATATAGCTACTCACTTTGTTTGATATTCATTATCATGCCCTTATACCAATTTATTTGAGAGCGGTGCAGCATGCCACAATTAGTCGTGATCGTGATCTCATGTCACTCGTACGTAAAGAACAGCACCATCCCATATCTTCCCGTGGGTGTTGTAAGAGGCGACTAAGGGACTTGCCAGAGAATGGGCAGCAGCGTTCTCTGTGCTTTTGTAACAACCGTAATGCGATAGCCAACCCGACTGCCAAGCGTGGCGATTATGGCAAAACCCCCGAAAATGTCAATGTGGCGACACTTGGGGGATGCCTATGTCCAGCAGTGGACGTCTTTCGGCTGAAATGAAGATGATGATTAGATACAACTCCGCTTAACCCGTCATACAGGTGTTATGTTATGTTCATAATGTTTTAGCTCTAAAATTCCACCCATACTCGACTCAAACGAAACCCGCCGCGCTACCACTTACTTAATAAAACCATCTTCGGTATTAGAGCCATGCGCACAAATACTCACCATGGCAAAGTTTAAATCCCATAAATTCTTTAGTGCTTTCAAATAAGGAAATTCCACGAGTATGCAATGGGAAGATAACATGACATTCCTGAAATACGAACAACAAAGGTGCGTTTTACATGGCTGATGCGTGTGTAGTATCTAAAATATTAAATTCCTAACGGAAGACCATCATACGATTATAAAGGGTCTGATGCTGGAATAAGGAGTTTACCTATGTTCCACTGTGGTTTCAGTAGTAGGGTAATTTAATCTACTTCTGGCTAGCTCATTTATCTTGTACAAATTGCATAATAAATGTGTGATATTAATTACGATGCCTAGATCGGAGTTTGTTTTTAAATGGGTAGACCCCTAATTTCTAGTAATGTAGAAGTTGTAATATGAACTTATAGCCGCATAATGAAGACTTAATTTGATGTGGTCGACTTATTTCGATATAATCTTTTTCGCCTTTTAGTAGAAAATGAGACCACACACCGTTACAGAACTCTGTGTGGTCTCATTAACAGATTTCCAAAAGGAGGATGTTCTAAGTTAGCCTGTATGTATTTTTTTTATGCTTGTTCATCGATATCTCCGCCAATTGTGGACTGATTTTCAAAATTATTTTTTTATTCGAAAGCCTGAGGCTGAGGTGGTCCCATTATCACTAAGTCAGAATCTGATGATGGGATCCCAAGGAAATCGAGGGCAACTATCAAATTTTATAGGCACATGCAATGTTTTTTATATACTTTCTACGAAATTCACTTTGTGCCTAGTAATAATCATTTCATTTCGCTAAGCTGATGATGAAAAGTATGAGTCCGGATATGATGATGGGATCCCAGAAAAATTAAGGGCATTGTATGGGCATGGTTTGAAACAGTATACTTACCATGTGGTCCCGTGGTCATCAGTTCAGGATCTGATGATGGGATCCTGGAGAAATTGAGGGAACTCTTCAAATTTTATTGGCATACATAGGCATTATGCCTGGTAAATAGCATCTCATTTTGCTGAGCTGATAATGAAAGGTATAAGTCGGTTGTCCCGTTGAAGTTTGTTGAAGATCTGATGCTGATCTACGCAGATATTAAATGGAACTCTTTAGACGGCAAATCTGTCCTGATTGCTGCAATCACTTGAATGTTTATTGTTAATATCATAACAATCACAACATCACGCATGTATTCTCTGCAGATGTACAGTACACCCACATTTCGATAGTTAAGTACGTTAAGTTCCATTTAATTGGGGATAAGCCTATTATGATGACAATAAAATTGTCAACAATGTTAAGTAAATGAATAGCAAATATTTGTATACGATATTACAACTAAAAATGGAAAAAAAAAAATTTAAGTCGATTTTATTTTTTGAGAAAATGTTCTTTTTCTACTTAACATCAATAAAACCACAAAAAGTGGTATTTTAGTATCGCTAAATCGACTTCAAAACAATATTTAAATCTTTACTTGGTTTGTAGACACAAACCAAGTAAAGATTTAAAGATCGATACCTAGGCACCTACATTTCAAGATCGAGCCTAAGATGGGGCAATGCTCCATTAAAAAAACAATACCAAAGTGACGTAAACATATTCGCCACGAATTCCGTATATGGAGCACCCGTTTGACTGGCTCCCCATGTTGAAAATCTGCCGGAATTTATGATACGAACACAAAAGATTGCATCATGGAGAACTTCTTGGTAATATTAGGCGGTGCGTATTGTTCCACGGTGTTTTTAAGAAACCCATGTTGCGAAGTGACCTGAGTCCCGGCGGTCACTCGTCCGTTGACCTCGCCAGCCCGACAACATCCACATTGACAATTACCGACGTTATTTTACGAGAACTATCGGCGTCTTGAACTATTCACGATTGCCTTATTTCCAATAAAATTTGCCTATATTCTTTTACTGCGGCTCATGAAGACATAATAGTGGATATAAATGCTAAATAAACGCAAGCACGTTCCCGAGACTAGAACAGGAAATCAAAAGAGTTGCAACTGCAGTTATGTAGCCAATAAACGTAATGTACCTACTTCTAATAAACATTAAATGTTTAGTGCAGTTAAGTTCATATCTTAGACAATCAAACTGAGATTAATGAAGAAGGATAATGTTTCCTCCATACATTTAATCTTCGGTGGATATCATGGTTCATGCCTTGAAATGCCCATTTTTACATGACGTACGGTAAAATCGCTACTGTTGAGCGTTTTGCGTCAAAAGGTAATATTCATGCAACGTATGAACTTTATAATAGAAACTTGTTTTACGATGTTTACTTCTAAAACAGAGGGTAAATCCTAATACAATGTCACAAGTATTCATTGTGGTTTTAAATGAAATCTTAGGTATTCCGAAATCTTTCCTCACACTTGTCTCGTTAATCTTTTTGTCTTTGAGCTCAAAAACATATTTTACAAAAAATACGAATAGACAACGCAATTTCATGGTAATTCGTTATTTTATTACGTCCAATGTATTGGAACTTCAAACTTGTCAAGCAACAATATCAACTAGTTTTTGACCTTGATGGCGAAGACTGGTACACTTCATGTTTGTTTTTTGCTAATCAAGTGACTATACATCTCTAAACCTATAAATAACAGGAGATCTTGAGGCGGATCGTGAGCTCTGCAAACAACAGCAATCAATGCAATCATCCTCTTAAATCTCCAGAGAAAGCCCTTGGGTCCTCTAAGTTCCTTGTATTTCCTGTGAATGATAAATGGCTAAGCATCTCTCGAAATGCATAGGAAAATGAGCATGTACCCGCGGTAATTTTAAAGACAATTATTTTGCGAGGAAAACAATGCAATGCAACAAGATGTTGGAGACATTAAAAACAATTTAGAAATCACATTTGAAGCCGTGAAGAAAAAATGCGTTGTAGTGTGATGGAAAACAGTAGTGTAGACAAGGAAAATCAAACGGCTCGGTCACGCTACGACACACGCAATAATGTGTTTCATATGACACAATAATCTTATGACAAGACAGGTGTAAAAACTGTGACGGTCCTCAAGGTCTACACGAAAACAGACGATAGTTAAATATGTATGATTTACTTCGATTCTAAATCTAATAATCTGCACTAGCACAGATATAGGAAGCTATCAAGTCTAGTCGTGGGGACGCGATCGTGCGCGCGTGTCACCCGCGGGCCCGAGGGCGCGACCCTTATGGCCTGTCGGTTTACATGGCCGAGCCGTCATGCGACTTCGCTCGCGACTTCCTTCATTCTCTAAGATCATTAGATAATTATACCCCGTATGCAAATATGCTTTTGTAATACATCTCGCCGCAGGTAGATCTCCGACACGCCTCACTTTGCGGGCTCATGTTCCACTATGAACATACTCTATTCATTACCATTATTATGGACCAGAATGTTGCATTCTGCATAAGAGCTCAACTAATACGAAGCTTATCGGTAAAGTTTTATAAGGCATTCAAACAAGACCGACCGTCAGAGGATAATAATATCTTTATTTTTTCACGCTCGTGCTATTTTCATATCTCTCCAATACGGGAATGATAATAAAACTGCACGTACGATCTGTGCCATAAGTCTTGTCGTCAGTTTTGCAGCATAAAATATGAACAATATTTTATTTTATCGTACTGAAATTGAATCAGATCAACCTTAATCAATATGATGCAAAGAGCTCCTCTGGGTTTACATTATTTATGACTTCCATGTTGCCCAAAGTCCAATTTGTTATGTTTTCATATCTAATATTTTATTGTCATTTCGTTTCGTTCCACAAACGCATAATACGATAGGTACAAAAATGTAATTATTATAAAACCAACGACAAGACGGAGTGCGACGTTTAGAATCATCATTTAACAAAAGACTGCAGAAGAAAGGCATTCCCCAATCGCACCATCAGGTCGGTACTCTCGGTGCTCGGCAGCCCTACAGCTGGTAAGGCCGCGAACCGTCCACGATACAAAGAGCAGTGATTTGTTGTCAGAGATTTTACATTGTGGTGCCCGTGTCGTAACGGTTTGTTGGTTTATTTGTCGACTATAACGTACCCACGTAGATATATTTGAGGTCACAATTCGAAATTAAGTTCTGCTCGAACATCAAATGTTATTGCAACCTTTGTATTGCCTATTAAAATAACTGATATTTGAGGTTACGTAAGGGAAAAGCAGGTTTACAAACGGGTCTACGCAACATGAGAATTATTTCCTGGAGTAATTTCAACTGACTGAGATGTCTGAAGCTTAACGGTAAAACTATAGAATATCATTTTCCCTTTTTTCTGGCTATAAGTTAACCTATTAAGGCCACCTATCCTTAGGAGCTTGTAGCCATTGTGAACATATAAATCACAGAAACAATGTGAGTCCTACATGCCAATGGATCGCGTGCAGCGCCTTACTTGGCGAGTCTGACGGTAACGATGACTACAGGAAGTCCTTGTATATCGTTCCTTATGAGTAAACCGAACAAGTTATCAGTGATAAATTAAATACACTCAAAGCCTTAATCGTTCTTTACGTCACGTATAAGAAGTTGTTAATTATTTTGTTCATTCATGTTCCATAATTCACGTAATAGAATGAGCGTGTATTGAATTGCATTCTAATTCTCACTGATTTTGCTGGATTGAGGGATTCCCCATTTGTTGTTTTTATTAAAATAGGTACATGATTGTAGTTTAGGTTTTGTCTACTTGGCATAGTTTTTAAATTCCTTTATTTCTTTGTTACAGAATGCAGAAAGCACGGGAGAGTTCTCACCAGTGGTCACGGCGACATGCAAGACTGGCGTCATGGCGATCAACATACAATTCAACCAGCCATTCAATGGTATTACACATGCCAGAGAATTCAGGTGAGCCTATGTTAATACGGGTCTTTTTATGTTGTTGAGTGGCAACTTCAAACATGCAATCGGATTGTTAGTCGTCACTTCATATAGGCAAAGGCTTCGACAGTTGTAAATACTAAATGTAAAAACCGAAAAAACTTTTCGGTTTTCACATTTAGCAAGATTGTTTATAATTAGGAAAAAACTAAGTCAGCGCAAACAAAAATTGCCGAATACATTCCATGATTATAATATATCTTTTCCTCTTTGACCGCAAAGCAATTTGACGATCAAGGATTAGCGCGCCTAGAACTCGAATTTACTTTAACCGTGCTCATGTCTTCTAATATCTAGGTTCAGCAATATTTCAGACTTTGGTCCAAACTACTTCCGTTATTGAAAATGGAATTGCATTCCGTTTGAAATCGATACTTTGTTGCAGACACTAATCTATATTATTATTTATTGCTTTAACTTTAACGATTTATCGCGCTCCATAAGTGTAAATGGGATCAGTATGGCTGTTATATGCATTATGAACAGATTGGTTTGCTAAGGTTGGTACAACGCTTTTTCGTGTAAAAGCTTTGAGCTTTGAGTTTTATTTCGTTACAAATAAAACTCTTGTACATAACGATCACGATTAAGGGTTAGGCTGTGCATTGTCTATGTTATTGAATGAATATAAGATTTTTGTTAAAGTAGAGTACAGAAAAAAAGCTAGATTATTTTAAACTAAATAATCATGTTCCTCACTTATGTGCTCGTTTCAGAACACCGGCGTGCATGGCGCTGGGTAACGGCAGCGAGACGCTGAACTTTGACATCAACCTCATGGCCGCTCAGGGGGCCCCCGACTACTGCGGTGTGTTCTGGAACAACGTGAGTGCCATTATGTTTACATGTATGGAACAGCTGTTTTTTTTTTTCAATGAAAAATGTATATGTGGTAACCGTTTTCGCATCACTGTCGAAAATATTTGCTACTAGTATTTAAGGGCGAATTTCACTATTGAAACTGAACACGCTCAACACATCTAAACTGTGTTCAAGATCTTTCAGTGTGATCAGATCATCATTGTCGACATTATCACATTGTTTTCATACTTGTTTAAAATAGATATGGTTTTCTTTCTTGCTTCCCATCTCTACAGCGGATTCTGAGACATACGTAAACAAAACATTGCATTATCAATTCACCATTTCTTAAATTCCATATTCACTTTAAATCGTTCTAAAACTTAGGAGTATTACTGTTATCAATAATAACGATTGCTTCAAGAAGCAAAGCCCCAAAGCAATTTTAAACTCCTGACACTGACCTGTTAATAGATAATCAGTAAAACATTTCCCTTAACTTGCACACCGAGCGCTAAATCCCCAACATTCTAATCGCAACATGACTAATTCATACAGTTCGAAAGCTCTACGCCCATTACCCTGTACTTAGCCAACATTACACATGCACATTTCAGCGCACAGACGAGCGGTCGTTGCCGCTGGCTGTTCGTGTGCACCGAACCTTGGAACTGGCTGATGACAAGTTCTACGTCATCACTTGCGGGAAGGCAGGCTTCAGAAACGCTCGGTACTTACAACTTTTTGTACATTTTGTAGGCACCTAGATCTGTCTATAAGGAAAACTCGACGCTTATTTATCTTGGGTTAAGTTTCTGAGCAGATGGTATGCGCTTTGTGTTAAATACTGGCTGTCTCGAGTCCGATATTGAACCACCTTTGGAATTCGAATGAAACCTGATAAAAAAGAAAGATGTCTATCATTTTAGTTAAGAATCTTTTGTGAAGTTTTTATAGTAAAATGTGCCTCTCAATAATGTTATGAATTTACATTACTTGTAGGTACGTACTTAGCTACGAGTATGTAGTGTACATTTTGAATAACTTATGTCTATTATTGTTATATTTTTACAGAAACGAAACTTCCCTTGTATCGCTGCGAATGTTAGACTCGCAAGGTCGAAAAGTATTGAATGCAGCGTTTGGTCTACCGTACACGCTTAGAGCCGAAATCAGCAAGCCTGATGGTTAGATCTTTATCATTGTTTCGTAAATTGTTATTCACATTAAGAATGTATTACAACAGAAGCGTAATGCTTATTATTTATGATTACAGGAACACACGGAATACGATTAAAGAATTGTTTTGCTTTTAACATGCGGAATAATAGAGGTGATCTTCTGGACAACAGAGGGTGAATATTACAATTAATACTGTATTTTGGAAGGACTGTTGTTTAGTTTAATTACAATAACGTTAAACATGGGTGTTGTTTTCAGATGTCCTGTGAAACAACAGTCGATTGTGGTGAGATCTGAGACGGGTGCGGCCGAGCTCGCGATAGCGTCCATGTTCCGGTTTCCGGACTCTTCGCAAGTCAACTATCAGTGCGACATCGCTATTTGTAAAGGTAAACATTTACTTTGAAAGCTCAATGCTTTGTATAACTTACATAGGTCCATGCGCCGAGCCTTTTTTCCATGGTTTAAGCAGAAACTACTTTAGAAAACGAACACAGATTTGATATATTTGATGAATGAGTAACTCAACTATCAAATACAACCTTAAAAAAAATCAAAATCACCTACAGGTTATTCCGGGTCTCGCTGTTTATGTATGTGAGTTTATTAAATGCACCCACGATACAATTAAGAAAAATTGCTAAATTGAGCAACGTTTTTTTTTAAAAAAAAACATTTGGAGCAGTTGTCTTGTCAACGATTATCCTAGCTAGTGTTTCAGTAACACTTGGACTGTATAATTTCAGGTCCGTGTTCAGTAATAGATTGCAGTACGGAAGCCCGCTACGACAAAGGGGACGAGGAAAGCACGGTCACCGCGTCCACGGGAATCTTCGTACTCGATCCCAACGATAATGGAGGTAAACAAAGACTAGCAATAATATTTGATAACATTTCGATAATACTACCTCGCTGGTCTAGTGGTCGCCTGTGCGACTGCTAAGCATGAGGTCTTGGGTTCGATTCCCGGGTCGGGCAAAGTGTTATTGGGTTGTTCCACCAGGAATTTCTCAGTAGCAAAATTTGGAATCATGTTGGGGGCAATAGGCTCACCCCCTAGTACATGGGACCATAACTGGCGAAATGTGGGTGTACTATTTGATTAGATATGCACCATCTCTGCCTAACCCTCCGGGGACTATCAGCATGGTGTTGTGTTCTATAATTATGTATTAGGTATCTTCGTGAAAAATCAAGTCCATTCTAGACATCTTCAATAACATACCTACCTTAGGTTGTGAACAATGGCCAATATCAAGTAGTGTCTAATAAATTATAATTACACATAGGTATAGGAAAGGTACCTACCTATACCATACCAAATGGCATAACCTTAGTGGTACCCAAGGACATACGACAGTATAATACTCAGTATAATATTTGTTGTGTTAGTTAGTACCTTATTTAAATAAAAATATGTTTAAGTGTGTCGCGTCCTCTTTGCAAATAAACAGTTTAAAAAAACTTTCCCCGTGACACAATAGCAAGACTTCTGAGCATGAGATCCTGGGTTCGGTGCCCAAATTCTTATTGTGTTTTCCACCAGGAATTTCTCAGTAAATCAACTACTCCTTCGTTGTTTTACAACTCAGGCAGATATTCAACCAAGTTTTATACATACAAAAAGGCAATTTGTTACCGGCTGAACCTACGCAATTTACCTACTAGCAAATCAATGCCACGTAATCTTATACAACTCAGCAGGAAAATAAAGGTCAGATAGGAATCAGGGTAATAAAGTTTGATGATTGATGACCTTGATCAGTTGAACAACCTAACCACGTTACGTATTAAATCGTGTTCGTTTTAATAAATAACTTTCCATCTTGAAAATTGTCGACGACATGCTAAAATATAATTAATTATTGTTTTTCAAGATGGAAGATTATGTCGTTCGGAAATAATTGCTTATGCGCAGTAGGTATTTTGCCTGAGTTACTAGTCATAGTGTATTGCATACAACAAAGAATAATAATATATCTTTAGAGTAGAATACGGAATTTCGACGCACTAAATATCGATAAATGCTAAAACGATGCTACAAAATTGCGATGCAGGTTACTGCGAAAGACCGTCTCTGCGAAGCCACTACACTTCGATGGACGTTACCGCGATAGATCTTCACTGCGATACTATTTGACTTCGATGCATGTTACCGCGAAAATTCATTTCTACGGAGCAGCGGGCAATTATAGCTTACATAGTAAACGCTTGAAAATTATAAATAAGGTGCTAAGCAGTCAGAGTCAAAATTCCGTATTCTACTCAAATCCTTATTTAACAAGATACCTTACAATTTGCTTAATATCTAGCTCGTTTAACACATTTTGTGAAAGGCGTACAAATTTATTAAACCATGCCTCCTAAACTAGGATACCCTGTGTCTTAGGAGTCAGTATTCTACTGTCCCTTGGACAGTTTTACTTTATCTTAACCCATTATCAAGTAAACAGTACAAACGGTAAAGCTGCAGATTATAGACGATAAATACACGTACAAATAAAAAATAATATAAACAGGGAAAGAAAAAGAGGTGAATAAGGGGTAAACAGTAAGTGAGCGTGAGTGCGTGTGTGTGGGGTGTGTGTATGCACACACATACACCCCTATGTGTGTGCATATATTACATGTGAAGGAAGTTAATAGTAATAGCCACTAAACTGATGGAAAAACACAATAACAATTTGTCCGACCCGGGAATCGAACCTAGGATCTCATGCTCAGCAGTCGCGATTCCGACCACTAGATCAACGAGACAAGCTAAAAAAGTCGAGGAATTTTCAATATAAGTAATTACACAATTTCCCCAGACCATTATTTCGCAAAGGTCTACACACAGCGTTTTCCTGATAATGTCAAGTACTAAAAGAACCTTGTACAACAGTAACATTGAATCTCTTTTGTTGTTTTCTAGTGGCAGCACTGACGTGTTCGGACGGCAGCGTGCGTCCGCTGTGGCTGCTGTACCTCGCCATTGCACTCGGCGTCATGTTTATCGTGATGCTGCTCGTCAACTGCTTCCTCTGCACCGCCATGACCTGCTCCTGTGCGAGGACTGATGTGAGTACAAGTAATACGTACGTTGTACGTATATTGATATTTCTGTTTAAAACTGGAAATGTTCGAAATCAATCATACTGTAATACATAGTAGCCAATTGGTAAACATGTGCCGCTTAGAGCGTTTACTAGCGTATTGCGTTAGTTGGACGTAGGCACTGCGTAGAGGCTCCGAAGAAAACACGTGACAGCGCGTAGCACATCGACGCGACACCACGCAGTGCGTAGCGCGTAGAAGATGCGTAGCAAACACTATAGTAGGTACACCATGATAGTATTTTATGTCGACACAACTACTTAATTACCATCTTCAACTAATCGTATTGCTTAAAATTTAATTATTGGGAACGTGCAAGGAGAGAAATAAGACACTAAGGAAGACCCATGATTTCAGTCTACTGAAAAGAACTAGGTAAAGGTATTTGATATTAATGAAATATTATTGCAGGTGATTGAGAAGGACCCATCGGTGGTGGAGGACTACGACCCGTACCGCAGCTGGCACGGCAGTCAATATGGAAGCAGGTACCCGTCCTCGACTATTCACTCGGCGAGGTATGTACTTGGCCTGCTACTGCCACACTATGCTGACACTAAATACGTTCCTGGTATCCAAGTGACGAGGAGGAGGCTTTGCTATTCTGCATTATGCACTATTAAGCAGGCTTAATTCCCGCACCAACACTAAATTTTAAATTGCATTAATAATACCTAAGGCGTGCTACACATTTGTTCGTATCGGCATGATTTGATAATATTATGTAAAAGAAAGAAAGAAAACATATTTATTTGACACATGCCACAAGTGCACACAATAAAAAAATAAAAAAACCAACCACCAACAATGTAGGTACCAACCTTGATATAAGTTCGGGAAAACCCGCTCGACGTAACTCAAATTGCGACATTGCTTCGGCTCGGTTTATTTGTCACCAAAAAGTCGGTATTGCCGAATAGAACGGTTCAACTCGAACACCTGTGTAGCACCCATAACTACGGAATATGCACCTAATATTCATATTTTCATGCACTATTGAATAATACGACTAATATTGTAAATAACCACAGATCAACCATGTACCTATTATATGTTTTATAGGTCAGTTTCGGACAACAGTGACCACTACGCGATAGTGCAATCAAGGCCGGGCAGTCGACATTCCGGCATGCACCGAAATAGGCATTAATCAGGTATTACGTTCACCTTTTCAAATTCCTTGGTTGACGTCTGTTTACCTAAAGATATTCTAAAATCTCGTCGGTATTCACAAAGTGATAAACTGTCCACGAAATCTGCGACATTTATAGCTCTGTGAATAAGGGCGTTCCCTCTACCATCTATCAATGATAAATGGATATCGTTATACCGTTTAACGATATCCATTTACGTGCGTTTTCTGCGGGAGTTCTCAGTGCGATTTACTTAAACGGACTGAGAACTTGGTATGAGAGAATACATGCTACTTGTTAAACGTTTAGGTATAACATTGATTCCAGGAATCAATGCTGTACATACACGTTTAACAAAAGTATTGGCTGAATATTATAATGTTGAAACGACACCATAGAATAGTTACATAAATATACCGATTATGCATTTTAATCACTCATCCTAACAACTATGTGATAACAATTTCTGTGCCAGCTTGCGAAGATAAGTTTACTTTACCTGACTTTTCTCTCGAATTACAGAAAATGAAGTAAACTAGATCCTGTGATGCAAGCGGATGCAATAAAGATTCCTACAAGCGTCATGCGTCGGTACCTAATCATCACACATCAGGCGATTTACCAAAAGAGGCGTTATGTACGGATACGATCAATAGGTATCTACAGATAACTACGCAATCTAACGATATACTTATAATTCATAATTATTATAATATTCCTAACAATATTATTTGAATTGAATAATGGTGCTTTGAATCTCAAATAGTAAACAAATACACTAGGCAAGAGATGTTACCTTTACAGAAGAAATGCGTTCAACTCTTCATGATGAATTTAACTTGTGCCATTTTTATATGCATGTACTACCTTATGTGGTTAGTAAGCTTGTAGGCAATATTTTATGATTTATTTTTAATTATTAGAATTTGTAGGTATACCTGAATCGATACAACGAATCCGTCCAAATTCATGTGTCAATTATTTAAATTCATTAATTAGAGATGCAGAGTAATAGAAGAATTATTTAAGGTCCTAAATGTTAGGTAAACTTTAATCTATGTACATTTAAGATTGTCTTTGTACATTTATCTGTAAAAGTATTGTTAGCATTTTTACTGTGCTTTGGTGATGCACAACTTTCTGCCTTTGAACTATTGAGATCAATGTAGAACAGGAAGGAAAACAAAGAATTAAATGTCAAAGAAACATAATAGGAAATACCTGTTAAAACAACATATAAAATTATAGAGGTTAAAATAGTGCTTATTTGACTTGATTCAATCAAATCGGTTACAATCTCTATCGAAACCTTAGTTGTAGATAATAATTAAAGTTTTAAACGAATACCACATCATCACTGTGAAATAATATTTAAAATAATAGTTTGTATATTACATAAACGTAATTAGGATTTTAAAGAAGTGAATTTTTATTTTTAAGTGAATGTTTTTGTGTGGTAAGTACTCAAAAATAGATATTATATTTTTTGAGGGTGGTTTTAGTTTTAAAATGTATTAAAAAGAAATGGAAAAGTGTCTGTGTGAATATACTATAAGTTCCAAACTTACATAATAAGTGCGTATTTGGGTGTGAAACCAATAAATTCTTTTAACACTATCGATATTGTATGTTTTCATTCATATTCTGTTGAAAATTGGGTATGCAACAGCTTTGTGTCCCAAAATCCTTAAATCCTATAGGTTGGAAAACGATTTTTTTTCCAATAATTATGGAAGAAAGTCATTTTTGAATTTAGTTGTTTACATAATTATGCTCGTTACGGTACAGCCCTTTAGTACCTTTCAAAAGATCAAAATGTGAACCGACTACACATTTTTATTGTAGGTATATTTATAGTTCGGAATAAAGTTAAACAAGGTAAGTATAACATCTGTATTTTAGGTAGGTAGGTAATCATGAAACACCAGATGAATTTTGCACACAGATCATATTTATTGATGTGTCTAACACACTTCCGTGAATTCATTTAGATAGAGATTATATTAATTACATACCATTATCATAATGCATATTTCAACATTTACTGTAGAACATTTTTAAAAAGTACCTAATTTAACGGATTTACCGTTGCCAAATTTTCTTCAGAATATAACTAGGTAGGTATAATATAATTATTAGCATATAATTTACTTTGATAAAACTTACTTTAGGTGTCAATAAATGTCCTCTTATACAATAGAATATATTTATATTAATCAAAAATGCTCCTAAGTTACGCACATTTGAAAAGAACTATAAAATTGGACTAGAAAGTTCATGGTCATGTGCAAAAATAACTATAAAACATTAAGATATCTAAAAATATTTCATTTATAAGTAACTAACACATGGGCGTCAAGTAGCTTGCATATTATGGTGCTCAACAAAAAAAAATATAGATACACAGATTCTTATCAATATAATCATACATATTAAGTCTAAAGGACCGTAGGCAAATTTGTATGGAGACTGGACCAAGTCTTCAACATTAATGAAACCTACTCCAAAAGAAAGATTTTTGGGTATTATTTGATTGTTACTATGGGAGACAAGCCGAAGTCGAACGCCAACAAGGTGATTTCGAACATCAAAAAATATATTCATGCGTAGCTTCTAGCGAGGAACTGAACATATTATAAACAAAAATAAAACAACATGTGTATATTCGTGTATTGATTAACATTTTTTTTTTGTGTTTCAACTGTGACAAAATAAATAGTAAACATTGTAAAATCCCCGTTACAAAAGTTATTTATAGTAAAAAATATTTTGTTTATAGTTTCGATACTATGAATTTTAATGCTTTCTCAGTATGGAAAACATTCCAAAACACAATGTTCGCGCTCGAATTCGATGTAGCTGCCATAAGAAATTAATAATACCCTAAAAGCTTACATATGGAATAGGTTTTATTACTGTTGAGTAATTGGTCCAAAATTACTCATAGTCCTTTCTGTTGATATCATAGTTCTAAGTCTTAGTACAGATCCAACTTTCTATGGCACGTCATATTTTGTGAATAAATGTTTAAAAATTGCTATTTTTGGGCATACAAATTGAGATATGAACTGGGTGTCGTACTTAAATTTACAATTACACATTATAAATTACCCCTTTCTCTAATTAAAAGCTATATACAATTAAACATACATAGATGAAGTAAATATAACAATAAACTGTCTTTCGCCATTTTTGTACCAAATTTGTTTTAAGTGCGGTGACCATTTATTGTTTTTGTTTCTCTGGTTCTCTCTTCTCTAGCATCGTTTTGGCCACTTGTTCGTAAAGTGATCGTTTGTATATCCGTGGCTGACCATCGCGCAGTCCGTGCGGGTACGTGCCGAAAGTGGAGTCATTGTCGAACCAGCTTGTTGTGGGCTGAAAGATAAAGAAAATATTATAAATAAGTTTCTTAGTACACGGGAGAAAGTTGATGAGGATTCTTTCTACACCTTTATGGTGGTCTTGTGGCTGCAGGCACTACTGGTGAGTGTAGGATCGTAGATTCGGTAAACCGCAGACCAGTTTCGATTTTTTACAGATTTGCCGCTGTTACTTACTTAGGCCTAATTAAACCTGTGTAACATAACTGGTGCATTGAAGCCGTTCTAGACTATGCTTCGGTTTGCATAAGAGTTATTTACTTTTTTCAGTCGGAAATTCTTGATTGTAGTCAGATGCAAGATATATTGTAGGTATATCGATAAGTAGCATAATCATCAAAACGCAAGATGTTTAACGAATGATGAACGCATGGAAGTAAAAAGCACTAAAAAGTTCCATAGATGTAAGTACCTAATTAAATTACGAGTCTTTCCTAATGGGATTTCGAGCATTATCCGTGGATAAAGAATTTGATACTGCGCCCTTCGACCAGCTTAGCTGGATCTGCTAATACACTGTAAATACGATTTACATCCTGTAACGAACTTTTTGGATGACCTCCTAACTTAATACGGTGGTATAATAACAATGAAGCCATACATAAATCTGATCATCTGTCGCGTGCTCTAATCTTTGATCGAACATATTGATTATTGGCGCAAGTTTTTAAGGTCAAGCGGATGGCACATAAAGTGATAGTGTTATCAGCGCTCAGTGACCGTTAAATAAATATATTCACATCGAGTAGGTACACATCAATATGCATCAATACTGATAATTTGATTAATTGGCGGCAACGTGCAGCCAAGTTCTGTTTGATAACAAACACTGTTTCATAACAAATAGTCCTAAGAGAGCTGTTTCAATTAAAATTAATAAGGTAACCTTCCTCAAATCTTGATTTGGAATAATGGTATTAAAGTCCTCAATATTTTCTTTATTGTCGTTTTCCTGTCCTTCAAACTCCGTGGTGAATGTTATCACGTGCAACCTTAATGTCGCTACCTTCATCACCGTAGGTCACATTAATTCGACATTCGTTTATTTTTGAACGCGTGGGACGATAGGCTTGCGTCAAAGCTTCAGTGAGAAGCTTACGTGTGACGCAGGTGTGTCGTCATAGGGCACATAATATGTCGCGAGCAATCAGCTTTATTCACTGAACAGGGGTTGACAGGGTTTCGTTACTTGACAATAAAATAGAGGAAAATAATAACGAGTGAAAGATAATCTTTGCGAATTGTTTACTGAATCCTATTCTTTACACAGTGATTATAACTTCAAGCAATGGAAATCCAGATACAAGGTAGATCTCTATTTTTGGGTGGCTAAATGGTTTAAGAAACAGTCTGTCAAGATCAATTCTTCTCGGAACTCCTTTCAGAGAAAGCATCAAACCGGTACGTTATTGAGATAGTTAAATAAGTTAATTTTACACTGCGCCATTAAATTGGAAGAACAGGTCCAAAAAAGGTTTCATACACAACTCACCTCCAGTTTAAAGTTTACGACATATGCAACGGACTGGTATTTGCGCACGGTTGCCACGCGAGACTGTTGGAAGTAGCCGGGATGGCTCGCTGTCACCTCGTAGTGACCTGGGGTTAGCAGGCGGTAGTAGTCACCGTAGGCTCCTAGAATCAAATGACACGGGTATTATAATGGCAATACCATTGCCTCCTATTATAGGAGTCCTATAAAGTTTCGGTCAACGGTACGGACAAATCGCAGACGCGGCTCCGGACATCGGATACGACCACATTTTGTACTGCGGAGTATTTCTCATTGTGAGGTGTCATTAGCCCGTACCTTTACACAAAACTTTCTACATGAGGTTATGCTAAATAAAGGTGTCGTATAAGTTCACCATTTTGTAATTTTCCTAGTAACTGATCGATGAGTCTGCGTTTAGCTGTGAACTGACGTTATATTGAAAAGTATGTGAAAATATACTAAGTTTAGTTTATATTAAAATGTTATGACAGTTCTTTAGATAGCATATATCTCCTATATTTTGGAAAAAAATCTTATCTTAACAGTTATTCTTACAAATCAAAAAGGTCAAAGGTCATTGTCAATATACTAAAATTTTTGCTATCTTTAGGACCTTAGTCTTAAAGATAGCAAACATTTGGGTATATTCCAGTCACGCAGTTCCGTAATTTAAGATAAGTTTAATTAGTAATCAATACATGGTCTTTCATACTCATAACACTCGTAAAAGCGAATCAATGATACAATACATTTGTGGTCGTATTTTGTTACCAGCCTAAAGTACCTTCTACGAATTGAGATAGCACGGGCCAATGTGTGTTATTCGATATACTAATACTAGTACTAATTGTTTACTAAACTGGAACGTGCTCGTGTTTTCATGATCGGTTCAATTACAATTATGTAATAATTAATATTGACATATTAACCCTGGCAGGTACCTGTTACTTTTATTAGCATATCGTGTTGTCTGACCGTGAGGCCCCGTCCCGTTGACGGAGCGTTATTGTAGCGTATGCGTTTAACGGACGCTTAGGCAACCTACGCTAGATTTGACAGGTGTCAATCTGCCAAAGCGAGATTTCTGCTGGACATTTTATTCGGTCCAACAAATACTAGCCAACGTCCATTCGCTGAGCCAAGTAAGTAGCTACTAGCTAGCGTGCACAAAACGACCGATACACAATACTGTTTCCGACCTTCAAATGCCCATTTATTTAGGTATTTAATAAATTGTTTGCCAACTTTACACGCATTTCTATTCAAGAAGAGTAATGATGCTCTTTTGTATTCAATCGTATCGTCAACCTATTTTCACAAAGTTACGAAATAATGATAATAGTTACTGCTTTGTTGTATGTAATCCGCATACTTTGTTGATGCGTACTTCTTAGTTGTACTCGCTTAGGTGGATAATTGTCTGTTTCTGTACAAAACTACACGATAGGGTCTAGCCCTACATACAGTTTTGGTCATAAAAGTAAGAACGATTTGAAGTTCCAGATTTTTTAGGGTTCCGTACCCAAAGGGTCAAACGGGACCCTATTACTGAGACTTCGCTGTCCGTCCGTCCGTCCGTCTGTCACCAGACTGTATCTCATGAACCGTGATAGTTAGCCAGTTGAAAGTTCTTCCCTTTAAGCGTTCTTAATTGTATGACCACCACTGAATACACGGTGCATCACATGAAAGCGATAAAATATACTTATTTAAGTGGAATTAGCAACAAGCTGCGTAAGTGCGTATTGTCTGATGGATAACCTAAATGAATATGGAATGCATTATTATATTAATAGCGCAGATAATTTATTAAAACATCGTCCATTACTTCTAGAGACTACAATCTCCACAAATTCCACAATGGTAACAATCAAAGATTCATCGTCAATCAATTACAACTCTCATTGAAACGAGTGACCGTCCTTGGTCACTTAGGTACTGGGTACAAATAGTTATTTGCCATCCCACTATGACATATTAGGGAGCGAGAGCAAATACATTCAGAGACACGCAACCTAGGGACCGATGAACTAATAAAGTGCAGCAGCCCGTAGAACAAATGCTCTCAAATGAGTCAAGACGTCAAGATGTCCCAGACTCGCAGCAAGGAAACGCTTAGTTACACCAATCAGTATCAATTACCGAACTGAATGCAAACAACCATTAATCTCCTTGCACTATGAGCTCGTTTATATTCTAGTTGTAATTGTGCCGCATTGTTCTACGCGTGATACGAGTAATGGCAATTGCTACAGTTGGAATTGTAACTAATGTTGGATGATTTTTCCGTAACTCTGACCATGTCTTCAGAAGTAATCAGGTCGGTTGTACCTAAGTATCAACCTCTTATCGACCCGGATATAGCTAGAGAAACAATGTTCATGTTGATGTTGAGCGGCATCCGTAGTATGATCAGACTTTTCTTATACCTAAATATATTTTTCCAGATGCATTAACCTTAGCTCAGTCTTTAGGTGCGGGTGTCTATTATTTCGATAAAGAAATATTATTAAAGAACTAGACCGCGATAATATCGCACATTCGTGCAGATTTGATTAAATCTAGATAAATTGCGTGAATATTTTTTCCCAGTTCAATCAAAGTTGACACCTAGTAGAAAATCTAATGCACAGAAACATACAATGTATTATGTAATGTTACTGTAATGATTACTTAAATTAACATTTTATACGGTTTTATATAATTACAGAAAGCAATCACCAAAATTAGACACAGTGCACCTATTAGCCGAAACAAAACGCGCAGCTGAAAAATCATTAGTCATTAGTTACTAACGGAATTTTTGAAATCTAATCTTACCTGTGGTGACATCATGACGAATTGGTCGAGGCACAGGTCCAGTGATATTAACGACGGATATTATAGCGTTCTGTATGAAGCCAGAGTCGTCCGACACTATTCCTTTGATGCCAGTGTGTGCCTTCCACATGTATGCCAGCAAAGCTTCACGGTTCCTCTCCCACTCATTCGCAAGGGCCTTCGCAGGAGGATATTTGTCACAGCCCAGCTCGAGGGTGATCTCGAACGCGTTTGTCGCAAGATAGTTGAAATCTTGCATACCTGGAAAATTCTCAATTGTATTACCTATAGGTATGAAATAAGAGACAATCGCCAAAGTTCACATTGCTGCTGACTACTATAATATACTCATCATCATCATCATCATCATCATCATCATCATCATTCTCTTGCCCTTATCCCAATTCAATTGGGGTCGGCGCAGTACGTCTTCTTCTTCCATACCTCTCTATTACTTGTCATCTCATGAGATACCTCCTTTCTTGCCATATCATCCTTCACACAGTCCATCCATCGTTTCTTTGGTCTTCCTCTACCCATCCACATTCATACTAAAAACTTTCCTTACGACATTTTCCTACTATAATCTATTATAAACCAATTTTCCCACTATAGGGAAGAAAATTGATAGTTCCAGGTCTTGCCGTAGACCTGACTTATCTCTGAGATTACCTTGCCTATTTACTCTCACGTATCGTTGTTTGTACCCATTCCCATCCAGTTTCCTCCATAAACAACCTATCCATCGCTGTTTTTTCTCAGGCAGCAAGTAGGTAAATAAGAGCCTAAAGTAACTAGCCACGCTGAACGCTGTCGATTTCTACCAATACTCGATAAGTACTGTAATTTGGAGACGAAAAGGTGAGTGCTTACGTCAGCACTCATTTCTGTTCTCCGTTCGGTCTATTGTTAGATAAACTTACATGCATCGCTAATTTGCTAATCGTTCTTAACATGTTGCCATACAAAAACAATCACTCAACGACGCTCGCGTGCGAGGTACAATTGTTATGATTTAAAATCATTAAACAATGCAGCTAAAATTAGCATTGCTAAACTATCCGAGTTTCATGGTCAACATCAGTTAAATGCCAGAGTATAAAGAAGGTAGGTATAAATTCAAGTGATCCAATGCTTTTGCTTCCTGCTTCTTTGACTTCCTATGTTATTAAAAGTGTAATTTTTAAAGAGCAAAAACTTGACAATCTCTTTTTTCTGCTACTTAATCGATGGGCAACTCGCATAAGACCTAGTGTGCTGTGTGGCAGGGTATTGTTCATCTTTTGTGATAAATAAACTTAGGAAGAAGAAAAGACAGAACAAAAGAATCTACGTTTTTGAAAATTGCTGAAATAGTCGTGCAAATAGATGAGTTATGAGTATTATGGATAAAATAGTCTATTCCTAATGTTCACTCACAAAGTGAAATGTCATTCTAAGCTTCAAAAGTTTTTCTTACATTTTCTCATAAAAGCTGCCAGAAACTATTTTATAAATTAAATACTATACTTTTTTTAAGCGTTTGACCGAGCATGGAAATGGCCACTTCTTATAAAAAAAAAAACAAATTGAAATGCCACATAAAATTCAAGAGAAAAAAAAACAAATATTTAATTTTTAAAGGGCATCTTTCCAATTTTTCTGATCAAGAGTGCCAGTAAGAAAATATGGCCATTTTTTTTCTCGGTTTCGTGTCGAAATTACAGCATACTTAAACTTTGTAGTACCCACCTCCTTTCAGACTGTACCAAGCAGCTCCATTAGTGACTCCTCCTTGCTTGCCAAAGTTGTATGTGGCAGATTCATCAGAGCTGGTCGTATGGCAACCGCGACGGGTCGCCGAAGCCATGTCTGCATGGGCTGACGCGTACGTCATAGCTAGAGTCCTACAAATACGTATAGGGGGCGTTAACTAGAACTTCCTGTTTGAAATATACCCATATCTACTTTCTCAACAAATAAGTAACAAAAATTCTAATAATAACTGGAAAACACAACTTTTAAAATGAGTAAGTAAGGTATGAAACAGTACTCATAAATACCCATAAAATATATGAATAAACAATGTTTGCGTGTTAATTAATAAATTATATTCGAAAAGTAAAGAAAAAAATACAAGACACTAAGTAAATAGGTACCTGAATGTATCATCATCAGGGCTAGCAGAATACTCAGAAACCGGTGCACCACTCCGGCTTTCATCATACGGATAGTTGGCCACCAGGTCTCCACCGTGCATTGCAGCACTCAACACAAATGGCACAGACATGATCCAGCGCATAACAGCCCGGGTTTCTGGCTCCAACTAAAATTAGTAAGGAATTGACAAATTTTGATGTACAAGGAGAAGAAAACTACTTAAGCAATTAGTTTAAACACAGAGTAATTATAGCCTCTGCCTTGACATAGAAATCTCTGTGTAATCACCTAGTAAAATGCGCAAACTGTGGCCTCCTGCAATTCAAGAAACACACCTAAAAGAACCCTTTGTATCATTGTGACCTGCATTATACCTGTGTATCCTTTGTTAGAAATCCAAATAAATAAAATAAAGTACAGTCACCTTAATCAGTCCTTCCAAATAAACTATGTAAATAAATTCAATATTATTACAATGAAAGACTCACCGGTGCAGCAAGACGGGTCAAATCTTTTAACAAATGGTTATTATGGTTGATACCCTGGCGTTCATATTCAAATGTTATGGCATCCAAGTCTGGGAAATTCCTATTTAAATCCACTGAATGGTTATTTGTACGACCAAGGAGGTAATCTAGGGTACCCTGTAAATATCGGTTCACTATAACATTCTGTCAACAACAAAAATCGTCTTCTAAGATTTTATTATGTATGGTGTATTAGCCACTTACAGTTTCCGTAGATAATTGCCAACCATCTGGATTCATAGATGGTAGTAAGTGAATCCGTGTAGATTGAATAAGGGCACGAATTTCACGGTCGTGGCTGTTGTACTTATCACAAAGATAATGGGCCAGGCCCAGAAGCAACTCACGTCCCAGAACCTCATTTCCATGGATATTTCCAACAAATTTCACTTCAGGTTTATCTGTTTTTAAATAAATAAATGAAGGTAGTAATAAAAATATTTAAAGCACAACACAAAAATATGGAGTCACCATATTGTTATTTTTACTTACAAGGCTGATGAAATCCAGGTGTGTCTGCAAACTCAATAACATACAGTGGAACACCACGAACCGATGGTTCAGACAAAGCGTAAACTCTCGTGATATTAGGACATCTTGCGTGAACTTCTTCTAGCACCACGGGTAGTTGCTCATTATTATGGTGTCGCCAAACAAACTCAGCTGACGTCGAAATTAAGAAAGCGAGGCACAAAAACAGATAAGACGCCATATTTCTCTTTTTAAATATAAATTTTACCCTATAGATAACTGAACATTATTTTCGTAAATGTAAAATGAACGATACACACTGCTGCACGTCCAGCCGCCGTAACAACTAAACTAAACAAGTATCGATCGATTTTCCCGCCAGCACGCACCACGCACACAACCTTATAAATTGTTGATGACGCAAATCCACTCAGTAAAATAAAGACACTCAGCACTCAGTAGAGAGGTGCCAGAAAAATCGACTAAAATTGTTTTATTACTACTAACGGAATAGTTTTGGATTGATTCTCGTTTTAGAGATAGCCCTAGAGTTGGCATAGCTAGGAAAGAAAGTGATGAAAGCTGGTAGGGGTCGGGTCTTCGATGATTATAACCCACTCGAGCAGTCTGACGCCCCAGACGCCGAACCCTTCGTACAAAAATATACATATAATATATATTTTTGTACGAAGGGTTCGGTTTGTATTTTTTATACTGTACTCAGTATATTATACTGAGTACAGTATCCATACTAATATTATAAATGCGAAAGTTACTCTGTTTGTTTGTTTGTATGTTTGTTTGTTTGTTACCTTTTCACGATTAAACGGCTGTTCGGATCTGAAATTTGGCAAGAAGATAGATTTCAACCTGGGGAAGGACATAGGCTATATATCATCACGCTACGAACAATAGGAGCGGAGCAGCAATGAAAAATGTTGCGAAAACGGGGAAAATGTGACGCAGACGAAGTTGCGCGGGACAGTTAGTAAACAATAATGCTCTATCATTCGGAGGGTGTACGTTGTCTATGGTATTTTCGAATTTGGGATCAAGGCTTTTGAGTTCTGCCAACTAAAAAAACCGGTCTAGTGCGTGTCGGGCCACGCATAGTGTAGGGTCCGCGAAAACGACCCGCACTAGGCAGTGCGGGTCATTTTCGCTGACTGATAGTTTCATGCCATACCATGCTTTATCTAAAAGCCAAACATGATATTTATAATTATAGCAAATTAATAAACTATATCAATCTGCAAATTCCTACACTCAACGAGACTTGATATGAAGTTCACAATTCAACTATTTCCTCTCAGCACACAATGTCAAGAATTCAATAAATTTCTGAACTACTTATGGTTTCGGCCGGTAACGAAACCATTGAGATTTATTTCGACGACAACGCCATCTAGTTACAAAAGAAGTACTAATTGTTACACAAAACTGAAAATGAATAACTCAAATGAGGTCTGGTTTGACACAACCCTCAACTCATTTAATTACTTACGAGTATTAGACACAACTATTAGGTTGGGGAAAAAGTCTTGTCGCATTATAGTATGTATGGACTTGTAATAAAATCTCTTTGGCTATACTATTTGTATCTGGCTGGTTTTGGTATCATTGAAAGTTTAAATTTTAAAGAACATAATTCCAAATTCAAATTAGGAAAATGTGTGATTTTAATTTGTTTTTCGTACCGTCTAGATGAGTGAAACTAATAAAGAAATTCGATACATTTTAATATTTTACCACGAAAAAGGTAAAAACGCAAAACAAGCCGCGAAAAAAATTTGTGATGTTTATGGACCTAGTGCAGTGTCCGTGAGAGTAGCTCAAATTTGGTTTAAGCGTTTTTAATCCGGAAATTTTGATTTCAAAGATGCACGTCGCTCTGGTTGCCCTATTAGGGATAAAATGGATGCCATTTTTGAAAAAGTAGAGCAAGATCGGCATATCAGTAGTTTCGACGTAGCTGAAGAACTGGGAATTGACCACAAAACAGTTTTGGCGCATTTAAACTGGGTACACAAAATGCTCGATATTTGGGTACCTCACGAGCTCACTGAAAGACACCTTATGAACCGTGTACTCATTTGTGAATTTTTATTACGACGTAATGAAACCGTACCATTTTTGAAGAAGCTGATAACAGGTGATGAAAAGTGGCTCACGTAAGACAAGAACGTGCGAAAAAGGTCATGGTCAAAGCCCGGTCAGGTTTCACAGACTGTGGCGAAACCCGGGTTAACTCGCAACAAGGTGATGCTGTGTGTGTGGTGGGATTGGAAGGGCATTATTCATTATGAAATGTTACCAGGCAGGACCATTGATTCTGAAGTCTACTGCGAACAACTGATGAGATTAAAGCAAGAAGTTGAGAGAAAGCGGCCGGAATTAATCAATTGAAGGGGTGTGGTTTTTCATTATGATAACGCTAGACCTCACACATCTTTAGCCACTCAGCAAACATTAAGAAAGTTTGGCTGGGAGGTGTTAATGCATCCGCCGTATAGTCCTGACCTTGCACCTTCAGATTTCCACCTGTTTCGGTCTCTTCAGAATTCTTTGGGCAGTGTCAGGTTAACATCACGAGAGGACTGCCAAAACCACTTGTCGCGGTATTTTGATCAGAAGTCCCATCTATAGCAATGGGATTATATCCCTACCTACAAGATGGCAAAAAGTTATCGTACAAAATGGTACCTACATACTTTAGTTAAATGTAAATAAACTATAATTATTAAAAAATGTTTTGAATTTTCTTAAAGAATGCGAATAAACTTTTTCCCCAACCTATTATAATTTTATTCGACAGCAACACTTGTTTAGGAATAAAACAATAGCGCGATACAACTCACGCTTATCGCCATCTATCGACATTTCTGTGAAGTTGTTCGAAATTTTCGAGTGAAATACAATTGGTCGACTATTACTCGTAAACTTGTAAAGCCCACTTAACCTCACTGTCCTTTCGCGCGAACAGTAAAACCCCGCGTAGTGTAATAGTTTTCCTTTAAACTTCGCTATATATAGGTACTACTGCCGGGACATTTGAATTTCTAACGTTTAGTTGGTAGACGGGGGGGACACTTGGACTCTAACGAAAATTGGTACTTGATAAGTCACGAAAGGTTTACTTAATCTAAAAACGGTCTTGCCAAACCCCTAATATTTTTGAAAGACCTATCCAACAATATCCCAAACTAAGGGAAAGACGAAAAAAATTATCATCCCCACGTTACATGTAGGGGAGGTACCCAAAATAAACGTTTTTTTTTTTTCAAAAATTTATTAAGTAACTTGACCGTAAATTCGAAGCTTAATAGATTGAGATAGCACAGTTTCCGGTTTCGCCTATTTCCCCTCTCTTTCTACCCTATAAACCCATCTCTTTCGCACATCCATCCCCTCTCCCCTTCACCACCAGGTGGGCTCATGGCCTGATGCGCCTGAGCCCCTTGCTCATTGGCGTTTTGTTTCCCGCCGCGTTCGGTTCGACCGCGAACCATCATAAATTTCCCTATAATTAAAGTGTTAAGTGTTTTACACCGAGTGCAGTTTGTTCATGTAAGTGTTTGCACGACAAATTTTAAACTTCTTAACAGCTTTGCTGTTCGATTTATTCATACCCACATATTAGATTAAATTTTCTTTATGTGGATATTATTCTACAAGAATTGCTGAATTCTACCCTACAATAATTATATTGTATATTGTTAAATTTAGTAACTAGTTAAATCGCATACAAGTGTTATTTCGTATTATTAGGATGGAAGGCAGGGCTATACCTTCCGAAGCCAATCCTGGTGATGATGTGTCGGTTACTCCGAGCCCTTCGTGCCGCCGATCGAGCAGCAGTTCCTCGAGTAGTTCTAGTAGCACATCTTCGAGCTCTAGTAGTTCAAGAAAATCAGTGGGCCATAAACGAAAACGTTCACGCCGCCACCGTCATAAAAAATCAAAACGTTCGAGGCGTTCTAAGAACCTTAGGGTTAATAAATTATCTAAGGAAGTAGAGGAGCTTCGTGCCTTGCTTGGCCGTAATAATAATAATAGCAGACACACCTATCCGATAGATTTTTGTAATGAGTCCTGTATTGATTTAAATGAAAGCCGCGAATTATTTTGTGATAATGATGTTAATGAGGGTAGCAGTGAAGTCGCAAAAGAATTTTCGTTTAATATTCAGACCAAGCTTAAGGAACCGTCAGTCCTAGGGCGTGCAAAACCGGAAAGTCTTCAAAACCGGTTTTGAAATCCTGTTTTGAGTGCCCAAAACCGGAAACCGGTGTTAGCCCCGGTTTTGGCAACAATTTTCTAATGTTTATATAGTAGAATTTTAACAAGAAAACAAATTCTTGGACACTCGGTAATACTAAAAAAATAAAACGATTTGTACGATAAATCTCTTTATAATCAACCATTTATGCCATTGCCAACCAAACCAATACCAAATAGACCACCTTAATAGTTTTGATAACATGAACTTAAATAATATGAAGGAAAATTAACTAACTGAGATCAAATCAACAACAAATCAGTTTGTGGTACATTTAGTAGGTACACTAGGTACCTAACAATTCTGTTATCATGAATAATATATTTTAAACATACAAAACACACCATCATCATCATATGACACTAAACACAACCACAATTACAATACCTATGTCTCAATTTCTTGAAACTTGAGCTTTTTAATTACGAACTACTAACAATTTAACAAGTTAACAACATTATTAAAAGGATTCATATTTGACTATAAAACGAGATCAATTTAACTGTGTACAGTGTGTAAGTGTGTACTGTGTACCCTATACTAATTTATTTCAATAAACAAAAATCATTTTTTTCCAAGAGATCGCTGTTCTTGGTAATGAGTTCTTAAGAATAGAAGTGCATCTAACATTTTGTCAGATAGCGTACTTCTAATTTTATTGCAAAAGTACCCAGCACTCGAAAAGGCCCTCTCACTCTCAACACTTGTTGGTAGTACACACTTCAAATAGTTGTACGCTTCGGTGAGATACACACCCCGTTGCCCTCCGCTTTCATACATGGCTTGCTCTACTTTGACAAACCCTGCAAGGTCGAAATTAGACCGATTCTTGGGGGATTTCCTACATTTTTCCAATTCTTTATTAAACTGCTCTTGAAGAGTTAGCTCATCAGCTACAACTTCAGCATCAGATGATAACGATAACGATGGTACAGAGTCAGACCGCTCGGAGAGAACTCCGAGGATAGTATCAGAGCTCTTGGGCTGATATTTTAACTGTTGCAACAAGTTTATTATAATGTCAGATATGTCAGCACCATTGGGTTTGGCAAACGTATCATCGTCATCTTGTGTGCAGAAGTCTTCCCAATCGTGCAAATAGTGCAAGACACCTGCTAACCGGAGACGCCTTTGCTTAATACGACTTCTCAAGTTCATCGCTAGTTTGCAGCTCAAAACACTATTTGGTTCATCAAGTTTCTTGATCATGAATTTTAATGTTGTGTCAGCTGTGTGAAGAGTAGCATCACGTCGACACAGGGATAAAACAGCCAGTTTGACAACATTCAAGCTGTTGTGAATATCAGACAGAGTTCGAATTTCGTCTTCGGAAAAAGATATCTCAGATTTCAAATCTATAAGGACTTTAAAGACTGAGTTTTTTAATTTCAAAAACACTCCGATCATATCGGACATGCTGGACCATCGCGTGCGACAATCTAGTTGCAATTGTACGTGGGACACTCAGAAAGTTTTGCGAAACTAAAAAAAATTGTTCTATACGTACATATATTTTTATTAAATCTTTTCAAAGTACTTTCCACCAGCCTCTATACAAAGATTCATGCGCCTAAACCAGTTTTCAAAACACTTTTTCCAGTCCGCCGCAGACACCTCGTTTACAGCCTGCTCGAACCCAGCCAGCGCATCTTCCGGCGACGAAAATTGTATCCCTTTGAGCTGATTTTTTATTTTTGGGAATAAAAAGAAGTCACACGGTGCTAGATCAGGGCTGTAAGGAGGGTGACCCAGGAGTTTGACTGGCGTGCTGTCCAGGAAGTCCCTCGTTTTGAGTGCGGTGTGCGCAGGTGCATTGTCGTGGTGGAGCAGTAGCCCGCGGAGCCCTGTGTTTGGTCGCTTGTTGCTTATAACAGAGAAAACTTCTGGCAAACATTTGGAAGTATACCATTCGGCATTAATGCTTCTTTGATCCCGTAAGGGAATTGATACCAAGTGGCCAGTCAAATTAAAAAAGCTAGCGATCAAAATCTTACCCCCGCTTCTAGATCGCTTCACTTTGGTAGGCGTTGGCTCATTTTGAAACACCCAAACAGTCGACTGGCGCTTGGTTTCTGGGTCGTATTGATAAATCCAGGACTCATCACCTGTAACGATGTCGTAAACACGCCGAGACGAGCCTGCTTCAAATTTGTTAAGCATATCACGGCACCATTCCACCCGGGCCTGCTTCTGAGCATCGGTGAGGTTGTGCGGCACCCAGCGTGATACTATCCTCCTCACGCGAAGATGGCTGTGTAGAATCTCGTGAACGCTTCCCGATCCAATCTTCAATATGTGTTGAATCTCCTGATATGTAATTCGCCTATTGTCTTGGATTAAATTTTTCACTGCTAGCACGTTTTCTTCGGTAACAGCCGTCAAAGGGCGACCGCTTCTTTCGTCATCCCCCAAAGTTGGTCGACCGCGCTTGAATTCGTTATACCAACGATACACGGTTGCCTTGGAAGGGCCTTCATCCATGAATGCCATTTGAAGTCTATCGTACGATTCATCCGGTTTCAGGCGACACTTGAAATCGTATAAAATCATAGCTCTAAAATGTTCCCGGCGCAGATCCATATTTCAGTGAGACACAATACTTTGAATTAACTCGCAAAAAATGTGGAGGGAAATTTTGAAATTGGAACTTACTTATTTTTACTTATAAATAATCATATTTTCGAAAAACATAATAACTGGCCAGTCTCCCATATATAAAAACTTTTTTTCGCAATACTTTCTGAGGGGCCTGGTATGTCCTTTTTGTGTTCCTGCAAGACATATTCCCGCAATGCATCAGCTTTTAGAGGAGATTTCTTTATAGATTTTACTAATTTTCGAACTTAAGTGATTGTCTCTCTGTATAATTCTGGATTTGCTGAAATGGCTGGGGTCTCGATTTCTAGACTTCCACTGAGATCTTCTTCAGCTCGATCGTCGTCGTCGTCACTACCACTTTCTGATTCAGAGTTGTCCTGTGGATTTATAGGGGTTGTTTCAATAGACGCTACTGCATACTGTTCGGGTTCTTTACTTGTTTTATACAGGGTATCGATCACCGCCAGCTGGATGCCGTGGGCGAGACAAATCTGGTGATGGCCTTTAATGTATCTTCCCATCTTCACCATCACACTCGCACCGTCGCTTGTTAGTGACACGATGTCCTCATCTAAACAAACATTGAATTTTGCAAGGTGGGCACGCAGTATATCCAGAGCTCCCAATGCTGACATCGAGCCGGTGATTTTCACGATCCCCAGATTTTTATAATTAAATCCTCCAAAAGCAATGGAATGTAGATTTACATTCATGTATCTTTTGTTCCTCAATGACGTCCATTCGTCTAAAGTTATTGAGTATCTATGTCCAGCTTGTTTTAGAACCGATATTTTGTTTTTTGTCTCAGTTTTTAATTCGTCGGTTTTAGTTAGGACTATTTTTGCGATAGTGTTTGGTGATTTCGGTAGCTCCAAGCCACTTTTTTTGAAGACGTGTCGTAGATCTTGACTTTCTGTAAACAATCTGAAGGTACAGCCGTCTAATGCTGCCATTCGGGAAACGATCACCTCCATAGATTCGTTTGACTTGAAAAAGTCGGTCATCAGTTTTCGCTTCTTTGTTTCTGTTGCCGGTTGATTTTGTTTCGAAGTTCCTGGAATGTCAGCCGCGCTGGATGTTGTTGGTGTAGAATCAGTTGAAACTATATTTGAGTGTACTGACCGAAAATGTGTGTGTAAAGCGGAAGTGGAACCACCACCAGTTTTTATAATTTTGTCACATGTTTTGCATTTTGCAGACTGTCCATCAGTTGCTCGAAGAAAATGTTTCCATATATTATTTGGTGTCTTACTGTTGTGAAATTCAGTGTATTGAATATTTTTTGGAGTTGACCTAAAAGAAAAAATAAGAATTAGAATCTGGTTAAGTGTAGGAGATGTTTTAACCATTGGGTTCTGCTTCTGTTACTAGTACAAACTTTGCAAAACATAAAACAGAGTTCAAAAATACAAAAAGTAAAAAATAAATATCTACAGAATTCGAACAAGACGGTGACAAAAAAAAAAAAACGAAACTAAACAATGTTACTGATGGTCTGATATTTAAATGAAAAATTAAATTCTGAAATATATGTTGTGTTGTATTTGTGTGAAAGATAATTTAGGTAGCTTTACTATTTTTGCTACAAACATTCCAATAGCTAATACGTGACGGGCATGACAACACTCGCTAGATTCAATTTGTAATAAAAAATACAATTTTAGTAGAGAATGCCTTGTTGCATTAAGTCCGCCTATGTACCACTACTGTACATGAAGATTAAATAAATAAATGAATTTTTTTTAGGTTCAATGATTTATTATTGTAATTTTTACTTAAATCTTTTAAAATTGCTTTTTATTTTATTTTATTGAGGAGCAACAAACAGTTATATTAGGAACTTAAAGCTAATTTAACATGGAAATATTTACAATAATGCTACCCACAACGTTGCCCACAAGTAGGCATAATGATATAAAAAAAACTACAATAAATATCTAATCTAATATCTCTGAAACTAGGAAAAATTGGCACACGGGTATTCTACTCTTACGTAAGATAGTAATGAATGAATGGTAAACCCTATTTAATTATGGAATAAAAAAATGATGGCCGGAAATAACTTAAAGAATTACCTACCCATGGGCTTAAACTTAAACAAAATCTATAGGAAATGTAATATAATTTATAAATAGGTAAGTAGGGTAGGTACTCACATTTTGTCTTAGCGTTGCAAGCGTAGGCAACAGGCACGCACGTGCACTCCCGGCAAGTGTACTTGGGCAACGACGCGGGTGGGTGGGTAGGCGGGACGGGCGGGACGCAGGACGCAGGGATGTCACATCGCGGGTGCGGGGGTCGCGGATCGCGGAGGGAGGAGTGTAAGTAGTAACGGTTGCGTTCGGAAACTTGATGAGTGCGTTCGAAAAAAGTTTATTTAAATCAAAATGTAAATGTATAATTCAATAACGAAAAAACCGGAGATAAAACCGGGTTTGTCTTTCAACCCCGGTTTTCAAAAATTGCGAAATTTCGTCCGGTTTCCGGTTTTGCTAAAAACCGGAAAACCGGCTTTGCACGCCCTAGTCAGTCCCTAAAGCACCAAGCGATTTTTTAAATACCCTAAACTGTGTCCAACATTTTGACAATAGTGACTGGTGTGATGTTCGCTATGCCGATACGCAAAAATTGTATAGCCATTCACCAGGTTTTGTAGATTTAGAGATTAATGATGAAATTAAACCGTACGAATCTACGCGTCATTTAGCTCAAGCAGATAAGGCTTACGCTGCCCAAACTTTCTGTTTATTATAACTTAGGGAGGTTTTACAAGATTCGATGAAAAGTTTCATAACATGGGCAAGAGACGAACAAGACTTGTGTTTCGATAATCTACAACAAAAGATTACAGAAATATTTTTTAAAGGGGATGTGCATAAAGTGTCATCCGATTTACTACAATTACTTTGTGGCCATAGAGCCGAAATTATTCAGATGAGACGGGACGCCATCTTGAAATTTATTAGAGATCCTCTTGTAAAATCATCCTTACGGAAAATACCTCCCTCATGCCAGAACCTTTTTAATGCAGAGTCTTTTACGACTGCCCTTGAAAAAATCGGTGGTGTTAGGAAAGCGTTTCTGCCATTAAAATCAGCTAATGACAGCTCGGCCCATCAAGCTGGATCTAGTAAAGCTGTATCATCTAACAACCGCCCTCCGCAGGGGGCGGTCAGTTACAACAAGCCTTCGCAAGGTATTGTATACGGATGCTGCCATGCTCACGCTGCACTTCCGTCATATAACGCTCCTCCGCAGGGGAGCTATCATTCTCAATATCCTCAGGGATATGTAGACAACAACTCTAATCGACGAGGAACCTCTAACACAAGAGGTTCCTTTCGATCCCGAACCGGTCGTTATAATCGATTAGGCAATGGCTAAAAATTATCAGTTTAAAAGACGGAGGAACTGACTCGGGTCGCTCGAGCACCGAGTTCAGAGCCGGCCAGCTGACCCGCTTTGCCCACAATTGGGAATACTTGGGAGCTCCACGTTTCATTATAAAAATAATAAATGGCTATCGAATACCATTCCTTCGAAGACCCCCACTGATTGTCCCAAAGGTAACAAACAGTGCCTTCAATATTCCCACGTCACCAGAAATGTCAATGCTTGTAAATCAAATGAAAGCACAGGGCGTTCTGGAAAATGCTGACATATCCCCGAGCTTCTTATCAACGATGTTTTTGGTACCAAAAGGAGATGGCTCCGTCCGTCCAATTTTCAGCTTGAAAGCTCTAAACGAGTTTGGTTTCACAGATCGATTCAAGCTGATAAACATTTTTCGAATACCAGATTTCTTACAGCCTCGAGATTGGCTTTGCAAGATAGACCTTTCCCAAGCCTATTTTCATTTAGCCATTTGTCAGTCCCACCGCCGGTTTCTCAGATTAATTTACGACGGCGAATTACTTCAAATGTCATGTCTCCCATTTGGGCTGAGCACGGCTCCAAAGGTTTTTGCGTCCTTGACCAATTGGATTGCTCAAACATTGCGAGAAGAAGGCATACGCTTAATTGTCTATTTAGACGATTTTTTGATCGCTCATCAGGATATAGGCGTTCTCAGATCACATGCTCAGTTAGTGGTGCAACGTCTACAGTACCTAGGTTGGCAGATCAACTTTCAAAAGTCCGAGCTAACGCCCCAAAAGAATTTGGTCTATTTAGGCATACATTGGGACCCCTGGCTCAATCAAAAACGACTTCCGCCAGACAAATATTCTTCAAATATAAATATTCAATACAAATATTCAGGGTCTTCTGACCAAATTGTCAAGCATGCGGGGGGACAACAAAGTAGTATTAAAGGACCTACAACGCCTTGTAGGCCTTCTGAATTTTGCCAGTTTTGTAGTTCCAAACGGCAGGCTCAATCACCGGAATTTATTGGATTTCCTAAATTCAATTCCGAAACATTCAAAAAGCCTGCATGCCTTACCAGCAGGCGCACAAGAAAATGTGGAATGGTGGATGCAAAACTACCAAGCCTCGACTCCGATTCACATTGCACCTCCAAATCATTTCCTTACTACAGATGCCTCCGATATAGCATGGGGCGCACAGTTGGACAGTCGGTCAATGTCAGGACCTTGGAGCGAGCAGGAGGCTGGGTTGCATTGCAACCAAAAGGAAATGCTGGCAATTCTAAAAGTCCTACAAGGTCATTGTCAGCTCCTGCGATGCTCCACAGTGCTTGTACAGTGCGACAACAAGACTGTGGTGGCTTACCTGCGCAACGAGGGGGGGACAATATCAAAACCCCTGATGAATATTACAAAGAAAGTTTTCGAGATACTGAACCAACACAGTATCGTTCTAAAAGTTTTTCATTTACCGGGGAAATTCAACATTCTAGCCGATCGTCTTTCTCGGGGTCGGGCTGCTGTAGAAGGGCACTTAATGCCTCGATGCATAAAGATAATATTCCAGAAATTCGGGATCCCGGTAATAGACCTTTTTGCCTCGGAAACGGCTCATGTCGTTGCCAACTATGTTTCGCTGGACATGAACGACAAACAAGCCATTTATCACGATGCGTATTCGATCGACTGGAACTACCAGCTAGCGTGGGTCTTCCCACCACCTTGTCTGGTCCCAAGAGTACTAGCGCACCTAAATCGAGCAACTGGAATTTTCCTTTTGGTGGTTCCACGGTGGAATCGAGTGTTCTGGAGAGGGGACCTGAAGACACGAGCAATAGGTCCTCCTTTCACCATACGGAACCTGGAACATTCTTTAGTGAACACGGCAACCGGCCTTCCACCTCCCAGAGTCCAAGATATGACTCTAGAGGTCTGGAAATGTGGGGGTGGGATCAAAACTTGAAAACCTGGAATTTAGATCAAATAAAATTATTAGAACCATCCTGGAGGCCATCAACTCGCAAAACCTACAGATCTGCTTGGTCACGATGGTTAAAATGGGCTGAAACGCATAAAGTTAACCCAGTTAACCCAGAAGGATCTGTATTGGCACAGTTTTTAGCGGATCTGTATTTAGTTGAAAAATTATCGTACAATACAATACTTACTCTTGCATAAATCTGTGGTTTCTACGCTGTGTAATCCGGATGCAGGGAGCCTTTTAAGTTACCATACTTTAGTAAAGCATGTTCTAAAATCAATTGCTATTAAACAGCCGGTAACAAGCAGACCTCCTATCTGGAACATTGATGATCTATTATCTCATTTAGCTAACAGTTCCATAGACTCCAATAATATTTTCGCAACATCTAGGCATACAGCCGCATTATTACTCCTTTGTTCGGGCAGACGTGTTCATGACTTGACTCTCCTCTGTATTGACTCTGATCACTTAACTATGTCAGATCATAGTGATATTATTTGGCCAGTTTTTGGTTCCAAAACCGATTCTACTACGCATAGACAATCCGGTTGGAAATTGCTAAAAAATCCTGATAACAGGAATCTGGATCCTGTTTATTGGATACGTCAGACTATTGATCTACTCAAAAATAGACGCATTTCAGCCAAATGTCACAATTTATTTGTGAATTTAAGGGGTCAAGCTAGACCTGCTTCGCGAGCTGTGATTGCAGGTTGGATTAGATCTCTCTTATTAGAAGCCAAGATAATAGCGACTCCTGGTAGTTTTCGGCCTGCGGTAGCATCCAAAAATTGGTCAGAAAATCTTCCAATTGATAACATCTTGGCTAGAGGTAATTGGAAAGTTGAAAATACTTTCATGAAATTCTATAAACGTCAAGTTATGCCGGCTGTCTCGGCTTCTGGTAATACCATAACGAATTTGTTTGATCCTTTAAATTAAGTGAGTGAGTAAGGAATCGTATCACACAAAAAATCTTGATTTTGTAATTTTATACTTTCGTAACTCGTAACTAAATTGTTCCCGTAAAATCTTATTATAAATTTTCTTATTTTTAGGTTTCCTCATTGAATGGTTTACCATTGGTTTGTAATTGGTGATCGTTAAAAGAAGGATTTATTTTGTTTATGTAACAAATAAAAGTTTATACGCACATATGTTTTTGTTTTAAAACTACAATCTCGTAACTCCCCTCTGTATTATTCACTGACATTCAAATCTTATTTATTTTATACTCACATTGGCGTTCTTTACCACCAGGCGATAACAAACACGTCTCAATCTATTAAGCTTCGAATTTACGGTCAAGTTATTTAATAGCAGCGTTTTTCCTGAAACAAAACGCTTATTAAATTACTTACCCTAAATTCGAAGCTTAACTTAATTCCTGCCTGTTGATTTTCAACACAATGAGCAAGGGGCTCAGGCGCATCAGGCCATGAGCCCACCTGGTGGTGAAGGGGCTGGATGTGCGAAAGAGATGGGTTTATAGGGTAGAAAGAGAGGGGAAATAGGCGAAACCGGAAACTGTGCTATCTCAATCTATTAAGCTTCGAATTTAGGGTAAGTAATTTAATAAGCGTTTTGTTTCAGGAAAAACGCTGCCATTTTACCTCTTTGTTGGCGTCATTAACGTGTATATTCATGCCAAAATACAACTTTCTAGTACCAATAGTTTTTGAACTAAACCGCCGACAGACAGACAGACAGACGGACATGGCGAAACTATAGGGGTTCCTTGTTGACTATGGAACCCTAAAAAGAAATGGTTTTAGAAAAATAAGAAACAATTACAAACAGGTAATGCACCTTAAAAACATTAATAGAAGGGCGCTATTTGTAAATAATAGTTTGTGAAAATGACTATATGCACAAATTGGATTGAAAAAACAATATGCTGACGTTAGTTCTGAAGCCACGCGCTAAAAATAGGGACTGATACTTAAGATCAACAGTCTTAATATCAGCAGTTAAAACATCAACACCGTAAGACCAACGATTCAAAATCTCAACACTTCAGAATGTCAGCACTTTAGTAAGTCAACAGTTTACCAGCCAAAAGTTTAAAATCTCAACTTGGAAAGTATTAGGTAAATACTAATTAATGTTCATCATCATCATCATCATTTCAGCCCAAAAGGCGTCCATTGCTGGACAAAGGCCTCCCCCAAGTGTCGCCACATTGACATTTTGGGGGGTTTTGCCATAATCGCCACGCTTGGCAGACGGGTTGGCGATCGCAGTACGGTTGTTACAAAAGCACAGAGAACGCTGCTGCCCGTTCTCTGGCAAGTCCCTTAGTCGCCTCTTACGACACCCACGGGGATATATGGGATGGTGGTATTCTTTACGTCTGACACCATACAGAGCAAATGTTATACTAATTAATAATATACCTTATACTCACTATAATAACTTATACTAATTAATGTCATACAGTAATGTTATACTATATTAACTTATACTAATTAATGTTATACATGTTTTACTATAAGTAAACATTATTTGACGTTTACCTACCTTTTATTTACATTTAAATAATAACAAATGTAAATAAAAATCCTATTTAGTTATCTTTAAAAAAAAACACATAGAACCGGTTTGAACACATGTAACCCCATCAGACCAATGACGTTTACATTAGAGATCTTTAGTGACGCATCTAGTATCGGCTGGGGTGCAGCCTCTGGGGGAGAAAGTATAGGTGGTTCGTGGACGGAAGACGAGCGTTCTCGTCATATTAACTATTTGGAACTCCTTGCAGCCTATTTTGGACTTAAATCTTTTGCGAACAAGGTCACTAATTGTCACATACTCCTACGCATTGGCAATACTACGGCGATCGCCTACATAAATACAATGGGTGGAGTGCAATACCCACATCTCAATGAAATTGCCCGTAGAATATGGACTTGGTGTGAAAAACGGCAGATATTCCTTTTTGCTTCGTACATAGCTTCATCCCAGAATATTGAAGCAGACACAGAATAATATGATATAGAATGGGAATTGCACTCTACAACATTTGATACTATTGTTTCAAATTTTGGTGAACCTGAGATGGACATTTTTGCATCGAGAACGAATGCTAAATGTGAGAAATATATATCATGGAAGCCCGATCCTTATGCATACAATGTGGACGCTTTTACTAATAAATGGGATATGTTCTACTACGCGTTTCCACCGTTTTCACTCATTTTAAAGGTTCTGCAAAAGATTCTTGCTGATGAAGCAACCGGTATAATTGTAGTGCCTCACTGGCCATCTCAAGCATGGTTCTCAGTATTCAGATCTCTTGCTGCAAGTGAAATATTAATATTTCCTCCGAAAATTTCTTTTATCGTCTAATTTCAGGGAAACTCATCCTCTGCATCGTCACGTCTCCCTGGCGGCGACTATATTATCCGGGAAGCCTTCGCGCGATTGCAAGTCCCTCAATCAGCGCTGACGGTAATGACGTCATCTATTTCGGGGAGCACTAAATCGCAATATACTAGCTTTAAACAGTGGTGGTTATACTGTCATGATAAGGGGTTAGATCCGTTCCAGATCGGAGTACATGATTTGTTAGACTTTTTGTCTCAATGTTTCACAAATGGTTCCACGTATGGAACATTAAACAATCACCGTTCAGCTTTATCACTTATTTCCGGAAATAATGTGGGACAAGACGAACACGTCAAAAGATTCTTTAGGGGAGTATTTAAGTTGAAGCCTTCCTTCCCTAAGTTTAGTTGTACATGGAACCCGAATATCGTCCTTAATTATTTTAGTGATTTATATCCCAACGATTCGTTTGGAACAGCTGAGCAAAAAATTAGTTGTATTATTGGCTTTGTTAACAGGCCAAAGATGTCAGACGCATGTTAGACACTTTAATAAGGTTGCCCAATATCAATCCAGACAAAGTTTTAATTACTATTACCGATTTGATTAAGACATCTGGTATATATAGGTAAATCCCAACCAATTCTTGACCTTCCCTTTTTCCGACAGCGTCCTGCAATCTGTCCTGCAGAGACTTTAATGGCTTACATGAATGTTACGTCTACCAAAAGAAGTACTGTAGATAACAAATTGATTCTAACTTTTAAAAAACCTCATCATGCCGCCTCTTCGCAAACTATAGGCCGATGGATAAAGCAGGGTTTGGCTACTAGTGGCATCGACACTGAAATATTCAGTGCCCATAGCACTCGACATGCATCGTCTTGCTGCACATCAAGCGGGAATCAATGTCGATGTCATTAGGAGAACCGCTGGGTGGTCAGGTCAATCTGCCACATTTGCTAATTTTTATAATCGGCCAATCACTCAACCAAATTGTGAATTTGCAAACGCTGTCCTCAATAATCAGTAAAGAAGTTTTGTTTATATCTTTGGTTAAAATTTGAAGAACTATAACATTGTTTAGGGAAATGAAAGGTCTACTTGAATGTCAGGGTCGGGAGCGACCATAAATCTCTTCGACGAAGACAGGATAATTACAATCGAACTTCACTTCAGGTATGTTCGATTTTATAGCTTGTCATATTATGTGATATTAAGTTCGGATATGTTATCATTCGGACAAATGATGATTAGGACAAAAATTTATGGTACTTTAAATTATGGATAAAAAAGTTAGGTGACACAATAGAGAACCATTCCTAACGTTTATAATTACTATTCTGAAAATACCGAGATTCAATAGATCGAATAACAAAAAGTCCGACTTAATGATAATTCGAAACATCAAAAATACGAATTCCGATTATTAAAATACCGATTAATATAATTCCGAAATAAAAACGCCTTGTAAAACTGATTAGCAAGACAAATAAACACATTATTGCTCGTCAGAGAGAAGTATAACGCTACATGTAAGCGGGCATGCTACATGCAAGCAGGCATGCAGCATGCAAGCAGGCAAGCAGGCATGCAACATGCAGCAAGCATTATTTCTGTTACGGCTCCGGCGCTGCGGGGTTTGGCGGCCTCACGCGAGCTTATCTTCGCAGATGGTTTTAACGCTCACTACCGCAGCTTCGGCTTGCTGGCTGGCTCCACCCATGCAGACTTAAATTACACTCTAGGGTAGGGCAGACAAGACTGCGTGAATTCGGTTTTGTAGCGATTCGTTTCTGTCACTAAATTTTGTAGCACAACATGTTGACTTTTAGTTTATTGATCGAAGTATTGAAAATCGGAATGTCGTTTTTCGGACCGAGAACCCTTCGAGCATTTGATTCTTCGAACGTATGAAAATCGGAAAACTAACAAATCGCATTTACGACTTTCGGTAAAATAAATTTCGTGATTTTTAATAATGTACATTATAATTTTTTGGTATTATGAAATTCGGACTTTTGGCACTCGGATCATTGAAATTCGGAATAAAATATTTCGGAGTATTTGGATGTTCCCGCAATTTACAGGTCAGTGTTGGGTTGTATTTTGATCAAAATATAATTCGCGACCTTAACATAAGGCTTTACAGATTTACAATAATTAAAATCATCAATAAAACCCTCTGAGTTCATTTAACTCTATTGAATCTAGTCATGAAATACTAAGTCGTTGAATAGATAAACATAAAGAGGTTGTATTGATAAATTTAATGACTAGAATTCTGTTATTATGTACGTTTTATGGCCGCGCATAATATTTTTTTCACTTCAGTAGCTCAAACATGTAGGTTTTGCTGCCTGAAATCAGTGAGCAAAATGCGATTTTGCTCACTGAGTGAGACAAAGTAACTTTTTAATTATTTTTTTAGAAAGCCGCGAATATCTTATTCAGCCTTGGATTAATCATACAATTCGAAACATTTACACTCTATCTCTTTCCCGCCATTAGAAAGAGAGAGACAAAGACCAGCCCTTTCGAAGTTCCTATTTTGAATTCGACCTCAAAGACGTTCGGAATTTCGTTCTAACTACAGAAATTTTGCAAAAAGATAATTATGTCTTTTAATGTAATTTAAACTAAAAAACAAAAATTGAATTGAATTTTTAACTTATTGTTGTATTTAAACGAAAATAAGTTTTTACTGCATATAAAACTAATACTTAACCTGTAAATATTTATTTCTAGTTCAAATAATGTTACGTAATATATTTTGAATAATAAAATATCATGGGTGCTATTTCGGAACACGCCATAATTTAAATAAAAGAGCAGGAATAAAATTTCGTGGCTGGCGTAAAGAGTTGAATAAGTTAGAAAAATATTAAAATAATCGTAAAATATGAATGAAACTAGCGACGAGAACAGTACCTCTACCTACAATGTTAATTATTTTGATTCACGATAAATAGTTATTTCAATCTATTCCTGTTTATTATTTTATCTCCTAAAGTGTTCTCGCCGCTGAAGTGAAAAGTTGTATGTGCTACACGAGACCAAAGTTATTTGCATCTCGTGTCTTTGAATCCCTCGCTGCACTCAGGATTCTAACCTAGAATCACTCGCTACGCTCGTGATTCAAATATTCCTTCGCTTACTCGGGATTCAAAATCAACACTCGCGGCAAAAACCAACTTTGCTCTCTTGTTGCACAAATAACTATTGTTCAACGTACAGCCTGCCTGACAGCGACTGGCAAATAGCAAAAAAATTTAAGAAAATTTGAATTTTGCGGACTTCCCTGTCCCTTCCTCCCTAATGTTTACTTTTAGATAAATACTTATGGCTACAGCTTTATTTAGACGAAAAAGGTGTTCAGTACCTAAAAGTACCTAGTAGGTAGGTAGGTAATAATAAAATCTACACTTTTAGGGGATTTATTACTTTAGTCCAAAATTATCACAATATAAACACTAACATATATTGTATTGAATATTTGTATCTATTATATCTTATTCAAAATGCACGAACTCATTCTTCGTTCTCCGGTGATACACGTACAATTCTCCAACAAAAATCGCTGTGGACACCATCAGCCCTATTGCGTATACGATGAAGACACCCTGAAACTCAATGACAACATCAGGTAGGTAGCCTTTTAATGTCGCAAACCACAGGTGGACCTTGGCCATGTTACTGCTGTGCTTTCCTCTGGCGAAACACACATATAATTAGATGTTGTCTGATAAAGATGTCAACTAAGAAAAGATAGAAAAATAGGGTGTTCAAAATGTTCTATGTGAATGTTTTGCTATTGCGAACACACGGTTAGTTTATAGAGAAAATAAGAGATAGGTTTTTTTTACGTATGTAGCTAGGTATCTTATGTACTTGCTACGTACCACAATATTGTCAAGATTCAGAGGCTTCGTAGTACCGACATCATTCTTGGTTCTCGATAGTCTCACTTCTACTTGTACTTTATAATTCAAGTGCTTGAGCGCCACCTGCAATTAAACATGTTCTACAATAGGTCACTTGACACTTGAGATCATCGGAGAATTTGAGACTTACGATGCTGGCACATTCCACCCAATTTCATGACCAGTCTTTCACGGTCCAGACTGTCCGTTTATGGAACGAATTGCCGGTGTCGCTGTGTTGGTAATACAAGCTCAGTCACTCGTTGCTATTAAAAGCTTGGATGCAAATCATATTCACTCTCTGTAGTGTCATTAAGTCAAAATTTATCACCAAGCCAGTTTTTATTTTTATTTATATTATTAAACACACAAATATCTATATACAGGTTGTAACAGAAAGGGTTATACATACTTAAGGGTGTGCAGAAAGGGTTATACAGACCATAAACTGAAAATGTGTCTCGTCGGACAAACATCGCAATAGCGAAAAAAAATATAAGCTGCCCCATACAAAATTTCAACACCTATTCGACCCAAATGTAAGCTTAATATAGGACATACGGTATGGTCGTGGGTCGGACGACCGACCGCGTACCGACCGAACGACGGTCACGGAATAGAAGGCGCCCGTTCCCTGTCCACGTCAAACGTCTTTTAAGTGTGGCCTGTGCCTAAGTCTCCATTAGGTACTAAAGGAACAAGAAAAAGGAACAGTAATAAAAGAAGTTACCCCAAAATATGACACTGTTCTTCACTAATTTTCATTTTAGCTGTATACTTCTGCATACGAATGCGCGGTGTCCTCCTCCTTATCCTTTTACCAAGGATTCTACTTTACCTTTAATAATGTCTATGTAGACACATTAAATAGCACCTACCGTTTCTTTTGTTATGAATATAATTTTGCTTATAACCAACAAAACTTCACCATTCCTCCAGTGGTTCTTTAATCATGTAGGTATTGAATTCTTGGTTAAAGTTTTACGAAATCTCTTATTCACACCGTGTATTTTCCGAACCTGAGTTTCCCAAGCCAGCAACAGTCCAGATTGGTGCAGGCGTCCAACCAGTTGGCTTACTTTCTCCGTGTATGGGGAGCTCTTCCTCATCATCACCACACACTGTTCGTAGTAAAAGTCTTCCAGCATCAGCATCATGTCCAGGACAGCTTCTTGCGTTACGTACTCGCCTATAGCGAAGTTACCTACAGTAACTTGTTTTATGTCAGTAACTAATACTAATTAGTTGTTTATTTCATAAGCCCCTATTTAGAAATAATCACTTTTGTAATATGCGATCATCTATCAAATATACATGGGATATTTATTTTGGCCCTTTTGTCACGACCATGACGGTGAAAGCTCTACGGACTTGGCCCAAACATTGATCCTTTCTCTCACAGACCCGCGACCCCCGGTGTAGGTGAGAGATGGAACGCCGGGGTGGTTTTTAGTCAGTTGGAGTCTGACAGACCCCTCTGCCCTCCCCAGGCGGAGGACATCCTTGCGGATTTTCCACCCAGCAACAAAAAAAAAAAAAAAGAAAGCTTAGGTTAGGTCAGGTTTTTTTTAAGAATTCAACTTGTATTGTTATTTACCTGCAGGTAACTTCTCAATGCTGTATGCCATACTTCGTGTAAAACTTTTTTCTTTAAGTACATCGAAAGAATAAATGCGAAATTGTCCCACTAACTGCTTCACCTGCGGCTGGAATCAATTAATTGGATTATATAAAAGCAATTTTCAAAGCACTCTGAATCGCCGTCTTTAAATGGGGCTAATTCTGCAAAATATTAAAGATATAGCAAGAAAGGAGATATCTAGTGAGCTGGCGAGTAATAGAGAAGAATGGAAAAAGAAGACATGCTGCTCCGACCCCAAACAAATTGGGTTAAAGATATGAGAATGATGATTATTTATCGATGTACCTTATTTTACTTTAAACACACAAACGCTTCTCATCATCATCTGCCTAGTCTTTTCACAACTATGTTGGGGTCGGCTTCCAGTCTAACCGGAAGCAGCTGAATATTTTACATGGAGTGACCGCCTATCTGACTTTCACAACCTACTTAGTACTGCGTGATACCCTTTGGTAAGACTACTTGGGAGACTTTCCACTGACTACTGGTTACGACTGTCAAAGATCTACAAATGACAGCCTTGACCAACGAGTTTACGTGCTTTCCGAGGCACAGAGGCACGGAGGACCACCCATTACATAATGCGTGGTTACCCACCCATGTACCAACTTAGGCAAGCGTGGCTTAACTTGAAGATCGACCCGCGTGGCTGTTATTATTTAGCCGCGGTCTCGTAGCTAACTAACGCCTCTGTAAGGCGGTATTAATGCCATAGGCATTTCTGCAAGACAATCTTTTAGTGATGTAGAGACAAACACTTAAAAAAGCAATTCCTAAAATGGTAATTTTGGCTAACCCTTTAGAAAATTAGGTTTATTTGTATCCTTACTTCGGAAGACAGAGTTAGCGAAAATGTCCAAGCATCATGTGTGGCGCCCCATTCCATTTGTCTATCCACTATATCTTCTGCTGTGTCGATAGAGGACTCATATCTGGGCACAGTAAACGTGGAGGCAAGACCAGCTCCGTAAGCACAGCTCAAAATCAACCCCGCTATCAGCAACCAACCGGTTACACTTCTCATTTTCCATGAATTACTTGCAGTGTTCTCGTATTGGGACTGAAAGATTTCCAACCTAGAATTAATTACTTACGTATGTATAGAATTCACCTATAAATGAGTCCTCCCTGAAAAAATTATATATATTTTCTAATACTGCAATCATTTGATAATCACTTGATTGCATGTGTGAGATGGATGAAAGGAGCCTCTTCGAGCGACGTATCAGCTACCCACTATACGCCGCCGGTGCACCCTGGGCAGCGGGCAGTCATACACAGAGTCCCCATGCTGACTGGCTAATCCTTTCACCACGATGGCAATTCAAATATCTTCCTCCACCTTTCTACGCAATCTAGATCAACATCGAACTTGAATGTAGGTACCTAAACTGGAATCGATTATGATCGACCATATTCATAAAACTATGTACTTTTGTTTGAATTGTTGATAAAACGCTACGCTAAATATTTGCATCGCACACAAATGCTTGGGCATCAACTTGCAGTTAACGTTTGCATAAAACCTCTAAACACCTTTATATATATATCAATAAGTTTATCTATGTTCTGTATGGTGTCGGACGTTAAGAATAGCACCATCCCATATCTTCCCGTGGGTGTTGTAAGAGGCGACTAAGGGACTTGCCAGAGAATGGGCAGCAGCGCTCTCTGTGCTTTTTTTTGTAACAACCGTACTGCGATCGCCAACCCGTCTGCCAAGCGTGGCGATTATGGCAAAACCCCCCCTAATGAGCGCAATACCAAAATGGCCCCTAGTACCCGGCAGCCCGTCTACCCTCGACTACGGTAGCGGTCTAGGTAATAACGTGGCAAGGGGTGCGAAGAATCTCCGGAAGGGATCCGGCTGCCTATACCGACGACTAGACCTGGCAACTTACAACACGCGAACACTCCGAACTGACGAGAAGATAACCGAACTCGAAGAGGAATTGAGCAGGTTGCGATGGAGTATTGTAGGATTATCTGAAGTCCGAAGAGAGGGGGAGGAACGATGATCCTGAAATCCGGCAACCTGCTCTATTTCCGAGAGGGTGACCGGCAGTCCCAGGGTGGTGTTGGGTTTATCGTCCACAAGTCCCTTGTGAATAACGTGGTGAAGATCGAGAGTGTGTCGACCAGGGTGGCGTGCCTTATACTCAGAATATCCTCAAGATATTCGCTGAAGGTCATACAGGTCTACGCCCCGACCTCGGCACACCCCGACGACGAAGTGGAGACCATGTATGAGGATATCTCTAAAGCCATGCATGGTTTCAAAACTCACTTCACCGTTGTCATGGGGGACTTCAACGCGAAACTGGGCAAACGAGACGGGGATGAGCTGCAGGTGGGGCAATTTGGGGTTGGACGTCGGAACCACCGGGGACACCAACTGGCTAGTTTTATGGAGAAGGAGGGCCTCTATATGATGAACTCCTTCTTCAGAAAGCGTGAGCACAGGAAGTGGACCTGGCAGAGCCCCGACGGTGCAACAAAAAATGAGATTGACTTCATCATGTCAACTGGGAAGCAAATGTTCAATGATGTCTCTGTGATCAATTCAGTGAAAACCGGGAGCGATCACCGCATGGTAAGAGGCACATTGAACATTAATATTAAGCTTGAAAGGTCTCGACTGATGAAGTCTACGCTCCGACCAGCACAGATCCAGATCCAAAACCCCGAGAGCTTTCAGCTGGAACTCCAGAATCGTTGCGAGTGCCTAGGAAGCTCAGTGGACGAATGCAACGATGGATTCGTGGAAACTGTCCATACGACGGGGTCTAAGTTCTACAAGACGCGTCGTGCACAGAAGAACAAAAAACTCTCCGATCATACTCTCAAGCTCATGAAGGAACGGCGTGAGATGATCCTGCAGTCTTCAGACGAGGCGTGGAAATACCGGCAGCTCAATAGACGGATCTCCAAATCCTTAAAAAGCGACCTCCGCCGCTTTAATACCGAGCGTATTAAAGACGCCATTGAGCGGAATAAAGGCTCAAAGGTATTTGCAAGAGATCTGGCTATTGGGCAAAGCCAGCTCACGAAACTGAAGACCGACGATGGCAGGATCGTATCCGCCAAACCGGAGCTACTGAGGGAGATCGAGAGATTCTATGGGCAGTTGTACACGTCAACCAGGAAACCCGTTGTAAATCTAGCGAATGACCCAAGAGCTAGACTGACCCGACACTATACCGAAGACATCTCGGACATCAGCCTGTACGAGATTAGGATGGCTCTGAAACAGCTTAAAAACAACAAGGCACCGGGTGATGATGGAATTACGGCCGAACTTCTGAAGGCGGGTGGAAAACCGGTACTAAAGGCCCTTCAGAAGCTGTTTGATTCCGTCATACTCGAGGGCAAAACGCCTCAGGCATGGTGCAGGGGTGTGGTGGTACTCTTCTTCAAAAAGGGCGACAATGCCCGGTTGAAGAACTATAGGCCCATCGCACTTCTAAGCCATGTCTACAAGTTGTTTTCAAGAGTCATCACGAATCGTCTCGCGCGCAGGTTTGACGATTTTCAGCCTCCCGAACAAGCCGGATTCCGTAAAGGTTTTAGCACCATAGACCACATACATACGCTGCGACAGGTTATACAGAAGACCGAAGAGTACAACCTTCGTCTGTGTTTAGCGTTTGTGGACTACGAGAAAGCCTTCGATTCGATCGAGACTTGGGCTGTACTGCAGTCTCTCCAACGGTGCCAAATTGATTATCGGTACATCGAGGTGTTGAAGTGTTTGTACAAAAACGCCACCATGTCAGTCCGACTTCAGGACCAGACCTCGGAACCTATCCTTCTGCAGCGAGGTGTGAGACAGGGAGCGGTCATATCTCCGAAACTGTTCACCGCTGCACTGGAAGATGTCTTTAAGGTTCTGGACTGGAGAGGGTTAGGCATCAACGTCAATGGCGAGTACATCTCTCACCTTCGATTTGCCGACGATATAGTGGTCATGGCTGAGACCATGGAGGACCTCAGTACAATGCTCGATGACCTCAGTAGAGCTTCCGAAAGAGTGGGTCTTAAAATGAACATGGATAAAACCAAGGTCATGTTGAATGCCCATGTAACACCCACTCCTATCAAGATCGGAGTCTCTACTATCGAAGTTGTAGACGATTATGTCTACCTGGGACAAACGGTCCAGTTGGGTAGGTCTAACTTCGAGAAAGAGGTCAATCGTCGAATCCGACTCGGCTGGGCAGCGTTCGGGAAGCTGCGTGGTATCTTCTCGTCCAACTTACCGCAGTGTCTCAAGACGGAAGTCTATGACCAGTGTGTTTTACCAGTGATTACATACGGGACCGAAACGTGGTCGCTCAAAATGGGCCTCATCAGAAGGCTTAAAGTCACCCAAAGGGCAATGGAGAGGGCTACGCTCGGAGTTTCCTTGCGTGATCGAATCAGAAATGAGGACATCCGCAGGAGAACCAAGGTCACTGACGTAGCCCGAAGAATTGCCAAACTTAAGTGGCAATGGGCAGGGCACATTGCTCGCAGAACGGATGGCCGATGGGGCCGAAAATTTCTGGAATGGCGACCGCGAACCGGAAGACGATGCGTCGGAAGGCCTCCCACTAGGTGGACCGATGACCTGGTCAAGGTTGCGGGGATCCGCTGGATGCGAGGCGCACGGGACCGGTCAATGTGGCGTCACTTGGGGGAGGCCTATGTCCAGCAGTGGACGTCTTTCGGCTGAAATGAATGATGAATGAAATGAAAGTTTATCTATTGCAATACCGTACCGTACAAATAGACCTCTGCAATACCTACTATTATAGTAAGTTAGCTTGACTTAGCTCAACGGCTCATAGCATTAATACAATTTCAATTTTAATATTTAAGAAACAAAACAAATACAAAACTAGTGCCAAAAAACCAATGAAATTCTCTATGACTTTGGGCAGAATATACTTAGTCGGTACCTAACATGTTGCTTACTTGTCCGATCATCATTCCAAAGGTTCTCAGAAAGGGGTACGAAGTTGTAGCACATCCTTGTGCCGTTAAGATTCCAGTTGACGCGTAAATATAAGTTAATGCTACAGCAATCCACACGTACCAAGTGAACGGCATCAAAGGCATCTCCCAACTTGATAATAATCTGGAAACCCATCAAGAAAAAGGTTATCTTATATTACATTATATTTGTATTGAATGAAAGTAACTTCGTCTTCCTTCTATGTCCATCTCTGATCTCACCTTGGTGCTGGAGCTATGCAAGTGATAGCAGTTCTTACAACAGGTACCGAAAAATCCATCACACGCCACTCTTCATACCAAGAGTAGAGGGCAGCTGAAAATCCATTTGTTATACATATAAAACATGTGATAGGTTTCTTGAAAAATAATATCTAGTGTTAACTTTACTTACTTATGCCCACGTCTGCGCGATCTTCAACGACGCTTCCAAGAACTCCAATGCCGCCAGTTTCGTTCGGAAAGATTTCTCCCCATTGATTTACATCTTCTCTTACAATTTCAACAGTGCAGTTTATCCATCTGTGTTTAAAATATAATGAAAATATAATGGGCCGGCTATTACTTTGGCCAGAGGCTAAGTATTTCCATACAATATGGCAACGCTGCCAGTCTCTTGGGCACATTACCAGCTGACAGCGTCGAGGAGGAGTTTTTTGACGCTTTCTTCAGCTCGATTTCTTACCTGCAAAGTTCTTCGACTATCCTTATGTCCACGCCATCTCTTCCCAAAGGTTCAATAGCAGTGTCTATATCCAACAACACGTAAGGTTTGTAAGTAAAACAAGCCACCTTTAACGTTTTCCCATACAAATTACTTATATCGTGAGGAAATAGATTTGCTTTGTTTTCAAACTCTTGTGAACAAGAATCCCAACGGTCCAGAGATTTTGGCAGGTTGGTTTCTCCATCCGGACCGACGAATTGATGGGTTAATAAATCAAAACTTTTGCAGTCCGAGTTATTGCTTGCAACGTTTACAATCATCAACATATTTGCAACAAACGAGCTTTCTTTCATCGAAAGCACAGATGAAGGTAGGTCCGTATCATAATTTTCGTTGAATTCCTCATCATATGGCAAGAAAATAATTTTCCTATCACTTCTTCTTACTGTTCCTGTACGAACAACTGTTTCAAAAGCTGTCATGAAAATTTGCGGGTTTTGCATACGCACTATGTAATCGGAACACCCCATTTCAGACACATTATGTACCTGCTTCACCAGATCTTTGTTTGGGATTAAAGAAATGAAACTTATTGGCAAGGAGAATGTCAATGGTACATCCGAAATAATCGTTACACAGTATGCTGCCTCTAAGTACTGTGTAATAATTGTATTTAGAAGTAGCTCTAAAGGCAACAACGTCGTCGATGTCGGGAGTAGCATCTTTGACCCAGACCTAGCAAAGAATGACGTTAATAGCTAATTGGACTCGAACGTATTAAGTGCTAGGTACCTACAAATCTAGCTCATTTCAATATTTTAGGATTCCATGAATAACAGAGCGAAACACATCATCGATTCTATGAAATGTTATATAGGTACTTCAGTGACGGTAGTGCGGAATAGAAAATTAAATGCCGAATTAAAATATTAATTAAACGTACGCTCACTTAATTCACCGTATTCAATTATTTGGTTGTTCTTCATAATTCTCTTTCCTTGCTTAGCGTGGTTTTGTTAGATGGCACTTACTGCACATAGTCTATACATACAAATTAATATACCTAACATAAAATAACAACTGCCTGTAATCTTCGAAGGGTTAGGCAGAGGTGTAGTTTATAGTAACTACACACCCACATTTCGCCAATTATTTTTAAGTCCCATGTAATGTATTGTATAATGAAAAAATACACAGCTCTTACAGCTTTACAAAGCAAATCATAATTTCTCAATTTAAAATCTAATTTTAAGCATACTCAAAATAAGTACTCCGCAGAACCCACACAACTATTATTTTATCGAACTCGCAAACATTAAATAAACACTTGAAAACTGTTTATATATGAAACCTATCACTTAAATATTCTGAAAGAGCATTTCGTTATACGACGGCTATTTACCATCATCAGTTTTATTTACTATCATATACCATCATAAACCATTTCAAGGAAAATTTATGGTAATTGGAGTCGTAACAAAGAGGTTTTTATATGATACATTACCTATACTTAAAGCTTCTGTAGTGTAACATGCAGTAAAACGTGGGTTGATAATATGGCTTGAAGATTAAACAAAATAAAATTAATGTGGATGACTTTGTGTTTTGTCGGCTGCACTGAACAGAAACCACTAAAGCTAATGGATATTTTGTTATTGTTGTGCGACAAGACACACGCGGTTAGCGCCACCTTTGATTTTAGAACGCGTGTGCTGTCTTGATACTTGCATCTTATTAAGAAATGCAAGAGTTCGAAATAAGGTTGCGATGAAATGCATTCTTGGTCCCCTAACCACCAAAAAGATTGCAAATAAAAAATAAGTCTAAGGTAGGTAAAGTACCGGCCCTGGTTCAATCCTTGGTCCGGAGCGGAGGGAATGGGAAGCCGTCGCCTTCTTCTGCGAAGCAGTCATGCTTGCGAAGGAGTTGGTGGAACGTGAGAGGGAGAGAGCCTCACGTCCCAGCCGCCGCGGGAGACGCCCCGGGCGTCGGGAGGCAACCGGTGGCCCCCGGCCACCGTAGGCGCGGGCCTGTGGACGGTGAGTAATGGGCTAGCTCACCGTCCGTCCGTCTTATGATGACAGGCCGTGCCGACGGCGCGTTCGCGTTCCTCGCGCGCCTCGGGGAGATGACAGGAAATCGGAAGGTGTCTGAGAGGGCCGATGCCTGCCAGGGCTGCGGGTTGTTCGAAAGAGATACCGTGGCCCTGGAACACAAAGGGCTAAGAAGGAACATGGATGGGTTTTCGTCAGTCAAGTCTGACACTCCCTTTCGCTCCGCCCAGAGCGGGAGAAGTCATTTGATGATTTCCCATTCTAAAAAAATAAAAAATACAAGGTAAGTAAAGTAAGAATCAATTATTAAGAGCAGGTACTACCGCGGGTATAATATAGCCAACTATATCAAGGAACAGTAGAAATTTGTTTACTGTTTGACCGCGCTATGTGTGTTATTTAATATTTAAACAGATACGTCGGCAAACGTTGCATAGACAAATCAAAATATTGACTGAAAGGTATTTCAAGGTACATTTCTTGCCCCTGTTCATGCTAATCCATTTCTTTTCAATGCCAAACATACATTTTGAGTATTAGAATAAAAATACAGTGAAAGCAGTAAGTAGTTCCTAGTATTTTTTAGATATACTTATAATAAGACATTTTCTTAAAAATGTAACCTACATTTAGAATGATAGCATTTTCATAGTGCTCATTTATTTTCCAAATCCTTCATATCGAAAATCAACTGAGAATAAAACTTTGCAGAATGAATGCAAACAAAAAAATGAAGACTGTTTGATCGCAGTACAAAGTGTGTGTGGTCGTGAGCTTCCTTGCCGCCGACGGCTAATTAAGGAACTCCCGAAAAAACTGACTACTTCACACGCACCGACTGCAGTTACTAAAAATATGAATCACACATTCACACCACAACTTCAGAACTGAATATTTTCTATCTATAATGAGAGTTAAAGTTTTTATTGTAATCAAAAAGTACTACATGCCTATCAATGCGGATGTAAGTACTATCGCAAAAGTGCCAATAGGTACACTTTTCAAACCAAATCCCGTGCACTCGAAGACCACATCTGTTTAACACCCTTACTGCTATTGGTCCGCAACTCCGCACAAATAGTTTGCGAATAAACGCGACCCTTTTTTTTTAAATACCTTTTGTTTAAAAAAAATACTTAAGTCTCTGTTAATGATCCCAGATGTTTGACCACCGTTTTTCGACCAATAGGAATAAAACAAAAAAAGGGACAAAGAAATAGAAAGTTTTTAACTGTTTTAACGCTGGAAGCAAGGATAGTCCTTACGGGGGTCCGATACAGAATTAGTTGACTGTACCTAGTTACATATAATCTATTTACTTTTAACATTTTATTTTTCAATAAAATAAATGCCAAATAAGTAATAGAATCGTTATGTTAAAATATGAACTGAAATTTATTTTTATAAAAGGCGCTACGGAGCTGCTACGGGGCTACGACGTAGCACCTCTTCTATTTCTAATAAATAATTTTTGTATGACCGAATTTATATCTCACGTCTGAATTTAATCATTTATATTTTTGTGCACTCATTATCTCTTTTTATCTTTATCTAGTTTCAGAAGACGGCAACGGAACTTTACCAAAAGAGTGACCAGCAATCAGTAGATGTTGATCTATATCTCAAGATCTTATCATAATATTATATTATAGATACCATCTGTGGGCATCAGTGTCATCACAATATCTGCCTAGCCTTTTTCCAACTATCTACATATATAACTATTCTATGTTGGGGTCGGCTTCCAGGCTAACCGTATGCGGCTTATTACCAGTATTTTACATGAACCAGCTCCTGGACTCTGACCTCCACAATCCAGTTAGTACTGGGTAATATATTTACTATATCCCTTGGTAGGACTGGTTTCGCCTTACGGGTCGTTGAGTGAGCCTTTCGGGTCACTGACCATCTGTTACGACAAAGATCTACAAATGACAGCCGGGACCAACGGCTTAACGTGCTTTTCGAGGCTCGGAGGAAACTCTGTATGAAATGGGTAGTCACCTGTTCAAAGACTAACCTAGGCTTGCGTGGCCTGGCCGGAAGATTTATCTGAGCGGCTGGTATTATTTAGCCACGAGCTCTTCCGTTGCGTCATCACAATATGCTGTACGAATAATATTATGTGATCCTTGATTATTTCACAGAATTATTAGTATAACGGAGTAACAAAAAATGCAGAGCCACATTCCTATTGAAAATGTATACATTACCTAACCACCATTCTTTATTTTATTATAATTTAGCCTAGCGATAGAGGACACCCAATAAATTATATTTAGACAACTCTCTCGATTGATTTTAAAATTCTAGTAAAAATTAAAACAAAAATAATTTCACTCTTATTGTGACAAGTTAATGGTTAAATTGGCTTGAACATGCTCTAATATTTGTACTTTTTTCCACAAAATAACTAATTTAATATGAGCTCATGACCGGGGTGGACGTATCAATGGTGGCTGAAATATTTTGAGCTTAATTTCGGTGTTAAAAGATCTAAAATGCAATGTGGTAAAATTGGACGTATATAACAAATCTCTAAATTCATGTCCATAATGTGCAGGTTGTATAAACAGTAACATTAGCCGGTGCGGTGACAAGCGCCAGAGTGCTGCCCTGATGCGTAATACGATACATCTGTGTGTTGTTTTGCTTGACTTTTTTCAACATCTGTTTTATCGAAAAGTTTTTAAGTGAAAATAAAAAGTGACTCAGTAACCGCAACCTTTATTTCTACATAAACACGTTTAAAACATTCATAAATATACCAGAACTAAAACAAAATTACTAATAGGTAATTAATCCTTCTTCCTCAGCTTGGCGCTAGATATTTCGATGGCCTGCAGCCAATGTTTAATCTCCTCAGGGCACTCAGGCTTCTTATCAGCTCCGGGAATACCTTGGAACAGCCTGTCTGCGTCCACATTGATGAGGTTCTGTCGTGACATGACTACGGCACGAACGAAGCCATCGTTTAGCGTGATGAACTTTTGTTCAATAAACAGTGTTTTGTCTTCCCAATAGGCCAGCTGAAACAATTGAAACAGGTTTAACGGCCGTGCCTATTGAGCATCTTGTGCAGCTTACGGCGCCATAAACTGGAGCTGGCTGGAGTGTACCTACAGTCATAGAAAAATTTACATTATCAACTGCTTGAACTGGCACTGTCCCTGCTTAAGCAGTCGTTTTCAACCGCTAGATCAGTTGGTAATTCAACTGCAGTTTCAATCAACCATAGAACAGGTGATTGACGTGAAGCCGGGCGGAGGGGTTACTGCGCTAGACCAGACTAGTAAAAAACTGCAACTGCTGTTAAGGCATTTTACCATACTGCTGACTAGTGCTGACCGGCCGACGCGCTGGTGACTGCTTAACGGTCACGTGTATTCCAATGAAAAGAACATTGTAGTTCGTAATGCAGTCGCAGCTTGAAGCGATCGGCCATAGTGTATACCAATTACTTTAATGCAGGAACATTTCCGTCGATATGAATGACTGCTAATTAACATAATACGCCTCAATATATAACATTGAAATATTCACAAATCTTGCTGAATGCGTCATCGTCGTCGTCTAAAGGAACCTTGATCTCAAACAAACTCACCTTAGTTTCAACCTTATAAGCAGTAAATATTGGGATAGTTCTCCTGTAGCGAATGCTGGAAGCGCCCTGCAGAGCATGGCCGTCCACCGCCTTGATATTGTCGTAGATTCCGGTGCGGTCGTAGAAATGGAGTCTAGCGAAATCTAACTCTCGAACATAGCGAGCATTGTTCATGTGTCTGAGGAATATGTCCACATCTTGCGTCGTGCAGAAACCTGAAATGAAAATCATAAAATATGTTAAACTGACCATAATTGCGGTATCAGCTCTGAATCGTTTTAAACTGCTTTCATTTTAATGCTTGGTTTGGACCGGCTTTTTTGAAGTCAAAGACGAGCAAGTTTTTTCGACCCTTACGTAAAGATGTAGCAAGTAGGTATACCTACTTAGGTATTGTTTAAATCAATACTTTGTTTATTTAACAACAAAAGCATGTCGCAGCAGTAATATGATGAACACACAGTAAAATGAAAATGTCATGTTTTGCCTTTAAGTAAGTAAGTATGCTTAACTCATTTGGAAAACCCCGCGTAGTTATGATTTCTCCCATATACCCGTCTATTATAAAGATACATTGAATTGTTTTTTTGTATTTTCATAAAAAACGAGAATGTTTGAGTGGAAACTTTTCTGTAGGTATGTTTGGCTCAGGATATATGCTAAATTTGCCTTGTCATACAAATTTAAATATAGATAACACTACTACTGTCGTATTCAATAAATTTAGAAATACACATCTTTTTCTCATTTTGTTAAGTTTGTAGACTCAGTCAACTACCACTCGTTAAATAAACATTAAATAATAACCGTAATAGGTCGTAGTAATAATTGCACTTCATTATTATACGCATATTAAAATCACTTAGGTACTTACCGTAAATAGTTGTCGTATCATTAATCCCGCATTTCTTTTGGAACAGTCTGCCAATTCCTATGGTGAAAGCTATCCTTAGGAAGTAGTTAACATCCCAGAATACGTAAGCAAGAGCAATTAGTGACACTATAATACAATACATCGTTAATAATTGTAAATTAAAACGATTTGCCTAAGTATATAATTCCAACAAAAAGTGACCGTAGGGTCACTTTAAATGCTCAAACTAAACTAACTTCAATATAAAAGTTTTATATTCCTATAGAAATATATGGCCAAACATAACGTTCGTATGACAAAGACAGCAACATGTACCTGATTAAAAATGACGCTGTCTTTGTTTTACTCATTGCTTGCTGTTATGTCAAAGAGAGACAGCGCATCATTTAAATTATGCTGAATGATTGTTAAGCAACTTGAACATCGTGTGTAAGTGACTATACAAGTTCAAGAGCGAATGTGGTTATCTCCGAGTCACTGACCATTGCAACATCGGAGTGAAGCTAGCTGCATTACTGGGACCTACTAATCTGCCCAAGTGCCCATATCCCAGAAAGAAACGTTCAGATTAACAAACACGGATCTTTAAAAATATGATATCAATTTGATGAGTACCATTACCAAAGGACTGAACAATAACTTAAGTATAGAACTTATTGCTATATTCTTGTTTGAAAGATAAGCTAAGACAAAATAATAAAAAAGAATAGCTAATCACAATTCAAATAATCCGCGTGGTGTAAAGTCTATCAGATTTAACATGGAAACGCTAACTGTGACGTATGCTGCTATAACGATACCTGGTTAACTAGTTCTATAATTGTCTGCTGCAGTTAATAATAAATAATCATTGACTATAGTAAAATATGCTTCAGATACACCAGGTGCACCACAAGGCTATATTCTTGGTCTTCTCTAAATAAAAAGCCAATGTACAAAAAGCTATCTTTATTTTCTAGATTTCACATTTTTCTTTAACTTCAAACTGCTAATCTCCATGCTCCGAAGCCAGTGTTCGATGTACTCGGGGCAAGTAGGCTGAACTTGGGATCCAGGCAGCCCTGAGAGCAGTACTTCTGTCGAGTCTCCATTTCTACCTATGGCGTGCTGGCGGGATAATAGTATGGATCGAACTTTACCATCACGTAAAGTAATGACTTCATGTTCCAAAAATAAAGAGCGATCATCCCAGTAAACCAGCTGAAAATAAAATAAATAATCATTTGTTTTAAAATGTCTTGCATGTCAAGTTTGATGGCTCAAACTCAATTACACGCTATCTGCTAAGAATTTTTGCGTCATCTTCATTTAATTCATTTTTGAACATTAACACAATATGGATACAATAAAATACCTAGCAATTTAAACGACTTATCACAATGTTCAAATCTTTACCTTCGTATTAATTTTATAAAGTCCAAACAAAGGCACTGGATTGTCAGTTAGTGTGAGAGTGCATCCCTGTAAAGACTTAATGCCAAGATCCCCACTTCTGCGATATATACCGGTTCTCTCATAAAAGTGATATCTCGCGAAATCGAGATCCCGAAGTAGCCTGGCTATTCTGATGTGTCTGAAGCTTATGTCGCAGTCTTGAAACGTACAAATACCTGAGAAATTGACATAATACTTTTGATTTTGTATTATAAATAAACCTGTCGATTTGCGTAGAAAAAAAAGTATTCCTATCAAACACCGCACAATTACCGCCTCATTATCAGAAGGTAACTAGGTCATCAGTATATTGTCCAAAAGTTATCCATTGCTGGCCCCTATGCCCCTAAGGCTTCCCTAAGCATCACCGACAATTAGAGGTTAGGGTAGGGCGGGTTAGGCTGGGTTAGGGTGTCGCTGACCATCAGAATTTTTGTAGTATTACAAGCTATCATGAAAACGTCTCCGTGCCTCGGAAAGCACGTTAAACCGGCTGTCATTCGTAGATCTTTGACTCTCGATACAGGTAGTCAGTGGCCCGAAAGTCTGACAACCAGTCTTACCAAGGAGTATCGTATTACCAAGTACTAACTGGGTTGTGGAGGTCATATAGGATAAAGATATTTATTGCTTAACTGTGTACATTAAGTTCTTATTAATAAACTTTACGTTTTTGGTTTCAACAGACACCCAAGTCGGATATGCAATAGAGGCAGTCGCTCTATGTAAAATACAGGTATTCAGCAGCATCTGGTTAGACTGGAAGCCGACCCCAAAAAGGCTAGGCAGAAGATGATGATGACAAGCTATCAAGAAATTAGCCAGCCAGGCAGCCAGAGGGAATCACCTTGTTACCGACACCCCGATATGCCAGTACCCTACATAGTATTCATGTATGTATTAACTATATACGTGTATAATAAAGAACGTGCTTCAACTCACCGTATATCGTAGTAGTTTCGTCCAAAGAATATTTGCGTTGATACAACCGACCCGTCAGAACAGAGATGAGCGTCCTCGTCAGGTAATTAATGTCACAGACTATGTTTAAAAATATAAAAAGTAATACAACGTACACAAACATTTTAGTACAAAAGATTTGTTTAACTTTTGTTTGTAAATGCCTGGGTTCAGTTGTCTTTGCTGTGGAGCAGTGGAGTCATTGTATGTTAAACAGGTGACGTTTACTCGTCTTGACCTTTTGAAGTAGAAACAATTTTATTGTTTGCTACAGAAATGGGATCACTTTGAAGGCACTTCCTCTCTTTAATGTAATGAAGGAAATGGAACTCATACGTATAGGATTTAATTTTTTTCTTGTTTAACAGTTTTTCAATCAATCAACAAATGTATTTAGAACTCTCCCAAGTGGTGCTACTACATCCCGTTCTCCGCCTTCCACAATCCACATACAAACTGTTCTTAGCGCTATTCGTGTAGACGTAAGAACATCTGGCCCAAAAATCATCAGTCAGACAGAAACATCCAGCCCAATAACACTTCATATTGCCGACTTCCAAGGAATGCGTATCGGTATCTTAACATTTAATAATAGTCATACTAATACCTACTTAAGTATTTATGATTATACATCCGTCATTTAAGAATCAATGAGTTTGGTGTATAATTAAAATCACGTTAATGATTTAAAAAATTAGCAGCACGCTGATATCGATGACATTTACGACTCTTTGTAATGTTAGTTCATTTTGTTATTAACTATAGCCACTATAGGTAGGTACTCTCATCTTTGTGTTAATAAGAATGATTTATAACCAATTTCAGGAGTATGGAAACCCTACGTGTAAATGAACTTTGTTTTAAATTTCGACCTCGTAGAGTCACTGTCACTCTACTTTCTACCAGTTTCTATTTTCTTAGTTTAGATTTTTTTTGTTGTATTTTCCTACATGGCTATTTTTTATATTAACTTATTTAGGTAACCCCCACACCTACAGTAAATCGCACTAATTTCTAAATTGTGTTTCACTACAATGTAGACCAATTATTTCGTGTCTCTCAATCTTTATTTGTAGGATTGTCACGCATTTGTAACTGACAACAAAAATTGCCGCTGGCTAGAGGGTTCCTAATGCCAAAGCATATTGTTTGATTGAGGTACTCACAAAGTTAGATCCACTTGCGTTGCTTTGGGGATTTTGATTTTGTCAGTACACCTACTCAAATCTTTTTATCACCACCTCTAGCATGGAGGGTAAAAAAGTAAAACAAAAGTGTTTAACCATACAATTTAATAAGTAATAACAACAGCCCTTAAAACAAAAGAAGATAATAAGTAGTAGTAGTAGTAGCTTAGTTACATACAAATTCTTTGGCGTTAAATATTGTAGCACTTTTGGCATAAAATAATAAATATAAGGCTAAGCTAAAGGTACAAGCATTGATGATGTGGTATTCTAATGATGGTTGCACTGCCTACAGTCTGGGGAGCAAGGGTTGCACGACGGCGGTGGCGCATGTGGATGCTGCAGGGGTAGAAGTAGTGGGCCAGACAGCGCGGGGAGAGCCGGCATCGGTATGAGCCAATCAGATCCACACACCCTGCCCATGACCAATGCTGGCAATATTGGAGCGCGAGGCCCCACCGGACGGAATGCTGACCACCTCGCCTCTACTTCCTCAGAACTGGACACGGAGGCCTCGTAACCACTGCTCGAGCTGAGTCCTGGTATTTTGTCTCGTTGATCCTGTAAAACGACTCTCCATTGTAAAAATGCCAAACGGTACAAAAGTTAAAATCAGTATAATGAGAATAAATTATTGATATGATATTGGAAGGTGACGTCAACTATTTCAACAACCCACATAAGAAATACCTGTAAAAGAAGACCATAGTTATGACGGTGCGCCAGTAAACATGATCTACGTACTCGTGTAGCGTTGAAATGTTCGACAGCTCGCAACAGGTCGTGGTTGCAGCGCCGAAGCACCAGCTCAAGCACGGAGCGCTTCTTGCCAGGGAACAGCTTGCGTAGCATCTCCAGACCAGCCGTGCTCACCGCGTTCTCACTCTCTGAACCTTCTTCGCCCACCCTGAAATATCAGATTGAGGTTATTTTTTAAAGACTGTTCTTATGGCAACTAGCACTCAGATAAAGTTGAGGAGATGCTAAGCTTATCCGACTTGACCTAAACATAAAGGCAGCGTTTATTTTCTTGAAGAGAAGTTCAAAAGAAAACAATAATTTTTACCTAGTTGAAGGGAAACTCACCGTAATGATGCGGATGCCGAAGAGTTTCCAGCAGAATCAGGAGAAACGGTGCAACAATCGGGCATAGAGTCACTCGTCTCGCTGTCGATGTGGATTGGCTGTTGTGCAGAAATATTTGTAAAAACAAGATTCAAAAGGTTATATCATTAATGATGGGGCTTGATTGTATCAAAATATAAAGGGGGAAATTAAAAATATAGGTATTGTAACTCAACTTTGAATTGGCGAAATGCGGTAAGGAATCGCTTACTTGAGTAAAGAAAACTTCCCGATTAATAAAAAACAGAACCTGAGTGGTAAATTCCTTACAGTATGGTCATCAGCAACAGAATCCGGCTCCGGTCCAGGACTCGGGCAAGGGCCGGTGACTCTCATCCCATATATCCGGCCTGGAGGAAGCGAATCCAGGGCCGTTCCGCTTTCTACAGAAGCCAAGTGTAAGGCTATCTTATCTTCTGCAGCCTGCTGTCGTTTTAATGCAACCTGGTAACGAAATAGGACTGAAGTCAAAACATTAATTTCCAAAAAAATAATTGAGCTTGCCACTAAAATTTAGGGTACATAGACACTAGACACCCACTTTGTACCTACATTTGAGTAGAAAACTGATAGAACAAACACGGATGGAAAAAAACAATAACAGAAGTTGAAGGGAGGAATGATAAATAGATCGCCAGGAAATGTAATACTGTCAAATTAATTTAGCGGAAAATCAATGACAAACACTTGGTGTTTATATTTGTTGTGTGCGACCACCCCAGGGACCGCGCCGGCCGAGAGCCGGGCGCCACCAGCCCTGGGGCCTACCTCGGTTTCATTGCTAACGTAAACAGAACTCAATCTCTGGCAAATCAAATAAAACGCTGACTGGAATTTATATGAGCCCTATTGTTTTTGTTTAAACCTCTCAACATACTACAGAGAAAGAAAAGCCAAAAATGCTATCTCAACAATCAGGTGCAGAAAACAATTAAGAGGTAACTTAGATGAATAGGGATAGGATAGCAATAAGGTGGTGTTATCGTCGAATTTTCTGGCAGACAGTGCCGTTCAAACACCCTTTAATATCCTCAATGTTTTCTGGCAGGTTAGAGATAGCCAATATTAGGCATATTGGCTATCTGGACAAAGCCCTAAACAAAGTTCATTAATAACATCACAGCTGCAACATCCCGAGTAAGATTAATCGCGTTTATCCCAGATTTGAAATGCAAGTGGTGGGACATCGACAGCGATGCATTACTGTGTAAACCGATCGATGGTTCATCCGGCGTCTACAGTAAACACGTGCCACTTGTTTAAATAAACCGAGACGCTGCATTAGCTGGTCTCGATTTCACTACATTAAAACACATTAACTCCTCTAAATTGCGTGTTATTTCTGTACTAAATAAGGTATTAGTCGGGAATTTCCTTGTAGCTTCGGTTCGATTCATATTTTGTATTTTAGTAACACCAGAATCTTTAGTAGTTTAGAGATTAGGTTTTTTTTTATATTGGGAGTCAAGTTTTTTTTAAATGTATTATTATATTAACTGCAATATGTACATTATTTACAAACTACAAAAAAATATAAAATAAAAATAAAATATGTACAAGTATCAAAAAGAGATATTTTGTTTAGAGATTGGATGTTTTATCAATCGACTTTAAGAAAGAAGGAGGTTCTCAATTCGACTGTATGTTTATTGCGCGATCATTCCGCCAATTATGAATTCATTTTAATATTTTTAAGGTTCCATACCCAAAGGGTCAAACGGGACCCTATTACTGAGATTTCGCTGTCCGTCCGTCCGTCCGTCCGTCCCTCCGTCCGTCTGTCACCAGGCTGTATCTCATGAACCGTCATAGTTAGCCAGTTGAAATTTCTATAGATTATGTATTTATGTTGCCGCTATAACAACAAATACTAAAAACAGAATAAAATCAATGAAATAAAATCAAGTGAAGGGGGGCTCCCATACAAAAAAGTGACTTTTTTTGCTCGTTTTTATAAATAATGGTACGGAACCCTTCGTGCGCGAGTCCGACTCGCACTTGGCCGGGTTTTTTTTATTGGTAGGTCGTACGTCAGAGGTCCCATATAAATTTTATTAGCTTGCTTAGGCACTTTAAGAGCTGTTATCCTCAATAATACGCATTCATCTTCTTCGTGCACATGGACGATATAGGTGCTAATATTTTCTAGTTACACGTAAAATTGATACTTGACAAGGATTTGTGTGATAAACCCACAACTAAAAAGTGTAAAATAAGTCAAAGAAACAAACTAACCTACCAACCCTCACCCTCACCTCACCTAACCCTTCCTCTAAACTGTAATATTATCGGTATATGTTTCCTTTTTTATATGTGTATATATTTGTATGATGTTTAACTTTATTTAAAATAAAGGTCCAATTAAAATTTTCCTGTTTTGTCTTTTCAACACACTGTGTCCACCAAAGCGGAGCGAGGCTGCGGAGCTGAGAAACGGAGAAATATTAACCAATAGGATAGCTGAGTGGAGACGGAGCGGAAAGGGGTTTGGGTAAAAGTGGCATGATTGTTCTAAGTCTGCGGCCACTAATGAAAAATATTTCATTAAAATAACACATTCATTTTCTTCTATGAACAATTATTTCCAAAATGCATCGGTGCTGAGATATAGGTACAGGGTGATTTTTTCAAGTGGGTGGAAGGCCAAATCCTAAACTATGAGGAATAGCGAAAAACACTCAAAGAACACACGAGCCCGATTTTGATAAAAACTAAAACTGTGTCATTGGTTTTTTGATAAATCAAAATTCCTAGCCAGGAATCGAACCCGTTAATTTTGAAAAAAAAAACATCCTGTATTATTACACCATTCGATAGTGTCGCTGCTAAGAATCAAATTCTAGGAAATAACGTCATATGGCAAACGATAGGAAATAGTTAGTTTTTGATAACATACATAACAGTATGCAAACTGTTAGTAGGAACAACACAACTTTGACTTCAGATATTTCAGCTCCGATATCATTTTCGTCAAAATTCTTTTAGGAGTCATTTTTATCATATATTCCACTATACGTTAGCAACAATTATCTTTGTGGCCGCAGTGAAAATAATCATGCCACTGGTCCGTACAAACTTACCCAATGCCCTTTTATACAATCCTATTGGTTAATATTTCTCTGTTTCTTAGTCATAACTTCATAAGTCATTTATTTGTTTAACAAAGGTACAATAATAGACTAATTTCTCATAATACTTGGTGCTTATATCAGTAGAAAGCTTTATACCACTCAATATTTAGTTAACAAAGTTTAGTTTTCCCCAAGCCAAACCTTTTGGTTTTCCCTCCAAAAAAAGTCTGCCGTTTTTGCGGGAACCGTAAAAATCCACCTTTCTTTTTTTTCTTTTTTGACTCCTCAAGATTTGACCAAAGAGTTTTTATAAACTCTTTGCTCATATCAATTTAATCAATCTAAATCAACACAAATCTTATTATTATTTTAGGAAATCATGACATTACGAATAGCCGGTTGTTCGCTACCGATTCCGTCGGCATCCGACCATCAATGGGACAATTTGTTTTACCAGTAGATGAAATAAAAACGAGTGACCGAAAAAAGAGTAGGTACTTCATTTAATAACAAGTAGCTTAATTGTTACATAAACTTAGCAAAGCTCACATCTAGACCTCCAGATTGTAAACGTAAAGTTAGGAAAATTCATAAAATCAACATGATGTTGGTGAAAATTAATGTTGTTGGGCCACCGTCGAATTTAAATAAGTAGGCAGCCACCTAATAATACTTACTTGATTTTAAGCTTAATTGAGACCCAGTTTAGGACGGGTATCTTATTGTTACTTACATATTATATAAGTACCAGAAAGATACCCGTCATAAGCGCACTCACTAGTGAAAATGATGAAATACTTTAAAGCCACGTAAATTAAAAAACTGGCCAAGTGCGAGTCGGACTCGCGCACGAAGGGTTCCGTACCATTATTTATAAAAACGAAAAAAAAAACTTTTTTGTGTGGGAGCCCCCCTTAAATATATTTTTTTTCTGTTTTTATTATTTGTTGTTATAGCGTCAACAGAAATAAGTACATAATCTGTAGAAATTTCAACTGGCTAGCTATCACGGTTCATGAGATACAGCCTGGTGACAGACGGACGAACGGACGGACGGACGGACAGCGAAGTCTCAGTAATAGGGTCCCGTTTGACCCTTTGGGTACGAACCCTAAAAATAGCTAGGTAAACTATGTGGGTATGTATTTGCACAGATTCGTGGATCACTGGATGATAATAGTTATTTGTGCAACAAGAGAGCAAAGTTGGTTTTTGCCGCGAGTGTTGATTTTGAATCCCGAGTAAGCGAAGGATTCTATATTTGAATCACGAGCGTAGCGAGTGATTCTAGGTTAGAATCCTGAGTGCAGCGAGGGATTCAAAGACACGAGATGCAAATAACTTTGGTCTCGTGTAGCACATACAACTTTTCACTTCAGCAGCGAGAACAAATAATCTAAAGGTAAAAAATACAACTTGGTAATATTTAAACCACATGTATATTTGTAAAAATTAAAAGTTAAAAGTAAAATTATTGCAGTTTTGCAAATTAAAAGTAACAGTTTTATTTGGAACCGATATTGTTGTGTTAGCGACTTGCGTTTGAGTATTCGCTGCGATTTCAGCTTCCTTACTTGTGGATTGTGACGGGAGGATAGTGAAAGTAGGTGACTCAGCGCCGGTATTCGTGACTCTGGAAGTAGACGGGCGAGACCAAGGATCTGAGATCTGTTTCAAGGTTATGGTTTCTACTATACGCTTACAGATTTTTGATTTATTTTGGATCGAATCCTCAATATACCCTGCCGCGACCGTATTCGACCTCCATCCGCCGTGTCGTTTTAATGTAGTGAGGTCGGCTCCTGAATCAGCCAAAAGTGTGGCCGAAGTTCGCCGAAAGCAATGTCCAATGTAAAGCTGAGGTTCCTGTAGCTTTAGAAAAGTGGCTATGTCTCTCGGCGTCCCGCCTTTTTTGTTGACTCCCATAGGCTGTCTCGAACATTTATCATTATGATACTGTTAGAAAAATCGATCTGTTTTCGTATTAGCAGGGCGTAATCCCTTATATTTCTCAATAATATTTACATGTTCATCGCGAATAACAAAGGACCTGTCAATGTTCGTCTTTGTATTTGGCAAGTTGACTAACAGTAATTTGTCTGAATGCTTTTCGATGGCATTAACAGTTAGATTTAATAGTTCGTTCGTGCGGCATGCTCCATTAATGCCAATTATGAGAATAACCTGCAATAAAAATATTACATGAGTAATTAAAACAGATAAAACGTTATTTATATTATAGATATTAAACCCACTTTCTTTACATAAGTAAGTAACTCGCATTTAGTTATAACTAGCGACAAGGCCTATGCGACGAATTACAGTAAATAGATATCAAATATACATACTAAAATTATACATTAAAACCACCACCAAGCATAAAGCAAAATGTTAGTGAAAACCACACCAAAATCGGTCCAGTAGTTGCCGAGTTTACCACGAACATACAGATATCCAGATGATGATTTGTGTATGTACATACAGTATACATATAGAAAACAGATAGAGATTTGTAAAAAATAATTTTAAGTTACAACTAGGGCCTAAGTAGGTACTATGTCGAAAGCTTCACAAATGGGTAGTGTGCACATTTAATATTACTTAATTACTTACTTTTGCAGCGAGAAAATTGCAGTCTGGAGCTTCATTGAGAAATTTTTCAATGTTAGCAGGCGAAAATATTTTGGACTTTTTGGATTTGTGCCCTACTGAAATTCTTTTCAAAAATGCTATAAGTTTGGCATAGGTTTCAATATGCACGTCATCTTTTGTCTTTATTGTGGCTTTCAACATTGAGTAAATACTCCACATTGTAGATGGTTGCCTCGTGTGTGATAATTCTATGAAGTACGATAACAGTACAGTCTCTGAAAAAGTATTTGCACACTTTTTAAGTCTCCATTGATTAAAAATATCATAAGCTTTTAGATATTTTTCGCGAGACTTTTCAGGCAGGAAACTTAATTCTGCATTTTTTACATACTGCTTCAATTCTTCCGGTGTTAAATCGCAGACATCATCACTGGATTCACTCATATTTATTTATTATTATTTTAATAATATCCAACGTGTATCGCACTTTGTAGCTAGCGAACAGAAGAAGAAAACAAAAATTTAAAGCCCGCTATTTTTTAAAGATGCGTTCGAAAATTGCACTATTACTAAATTATTCTGTCACAATAAAGATTGTTAAAACTTTAAATAATTATGTAGATACATGATAAACTTCATATTTTTTACTTCAACATCTCTTTATTTGATTATAAAAAAATATAATTATTATAATATTTAAACCTTGATTTGAAATTTTATAGATGACGTGTGACCGACGTGTGATGATGACCGAACGTTTTATTGTTGGTTTCTTTTTTGAGCCTATTATATATGGAATTTGAAAATCGAACTTCGAATCGACTTGTTTCTATCTCTCGCTCTTTTCGTATCGAAGTGAAAGTGACAGAACAAAGTGAAGTTCAAATCTTTCGAATGTTGTGAGTAGACCCAGCACAGACTCGGCATTTAAAAAAAATAATTAAAAAGTTACTTTGTCTCACGCTCGCAGCAAAATCGCGTTTTACTCACTGATTTCAGGCAGCAAAACCTACATGTTTGAGCTACTGAAGTGAAAATAAATTTAAATACTTAGAGCAATTCTAAACACCCCTGTGACTAGGACCCATACGCTACCATAGCCACAGGTTTCATTAAATAGATTTCAGGAATTAGGTAAGTACTGCAGAAGCCAATAAATTATACAGCATTATGAAAAACTAAGTATTTAAGCTTTAAGAATTGTAAAATATTATGTATTGTATACCTTTATACATACCTGAGCGGCCATAATCCGTTGCCTCTCCTTGATCAGACCGCACTTGGGGCACTGGCAGAGTCGGTAGGCACAGGCTTTCTTGTGGCCTCTAAGACTTGAGATCAGGCCATGGTTTCGACACCGAGCACACTTTGGGACCCGGGCACGCCCACTATTCATCATTAGAACCACTCAATATTTTGTGTATCAAAAGCTTTGACGGCGGAACGTAACTGCAATGAGGGGAAAACATTTTTTTTAATAAATAGATATTTACTGCAGTGAGTAACACAATTTATTCTATTGACACCACTTACTTTGCAATGGAAAACAAAATGTATCAAATTAAACAATATCAAGTAGGTAAAGGCAACCTTTGCTGATCTGTGTTTTAAAATCTTCGGTCCTCAAAAACAAGGTATCATAGCACTGTTTCACAAAATTAACTGAACACAATCCGCAGAGCAAGGCCGCCCGCCCATATAACACTCCGCCCTGAAACTAATATCGATATGAAAACTAGACGCAGAGATGATAGATGCATGTGAAATTGGGAGGAGTAACAACTGACTGTATCTGAGATGAGGTACACGGGAACATAAACTCCATCGTCTTAGAAACAAGTGTCAAGTTAGTGATTCTTTTTGTATCGACGTCGCAACATCCGCTCTTCCCGAACCGCCCTACTCTACAGATGGACCAATGGGAACGTGCTCTCGTTAGGATTGGTTACAAACTTAGAAAAACATCGGAAGCTGATCCTTTATGATTGTGTTTCATTTAAACAAGCAACAGTATAAATGTTATAGTGTCGTGCCAATCGTGAGCGAACTTTCAGTTTTTGTTCAGTGAAAACATACCGTAACAAGAATAATAAAAGTGCTATTCTACTAGTTATAGTTAGGTATGCATATAGGTAGATACTTTGAAATATCTATTGTACTATTTATACCTATATGTATGTATCATATGCCATAGATGTTGCTACTATTTGCTGTATGTTCAATTGCATCCGGTTAGACCTGGGGGCCGCTCCCAACATATGTAGTTGGGAAAAGGCTAGGCCGATGACAATATTTTACTACTTTGTGATGTAGGTATGTTTATATTACAAAAAAATTTTGTAAAAATTTCTCACAAAAGAAAACAAATGTGCCTAAAATTAAAAGAAATATTTATTCATCATAATTATCTATCTGTCTGTCTGTGGTTCTGTATGGTGTCGGACGTAAAGAATAACACCATCCCATATCTTCCCGTGGGTGTCGTAAGAGGCGACTAAGGGACATGCCAGAGAATGGGCAGCATCGTTCTCTGTGCTTTTGTAACAACCGTACTGTGATCGCCAATCCGCCTGCCAAGTGTGGCGATTATGGCAAAACCCCCTTATGTCAATGTGGCGTTGAAGGAGGCCTATGTCCAGTAGTGGACGTCTTTCGGCTGAACTGATGATCTATCTGTCACTTTTTCCAAAATTTTTACAAACAATTCAAATTAAATATTACACTCTCCTTTTTCTCGGCAAGCTCGGCTCTTGTCTTTTTTTCGGCAAACTGATTCATTAAATCAGTTTGCCTAAATTTATACGTGATGATGACTTTAGTTTTTCTGAAGTTTTTATTAATTTTTACTTACGCACGTCGGGGGCCCCAGTGGCCCGGGGGCCCCTTATAATTGATAGATCAGATACGGTGGTAACTACACCCCTGGTAAGTAGAGAGTTAAACTCCCCTGAATATGATTGAAGTGACCTACATATCTCAGTACTTACTCTACCAATACGTGGGTACTCTGAGTTCGTTTCGATTCACTGGTAGTGAAAAGTGCTATTGGGTTTTTCCATCAGGATATTGTCAGTAGCAACCATGGAGTCTGGATTTGTGCCCGACAGATGGCAATAGGCTTTAGGTAGGTACACCTCTATCTCCATATCTATAAAAAAGTTTTCTACAGAAAATGCCGGACATTTGAATAAAAATCCGGACTTTTTACATTTTAATTGTACAGTCGGCATCAGAAGTCGGTTAACACTTATCAAAATTACACCAAGTTTTTTGCTGATAAATGTGATCTGATGTAATATTGTTCTGCGAATTTGTGTAACCATTGATGAAAATACTGTTAGGTATGTCTGTTACTCCAGTCTGTTAATATGGACCGTTCTTAAACTAAGACGTCTTTTAAATTTGGATATGTAGGTACAGCGACTTTTGTTGCGGACCGTACCTACTGCATTATTTTATTACTACTGTTTTTTTTGTGGATGTGTTCCTAAGAAAAAAACGTGTTGCGCCGACTCCAAGTACCTAACACGTGACAAGGGCTGGCAGATGATAATGATGATGATTGTGCCTTATAAAGAAAAAAAACTTAAATTTTTAAAACTACTCGCATTGTAGTTTTGTTAGATAATTAAACAAGTGACTTGATTCAAAGATTGAAAAGTGATTTTTCATTGCTCATACTCTGAACGTAGGTCTAAAGTTGCCTGAGGAGCGGGATGAAAGTAATACTTTCATCCCTAGGGAGAATCGCTTTCAACTGAAAGATGTCAAATTATAAAAAAAAAAAAACTAGTTCTATTTTCACATTTTTACTGAACCATGTTCCAACTTTCTATGCAGCCACGATGTAAAATTTAAATAACTTAAGTTAAGTATTGATTAAAGAATATATATTTTTTAAATAACTTTATTATAATTTTGTTCAACAATTTCTTTAAAATAACATACAAAATATTAACCATTTTTTCAATTATGATAATGAAAAATAATGGCTGAATAGCAGCCTGCCACAGAAAAAAAAAACAAAATAGGTGGGAAAGCGGCAATCCCAAATAAAGAAAAAATTTGTACATTTGTACTATTTTTTTCTTTAGCTAATTCATGTTTTTTATATTTATTTTCCTTGTATTCGTAATGAAAAGCACAGTGTTTACCTCGGGTTAAAGACTTATTTAGTCCCTCGAACTATTGGCAAATAAGTTACTTTCACTGAGTTCACCCCTGGGGTAACAATGTACTATTATTTTATAATAGACTGTATTTCTCTTATTTAAATTTTGTTTTGTAAATCCAGGTAATTCAAAATTTATTTACCTATTTATTTAAACTTCATGTACAAGAGTAGTACATAGCTCGAGGAGCTCGTGGCCAAATAATAATAACCGCACAGGTCGATCTTTAAGGTTAAGCCGTGCTTGCCGAGGTTGGTCCGTAGATGGGTGACCATAATTACATACCGAGTTTCCTCCGTGCGACCGTGCCTCCGGCTGTTATTTGTAGATCTTTGAGAGTCGTTACGAGTAGTCATTAGCCAAAAGTCTTACATCCATCTTACCAAAAGGGATTCGTATTACCTATTTACTGGGTTGTGGATGTCAGATTGGCAGTCGCTTCATGTAAAATACTGGTACTCAGCTGTATCCGGCAAGACTGGAAGTCGACCCCAAGATAGTTTGGGAAAAGGCTAGTCAGTTGATGTACAATAGTACATAGGTGGACTTAATACCTCATTCATTAAAATTTACCACACATTCCGGACACAGAGCTATTATACAGAAATTCCGGACACATGGCCACGACCATACACCTCCATTTACACTTTCGAGGATTACAGGCAGGATGTTATGCTTTAAGCTATTCCAGAAGGAAACATTCTTTCTTCAATGGATGGTCAGTGGGATGTCTTAGGGCCGGGTAACATCGCGCTTGTAATCCACGAATGGTTAGGCGCAAATGTTACCTAATCGTACACCCAGATTTCGCAGTTATGTTTAAGTCCCATATTATATAGGTAATAGGCAGCGAGCGAGCCTACTGCCATCAACCGGAAACAAATCGAGACTCCGTGTCTGGTACTGAAAACATCCTGAAAGAAAAAGCTTTTACTTATGGTTTTTCCGAAAAACCATAAACACTTTAATCAACCGGGGAATCGAACCCAAGACCTCATGCTGAGTAGTAGCAACCTCTACACAAATGAGGCAGATAAAACTCAGTATAATTCATTCATGCATGATTTAGGTGTTAGATAGATAGAATTGATACTCTTTGTCGTACAGCATAACCAATAGGGGATCATCAAGATATTTTTTTTTTGTTTTTCACGTGGTCATAAAATTACGGAGATATATTGAGTTGAAATGGCGCATGATGTCACTTGTAGGTCATTTTTAGGGTTCCGTACCCAAAGGGTCAAACGGGACCCTATTACTGAGACTTCGCTGTCCGTCCGTCCGTCTGTCACCAGGCTGTATCTCATGAACCGTGATAGCTAGCCAGTTGAAATTTCTACAGATTATAATAATAATAATCGTTTATTTCAAGTTTCTCAGACTCATAAAATGAAATAGTACACACACAGTCACATTACATAATCAATTAATTAGGTACTTTAAAATTAAATAGAAATTAATGGAAAAAAAAAAATATAATAAACAAAACAACAATTAGGTTTCAAATTGGACCTGGTTGAAGTAGTGCCACATTACCTGTGTTCAATGTGTAACCTACAGCAGTGATTAATGTAGGCGCAATCGACCCTTTCCGCTATCGCGGCCAACATGCTGTTGGAGCTCCCCCGCACTCGCCGAACCAGCGAGGTGCCTCTCTTGCGCATTGTTGCATAAAAGCAATCTACGCGCACCTCCGCAAACATTGTCAAAGCGCTGCAGTAACGGGGGAGACCCAACAACCAACAATCCCAACATCCTGAACGCATTGTTGAACTGAACTCGAAGGGCGCTGTACGACCTTTGCGTGTAGTTATTCCATAGGCTGCATGTGTATAATGTAGTGCAGTAGGCTCTAAAGAGAGTAATTTTAACTTCTGCTGAGCATCGTGCGAACCTACGGATCACCATATTCGCTCTGACCGACAGCGCCCTTCGCTCCCGTTCAATGTCTGCATCGTCTTTCAAGTCGGGAGTAAGTAAGTGTCCTAAGTATTTAAAAATATCTATTCTTTCTAAAGGCGTGCCATTCAGCTTTATAGCTGGCATTTCAATATCTTTTTTCTGCCCGCCCTGAAAGACCATACACTGACTCTTTTTTACATTATAGATTAGTCCATGATCAGTTGCATAACCCTCACAGATACTCATCAGTTTTCTGAGTCCGCAGACCGAGGCACTCAGCAGCACCATATCGTCCGCGTAGCTGATGTTATTGAAACAGACGCCATCTATGTAACAACCGATATGCTGCTCGCTGAGCGCCTCGATCAGCCCATTTATGTACAAATTAAAAATGGAAGGTGAGCTTAACCCCCCTGCCTCACTCCACATTCCAACTTATACGGGTCCGACAATATGCCCGCCCACAACATATGTATTGCTGTTGCTGCTATAACAACAAATACTAAAAACAGAATAAAATAAATATTTAAGGGGGGCTCCCATACAACGAAGTAATTTTTTTCTCGTTTTTATAAATAATGGTACGGAACCCTTCGTGCGCGAGTCCGACTCGCACTTGGCCGGTTTTTATACCTACTTGTGACATAGTGAGCCCCCACTCTCCAACTTTAATGAGTTTTAACTACCTAAGTAATTTTTTGATATTTTGATAAACCAAAAAATACGTGTTAAATATTTTTATATTACCTGTCTGACGGACAAAATAGAATTTCGGTTTCTTTACCCGGTATTATACCCTATTATAAAAAATAAGGACTTTTAAGAGTTGCATAGTGTGTTTTTATTTAGTGATGTGAATTATGTTTGTGTACCAGGTGAACATAGTGGAATAAACCTATGGGATATTTGTTGCTTGTTTTATTTCATGGACTAGACAGTTAAATGATCAAACGAAATCAGTGTATTACCTATTATATTTATTTTAATATCTTAAACATATAAACTTATCAAATGCATAATGGGAAAAATACCAGCTAACATAGGACAATAGAAGATATTTCCTATGATAGCCCAAATACACTTTTGCAGTTATAAGTATTTTGCTTGTCAAACTGAAGAAGTATACATATGTTCACTTTTGCAAAGTGAATAAACATTAAAAGTACTATTATTTTGCTTATTGGTTTACTTTGTTTCACAATGTTTATTAAACAAAGAGTCACTATCATTTAGAACTTTTCTTCTTTTCATGCTGTTTAGCTGCTTTCTTCTTCATAATTTGCAGCCTCTTATCAGCAGATATAATATTGATGCTCGGAGTCACTACTTTTGAAGGTGAAGATGATGATGAACTGCTTGAGGATATCTTCACTGGTGTTGTGGAACCAGATATATTGGATGGTGACTTGGGACCAGCCGACGTCTTGATGTAATTACCAGTAATCCCTTGTGACGTCAAACAAGAGGCACACTGCCAGCCAGGTGTTATGTCGTTATCACTGATAGGAGGTTTGTGGCAATCCTGAAAATAATTTAAAAAAAAGTTAATATTTTGAATCTTTGAGGATAACACTGTATAATAACAAAGACACATTTGCCTGGATATGTCATGTAACACATGAAGAAAGAAATCAGATAGATCACTAGGCAATATGTTTTCAGTGTATGTTGTCTTGTTTGTTGGGCTTCTTTTCAGTGTACAATAAAAAATATTTAAAGCAGGAAACTCCCAGTAATAACTACATGCCAGGGAAGAGACAGCTGTTTGAAACTAATGTATTATTATGTCCTTGAGTAATGTAACAGAAATTCCGTAAAGCCGTAGAATCCATTGCAGTAGAAACATGAAGAGATATTACAAGAAGAAACATTTTTACCTGGTGATAAAGAGCACGACAGGCGTCACATTCCACTAAGCGGTTGCCAACTTGAACTGAAATTTGTCTGCAGACAGCACAAGTCAAATCTTCTTCCAACAAATCAAGAGACAAGTCTCCATCCATTACAGAGCCGTCATCATTTTCACGCTCCGGTATTTGTAGTTGCTGTGGACTTTGTTGAGGCAATGCTACAGTGGCAGGTTTGTTTGACGACTTGTCTGTCTTGTGCTTGGATCTAGGAGATTCCAACTTTTCCTCAACCAAGTACTTCTTCGGCAACACGTTACCAAGGGTTTTAGAACTTCCATAACCACTTTGACGAATGTGTTCGTCTAAAGTAAGTCGTAGTTGTTCAGTAGAATCGGATGCGCTGGAATGTAAATATTTTAGGCACAGCTTTATTGAAGGGTCAAAATCTATAGAAGACATAGCTCTGCTCGATTAGTTCAAGTTGTGCTCAACGCTAGAAAGTAAAAATTTAAGTCACAGTAATTGAATTCACAATTTATTCATTTTCATCATTAATTAATTATCACAACACACTTTACTTTCGGTGTGATGTAGTGATGGGCGTTGAATGAACGAACTAGTTAATTCGACCGTCGACGTACTGTGAACGATTCGACGGTTCACCGATAATCGATGGACTAGTCGAATCCGTAGACGCCTCAGACGGCTAAACTGAAACTCGCATGAACGCGACGACTGACGACGCTCGACGGCGCGGCGGCGGACGGCGAGACGAGAACGTCAGAACGTAGTCGGGTATCATTCGGGTAATAATATAAATTCATTGGTCCGTTGAAATATCGTGCAAACAAATTTGAACTCTAAATCTATTGGCAGGGAGTTGCTATTTGTACGGGACGAATGAAATCATTGTTGTGCTTTGTGAAGAAAAGGATGCCGATACGGTAGTTTCGTGTATGCGAAAGAGAAAGGCGATGGACTGGTCGAACGATGCGAGACAAACTGGTTTCTACTTGTTTGTTATTTGATTCATCTTGTTTTGATTTTTGAATTTTAAAAATTCAGTTTAGTATGATCGATGATTGTTAGAAAAACATCGATGTTGACAGCGAAAGCATCGATGTACGATAAATATCGATTAAAAAACATCGATATATCTAAAAACATCTTTTTTTTCGGTAACAAATAAAACTGTCTATTATATATATGAAATGTGTTGATTGTCATTGAAATTACAAAAGTTAAAGAAAAAATTAATATTCCCAGTAATTTTTGGGCACACTCTGTAAAAAAAAATACATAAACAGGTGTTTTCCCTTTCGTCTGTTTCGTTGCTGGTACTGGAGTTGGCCTGCTTGGAAAAAAGCCTTTCTGAAGCTGAAGCGGATGTCGCTGTGCAACACAAATACTTAAGAGCTATTTTCTTTAAATTTGTGTAGATGTATTATAGCACTTTCCATAAAAGCTCTTCTTTTAAATCAGCTACCGGGATTTTTAAATAAAATTGTAATTCGTGCTATTCGTGTCACCTTGACCAGACAAAATATTATTCTTTCGTTTTTATTATTTTTCGTTTCTATATTTTAATCTTATAAAACGATATAGGATGTTAAAACAACGATGTTTTCTAGCTAAACATCGATGTTTATTCACCCTCGATGAATATCGATCACCCCTAATTCAGTTACTAATCGCGCTCAAAAATCGCTAAAAAAAATTATGTATAAAAAATCAGTTGATCTTCTAAATACGCCAGAATAGTGTATAAAACTTTATAACTAACTCTATTCAGTATTCTGCCAGTCCTAAGCCTGGACAAGTATGAAGGGAAGTTCAAAATAATAGGTACTTAAAGCACACGGGAGACTAGTCTAAAATCTACGCCTACGTTGCCGCCTCGCCGCTGCCGCCCGCGCCGTAGACTTCGCCGTGAAGTTTACTAAGTTAACGTGTAAACTAGTCGACGAATTCAACTAGTTGATCGACTAGTCGATGAACGAAATTGGACGGTCTAGTTTCGTCGACGCCAAATACGTCGACGACCCATCTCTAGTGTGATGGGATGGTGTCCTTTTTGCTGTCATTGTTTTAGGCATGGGCAAAAAATATCGATATTTTTCCGGATAAAAATCGATATATATCGTCGATATTTTTAATCACGATATATTGAAATTCGATATTTATTTTAGAGTATTGAATTCGTATCAATTTCGTTTTTTTTGTAACGCAACTTTGGTTTCGTGTTAGATTAGATACTCCTTTTTTTTATTTTTAGTATGGGAAATCATCAAATGACTTCTTCCGCTCTGGGCGGAGCGGAAGGGAGTGTCAGACTTGACTGACTAAAACCCATCCATGTTCCTTCTTAGCCCTTTGCGTTCCAGGGGCACGGTATCTCTTTCGAACAACCCGCAGCCCTGGCATACATACTCCATATATAGATGGCATTAGATACTCCTTACATGCTCCTCGCGTATCGTTATCTTTAAAAAATCCCGCCACAATCTTAATGAAATGCAATATAACAGTAAGATTATTGGCTGCGTGCACGAAAATTTTAATACTATTAACCATATAGTGCGGTACGGGCCCCCAAAAAGGCTCGACGCGCAAACCTCCGCTGGCTTGGTATTGGCCCCGAAAGGGCTAGCATTTATGTAATTCCTTATCCTCATTATTTATGTAAATATTTAATATTTAGAGTATCAAATACTATGAGTGTGCGTTAATTAAGCGAGTTGGAGAAAATCACATAATACAACGGCAAAACTTCTGTATATAGCGCGCAAGTTTCTTAATTTACCCTTATAAAATTCAAGTGGATAAAAATGGTCATCGCTATTTTGACGGCAGTGCTGATCAAGGCTAAAATTCACAAAAAAATATGGTTTTCGAACGTTTGAGCGCGATCATGCGAAGACCGACAATATGTCGAAATTTTTCACTCGTTAATTATCGATACTGTTTAAAAATAACGATACGATAAATATCGATATGTATTTTTCGCTTGCCCATATCTACAATGTTTTTGCTTCGCATTTGACATTGGCATTTGAATTTCTTTTTCCAAGGGGAAAAAGAAATTCAGGGGGGGATGATTGATCCCTAATATTCTCATTCTGATATTCCTCTTGCTTTATTTCGTAACCCGCTAGAATTACCTTCCCTATATATTATTACTATTATAACTTATTGAAGTTATGTTATACTAGTCATTTTTGTAACGACATCACTAATTTATTTATATTTTATTTATTATCTGTGCACACAATGTCATATCTGTGTCAATCAAACTGTCAACAGTCAACACTCAGTGTCAATAAAACTAACATTATTTTCAAATCGTGTTGATTACGAAATTTATATTAGTTCATTGTTTGCATTAAGAAAAAAATCCTGTCGGTTCGTAGAAATGAATTACCATACAATAGCTTTCGTTTTGTTAGGGTTTTGCAGCATCTGTAGAAGCGAAATACAAGCTGGACCAGACCCTTGGCACTTAGAAAGCATGCAAGTACCACGTGAAGCAGATTTACCTCCTGATCTTAGAACACCGATAAAGAAAGAACGACAAACGGAAAGTAAATTCGTCTTTGGAGAATGGTGGTTTAAAAGATTACTTGCCTTAATGCTAAGAAGTGGCCAATTTAAGGTTAACATGCATGTTAATACTTCTCTTTTTTAAATGTAAACATTGCTCAGAACTATATGGTTTTTATTCGTACAAGCCGATATTATGACTAATTCAGAAACAACAGTATTGTAAAAGAGCTGTGTAAAATAAACTACACTGTAAAATATATTTGCTACATATCTGTAATATTTGCTACATTTCCCCAAGACTACAATCAATAAAATATCCCAAATTTTGACTGTTATTTCATACATATGAAAATTATAATATTTACTTGTATTAAATTACAGAAAAGTGAAGATGGTAGTGTTGATATATCTCTACAAATGAGGTTTGATGCTGATAGATGGGATGTATTAGACCAGTGTTTGAAGTCAGAGTCTACCTTGTCTGATGATAAGTTCAGACGTACTGTGCAATATGTTGAAGAAGCCATTTACAAGCCAACCATTACTGACCAAATTGTATTAGCATGGAGTGATTACATTCAAGTTTATCTTATGGAATATAAGGTAACAACAGGCCATTTATTTTTTTATTACTTTGGAAATTAACTTTCTTTTAACTATCATAAATAAATATTTACATTTATTTTGAGTACTGAAAACATGTATAATTATTTATATCATTATACCTATGTTGAGTTCAGATATCTAAATGTATCTAAATGGCTAACTCATAATTATGTCATATAGATCTAAGTTATATGTTATTAATGATGTTTAAATTATATATTTTTCAGATGTACATTACTTTACTACTTGGTTTATTTGGAGCTGTTGGAGTAGTAATTTGGCTATGGAGACACATGTCTCACAAGCATGTTGTTATCATTATATTTGCCTTGCTATTTATTTATGAAGCTTTTATATCTTACAAAGTGAGTATCAATTAAATTCTCGAAACAAACGTTAGTTAAAGTGCCAGGCTGTGTTATTCCACTGCCTGATTCTAAAATGAAATTGTGTGTAGCAAAGTAACACTATTTTAAAGCTGTATAATTTTTCAATTTTGGAGAAAGACCTACTGGTACAAGAATGAATACATAGTTGGGTATAAAGCTAAATCATGGTCATGCCTCTCCACCTTTATAATTGCTTTGCAAGCAGCTTCACCTAATTATACCATGGGAAGATATTATGGTCTACGCATGCACCATTTTTTGATCCAAATCTGTTTTATTTAGGTGTTTGATTGATAAATAAACATCTAAACATACATACTTTCACATTAATATTTGTAAATAAAAATAATTGTAAGAAAGAGGAACCTAGGAAATCTTTCATTCTTTAGATGGCTACTTAAAATATAAATGAAAATGTCATTCAGTTTTTTAAATAAATCCATAACTTTGAGTCCCATATCCCATGAGTATGGTTTGATTATTGTTGTTAAACATGTTTTAAACGAATTTACTTTTCTCCATATTGATACAGAAATATATTTCAGGAGGCTGAACAACAGGAGTTTGACAAATTTGTTTCAGCTATTAATACTTGCAAATGGTATTTCTGGAGATCAGATTGCACAGTACCACCACCAGATCCACTTTTATTCATGAAGCACATGAACCCAATAAAAATTGCCATCAGGATGTTTACATCATTTATATCTGAACCAGTTATTGCTATTAACTCTACCATAAAGATAATTATTCATGGTATCACTGGTAAGAAAAATTCGTTATATAGATACTTAGCTACCACACCGATTATTAGAGAAGTATGGAAGAAGTAACCATGCTGCACCAACCCCAAATTAATTGGGATAGGGACAGGAGAATGATGAGGTACAAAACTACCATGAAATTTTTCCATTTGAGATTCAAAAATGATTGATTCAATGGAAGTTTAAGATGTAATATATAATTATTAATTATAAAAAATGTAATGGAGCATCCATTACATTTTTTATAATTAATAGTCTTCAGCAAAAATCAGTAAATTTTCTGTCATTTATATTTTTAAATAAAAACATTGTTATTCTTCCTTGTGCTTATTGGTAATTAATTTAATTGTCTTTTCCAGATGGATTATGGTTCCCCTTCGATAAGCTTGTATATGGGTTTACAATCCTAGTTGTAAATATTTCTTTGATATATCTGCTGGTCATGGTTGTGTTCAATTTTATATTTAATATTCCATTCAACTTAAACTTCCTTGGCGTCGTGAGTATCGGTGTTCGACAAAGTAGAAGATCAATGTTTCCCACAAATACAAATGAGCAACCAGCACAAGTCGGCGCTGATACAGACAGAATAAGTGGTGATAGATTAGATAGACTTTTAAATGTTTGTTCACTAGCTTTAACAAATGTTACTAATGTTCAAAATAGTACTAATTTACGATTGACAAATAATGACAATCGTCCAAAGTTACAAAAATCAGCTAGCACTGGACGGTTACCTAATTGTTCGTTAAACAATATTGATGATCAGCTGGCTATAAACAGCAACATTAGAAGAAGACACAATCTTGCAGGTGGCGATCATTGACAATAAATAAGTACATATTTTGACCTGTACCTTAACCAATAGATATAAATTAAAATCGAAATGTATTAGGGCGATCTGGCAACAAAATATCAACCTTGCCTCAGTTGAAATAAAGTTGAAAATAAAATAATTTCCATTAGTCCAAGAGAGCCTCAAGCAGTCGGAGCTCACCGTCCGTCCGTCTTATGACGACAGACCGTGCCCGTCGGCGCGTTCGTGTTCCACGCGCGCCTCAAGGAGATGTCAGCAAATCAGAAGGGGTCCGAGAGGGCCGATGCCTACCAGGGCTGCGGGTTGTTCCAAAGAGATACCGTGGCCCTGGAACACAAAGGGCTAAGAAGGAACATGGATGGGTTTTAGTCAGTCAATTCTGACACTCCCTTCCGCTCCGCACAGAGCGGGAGAAGTCATTTGATGATTTCCCATACTAAAAAAAAAAGGCCCTAGCAAGAGCGCGCGGTGTACACAACGTAAATACGTCGATTTCTAAATTAAATATACATGTTGCGCATTTAATAATTTTAAGAATTTATTCTGATTGTGCTTGTAGCAACAATTTAACTGGAATGCTATCGTATAATTGTTTTTTTTTCAATTTTGTTACAATAACATGTCGCTAAAAGTAAAAAGAAAGTAGTACTTATAGAAGAAAATGAGCACAAAGTATGAGCCGACGCCGCGTGCGCATCCTTTTGCAGCGACCGTGCCGAACGTGCTAATCTGTGCTATGTTTGTAAGAACAAACCGTCGATCGCTGTCGATCAATGTGTCGTGAGCCTAAGGGTCAGCTCACACCGAGACGCGACGCTGCGCGCACTCTTTTAAAGAGCGATTCAAAATATAACTTTATTTTCTACACGAAAAGATACACATTTCGTTGTGAGAATTCAGAATACGTAGCGCCATGCAGCGCTGCGCCGCGTGACGCCTCGCGGCGTAGAGCGAAGCAGCGGTGCGTCGCGTCGCGCGTCGTCGGTACCCACGGCGCGCATAAGCGGCGCCCGCACCTCATGAGGCCGCGCGACGCCCCTCGACGCTGCGATGCGTAGCCCAGGCCGCTTTGTGGCAACTTGCGAATGGTAGAATGCGGGGTGGGGCGGGAGCACGTGGTGTATGTAGACATGTTCAGCTGCACCACGCGGCGTATCGCTGCGCAGCGAGGCGTCGTGTTGCCTACGATTTTAAGATGCGCCTCGCGACAGCGCGAAATCACCGGCTTTTTCAAGTATCGTCGGGTCGCGTCGCGTCTCGGTGTGAGCTGACCCTAAGTGACAATGGTCAAGTCTTAGAGTGCCAGTTGATATTACGCCATGATCATCGTGATACTTTTACTGTGATAATTTTATGTGTAATGTTAAGCTTTATATTTAGTGAATGTTAATGTTTGTCTTACAATAAAATTAACTCTTGTGTAACTCAACTTGATTGTTGCTGGAATTGAAATAACTCACCAATCCTGAATTCGCGTAAAAATGCTGTCATCTTCGATCAATAATCGAAGGCTGTCATACATAATATTCACAAAACAGCATGCCTAATTCAACTAAATGTAGGTAACAGCTGTTTTTTTATGTTCCCGGTAACAACTGCTTTTGGTAATGGTATTAGGAGTTATTTTAATCTCGTTTAAATAAGTTTACAATAAAATTATGATGCAGGTTTTAATATTTTTGTAGCTACAATTAATGACCTTTTCCAAATATGCTTATTTTTAATGTATAGACAGGGAGCCACGACTAAGGGTCAGTACAAACAGAACGTGTTTTTGTGTAGCCGAGTAGACGCGCAGGTCCTCAAGGGGTCTTCTTAAAGTCACACCGTCGCGAAGCGCGTTTCTACTCTTGGTGTGAATTGCGATGAAAGTTCAGAAGAGGCTCCACCTGCGCGAGGACTTTCCGTTCTGTCTGTATTAACCCTAATGATGTCGACAAAATATGCATCATAGAAATACGGGAAAACTGTATAAGTCGTTAGCTCAGATTATCCTGATTTCGAGTAGGTGGGAATAAGTAATGACAATGTCAATTCTTGCTGCACCTTTCGCACCGATCGCGCAGTAGGTCATTTATTAAATCAAAATAAGAATACTGTTTATTATGTGCACCATGCAAATTACAGCTAAGTATTACAAAGTGGAACTATTTATGATACTATTTATTTAATAAAACGAATCTAATCTATTTATATTTTATGTTTACGTCGTATTGCTATGATGCAAAAATGTTGGTGTCGCTTTTAAGAAATAAAACCAGTAAATAATATTTTACAAGTATTTTATTTTCGTGATGCCTTAGTGAGAAGTGTCACAAACAAGATCAATTTAAAATATTTTAATACATAATTGGAAACATATAAGCATAAATAATTCTTACGGTATTAGGGAGATATAAGCAAATTCTAGTCTTGATTTAAAATAATCGCTTACACCTATACTGCTATTGGTCAACAAACATTCGCAACCTCAGTATAAATAACATTTAAAAATAAACAATTTAATTATGTACAATACACCTAGAACATAGACTCCCAACAAGGTGATCAGAGAATGCACTGACTCAACGTTTATCAATAAACTCTCTGACCTACCGGATCAATCTTTCATCATGAACCAACGAGGCGCTCCTATCCGACTACCCTAATACTAAATGTAACCCAAAGCAAGTATGTAACTTCGACTGATGGACGATGAAAAAAAGCACACTAAAGTTTTGTTTGGAAATCGTCAAATGTTTGTTGTATACGATTGAAACTATAAAAAATATCTGGAAACTTAAGCAATACTTTATCTAGGTACATAGACATTATTATTTCTAGTAAAATTTTGGATTTCTATGCTTTCTAGATATAATCGGTTAGATTGCAAAAAGGATGCTGATAATTATCCTACTACCTAACTTCCTATATTATTATTGCCGTGACATACATTGGGCACCATTTTCGAAGATTATAAGGAAAAGAGCAGACAAAGATAGCAATCTCATACGAAAGGTAATGTTTATGTTTGAATGCAGTAAATATAATGTAGAAATTTGTATCAAAAAATCTATAATAGATGATAAGTCATCGTAATTAAAAGCATGTGCTATATTATAATGCAACTCGGAGCTTAAAATTAATGTACTACCGAGACTTCTGAATAGTTAATGGTTGAAACGATTACCTATCATACTGACCATGACCACTCAATGTACCTTTACAATATAAAACACTATTTTTGATTATGCTATGTTGATCCTTCGTTGATTACAGAATTACTCTAAAATCTAGCTACCAGAACTACGATTCCTAAATCCGTACTAGTTACAAGTAATGTTAAGTCGATTTATTAGAAACGAGAGGACGATAGAATTGCAATGATCGCTTAGATAGCCAGCAGATAAATACAGAGTATTAGACGCTGGCACTATGATACCATGAAATAGAGATGCCAAAATTAAAGGTGGTATCCCGAACGGGTATTGTAAGTTGACCTCATACACGAACAAGTGTTAACTGGTGATTGGCAAAAGGCCCGAGGCCGAGTATTACCCATAGTTTTTTTACAAGGTCTAACCAACAAGCTCTAATGCTACAACTTACTGCTGTCGACGCAACTCCACTAACTAACCACTCTAATCTACTCCAACCTGAGATTGCAACCAGAAAGCTGTAAATATAAAACACTGCATGTCAAGGAGAATCAAAAACATATGACACTGTTAGCATTACCGTTATATGCATTGCATTTTTTTACTTGAGCATGACTAATGGCTTCATTCCAGGTGTGTCAAGATATAATATTCCCATCACACAGTTGGTAAGACAAGCTGTGTTTAAAAATACCCTATTTTCTGAAAGTGTAACGCTTTACTAGTAGCAGAAGCAAGAACATAGAAGACCCTAGCAAACCCAACAAGTGAAAATCTAGAAGACAAAAGAGTGTGCCGAGAAGTGCTATTTTTAAGCAACTATGCGGTTTTCAGCCAAGTTTAATAGGACAAATTATAACGCTCATTTTAGGTAATCAAGTGTTAAGGAAATAAGAAAATATCAAGAGTAGAAAAAATAGACTACTAATAACTACTACACTGTTAACTTACGTCAATCAACACGAAACAACTTTGGTCCAGCTATAACAATTCAGTGTTTAACAATTTTTTATCTCTATAAATACAATATTTTATAGATTCTGCCAATAAGCAAATATTCGTAATTAAAACGTGCAAATACATTATCAACTTATGTGCATAATATTGAAATGTCATTAGGAATACATTCAAACAGAATAAAATATGAATAATATTCCTAATTAGTACTGAAATTGAAATAATCTCATCTGCAGATTTTTTTCTTGGTTATTTTGTGAACTTACAGTACAATTTATAAATACATTGTTAAGTTAAATTGTAAATAAATGCCCTGATGACCAAATAAATGTGACTGAGCTTTTAAGTACTTAAATTATGAAGTATGGAATGAAAAACATAACAGTAATATTACACGATATAAATAAACTAAATATCTTAAGATCAGTATGCAAATGATACGCGTTGCCGACACGGGGCTACATATTCTTTAATCCAGCTGGAATGACCAAGCAGTGAATATGACGAATGTCTCTGGCGTGGTTCACCCTGATACCACGACCCGATGGATATGAGTAACAAGCGATGGTTGGACCCAGGTGTATCTTCGCTTAAGGCTCTAGCCGTATGGCACAAGCATTTCAGCCACTATACATCTTCATTGCATACAGATACTTCAATATATACAGGGTGTAACGAAAAGGGTATATACATACTTAAGGGTGTGCTTCAGACCATCAAACTGAACATGTTTCTCCATCGGACAAACATCGTAACAGCGAAAAAAATATCTGCTCCCCATACAAAATTCCAATACCTATTCGACGCAAATGTATGGGGCAGCTCATATTTTTTCGCTGTTACGATGTTTGTCCGATGGAGAAACATGTTCAGTTTGATGGTCTGAAGCACACCCTTGAGTATGTATATACCCTTTCCGTTACACCCTGTATATAATTCGTACAATAATAATCGACTAGATACTTATATATCATGGACAAATCTATATAACTGGATATGTGACTGATATTAAATAAAGTGCATTATATAACTAGCGACAGCTACGTTTAAATATTATGACTAGATAAATATTTAACCGTGAACATTGTCCATCTATAACAAATAATGTTTAACTTATACATAATAATATATAAAATCATAATGTATAATCTAAAATGAAAGAGGTACCTACAGATCGATAATGTCATCGCGAGATCAATCTTTGTGGATACTACAGTACGTATTTAAGTAATAGTATGTTATAACGTCGAATATTTATAATACAGTGATTCATCTATTTATTAAATGTAATGTGTTATTGAGCCAAAAAAGGCAATGACCAAAATTGGTGCCTTTTTATTTTTCGTGGCCAATAACGAAACTATATAAGTACATATTGGAGACAATAGCATACAAACAGAATTTTGTATGGTGGTAAAGCTTGGAACTCACTCACGGACTATAAGTAAGTAGTATAGCAAAGTGGTCAAAGGAACCATGATCTTAATTTTGGAGGAGAATAAAACAGCAGTATTGGTTCTTGTAAAAGTTTTGGCCGGAGCTTTAGGAATCAAACCTATTATTTAAAAAAAAACAGCAGTATGTTATTGCTTTTGGAGCCGCGACAAAATAATAAGGCACCATGGGTTGTACATTTTGGTCATTGTGTTTTCTCCTAGTCTAGCAAAATTTTCTTAGTAACAAAAAATATTTGATGCTCATAATATTATATAATTATGCATTAGACATAAAATGTTGTAAGCATAGACATAAGTTACTGACTTTATGGGGGCCGCGATTATAATGGGCTCTACTAAAGGGTGATTATTTGGCGCGCTCCTTTTCTCAGAAACTTGAGGATTCATTCTTTATGCCTCTTGTCATAATTAACATAATATTCTTAAGCCACTGTTACTCTCCCGTGTAACAATATATTAAAACAATGCTTCTAATACCGGAAACGATATTTAGTGGAATTTAATTAAACCATGATTCTCATGTAGCTGCTACTATTTTGGCACGAAACAGCTTCCCATAATGACATTACCCATTTTTTATAATAATACCAAATAAGTATAAAAGGTGTAAATCAACCCTTAACGAAGCGGAAGGGCACTTGTTCTCCCCGTCACGTCATTGCAATAATGTTTTTGTTCTGGACCATAAAAAAAAAGTTGTTTCCCAGCAATAATTTTTGCGTAGGGTTACTTAGTTTGATGTACAGAATGCTTGGTTGACGGCTTCGTCAAGGTTCTGTTTACACCTTGTATAATATTCAACTCTAGGTCTATACCAATCAAACCAACACAGACAACCATCCCCAAAAAAATAGTTTGAACAGCTAACATTGATTTTTGAATAACAAATAAATCTCCTTGAAATTATTGATAATAAAATAAACATAACACTGTAACATATTTTAAAGACCTTACCTTCCCATGTATCTTTATTATGTCATGTGAGTAAAAAGAAGAAGACATATTATACTTAAATGTTCTTCAATGTAATGCTTGTTACATTATGAATTTGTTTCATACCCAAAATTGTTTCATATAACAGATCAGTATGTATAATTCATTAACAGTAAGTCCTAAAAGACTTCATTTCGTTGTATTTCGCACTAACAATATATGGAATATTTCTCATTTCTTTGTCATGTCAGTCATTATTAAATTATTAGTAACTAACAATTAGCAAAATATTTAGGTTTTCAATGACTTCTAAGCTCCATTACAATCGGAACTAATATTGTTTAAAAGGCATTGTAATTGCTATACTATGCTATCGCTTTTAAATGTGATACTGGCAATACTTATATTCTAAATCTGGTAAATAACATGGCTGTGACATGGATTTAATGTCTAGGATCAAAATGACTAGGAATTATTGTTATACAATTGGTGGGATTAGATATTATTGGAGTTTTTTTTTTATATATTTACATAATCCGACATTTCTCTCTTCCACTGGCAGATGCTTCTCCACCTTCTTTTACCACTTTATCTTTCTTTTTTTTCCCTTTGCCATCCACTTGAAGTGACACATTTCTGTTCTTCTCCATATTTAATAGTTCCTGTAATTATAGTTAAATATTAATATAGTAATAAACTCATGAAGGCTTTTGTTGTGTATTTAGTAAGTTATTAGTATCATTTCAGAGTTCTGGGCTAACAAAATATAAATACTGTTGTGCCAGCAACACTAAGAAGAAGAAATATCATTTCAAAATATATTTCAGCAATAAGCTGTTGAAGTGTTTAAATTTATAAAGAAAATCAAAAGAAAAAATACATACCTGGAAAAGTTGGGTAACATTGTGGTTTGTTTTAGCTGATGTCTCCATGAATGAGATGCCCCATTCTTGAGCTTGGGCTTGTCCTTCTGATGCTGAAACTTCCCGTATCTCTGGACTTTCATCACATTTATTGCCTGCCAGCATCACTGGTATATTTGGAAGCTCTGTACCTTTTATTTCCTTTATTGTTTGCCATATTGGCTTCAGTTCTTCTAATGATTGTCGACTGCTCACGGAGTACACCAATATAAATGCATGTCCCTGTAAATAAAAAAGAGTAAATTAAATTTTAATAACAATTACTTTATAAATAAAAATCCTAAAATCCTTTGATAAAATACTCTAGACAAGAATGATGAACATAACTCTACAGTACATTAAGCTAACATTTATGTGGGTACTTTCAAATAAGAACAAAAATATAAATCCTAAAATAAAACTTAAAATGTGAAAAAAAACAAGTGGGTTGTTGCTAGTTCTCTTAATGATTGCACTGCAGCACAAGGCTATGTTGTCTATTGTATCGGCGTTATACAGGAGCTAATCCTGAATCTAGTGTATTCTGGATCAAAGCAAAAATCCATACACTAACAGCTCTGGGAAAAGGATTTTTATTTTGTTGAATATAGTTTTACCTTGCTTATTGATAGCCTTTGCATAGCAGGGAATTGATGTGATCCAGTTGTGTCAGTTATTTGTAATGTACATATTGTCTTGTTGCTGCTTATAACCTGGAAAAAAAAACATTTTATTATTATGAAGTTGTCTAACAATATCACTAGAGGAATTTTCTTTATGATTTATGTGTCTGTTACCTTTTCATGCCTTAACAGCTGAACAGATTTCACTGCCAAACTTATGACTGAAAAAGTATGGAGCAATGGTGCCTTTTTTTCAGTAGTCACTAATAAAACTTTGGTTTAAAAAAGGAGAACAGAATGTTGAATCCGCCACTCAAACTTCATTCGAGACTGAGCTAAATCTGTTTTACTTAGTGATATGGAGACTGATATGTTAGCTTATTAAAACTAAATCCAAAATTGAATCCAATCCTTCTGTTTTAGTTAGAAGAAGCTTTTAGCAGAGCATGGATTTGAACCTGTATTTTTTATCATAAAAACAGCATCCTGTAATATTGCACTCACTGATAGTGTACCTGGTAGAAGTCTCAAATCTCATTTTTGATATAATAATATTATTACTGAATGAGTCCCAAAGGAGATTATGGCATTTTTAACCCAGTAATCAATACCAACAGTGAAAAAATTACTGTGATTCTTGGCAACTCTCATCTAGTTGCTACCAGTGACTCTACAGAGATCATCGCTCCACCTAGCTTGAGGATGTCCCATCTTATGCTTTACAAATCACACAATAAGATATTTCATACAAACTTTATCACTACAAATTTCTGTGGTTTGTCCTGCATGGATTAAGGAGTTGCTACCAAAAGTGGACCTTCTCCATTTGTCAGGATATTGGCATAACATACACTTTCTTATTAGAATGACAATAGCACTGAGATTTTCTGTAATTCCTTCACAAATACACAAAACAATGCGCTTGTTTCTTATTCTTATTCAATACTCATAGATACCGTGTATACAATCAAAAACGTAAAAGTAATGAACATAAATAATGTTACCTGTCTATATGTATCCTCGATGGTAGGTATGTAAGATTCCCTGAATGTTCCCTTCACAAATCGAAGCACTAGAGAACTTTTGCCAACACCACCCGCACCAAAAACTACAACACGATAATCGTTACTTTGCTCCGGCATTACTTAGTTTTAGCAATAGAATATCCTTTGAAATCAATTCAAAATCCCAAATACAGTCTAAAAGGTGCTGTAACAACTCTAAAACATTTTGCATAAAACAATTGATTCCGGGTTAAATGTTATGCCCTTCAGCATATATCAATGCTCCCATGCTAATTTCCCATCTTTTCATAGAATTATTATAATTTTCTGGTTTTGATTTACAACGCCCCAATGCAAAAAGCAAACCAACCAATACAAATTATTCCATAGCACTTCAAGACACACAGACTAACAATTTTTTGTCAACATGACAGATCCAAGATACAGTGCGTTAAAAATCAATCAAGAACATAGACCCATAGTCGATTATTTTCTTTAAAAAATAAAACCGTTTAATTATTTTATTTAGGTGTCACATTGATCAGCAAAGAGTTTCCACTCTAACATAAAGGGCTCCCCTACTAAAAAGTTTTAGATGTAGCATAAAGGAAATGCAGGCAAGTTTAAAACTGAGCTCTTTAAACATAGAGGAAATCAGCTAAGAGACGGAATAGCTGGGGTTGATCATACGCGTTATATAAAACTTTTCATTCGCCTATCGCCACCTTTGTATATGTTTTATGTTGCAAACAGATGCTCTCTAAAATGGAAAATACATCTCTTCCTTTTTTATTTCTTTTTCTAACTATTTCTACTTAAGCCAAGCGGAGATGAGAAACGTAAATACCGAAATTCTATTGGTAGTTTTAAAAAAATACCATCCACCATCTCCTACCTCACTACGGAGTAGTCCGGTCCAAATACGAGGATGATAGGTGGAGCGAGCGATGATCTTGGCAAGGTAGCTGGCTGGTACAGGTACAGGTAACAGCATTCTAGACAGCAAGTATCAATCAGGATACTGCTGGCTGCTACTACCCTAAGAAGGAAAAGAGTAGCACGGGTACTCTATACAATATTACTAAACAATCGATTCAAAATGAATCGATTGTAAATCCCTTACTTTTTTGGTTTGCTGGCTCGCATTCATACCGAAGTGACATTCGTATCGTAAAAAAAATTACAAATGGCTTCCGTTTTTAACTTACGCCTATCGTAATCCTCTGTTGGTATGGTTTTTTAATAAGGTTCGATAGATTTTTCTTATTTCCATTGTTTCTTTAGTTTCCATTACTGTAAAACGTTTTCTATATAGTATTACAAAAATATTGATCTTAATTATTTTGACCTTCGTCAACTACGTGCCGGTAACTTTCGTACCTAAATTAGACTTCATTTAGAATTATTTTTAAGTAAATTTTATCGGATTGTGCATAACTGATGAACATTTAGTCATATTGCATCATAACTATATGTATATTATGTGTTATGTTACCTGATTTGTGAAAACTATCGACCTACTGCTTACCGTCATAAATATTTTTTTCTCTTCCAGGCTACTATTATATCGTGACGAACGTGTTCGATCGAATAATTACTTCGTTGAAACAATGGGTATACAAGATCTTCAAACGTTTTTAGAAAACGAGGGTGTCGGAGTTGATTTATTCCGAATAGCTAGAAATCATGCCGGCGGGTTCCGCTTGGTTCTCGACGCGGAAGGATGTTTAGATCGCTTATACGGAGGATACTTCTCAGGTAAGTGCGCCAAAAAATATTGGCTTTCATTGCCTTACTATCAAAAAAAATATATAAATATTTTTTTATAAATTGCCCACTTGAAGTTTTACATAGATTTTTTAGACTATTGTAATTCCTCAATTTGTTTTTATATTGGCTAGCCAATGAGGATCTCGTGGCTATATGTATAATAACAGCCACACTTGCCAAGTTTGGTCCGTGGATGGGTGACCTTACATACTGAGTTTCCTCAGTGCCTCGGAGAGCACGTTAAGCTGTTGGTCCCGGCTGTCATTTGTAGATCTTCGACAGTCATTACGAGTAGTCAGAATCCAAAGTGACATCCAGTCTTACCAAGGGGTATTGCCCATTTATTACCCAGTTACTGGGTTGTGAAGTCAGATAGGCAGTTGCTTCATGTAAAATACTGGTATTCAGCTGCATCCAGTTAGACTGGAAGCCGACCCCAAGATAGTATGGGAAAAGGCTTGGCTGATGATGATTGGCTAGCTAATGACATGTACGTTTCAAAGCAAAAAGTAGTTATGAAATCACAAATTAATGTTTACAGATTGGGCATGTGGAGGCCAGTGGGCACGCTGTGTCCAATTTTTGACCACACTTGCTCAAGCTCTTGCTGAACATCAAGTTGCTTTATGTGTGTGTTTCAATGGTGCACATCCTACTCCACCCGCATTGCCACAGCATTGGATACAAACCCAAGCTACGTACCGCCAGAGGGTCAACTCTGTAAGTGTTCAATCTACTCAATCATAATCTAATAGTCATAAAATGTTCTCCCATTGGTGCAGTGGTGCTTTGCTGCTGAGTAAACACCAAAATTAATAAGACTTCTCTGAAAAGGAAAACAAATACTGTTTCAAATAAACTTAATCTTTTCGTACTACTCATAGAAATTTCAAGTCTTAGTCTTGTCTCTCAGGATTAATTCTACTAACAAAGATAACATTTGTGTGTGTTAAAGTATTAAAAAAATATTATAAACAGGTTGGAAAGGATACCAATGCACAAACCGCTGTCGGCTACCATATATTCAATACATCAGTCTCATTGTTTTTTTTTTTACCTATGAATATTTTATCAGTAATAAAATATAAAACAGTGTAGTCCGTTTAGTACGACTTCGCATATAACAACCAACCGGTTTTAGCGACGTAAGTATAGGCATATGTTTGGTTTTAATATGAGCCACCATGAAAGTACATCCGTTTAATACGACTTCGCTTACAACGACGGATCGCTTTTAACGTCGGAATTTAAAACACAATTGTCCGGTTACAACGACGAGCGTTGACGAAATCGTAGGTAAGAAGCTATCTCCGCCACGCGCATTCCCCTTGTTGCACATCGCTTATTGAAATGCGACTGTTTATTTTACGGCAGTACTTAATTTTCGTTGTTAGTTAGGTACATATGTATATTATACAAGTAGATTATAAGACTGGTACATTATGTTCGTAGTATGTTGATTATTGAAATTAAAATTACATTTCTTTTCATTCATAGTTATGTACATACATACGTATGTGAATAACACATACGTATGTGAATAACACATACGTATGTATGTTATATAATTATGTTATTAACTTATGTTAACATAAGTACATACATTAATAAGTGATTAATAAAAAAAATATATATCACTGGTCCCTTGGCCGTCGTTATAGCCGGATTCCACTGTAATAAAAAAAAATAAAAAAATGTATTCTATGTATTCCACCCTGTATATTGTTAATGAATGTACCATTCGTAAGTAAACACAATAAGTTGTAGTTTGTAAGGAGGGGTGTACTAAATAGGATTTTGCGAAAATCAATCTTGAAGGATTGAGGAAATGGGTGACAATGTTTAAAATTGAAAAATCTTTTCCTTGGTTTGGCTTCGGTTTAAAACATAGAACTTGACAATGAATATGAACATAAGTAAATAAATAAGTTTATTATATGACCTACCATTTGATACAGAACTAGGGCTTTGAAATATTTGGCCTACCTAACTTCCACCATTTTATTTTGCATGCAGCCACATGTTAAACCTGTATTATTCAATAGGTGGCATCAACACAAACAAGTATTTTATGACAGAAAACATCTAATCACCTTTCAAACTTTTAATCATGTCAATCTGAGGTGAAGCTTGTACCATGTAACCACACCTTAATATTTTTCTAGAATTGTGGATACTAATTACTAGCCATATGTCATACACTCTACTTTTACTCCACCACCTGACTCAGCTGTTCAATAATATACTGGATTCTAAAATGGTTCCTCAGCTATGGTGTAGTTCAGAAATAATACTAATCTACAAAAAAGGAAGTCCTACAAACATAGGAAAATACAGGATTGGTCTATTCGCATCTATTATTCTAAGCAGAATATCACCTGGAATCGATTGTTCACAACCTATAGAGCAAGCTGGTTTCTGTTCAGGTTTCAGTACAACAAACACCTACAAACACTAGAACAAATAATGGAGAAGTACATTGAATTTAACAAAAGCCTTTAATTAGCATTAATTGACTACAGCAAAGCTTTCAATACTATATCAGTCACAGCTCAATCTGGGAAGCACTGAAACTCTTCAAGGTCAATAAATATCCTGAAATATTGTGTTGTACTTCGTAGCACGACCATGAACGCATTCATTATAACTTTTGATGGTAATAAAATCCTTTTAATTTATACAATTTTATACCACTAATTAGAAATTTTATACCTATCAATTATCGTAAATATACAGGTCATGCTGGTAAGATTCCTTCCCAGCACGACCACGTTAAAATTCTAGCTGGAATAAAAGTTGATGAAACGGGAGCATGTATAAAAAGTATTACTCAATATGTACTCTTATTTAATTACGGGTAAATTGTCGTAAATTGTCAGAAAAGCAAAAAAGCATTTTCTGCCTGTAAGCCTGTGTATGATTTTTATATTTGACACTAGATGGCGTTAAATGCAAAAAATACATTTACTTACACAAAATAACATACTAGATAGCTATGAATATTTAAAAAAAATATGGTCTTAATTGGGTCTTCCGCGTTTCATTGTAGTAAGTGAATTAAAAATATTATAATCGAATGATAATACCTACTAGAGGGTAGAATGAGATAACTTATCTTCTCACTTAAAAAAAAAAAAAAACTTTGGTGTAAATATGAAAGTTCTCCCAATGATTTTATGTAACTATTTTTGCGCGTGTTTGCTATGCTTAACAAATGTAGCTTTCTATGATGTTATTTTAGGTACGTAAAATATTTTTTGCATTTAACGCCAACTAGTGTCAAATATAAAAATAATATACAGGCTTACAGGCAAAAAATGTTTTATTTTGCTTTTCTAACAATTTACGACAATTTACCAGCAATGAAATAAGAGTACATATTGAGTAATAATTTTTAGGCATGCTCCTGTTTCATCAACTTTTATTCCAGCTAGAATTTAAGTCGTGCTGGGAAGGCTTCCCAGCACGACCTGTATATTTACGATAATTGATAGATATAAAATTTCTAATTAGTGGTATAAAATAGTATAAATTAAAAGGATTTTATTACCATCTAAAGTTATAATGAATGCCTTCATGGTAGTGCTACGAAGTACAACACGAAATATTATGTTGGGGAAAAAGTCTTTTCGCATTATTGTATGTATGAACTTGTAATAAAATCTCTTCAAATAAAAGGTTGGGGAAATAGTATATTTCATTACGAGTTCGGAAAGCCTGTCATTGCAAAGAGTTCCGACAAATGTCTACCCGAGCCGAGGCGCAGCCGAAGGTGAGGGTTGACAGTCGGAACAAGTTGCAATGACGGTTCCGCACGTGTACTGAACAACTATTTTTAATACAATTGCGAAAAAATGAAGCAATTTAATAAAGAACATTTTTGGAAAATGGCGCCAACCGTAAAAGAATAGGTATATAAGCAAAGATTTTTTTTGTTTTCTTCACCCATTCTGGGTAGGCAAAGGGAACTATGCTCATACAGCCAAGTTTTCAGTAGATTTTTTTATTGAGATGAAATGAAAATGAATTTTAATGAGATGAAATGAAATGAAACCTTACCTAACTCATTAAATCTGATATTGAAACAAATTAGCAGCTTCTTTTAAGAAAAAATTATAAAAACTTCTATGATTTTTTTTTTGTAAAAACTCCTTGGTTGGTTTTTTTCTTTTTAATAGACATTATTTTGACAGTTGGGAAAGAGAACGCACGAGTTCGGAAAAGGTAAAGAAAAAGCTCGAGTGTGTAATAGCCCACATCCCGAACGCTATACGTCCCTGCAATACGCCACTTTTTGAGCAACTGTATTAAAAAAGTCTTTTCGCATTATATGAAGTATGTATGAATTTGTAATAAAATCTATTTGTATCTGCCTGGTTTTGGTATCATTGATTGTTTAAATTTTAAAGAACATAATTCTAAATTCAAATAAGGAAAATGTGTGATTTTCATTTGTTTTTCGTACCGTCAAGATGAGTGAATCTAATGAAGAAATTCGATACATTTTAAAATTTTACTACAAAAAAAAGTAAAAATGCAAAGCAAGCAAAAAAAAAAATTTAAATTTGCGAAAATGCAAAAAATAAATGCGATGTTTTATGCTGTGAGAGTAGCACAAATTTGATTTAAGCGTTTTCAATCCGGAAATTTTGATGTCAAAGGTGCGCGTCGCTCTGGTCGCCCTATTACGGATAAAATGGATGCCATTTTTGAAAAAGTTGAGGTAAGATCGCCATATCAGTAGTTACGACGTAGCTGAAGAACTGGGAATTGACCACAAAACAGTTTTGGCGCATTTGAAAAAAACTGGGTACACAAAAAAGCTCGATATTTGGGTACCTCACGAGCTCACTGAAAGAAACCTAATGAACAGTGTACTCATTTGTGATTCTTTGTTACGACGTAATGAAACCGAACCATTTTTGAAGAAGCTGATAACTGGTGATGAAAAGTGGATCAAGAAACCACAAGAAAGTGCGAAAAAGGTCGTGGTCAAAGGCCGGGCAGGCTTCACAGACTGTGGCGAAACCAGGGTTAACTCGCAACAAGGTGATGCTGTGTGTGTGGTGGGATTGGAAGGGCATTATTCATTATGAGCTGTTACCACCAGGCAGGACCATCGATTCTGAACTCTACTGCGAACAACTGATGAGATTAAAGCAAGAAGTTGAGAGAAAGCGGCCGGAATTAATCAACAAAAGGGGTGTGGTATTTCATCATGATAACGCTAGACCTCACATATCTTTAGCCACTCAGCAAAAATTAAGAGAATTTGGCTGGGAGGTGTATATGCATCCGCCGTATAGACCTTGCACCTTCAGATTTCCACCTGTTTCGGTCTGTTCAGAATTCTCTAGGCAGTGTCAGGTTAACATCACGAGAGGACTGCCAAAACCACTTGGCGCGGTATTTTAATCAGAAGTCCCAAAATTTCTATAGCAATGGGATTATGTCTCTACCTACAAGATGGCAAAAAGTTACCAACCTATTATATCTACGCTCACAGCACTAGCAACGTTAAGCTATAAACAAGAGGTGACCCTGTCAAGAACGAAACAGGCGTCCGACAAGGAAATCCTATCTCTCCAAAACCTTTTATTGCTGTTTTGGAAAGCACATTTCAAAAACTTAACGGGACTAGGCAAAAGATATCTCAGGTTCGCAGATGATATAGTCCTGCAGTCCTGCATACTGAAACACTGGAAGAATTTGAAGAAATGATATACACACTAGTTATCGGAAGCTCCATGATAGGCTTGAAAATAACCGCAAGTAAGACCTGATTAATGACAAACAGCGTTATAAAACCAATATGCATCAAATAAAACAACATAGTATATGTAGAAAACTATATATACCTACCTAGGAAAGCAAGTGTCACGCTCCAAGGCGAGCATGGATGAAGTAATACAATGGAGAGCAAACATCACTTGGAAAAAAAATCTGGTCTCTAAAAGATATTCTGAAAGGCCACTACACTCTAAATCTAAAAAAAGTAGTGATGTAGACTTGCCTGTTACCAAGCCTGTTATATGGGTGTCAAACTTGGGTCCACACTAACAGAACAAAACAGAAAATTGTGACTACACAGGGAGCGATGAAAAGAACCATAATTAGGCTTAAGGAAAATACAGAAAGTAAAATGTGCAAACATCAGAAAAAGGACATAGCTGTCAAAGTCTCGGTGAAGACAGATGGACTATTCAAACCAAGAGATGAACAGGACCACTGAATAAAAGAAAGGTCGGGAGACCGCTCAAAAGATGGGCTGATGATATAGCGAGGACTGCTGGCTCAAACTGGCTAAATCTTGCCAAGGACCGCGTAATGGGGCTACATCTCCAAACCTTTATAATATAAAAACTATCACTAACTAACTAGGATAAGTTATAGACTAACAAAAGTAACACTCAATTATTAATAAGTACAAGTGTCAGTGTGTAAATTAACTGAGATGAAAAATTAAAGGCTTTTTGTTTATTTATTTTATGTCATAAACTCTCCTTGAATGAAGACAGTGTCACTTCTTCAAGAAAATCAAATCTTGATTTTCTCTTACTGGGTTTACAACTAATTCTCAGCTAGTCCTAAAATTGTATACAGGTGCTGCGCCACATTGTAACAAAAGGCACTCCTCCTCCTAAAGTATGGTGGGTACCGCCAATGGGTCTACATTCCTGCCTCAGAACAGCACTAAGATATCTAAACATCCCAATAGTAAGTAAAAAACTCGAGAACTTGATATACACATGCTATTAAACTATTCAATGTATACAAATAATTTTGTAATTGCTTTTCAATAGATGGTATCTTCTGATGATCATTGTCAAGAAGTGGTTGGTCTTTGCCGGGAGAAAACATATGCTGGACTTGTTGGCTGCTCTGGTGAATACTTAGTATTTCAACCTCCAAGATACTTTAGTTCTTCACAACTGAAGCTTACATACAGGGTAAGATCTAGAAGTTTGCTTGGTGCCAAAAAACATATTCTGCTTGTTGCAGCCAGGGATGTCGATTGTTAAGTCTTTTCTTTTTATTTAAAACACGTAACTAAGACATTGTTACTATTTTTTTTTAATGTTTTTATGTTTGTGTTCAATGCAGTCATCATTGGAAACAAAAGAGTACATGGTGCATGAGCTGCCACAAGTGTTAGAGGTACCGCAAGACCGTCTGTGCCTTATGGCCGCCTTACTTGGTGGGACTATCCTCTCCGAGCAAAGCTTAGTTGATTTCTATAAACGTCTGGGAATCACACAAAAAAAGGTACGCATCATTTTAATGCTAACTTTTAAGTTTTTTTTCTATTCTTGATAAACATACGTTTTTATGGCTCTGTATGGTGTCGGACGTAAAGAATAGCACCATCCCATATCTTCCCGTGGGTGCCGTAAGAGGCGAATTAGGGACTTGCCAGAGAATGGACAGCAGCATTCTCTGTGCTTTTGTGACAACCGTACTGCGATCGCCAACCCGCCTGGCAAGCCTGGCGATTATGGCAAAACCCCTCGTGTTATGTCAATGTGGCGAAACTTGGGGGAGGCCTATGTCCAGCAGTGGACGTTTCAAGGCTGAAATGATGATGATGATACGTTTTTATCATAATTTTGCTTTAATTTAAGGAAAGTATAAAACTATTTTAAGGTCAATTTTGGGCACATGCCTGCTTCTACTAACCAAGGTGACCACATTCTGTAAACTCAGCGAAAGTCATGGAAAAGCTAAGGGACCTCGCTCACAATGGTCAGTGAAACAGAGGAGCCAACTAGAAATTCAGGGAAAAATTGAGACTTTTTGCGTCCCAAGTTTTCAAGTTATTGTAAAATGAGGGATATAATGAATTCTAGCGTTAGACCGTTTGTTCCCAACCTATGGTGCATACTGCGGGTAATTTTTTATTTCGCTTCACCCGGAAACCCTGGAAAACTTGTTCTTTACACCCAGCTTTCTAGCGGCTAATTGGGCCTTGGTCTCAAAATAGGACCCAAAGTTGAGGGTCGAGGACAAGTAACACCAAGAAGCAAAAAAAGGGTTGCAGAGAGTACTGACCCCTGAGGAACTCCGGCATTTTCAGCCATTTGATCAGACGAGCAGCCATCAATAACTACTCGTACTGACTGTTCTCTCAGGAAGTCTGATTTCCACTCACAGAAACCAGTGATGGAAACCATTTGAGGGAAGCTTTTTTATAAAGCCTTTATGCCAAACCCTGTCAAAGGCCTTCAAGATGTCCAGGGAGAGAGACGACAGTCGCTTCCTCATATTTCACGTTGGCCTCACTCCAGTTGTGGCTGGCGTACGCTAAAAGATCTCCAGTGCACCGATTTTAGCGGAAGCCGTATTGTCGATAACTGAGGAGGATTAGCTTCAAGGTACGCCAGGAGCATCTTGTTCAGGACACATTCCATGGTCTTGCAGAGAATGGACGTGACCGAGATGGGCATCTAGTTTGTAAGGTGCCACGACTTACTTTTTTGAGCACTACACGTTAGCATGCATCCAGCATTTTGGCACTAATCTAGTCTCAAGAGAGAGCCGAAAGAGGCGACTGAGTACAGGAGACGACTCAGGTGTCCTTTAGAACTAGAGCAGGAATACTATCCGTCTCACTGGCGTTGTTTACGTCAAGATTTTGAAGCACAAAACGAACCTCCTTTTGGCGAATGCAAGTATCATGACGTCATAAGACATGTTAGTTAAGCCGCCGGGTAAAGTTGGAGATGTCGCGCTGCCAGCAGACGCGATGATTCTGCAAAAAGAGAAACAAACAGATTTCTCTTCCGCAGTGTGGGCGAGTGTCCCGTCTAGTTTCTGCAGTGGCGGATATGTCGGCGAAAGAAGTTCGATCGATTTAGCTAAGGACCAAAAAGCTTTACTGCCCGCGGGGTACGAAGCAAGTTTGTTCCCTATTCGGTGGTCAAATCGATCCCTCTAAAATCAAAATCAAAATCAATTTTTTTTATTTTACATAGGCCTATATGGGCACTTACAAAACGTCGACAAAGGATGCACGGTTCGGATTGGTCGTTTCCTATGGAGAAGAACCGGCAAGAAACTCCATGGTTACTCTTTTAAAATCATTTGGTTTTACAATATTTGAGTGTTACAGCGTTAGTACATAACTGTGGGAGGACAGCGTAGGCCCGACAATAAGTCGTTGCTTACTACAAAAGGTAGAATAAGACAATAAAAAAAAAAAAAAAAATAATAATAATTACAAGGCCTACAATGTCCACACATTCACAAAAAATAGGTAAATGAAAAAGAATCTATACAAAAGTAAAAATAAAACATTATAAGAACACTAAATTAAACAATTGACACAGATGTTATCATCAGTGCTGTAACTATTCTGAACAATTAATGAACGATGCAATTATTTGAAAACTACTGTAAAACATCTGAATAATAAAAAAAATGGAAAAGATAAAATTGGGAATAGTTAGAGACGACCACACATTTGTGTCGTTTATGAGCTACCAGGGAAGCCGCATGAGCAGAAGGATCTAGAGCCAAACTTCTTTATCTTCAACGTAGTCCTTAATTTTGTAATATGCTTTTTTAATTAGGACACGTTTGATGCAATTTTTAAACTTTCCATCAGTCAGTTCCGTAAATGACTTTGGCAACTTATTATAAAAGCGTATACTGTTTATAAGAAAAGACTTGCTAGTTTTTGTTAATCTAAATTTGGGTATTACAATTTCGTGTTTACTGCGTGTGTTTATATTATGGAAGTCGCTTCTAATTTTGAAAAGCCCTCGGTTTTTGCGGACATATAAAATACATTCTAAGATATAAAGTGAAGGCAGAGTCAATATATCGATCTCTTTAAATTTTTCTCTGAGGGACTCGCGAGGACCCATCTTATAGATCGCGCGGACTGCCCTCTTTTGCAATATAAAAATTGAATCAACGTCTGCTGCCGATCCCCACAGCAGAATGCCATAAGACATAATACTGTGGAAATAAGCGTAGTATACCAACCTAGCTGTGTCTACATCAGTTAACTGCCTTATTTTCCTAACTGCATAGGCAGCTGAGCTTAACCTCCCCGAAAGAGTTCTAATGTGTGCGCCCCACTGCAGTTTAGAATCGATAGTAATCCCTAAGAATGCAGTTGCCGCGATAACATCGAGTTTTTTGCCGTCAAGATTTAGATGAAGGTCACGTTGTGTTACATTTGGTAAAAAGAACTTTAGACATTTAATTTTGTTCGTATTCAGTAAAAGATTATTAGCTGCGAACCATTTCGAGAGAACAGTTAGACTTTCCTTGACATGTATGACTTCTGTATCTTTTCTATGAATTTTAAAAATTAGCGAAGTGTCATCAGCAAATAGAATTATATCCGATAATTTGGCCATCATATAAAGATCATTAATATAAACAAGAAATAGGAAAGGGCCAAGAATTGAACCTTGGGGCACGCCCATCTTGACTAAAGACCCGGAGGATGTCGCCCCATTTACATTTACTTTTTGCTGCCTGTTAGATAAATAGGAAAGAACAAGTTCAGCAGCTTGTCCACGAATTCCGTAGTGATGTAATTTACAGATCAGTGTTTTGTGGTCGACGCAGTCAAGCGCTTTTGAGAGATAACAAAAAATGCCAATTGCGTCCTGGGAGTTCTCCCAGGATTCCAGAATGTGACTGATGAGTTTTACTCCCGCGTCTGTTGTTGACCTACCCTTCGTGAAACCAAACTGCTGACTATGCAGTATCCTATTAGAATTGAAGTGAGACAACATCTGGTCCAGCATGATTTTTTCATAGATTTTACTCAATGCTGGAAGCACAGATATCGGTCTATAATTAGAGGGATCACTCTTAGAACCCGATTTGAAAATTGGTACCACTTTACTATGTTTCATCAAATCAGGGAACTTGCCGCTGTCCAAACATTGATTGAATATGCCTGTTAGGACAGGAGCAATCGAGTCAATAATGTTTCCAAGAACCTTGACGGAAATCCCCCATAAGTCTTCAGTATTTTTTATATTGAGACTTTTGAATGCGTTTTTGATTGTGGCAATACATACTGGTTTAAATTTAAAGTTTGGTATGTCTTTTGCGAAGTTCTCTTTAAGAAGGCCCTCAGCTAATTCAACTGAAGAGGAGAGAGATTTCGTAACCTCTAAGTACCTTCTTGCAAGACTTAGCAGCTCTGTTAAAGGCTTTCTTCTTCTGGCGTAAATCCTTTACTTTACGGTGTCGAGCATCAACCGTGTTTTGATAAGTCTCGTGGTTTTGAGCTTTCCCGCGTCCACAGACTGAAGCAGGGGCGAGCTTTGCCGGACAGATGTACGTCGGAATATGGAATAAAATACTCTATAGCCAGGCTTATCTCATCCGTCACGGCATCCACGCGAAAAGAATCACCTGAAAAGTAGCTGCTAGCGATAAGGCGCAAAAAACATCGTCCCATCCGCCTCCAGCCTGGGCTGGGGTCGGAGGGGGAATAAACAGATACAGATTTCACCAGACAGTGGTTACCCGCTTGGAACAGCTGGGTGCGATTTAACGCTAAAGCTAGCTTTCGCGTCTCTCTTCCAGAGTGGTCAGTTTTCCGGTTTGGGAATAGCTACTCCTGGTGGTGAGCATTGAAATCCCCCAGTAACACTAATGGAGCTGTAGGATACTTCTGTTGAGCCATATCCGCCGCCTCACTGAGATATTCGGTGAGATGAGTCGTCTCCCTGGTCTCCGCTGTACGAGCCGTAGACACAGGCGAAGAGAATATTTTCTATTCCGGTGCCCATTAGAATCCAAATAACGGAAAATTTCCAATGTTCAAGAATACGGAGACAGCGATAACAAATGTTGTCTGTCACGGACGTACAGGCACACTCCGGCCCAAGAAAAAATTGTGCTCTAGGGAATATTCTGGGTACGATAGGTATGCGAGGTCTGATGGACATCTGATCTGCGTCTCCGTAAGCAACAAGAGTGCTAGCTTTTCGGTCTCTAAATGGAAGTGGACCGGCACGATATTTTAGTTCAACCCTCTAATATGTGTGAGGTGCACTTTCAGTGATGGGAGTGTAGCCGACGTCGTGCATCGTCGCAACGCATCTGTGGCATACAATGCGTTGATCCGTTGCGGCGACTCAAATAACGCACTAGGAGGCCCCACGCTAAACGTCATCATCATCATCATTTCAGCCGAAAGACGTCCACTACTGGACATAGGCCTCCCCCAAGTTCGCCACTTTGACATAACATGGGGGGTTTGCCATAATCGCCACGCTTGGCAGGCGGGTTGGCGATCGCAGTACCGTTGTTACAAAAGCACAGAGAACGCTGCTGCCCATTCTCTGGAAAGTCCCTTAGTCGCCTCTTACGACACCCACGGGAAGCCATGGGATGGTGCTATTCTTTACGTCCGACACCATACAGAGCAAACCCTAAACGTACCCTAAACGTGTATTGAGTCAATTGGTTTAGTAACCTTTAGGCCCCAATTATTCCAAGTCGCTCCATGTAATATACTGGTATTTAGCTGAATCTAGTTCGACCCTAGAAGCCGACCCTAACATAGTTTGGGAAAATGCTTCTCATGATTATCATGATGATATTCTGTTATTTAGATATGCAAGAACAATGACTTTTGTTGTTGGAATTCAAAACTTTATCAACATTCTTGATTAGGCTTTTTTTTTAATGGCGGCAGAGTTACTATTCCGATCTTCCGTGGGGAGCTGCTAGGGATCGATTTGTATAGATACTGCGCCACTAAATTTTCAACTACAAAAATTTTCAATTTACATTACCTAACTAGGTGTTGCTAAACTGGACGTTAGTGTCAAAACATAAGCAATGCTTATTTTTAAGGAATCATTTGTTCAAGTTCATGACAAGTGTAAAATATTTTCAGCAGCAGGTTCCTCCGGAAGGTTTAGTGAAAGCCATTTGTCAATATGTCCGAGAATTGCCTTCGTCTGATGTAGATGCTGCATGCATTGATGTATTTGGTGACCTGAATGATCTCCGAGCTGCCAAACTAAAACAAGCTGTACAATATTATTTGAATGGTACTAAAGATGGATTTTTGAAGTACAGAACTGCATCTGGTGAGACAACATTCGTGAATATTAATTTTATTTGTCATGATTTCTTAATCAGTTTTAAAAACATACACACAACAATATAATGACGTTTTAATTTCAGGCCGTCGTCCTAAGAATAACAAAAAAAATCAAAAAGCTGATATTAGCCCACAGGCAACTTCTTCTGATTTAGACACATCTAAACTGGCAGCTGAATCGTCAGAACACGAGGTTTATATTTTTTTCCAACAAGTATAAAATTGCTATAGTCATCCACGCCTTTTACATCGTCATCAATACCATTGGCATCCATTGGCAAATCGTCAGATATTTTTGCATGATCACTTTCTAAATTTAAATACCTATTGTCTAAGTGCAAGTGACCTATTTTCTAATCAGTTGTTTTTATTCTCCCGACACCTTTTTGTATTTTATTCCATCCCCTTTGTTATTTACACTAAGCACTTCAGATAGTTAGAAAAACTGCAAACTCAATAAATTGCAGCAAAAAGGCTTGGACGACTACAAATTGGCAACAGCAAATGCATCAATTAACGCCGACTTTAGTATGGAAGAAAGACCTTCTGAGATACAGCAGGGACTTGCGGCGGTATCATTGGACTCCGGTGACGCAGGCGCAGCCAAGCAGCAAACTATCCATCCGGCTGATAAAAATGAAAAACCACAAACTGCTCCTAAAGAGGTCTGAAATATGTTTATGTGTGTTCTTGACTCTTTTAGGTTTGATAAATGCAAATACAACACATGTGGTTCAATTTAAGTTTTTTTAATTGGTGTGAAGTGAGCCACTTATCCACGTGGTTCATTTGCCTTTATAAGTTTCCCTTTACAAAAATAGCAATAACAACCTTTAATGAACCTTTCGCTATTCTGAACTGATAAAAATGTTTGTGAATGGGATGAAGAATGGAATGGGAAATGTTCGACACGATAGGATAATGCTGCTCGAAACTTATGTATTTAATAAAATATTATGGTGGCACATTGTACATAAGTATTTGTTGTATGTTTATAGGGGCGCCCGAATTTGAAACAGGTACCAAACGAAGACAATTGCCCTCCGGCTCCTGCTGAAGTATTACGTACATGTGCCGAGCGCCACGCCCGCGGTCTCATGCACCCTCAGATGTTGTCTGTCCTGACACATCGTCAAGTAACCTTGCCGGTGCTTATGGAGGATGATAATCACCGCGAAATACCGTCGATACATCATTTCTTTAGACCAATCAGGCAAAATGTGTATGCAATTTTGTATAACATGCATCACCACCGCTTTATGGCACAAAAAGCCAAAGGTAACCTACTGATTTATAACATTGTATACTGCAACATGTAACATTGATGGTTGACGGTACTTGTTTTTTTTTTTAGAGGAAGGCTCAACAAGTTCCGTGAATATCGATCGCCCTTGTACTGTACAAATATCTGAATGGATATATTCCCGCGTGAACCCTGGGAAGAGTCCTGAAACGGTGCCGGGAATCGTTCTAGAATGGCCTGTACCAACAGTGCAAAGGCTTTGGTTCGGGTGAGCTTATATCTTTAGGTATTTTGCTCATCATTAGTCTACCTTAGTTTATGGACACACCTGCAAAGATACTGAATGTAATTAATATTATGTTTAGATAAAAAAAGTTCTTTTTTCTGCACTGCAACTCCTTGCAATAATAATAGGAATAAATTTTGTTTTCATTCGACTTGTTACAGAACTGCCCAAGATGATAAATGTCGCCGTATGAGAGCATTCCTCTCCTGCATGCGCTCGGATACTCCATTGATGTTAAATACGTCTTACGTGCCGCAACATTTGCTTATTTTAGCTACTGTCTTAAGGTGAGACACTGCACTTCTACTATCAATATTACTTTAATGTACCAATATGCAGCATACTACTAAGCAAAAAACTTATTGCTGACATCGTAATATTCAGAATCGGAGATGTCCGCATTATGAAACTTTTTTTTCATCTTGATCAACAATTTACAGATTTATAATGACATCTCAAATCCAAATTTTGAGGCGCCAGGAGTTGGATGCATTTTTAGCTACAGCTTTCTCAAATGATCTCATGAACGCACTTCATTTGCAAGAAATGACCGTAAGTGTGAAAAGTGTCAGTAACGTTCTATAATTTTGTACCTCCATGGCCGATAAACATAAAAGCGTTGCGATGTCACTTCGGAAATATCGGCATCAGTTACTTGGGAAGGTTATGTGAAGATTTTGCCCTGCGACATCTCACCGCCGTTATGTGCGTCGGCAATTATTGATCACCGCTGTAATGTGAAGCGAATAATGTAATTAATCTTTTAGGTGAACGGTATAAACTCTCGTGGCGTGCAACTGGGTGCGCTAGTGATGGCGGGAGCCGAGGCGGCGCTGCTGGCCAACGACGCGTGCGGCGCGCCCGTGCCGTGGCTGGTGGCGGCGCCCTGGCTGTACTTCGACGGCAAGCTGCTGCAGCGCAACCTGCACCGCGCCAACCACTGCAAGCACCTCGCTCAGCTCTGCGATAACCATTTGGATACGGTGGTGAAGGTCAGTCACCATTGAATTCGGCTACAATCCTACTTTTTCTGTACTACAAAGTCATATTCAAGAACAACAAACTGAACAACTTTCTGTATGGGACCAAAATCGTAGTCATAAATAAACTGCTGTCCTATACGAACTTTCAATACATATTCTACCCTAATGTGTGAAAATTGCTTCAGTGTCAATTACACTAGTCGTCAAAAAAATCGAAACACTTTATGATTTGTGTTTACAAAGTTGTTATATCTAAAATATGCATTGCTAATGTTATACTTAAAGTGATGCAAGAGTTCGTTCGTGTGCGTGTACAGGTGGAACGCATGCGCAAAGCGATCCTGGAGGGTCTGGAGGTGGAGTTCGCGATGCCACCGCTGCCGCTAGTGGCGGGCGTCGTGGGAGGCTCGCTGGGCGGCTGGACGCGCGGGCGCGGGCGCGGCGCGCGGCTGGAGATCGCCGGCGTCGTGGTGGGCCAGTGGGGCGGCGGCAGCTACCCTACGCGCACGCCGCGCTACCCGCAGGTGACTCTCGTCTACATGTAATGTGTTTTCCTAACTCGCAAAAGAATACAGGTAATGTTTTATTATAAAAGGATGTAATAGTAGATTGTTGCATCGAGCGCAAAGTGAGTTATTAATGCATGAGTGTTATGTTGGTGCCCGAGCGCAAGCGAGGGCATTAAACTAACACGAGTGCATTAATTACTCACTTTAGGAAGGTGCGTAATCTACTTTTTTAATACAGTTGCTCAAAAAGTGGCGTATTGCAGGGACGTATAGCGTTCGGGATGTGGGCTATTACATACTCGAGCTTTTTCTTTACCTTTTCCGAACTCGTGCGTTCTCTTTCCCAACTGTCGAAATAATGTCTATTAAAAAGAAAAAACCAACCACAAAGTTTTTACTAAAAAGAAATCATAAAAGTTTTTATGATTCATGCAAATATTTTTAAAGAAGCTACTAATTTGTTTCAATATCAGATTTAATGATTTGATTCAATAAGTTAGGTTAGGTTTCATTTCATTTCATCTCATTAAATTTCATATCAATAAAAAAAATCTACTAAAGACTTGGCTGTATGGGCCATAGTTCCCCTTGCGTTCACAGAATGGGTGAAGAAAACAAAAAAAAAATATCTGCTCATAATATTTTACGGTTGGCGCCATTTTCCAAAAATGTTCTTTATAAAATTGCTTTATTTTTTCGCAACTGTATTAAAAATAGTTGTTCAGTACACGTGCGGAACCGTCATTGCAAGTTGTTCCGACTGTCAACCCTCACTTTCGGCTGCGCCTTGGCTCGGGTAGACATTTGTCGGAACTCTTTGCAATGACAGGCTTTCCGCACTCGTAATGAAATATACCGCTCCGTATCAGAAGGACAATCTTGTAAAAAGCCCTTGTGGGATAAATGACGTTAAAGTAAAACAACCTATTAGTAAAACGTCAGAAATTTAAAATCGTCATAAAGTCCATTTCACGAAAGAAGTCCCGCAGACGCAGCGCTGTATTGGCGCGACATAATGTTGCCACGGTTAAATATGGGGAAATCAGGGGAAATAATTTATAGTTCATTTACTTTCATTTTATTAACTAGGTACTCGAATAGTTAGATAAGAAAAAAAATGTTTTTAATAGAATGTATTTTTAATATAATAGGTACCATTTGATGTCCATACTGCTAAGGTCAGATAAGTGAAAAATAAATCTTCCTGTAATTTCTAAAATATAAAATGGTGATGTTCGACCAACTTTAAATTAGAAAAATAAAATAACATTTAAAACTTTTATTCAAAGTTATTGAATAATTATGATCGGTCATACTATGATCACTGTCAGAAGAGTGATTAGAAACAGAATCAGATTCTGTTTCACAATCACTAGCCGTGGATATAATAAATCGATCCATTGCTTCATCCATAAGACCATCAATTTTTAAATATTCTTCCTCCAAATGCTGTACATGTTTACATTGAACTGCCCAATCTTCCGCTGTAACAGTCTCAAAAGCCTCTTCTGTTAGGCGTACAATTTCTTTTGGATCTTGGCCCACGTTTTTATCCGCTACCCGTCTCTTTACAAGGCTCCACATTTTTTCGATCGGATAGAGATCGCAGTGGTAAGGCGGCAGTCTTAGCAATTCATGATTGTGAGATTTTAATAATGCCTCCACGGCATATGTAGGTGGACCTTTGTTTTATTTAATTAATTCAAATAATACAGCTTTTGTCCAAGTATCTTCAAAATATACTCCCTTTTCTCGCAGCCATTCCTGCATGTCACGTTTAATACTTGACATTGTAGGTGCTTTATTTATTTGAGTGCAGTGATACGGAGCGTTGTCCATTACCACAAGTGTCCTTTCAGGTAGGTTAGGCATGACATTTTCACTCATCCATTTAAAAAAATTAGTTGAGTTCATGTCATCATGGTAATCTGAGGATTTGGATTGGAATTTGAACATTAACAATGCACCATTAACAAAACCATTTTCAGTTCCCGCATGAGCAATTATCCAACGACCCCCTGATGACTCTGACACAAACATCCCAGGCTCCTCTTCACTTTGCCAGCAACTTTTGGCATGATCAGTGTTGTGTATATAGGTTTCGTCTAAATATACTACAGGTTTTTTCTCCACATTGCGATTTCTTCGGATTCTCTCCAAATATCTTGAACGCCAAGCAGTAATAACATAACGTTCCATTAGTAATTTACGTTTCGATTGGCATCGCTTAAGCTTGAAACCGATGCTATGCAATATACGGTGCAATGTTGTGATGCTTCCTTGATAATTTATGTCTTCTCTCAAAACTGCACGTAATTTAACCAATGTAGGTAATTCCTTCTTCACAACATAAAAACTGTAAATTTTTTGCCGTATAGCGCACAAATCAAATCGATTCGGGCGACTCTTCCCTGGGGTGACGATAACTTTAGAAGTACTCGCCGCTGTTGCGCCTTCTTTTGTAACTCTCGTTACAGTTTTCTCTGAAACACCTGCAATAAAATGAACAATAAAAACAAAAATCAAACAAAGATTATTTTCGTATTTAATTACATTATTTTTAAATATAACTTTACAATTTTTTGTTGTGTTCTGTTAATTCCTTTTCAAATTTTCCTTAATAAAAATCGTGCATTAAAAAAAAAACTTAATTCCAATCTGTAAATCAATCGGGTAAAAATCTGTATATGGCAGCTCCAAAATTTACCTGTCATGGCGGTGACTCTTTTGCGAACATTGTTTATTGGTATTAAAACACATGATCTGATTCTGGTGTTCCGCTTCACAGAACTCCTTCACCTTTAATATCATTTCTCGACCTGCACTTTTTACAACTTTTGGCATCTTTTTGCCCTTATCCCAATTCATTTGGGGTCGGCGCAGTACGTCTTCTTCTTCCATACCTCTCTATTACTTGTCATCTCATGAGATACCTCCTTTCTTGCCATATCATTTTTCACACAGTCCATCCATCGTTTCTTTGGTCTTCCTCTACCCTTATACCCATCCACATTCATACTCAAAACTTTCCTCACGACATTATCCTCATTCCTCCGCATCACATGCGCATACCACGACAACCTATTTCCACGCATCTTTTCAGTCACCGGCGCCACTTTCAGACTTTCTCTAATGTACTCAATCCTTATTCTATCCATTCGCGTAACACCACACATCCCCCTTAGCATTATCATCTCAGCCACATGCAAGTGAATTTCATTCATCCCTTTTGTGGCCCAACATTCTGACCCATATAAGACAGCAGGTTCTAACCATTGTTTTATAAATCTTCCCCTTAAGTTTAAGGGGAATGCGGGAGTCGCAGATAGTTCCCGTGACCTGCCGCCATTTCATCCATCCAATGTTTATTCTGCGCTTAACACTACACTTTTTACAACTTTTGGCATCGTAAATAAACCTAATAACGCAATAATCCAATAATAAACTCACAAAATATCTACCACAACAAACGCACCTTGATAACATCGACAAACGACAACATGGCCGATCTCCCCATCTGTCAAATTTAGTTCCACAATTGGCCGCGGGACTTCTTTCTGGACTTTATGGTAAAAATGCGCGCCATTTGTTTTTTTTCACCAAGTCTGTTTTATTCAGCTGATTTTATTTTCAGCCAGTATCTTTTTGATCTAATGCATACATTTTATATTAAACTTAATAGGACACATAAAACCAGTACAGTACTGTAAAACAGTACAATAATGAGATTTCTTAAAACATTTCTGCACTGTTTTGGTTCTAAGCAAAAAATAAACGCTTTGTGATCGGTTTTGTAGTGATTAATGATAACATTACTGCGTAGTTGAAAGAAAACGTTATTTTAGGCCCTAAGCACACGGCGTATTTTAAACGCGCAGACGACGCGTGTTTGATTCTATAAAAACGAAAAAATCTACGGCGCAAAAACGCGTGTTCCAGAAACGCGCGTCGTCTACGCGTTTAAAATACGCCGTGTGCTTAGGGCCTAAAATAACGTTTTCTTTCAACTACGCAGTAATGTTATCATTAATCACTACAAAACCGATCACAAAGGATTTATTTTGTGTGCTTAGGGCCTTAGTGTCGTCTAACTCGTTGCAGGTGAGCTACGTGGGCTACACGCCGCCTCCGCGCAACGCGTACGGCGGGCGCGGCTGGCGGGGCACGCGCGGGCGCGGCGGGCGCGGGCGCGGGGCGGCGCCGCCCGCCGGCCGCGCCGCGCGCCGCTGCCGCCGCGACCAGGACGAGCCCGCTAAGCCCGCCACTCTCACTGTTAACGGGTAATATATTAAGCCAAAAAAATAACCCTGATACTGGGCACAGTGCGTTAAACAAACTTGCGCGTAATTGCTGCGAGAAACTTGCGCGTGGCTAAATAATAAAATGATGAGTCTCCATTGGTTTTTCAGAAAGACTGTTAGACCTGAAGATATGAGCCAGCAAGAAGAGGGCAGCCCGCATGAGGACCCCTCTGCCCCCGACACCGATAGTTAGTATCACTTTTTCCTGTAGGAAGAAAAAGAAAACTGTAAATTCTGCCATTTTGAATTAAACAAATGTGCAATCAGAAAACAGTTGAATACTTAGATTCAGTGAAGAAGCCCGAGTCAAAACGCTGGCTGATTATCTTATGTATTCACTGTATCATCTGTAAAGGTCACGACATAATTATCAATGAACATTTTCGTTTATAGGTGCCCAGCCTCAAAAAATTAAGACTGTTAAAAATGCCAAGAAGAATATGGGCAAGGGAAAGAAAAAGAGCTCCAGCCAGAAGTCTGATCCTGCTCAAACGCTGGAACCTAACGGCCCACTCGATAAGACTAAGGTGACTGCAGAGTAAATTACAGCAACCGCACAATGACGACAACTAAATTACGGAATTTACAACCGAGCTTTCCTACTCAATTTCTTTTTTTTTCTTCATAACAAGTTAAGATGACAGCCAGTTTTATTTATATTATATGATGATATATTTTAGGTGGCGGAGCAATGCCACAATTCTGAAAAGGAACACATTGGTCAAGGTGATGCCCCAGTTTCAAACTAAAGTATTCATTTCTAAAGGTAACTTCGTTATTGTTTAATTTTTATTTAGCATTGATTGAAATCAACTTAGTTTAGTTTTTTCGTGGCTTGTGTTTTAATAGTTCAGTAATATTCATTTAAATATTTTGGGGAAAGCTTGCTATACCTATAAGTCATACAGAAAAAAAATACTAATAACATTTTTGCAATACATAACGGTTTAAAATCGTATCGATGAATAACATACATAATACACAATCAAAATGCATAATGTGTTTAAACACTTCTTGGGAAAATACGTCGGAATGCGATTATTTTAGCACGTATTTGTGAGGTTGCATAATAATATATTCCTAAACGGGATAATAACTAAATCTATTTTCGAGATTTGGTTATAGCTTGGATGGTGAGGTGACCTTTTAAAAAGTATACGTGCCTGAAGATCTAAAAGACTTCCCTATTTTGAGACTGATTTTGTATTACTTTAATTGACACAATAAGTGTTCAATTAATAATATTATTAAAGACAAGTGATGAGGCCCATTTTATGCCCCAATAAACCCTAATAAGACGAATATGGCTCGATTATTTTGTATTTTACTATAATGAGACCAATAAATACTGATGTAAACTGAAAAACAAGATCTATATTTCTAGAGAAATAATGTGACCAAAGGGAATTAGGTTCTATTAATTGAGGTAGCAAATGTCTCTTAGAGTAAATGATAAGGACCGAAGAGCACCCATTATTTGACAAGTGATATTTAAAATATAATTATATATTACTAAATTGACCTGTTGATTGTTAAGTCATGTTTTATTAAAAAGTCAGACGACTTAGTACTTAATATATTTTATTTTAAGGCATATCAAGTACTAAGTCAATATTATTTATTTACACATAGTATATTTACAATTTACCAAATCATAATTTTTTACTTTTAAGATGGTTTGGTCTATGAAATCTTTTCTAAATAATTGTTTAAAAGTTCTCAAGGAATATTACAATACAATTTAAATAAACAAGCTGTAGCTGTTCACACATTTGCATCACTATAAAAAAAAAGAATTTCAAAAGCCTTATAGTTGATTACATAGACTAAACCAAAATACTTTCAGACTTGTTTTTGGAATCTCTCAAGTCATTGTTTAGGCGTTATTGATGTGTGTGTGATGTTGTGTTAAAATAAAACATGTCTGAATTACCTTTATATAAGACGATCTCTGCTGTGAATATAAAGGTACAACAGGCTATATCAATGTGGGAACTGTGATTACAAAATGTTAATTGTTAAATTTTCCAGTCAAGGAAGAAACTCTGGGAAATGGAACACTAATGTTAGTATAAAAAAGTGCATTTATTGAATGAGGTGTGGTGCTTACAAATTTGTGGGACTACCTGAAACGAGTCTGAAACTCATAGATTTAAGTCTAACGATAAACGTTTATTAAAACTGAACGAGCATTCGCATTTTGATTCTTCCACGTAATATAGGGTATTATTTCGATAGGAAATCGTAGATTTGTTATTAGTGATATATTTATATGCATTTTTGGGAATTTCAACATTGCGAATGTTCTTCAATTTATATGTATTTTTGTAAATTTGTTATATTGTTATACTTAAATTTAGCTGGAATGAGAAACATGGATATAAGGACAGTCTTACTAAATAACTCGAATGGTGGAATAACTGTCGCAATTGGTTACGTAAATTTACATTCCATTCAGATCTTACTAACGGTAATTGCACAGTTCACGCCAGTCGGGAATGGAACTAAATGAAGACTTTACAATTTTGAACGCTTTAAACCCTGGCCAGAACTAAACACAAAATATGTTGCCACAATAACATATAAATAAATATAATAATGAATTGAACAATCAACTCATGATCAGAACTTGAGTGCTGTGCACACATACAGCAGCCACTACGCTGTTCCAAGACACTAGATGCAAATCAAAGTATATGCCTCTGACTTCGGTAACGTCGCCACAACGTGGCAGGGGCGCTGGACCGTCGTCCTGCGCCCTGCAGCTCGAGCGTTCAACTTGCATGTGAACGCTCACATTGCAAAGTATTCGCAAGCTGTCGCCCAGGGCGATATGCACTTTATATTATACATTTAAACATTTATATAATTATTGCTTGCTTATTAAATAAATAGACACCATGTTAGCGTTTAGAATTTTAACTTCAAGGTATTTTGATTTCTTTAAGAATTATGTATAACAATGGTAAAAGCATGTGAAAAATAATAATCGTATAATACGGGAGATAATGTTTTCTGATTTAAATGCTTAATGTCACCACAAAAGTTTTAAATATTACTGAAATCTTATAAATTGGATTGGATATCTTCGTTATTTTTCATTTTCATGCTATCACATACTTTTAAAAACTAGTTGTTCAAATGAGGAAGTAGATTTTATTTATCTCTTTTAAAACCATTATTCACTTTAGTTTTAGATTATTCTCAACAATATAATAACTTTTACTATCTACATTTATAAATTTTGTTTGGTGACTATGGTCATGATTATCAACATATAATAATCAAAATATATTAGAATACTTGTCATGTTAAACAAACATTTTTCGTAATTGAAGTAGCAAACGTGGAACCGTGGCTTTTTGAAAACACTTATCAACTTAGAACCTACGTACGTAAACCCGCAATGTGAAATTTTAAAATTGTTCATTAATTTTAGACTGTGAACATGAAGAAAAATTTGGATGAAATTTAAATTGTAAAGAGTTGTATTTGTCTTCAAATAAAACGTTCCATTACTATATGATATTTTATTTCATTCCTTTAATTGTAACCTTTTATGCACCTCAGTGATGGTGGTTTCTTCCAAATTAGCGATGTGATTAATGACTATCTGAGCCGCATCCTTGATATCGTTGTAATGATGAAGCAGCCTTACTTGGACATATTTTTTCTCACTGAGCATTTGATCAAGTGCAATTTCCGCCTCAATCAGTTGGTTGTAATTTTCTTTCATGCTTCTGGACATTGCTCAAATAATTGTTCCTGTTGAATAATAATTATTGTTCTTGTCAAATCAAAAAAACAAAATCGATGTCACTGACTCTGGCAGGGCCACCATCAGAGATTTTAATTTTGAAAACACAAAAAAATAGTCGAAATTTGTCGTCAAATATCAGAATTTGTCGATCACTGGTTCCAAAGATTTATAGGAGGGTTTATAGGTGGCCTAGTTATAGAGATAAATGAGGCCCTGCTGGGGAGACCTCCAGATCGGCCACCTATAAACACTTATATCTTTTGAACCAGTGACCGACAAATTCTGTTATTTGGCGACTGATTCCGACTAATTTGCTAAATATGGGAGAAAACAGATCTTTGCTAGGTGCCCTAGTTTTTGAGATATATATGTGGCCCCGCTGGGGAGACTCTCCAGATCGGCCACCTATAAACCCTTATAACTTTTGAACCAGTGACCGACAAATTCTGATATTTGGTGACAAATTTCGACTAATTAGAGACAAATTTTTTGTGTTTTCAAAATTAAAATTCCTGATGGTGGCCCTGCCAGAGTCAGTGACACCCAAAATCGCCTCAGGTTGAGTTGTGTGAGAGTCGCAGTCTTTGCTGGGCATTTGCCTCCCTCTCCCAAGATGCGACACAATATCCTTTCGTCCGCTTTCAACATCGAGACAAATATGTATACTAGCAATAAGAATTCAGTTTTTATTGGGTTATTAACAAAAATATTACTTGGTCAGTAATAAAATCGTTTTCTAAGAAACTCTTACCTACCCCCCACCCATCATGTTCCTGCATAAATGTTAACACGAATACTTAGGGTACTTTAGGGTTCCGTTGCTAAATGGAAAAACCCGTATGTCACAGAATTTTTACTCCGAGACTATTTGATTTATATATTGATTATATTTGGAGAGTAGGTGCTTTCTATGAACTGCTACACAGATACAATGTGAAATAATGAAAAAAATAGAGGTGGCCCACCATACGTGTAACTGAGGGTTGAAAAAAATAACTATGTATATAACTGTGGGGTGTCTATCGATGGCTCTTAAAAAATGATATCGAGGCTCTTGAAATATTTTTTCTTGAGGCGATCGTTGATGAGATATTTGGTTCCAAAGTCGTAAAATTGTGTCGCCCCCGCTCCCTCTAGTTTATAAAGAGACGGAAAATTAAAAAAAAAAGTAGACCAACAATCGCTGCCGTAAGACAGACAGATTTGAAATGGGAGCAATAACTACAATAAGAATTTTTATACCCGATTGCCACCCGGCAGCGGATATTCGAAAAAAAAAACTTTCAAAAAAAATTGGTTTGAATAATATTTCATATTTAGTTTTTGAGATATGATCCAGCGTTGGGCAGTCTAGATTCTCGGCATTTATCTGAACTGGGCGTATTTGGTGCAACCGTGAGACACACAAGTTTAATGTTGTGTGCACTTGTGGTTTCCGCCAAATAAACCTATTTTCTTTCTTTCTTTATATAGTCCCATATAAAGAAAGAAAGAAAATAGGTTTATTTGGCGTTTAATGTTGTTCAAACTACAACAGTAACTTTGTTTTTCCTTGCCTAGCCTTTTCCCAACTATGTTGGTGTCGGCTTCCAGTCTAACGGGATGGAGCTGAATACCAGTATTTTAAATGGAGCGACTGCCTATCTGACCTCCACAACCCGGTTACTACTGGGTAATGTGATACCCCTTGGTAAGACTGGTTGTCAGACTTTCGGGCCACTGACTACCTGTAACGACTGTGAAAGATCTTTAAATGACAGCTGGGACCAATGGCTTAACGTGCTTCCCGAAGCACGGAGGAAATTTGGTATGTAATGAGTGGTCACCCATCCACAGACCAACCTAGGCAAGCGCGGCTTAACCTAAAGGTAGATGCGAGTAGCTGTTGTTATTTAGCCAGGAGCTCTTCTATTAACATACTAGTTCTTTCATTAACATACTATGAAACAAATTTAGTTTTGCCTTTGAGTGTATGTAAATATTCATATGCATGACCGTTCAAAATATTGGTACTGTTAGTGTCCACGGCTGAGCGAAAAACTCTCCCCACGACTTCCAAATCCTTCGACGATCCAGGGCCAATGTGGACCACTGGTCGTTAATAGTCGGTGCACGGTCGGTTAGTTGCGAGGCCTAGAATGCTGCGCTCCATTGTACGTTGGCAGACCTTGAGTTTGAACTTTGGATGTTTGTCAAAGACCAATTCTGGGATCTATTGATCCGATTATATGATTTTTCGCTTTAGTGGCAAAGAAAGGTTTCCTTTCATAAGCTCCTTCATGGACCAGTAGCTCTTTCAGGCATTTTCTGTTCATCTTGTTACTTCCTGTCTTGCCTGGGCAAAGGAAAAGACTAAGTGGACAAAGTAGTTGTATTCATGGACATGTTGCAATTATTCTTCACCGTTCACTCTGATCCTATGCTTAGTGGTGTTTGACATCAGTTTGGTCTTTGACATGCTCATCGCGAGTGCAACGTTAAGGCTAGCATTACTGAGTCGGTTTAACATCAAAATATTGTTATTACCTATATTGTTTGGTGCTACGGAACCCTGTGCGAGTACGGTTTTTTTTCCAGCAACTGCAACAACTATACATATTTATTTATTAGAACATTATGATCAACAACTTACGCAACATGGGGGCAACAATGATACGCAACTGTTTGCAATGATCACGTGGCTTCAGGGACCCGAAAAATGGGCTCTAGGGGTGGCAGCTTTCAACACAAGCTATGATTTGAGTGCGGACTGATTAAGAGGTCAGCTCAGGTGCTCGGCCGCAGCACGCATCGGTACCGGGTTCGATGCCAGGCCCGCTCCCATGAAGAGTGTAAATGTTTAGCTATAAAAACTTCGATCAATAATAGTACTAGATTCCCGATGAGCGCTTCAAAAACGGCACGAAAAATAAGACCACAAATAATTTTGTGGTCTTATTTCAAATTAGTATTGTCCAAGCATAGCCAACGTTAAGACGTCGAGATGCCGTAGTGCGCGTTTTAATACTGTGAAAATAACCACCGTAAAACCACGATTTTGGAAGGATTTTTTTATTTCGGTAAGTTTATATTATTTAAGTGTTTTTTCGTGAAATAAAAACAGGATAAATAGTAAAAATAATTAAGTTACCTAGCTAATATTTTGATGTTTGGCCAATGTTTGCAACAACGCACCAACTATTGTTACAAACATCGACTGTTTTGGAACCGGCAATACATGGAGTAGTGTTGTTATTTTATATATTATTTTTGTTTATAGATTTTCTAGCGAACCATTTCGATGTGCAGAATACATAAACCTTATAAACATTCGAGAATACGTTCAATTTATTTTGATAGTTTGGACATAACTGGGAACACGCAAATAGATTACAAAAATCTTTATCGGAAGAAAACTATAAGTACCTGTAGGTATTTTCATGAAATACTTTAAAACTGTATTCAATAAACCGCGCCTGTTTCTTTACAGGTTCAACAAGTTTAAGTCCTGATGATACCACAGGAATACGTGACGAGCCTCGTTAGATCATGAAAAACATTGTATGCACCTATATAATTTGAGGGTTGCTTCGATTTGTCTAGGACTTGGTGACAACGGGACCACCACAAGAGTATATGCTTTAGAATAAAAAAAAGAATTTTTAACATCGGTTTACAATTATTGGTGGAGAAATAGGTGGACAAACAAACAAAATATAGTCGAATGGACAACCTCCTTTTTTTAAAGTCGGTTAAAAATAGTACCTACTACTTAGCCTACTACTTTTAAAAAAAAAATTGCCACCATACAAAACGAGCCTTGGCCTAAAAAAATATATTCTGCAACTCCACGTCTTTCAATACTTACTGTGTTCTGAGCATTGAAATGTAATACCAAGAAATACATCTAGTTCTAAATTAGTGTAAGCACGAAATTGTCAACGTATTTTTTTTAACCTTGTCACTTAGATTTTAAGATACATTTTAGAATAAATATTTTTGTACTCATGACTTTTTATTTTCAAGCGACGTTTTAAATTTATTGCCTTTTAGCTTTCTCCGATGAAAGGACTTAAATAAATATCTTTTGCAATTGTTATTAAACTTTATGTGAGGGTGTTATGGTTTATAATAAACTGAAGTTGTTAATATTATTAAACTTTTTTCTATGAAATATAGATGTTTACGTGTGTGCAAACGTGGACACTTTAGCGATTCATTTTTGTTCCTGATCCTTAATCTAGTTCTATTATTGATCGAAGTATAAAAATCTGTTTCGCCTGTTTCTGGTATGAAATTACAACTTAGGCTTGATGTAACTTTAAGTCTCCCCCACTACTGGAGCAGCTGAGGCTTAGGATCGCTCATGCATGTATTAAGGGAAAACAGACTATTTTTGATATGATTTCAGTCGGTATACAATAACTTTTATTTAAACTCACGCCACCTCAGATACTATACATATAAAAGTGTACGTTACCCCAGCAAGAAAGTATCTCCTAGAGTTATATGAGTAGAACGTATAGTTGGTGCCTTATCTGCTGTAAATGTTACAGCAGAAATGTATGAATGTATGTGTCATCGAAATGTATGAATCAGTCACTTTTTAGTAGTCATTGGAATTTGGTCGGATAACCAGCCGTTGTTTACATACTTTGGTTTGTTTATATTTACTTAATGCGAAACATTCCAAGCTCAATATTTTCACCATATATTTTTGACTAAAGGCACAAGATTTTGATTTACACCTACACATCTGGGATTGAGCCAGTTCCTTGTATTTTGCCGTCAAAGTTATGACACCATCGTTTTGACTTTAAGCAAGATAATTAAAAAACGCATGCATGAACAGTTTTGAAACTTTGTATGTTCTACAAAGTTCTGTTCTGTTCTTTGTATGTTATGTACTTTGTTAGGTATGTTTGTATGTTGTTCTTTTTATTAGCGTCAAGAAGGACCGAATACAGTTTTCAGCGAACTTATGCCTTGTCTCATTTAGGCGCTGCGATGTTTTTTCGGGTTTTCATAAAACCGCGATAACTTGAAAACGGGTTGCACGACATTGGTCAAATCTGATATTCGTCAAATCGGCAATTCGTCAAATTTGAATTTGGTCAAAGCTGTAGTTCGTCAAATCGTCTGTTCGTCACGCTATTGGTCAAGTAATTTAAGTACAATCAACTGTAAAAATAAAAGTAACTTTAGTTTTTTTTTAGTAACTCATTTATTCAATTCATATTAATTATTTACATAAAATTCATACCCAGCATAATTGTTTTAAACATTTTAACGCATCTAATTTTCCACTGAATAATTTTTCAATATTTTTTTCTATTTTGGCATCTTTTATGATGTTGGATGTTTTCCTCTGCTTCATAACTTTTTTAAAAATAATTATGTACATGAAAATATTATGTTTTTCTTGTTTTTTAAACCCCAATCTCCGATGTCAAGCTTCGACTGCGTTGGTGGTACGAAGGCGTTTATTTGCACAACAGCACATGTCCTGAGAAATCCTTTATATCCATTGCTCAGTAAAATATTTTTTTAAATATTTATTAGACAAGAGGCAAAAAAATATGGGAATAATATTGGTGCTTGCTCTTGTACTGCCCACGTCTACGTGTATTGATAAAAGTTGAAAAAAAGGTCGCGGTACGGTTTTAAAAGAGCCATCTACAAAAATCAAATCCGTATTTAATGCTATATGCCTCAGCTGTAGCAAAGATGAAGAATTTCGGTAAATCGTCTTTGCTTTCATAAACTAAAAAAACATTTGAAATAATCTCTGGTAATTTGACCGTATCCACCGTTGGGGACTGGCATGTTTGTACGCTTTATTTCGAATTTTGTACAGACCATCACGATTTGATTTCAAACTTGGTATTTCCACAAAATAATCTTCTTCCTCAAGCTCACCCCCTTCAAAAATTTTACTTATTATTAAATGATCGAAATTAGGCTTACAGGCATGTCCACTTTCCCTCAGAATTGACCCAGAGTCACTGCTTAAAGTTTTGGATCCATTGCACTCGCTTCTATTTACGCAACGCCATATTGTAGGACCGTTTTTAGGGTTCCGTAGCCGAATGGCAAAAAACGGAACCCTTATAGATTCGTCATGTCTGTCTGTCTGTCTGTCTGTCTGTCTGTCTGTCTGTCTGTCTGTCCGTCTGTATGTCACAGCCACTTATTTCCGAAACTGTAAGAACTATACTGTTGAAACTTGGTAAGTAGATGTATTCTGTAAACCGCATTAAGATTTTCACACAAAAATAGAAAAAAAACCATAAATTTTGGGGTTCCCCATACATAGAACTGAAAACCAAATTTTTTTTTTTCATCTTACCCATACGTGTGGTGTATCTATGGATAGGTCTTTAAAAATGATATTAAGGTTTCTAATATCATTTTCTTCTAAACTGAATAGTTTGCGCTAGAGCCACTTCCAAAGTGGTAAAATGTGTGTCCCCCCCCCTCTAATTTCTAAAGTAAGAGGAGGAAAATTCTGAAAATATTCAGGATTGTAGAACGTAAAAAAAACTATCAACGAAAATTGGTTTCAATAAGATATGATGTTTAGTTTTTGAGATATGGGACTTTTTCATCAAACTGCAGCAGTAACTTTGTTTTTCATAAACATGCTATGAAAAACAAATTTAGTTTTGCGGTTGTGTGGAAGTTTACTAACTAATACTACTAACTAATGAATGACAGTTCAAAATATTATTATTATATTGTTTGGAGCTATGGAACCCTGTGTGCGAGTAAGACTCGCACTTGGCCGGTTTTTGTTTGTTGAGTTAAAATGGAATTGATATCCTGCACGTATTTTGCCTTTTTCAGAGTCTGTAAATGTAAATACAGAATCACTGCCTTTACTAGTAGAAGCCATTATATATTTCACCAAACTGAAAACACGAAAATAAAGAATAATAAAAGTAATTGTTGTCATTTACAAATAATGAAATATCACATAATTGACGGGAAAACAAATGACGGCATAATAAGCTATTATTTTCCGCCTAAATCCTACTTACCCTTACGGATTCATCGAAACAAATAAAACCTCAGAATCATCATCCTCAACCTATAATGTTCCGCGTACTGCTGGGACACAGGCCTCCTCTCTATGAGGGAGTGGGCTGTAATCCACCACGCGGGCCCAGAGCGGATTGGTAAATGTCACATGTCTTTTAATTTTTAGTTCTAGGACATGCCGGTTTCCTCACGATGTTTTCCTTCGCCGTTTTTTGAGGGCAGCGGTGAAGAAATAAATTACACAAAGTAAAGCTCCTGCTTTGGGTCACTCCCACGGCTTACTCTTCGTAAGTCAGGACTGCCACCTCGGGGCCACCGCTGCTCTCAAAATACTCAATTACACATAGCATGCGGCTTTTCCTTTTGTAACTTCCTACAAGTAAGTTATGTGAATTCGACTGTACATGTGCTTGACCAATAGCGTATTTGGCAAATTTCGTGATTGGACAAACAGACGATTTGACGAACTACAGCTTTGACCAAAATCAAATTTGACGAATTGCCGATTTGACGAATATCAGATTTGACCAATGTCGTGCAACCCTTGAAAACTATAAATATTTCTTAAATCTAATTAGGGCACACATTAGGAGCTTCTCGTTTATGTTTATTCTACAGGGGCACATGCAATGGTTTTAGAGATCTACGATTCATCAAAACGTTACTCCAGCAGGAAAAGCAATATCTCGAAAATCTGAAGGGGCTCAGATTTTATTTTTGGGGGCACATTTTGGCACTCATATAAGCTCTCTGGCCATACTCAAATTTTCTCTTTCCGAACATTCGTTTAGAATTTTCCTGGTAGAAAAAACGTTACCCCAGCAAGTTACAGTTACAGTTACAGGGCAGATATTTTTTATGTGGGGGCACATTTTTAGCAGATAAAGCATCAACTGTACGTTCTACTCATATAACTCTAGGAGATACTTTCTTGCTGGGGTAACATACACTATATAATAAGTGCTGGTGTTGTGCTAGAAATATCCTATGCTCCAGCCAAGGAGCCTAATAATCTTATTTAAAATTTTTTAGAAGGTAGAAAAAGAAAAGTATGTAAGTACATAAGGAAATACATTTATTCAAGATCATTAATGTCAACTGGTTCACTGACACCCATAGCACAAGCTAGCATACTATTTATATGTCTGCCTTCTTCAGCTTTAAAAACATATCCACTTGATTTATCCACTAATTTTCTAATATTGAGTAAACTCTCTGCTTTACATAAATTAACCAATTGAAAAGTAACCAAACTATAATCTTCAATTATGGAAACAAAGGCACTGTTTAATTTCTTGTATTTACTTGTAAATGCATCAGTGTCTAGACTTTCCAGCAAATAATTCAAATCAAGCACCTCTGTATAGAAATCTATACCAAACTGCAACTTATCCATATGTTTCTTTAATAAATCAGCCTTTGTTAATAAATTGATATGGGGCAATCCAATTTTTAACATAGCACTTAGTGACAACATTAGAGCTGCTATAAATTTTCCGGCATCAGAACAATGGTGTGAATCTACTAAATGTACAACACATAATTGTATGTTTCCATTATTAGCAAGTACAGAAAATATGTTGCTCAAACTTCTATGATGACAATACAGTTCTACTTGCCCTGGTAAATCAAATATAAAATTTGTATAATTGTCCCCTTGGATTTGATTCAGCAGCCAATCAATGTTTTTCTCTAAATACTCCATACAATATAGCAGGGCTCCATTAGGACCAAGATTGTGTTCATCCATCACTTCCTCAAGAGCAATTAATTGTCTGATGTCAATATCTGGTTTGTAAGATGTTATATCATTGGCCGGATCTAAATTGATGACTACAACATTTCTTCCTAATTTCCGCAACAGTTCTGCCATTTTGCAACAGTAAGTTGTTTTTCCAGCGCCTGGAGGTCCCAAAACCAGTTGACCATAATATTTTTGCACAGACTTAAATCTTTTTGCACTCATTGCAGCCATTTTATGATTCTGCTGCTTTGCTTCTTAAATCTAATATTATGTCTTTACAAGCTTTGACTGTTTCAATGTCATATGATTTAAGATTTATAAAAATACAAAGTGGCTTTGTAATTTTTATTGCTTCTGCCAAGTATCTTGCTGCAACTTGCTGCTCATCTCCTGTAGCACCAAAAATAACCTTTGTTGTATAAATGTCATTAGTACCTAAAGGACTATGAACTTGATCTTTATGTATCATTAACATGCTTCCAATCTTCTGATACTGAGATACAATAAGCATTATTTTATCAGAATACTCAGCATAGACTATTTCTGTAGGAACATCATCTATATCTGCAGCTATGGATTTGAACAACTGCTGTTCACTTTCATTTGGTATTTGTTTTATGGTTAAACTTTTCATAATATCTAGAAGTTCCATATTCACAGATATCTAAAAGAGAAAAGTTAATTCAATCTCTGGTAATTTTTCTATTTAAATAAATTTAATTGAGTTTCAAGGTTCTTAGAATAGCATGCTATTGTTACAAAAAAATATTAACAAAAGATAAAACTTAGGCTGCAATATACTTATAAATTTCTTTCCTGCTAAAATTGGAATTGATCCCATTCATAATAAAATCTAAACGGAGCAAAATTGAGCATGGTTCTAGTTGAGAAGAATATTTTGTTGAACAAAATTAGTGCACTTGGTATGATAAGTCCCTGTTCAAGTCAAATTGATTGGTTATGTTAGGTTTGTCATGAAATGTCTGGAATGCTCAGCATGTAAATGATTCAAAATTTCAGTCCAATCCAATTAATGAACATTTGCGAACCACTAGCTGTCGAGACTCCAGCATTGTTTCATACTAAGCAATTGATCAGATACCATAATTTTTTAGATAATTTTACTCCTTAAAGTTTGTGTTGCACATTATTAATAAACATACGTAGCTACAATCTCGATGTTTTGTCTACTGGAAAACTGTATTGTATAAACTTGAAAGGTCAATAATTACGGCTCAACAGAGTTGAACAAAGTATTTACCAGACTACTTTTTAACTTGCCAACCTAAATAATAGTTTGAATACCGGTATATCTCAGGAACAAGTCTATAGTAAGAAAACAATGACATGTATGAAAGAATTACTTGTCCGTTTTGAAGCCAGCTCTTTCATCTTTATTAATGTTTTTTTGCAGATTTACGTACCTTTCGACTACTTTCTGGTGTACTCTTCTGGTCGTTTATCTTGTTAGCAATGAAACAAAGATCTAGATCATTTAACCCGTCTGCAGCTTTAAAAGTTATTTTGATAATTTTTTAGATTATGAATTTACGTCTTGCTTGAGGTTGCTTTTTGTTGACAGCATAAGTAAGAGAAATGACACTTGAAATCGACATTATGAATTGCATGACAGACGATAGTTGTAGTTGCGCACAAAATATATAGTTATCTGTGCGCACACTCAACAATCAATGATGTTGGCTGCGTTCTTATTTTTTGCGTATGGCATCTCGCAGGCCAACCAATGAGGTTGTCCTCTGCAAACAAACAAACAACTGAAGATCGAACATACTAATGCCGAAGACGGTGTTGTCATGTTAAAAGTTTGTTAGATTTTAGGGAAATGATGGTGGTAATTTGGGCACAAAATGCGGGTTTTTTAAATTAATTAATAATGTTCATTTTCGTGATTTTTTTTAAGACGTCAGACCCTGAGAAGCGACTTGGATTAATGTCCTGTGTTTCTATGTCAGTTTCCTAATTTTACTACCTTTTATTTAGTTTTTGGTGGGGTATTTTAGCCATCGTGTGGCGCTTCATGTCGCGTCATGTTTGGAGTCATGGTGTAATGTAACATTCCTCGGTACGAAAAGTAATGTCATATAACATCACTTTACAACGCACTGTTTTGGGCATGTCTACTCAGAAATATAATCTAATTTTCACGTTCTCTGTCGCTACTGTCACTGTCAACACTCATAGACAATTAGAGACGTTTTTTCCCATCACCTTACCTGTTAACCAAAAAGGACTACATAATTAGAATCCAATCTCGACCCTCGCGGATCGAGGGTTTTTTTTTAAATATATTGTGTACAGGACACTACGGGAGTTTAACAATCGTGCAGAGACATGCATCCTATTTACAAACGCACACGCAGCAAAAACAACTACGAAATCATATCATGTCAGTTCCGACCTGTCATAAAGTTTGAACAGAACTGTATTATGCTTGGTTCAATGGGACGTACGTAGGTAGCCAATTGTTCCGATCCATCCTGTTCTTGCTGTCCCACACCAGTGACGCCATAAACCTAGGCCCGTATCTCACAGGGGGTGCCCTTAGTGTGTAGTTGGTTAGTTTTTAAGTTTTTTGCATCTGGCTGGAGGTCTTAAACTCACAGGATAGCATATTGTATGTTTACCTGGCCTCCCGCGAAAAGTGGCCGAAAATGTTCGTTTCTTGCTTTTTCCATTTTATTCCTCTATAATTTCAACCCACTGCCTGCCGACTGTGCGCAATGAAATTTCGATACAACCTGGCAGCCCTGGATTTTTACATTGACAACTTTAAATTTTCTCTTATTCTGGTAACATTATCCAAGCTGTCTGATAGTTTTGTTTTCTCTTGGCTTGTCAAATTGTGACAAGATGGTACTGTATAGTTTTTTAATTTTAAAAATCTAAATTAATCTTGTAAATTAAATAACATTTCCATAGATTTTTGAAATTACCATGTGTAAACTAACTATATAGAATTAAAATTAGGCTTATTAGTGATCTTCTGATGGGTTTGCTATCATAACCTGTAAATGTTGATTTCAGACGAAGGGTACTTCGAGCTTTGGTAAGCGTCGTAACAAGACACACACCTTGTGCAGAAGGTGTGGCAGGTCATCGTACCACATCCAAAAATCCAAATGTGCACAGTGTGGATACCCCGCAGCTAAGCTGCGTTCCTGTAAGTACACATATACCGGCCTTACTAAGTTCTAAGTGTATTGTGAAAGAATATAGGTTATTACATCGATTAAATTGATTCTTGAACATGTACTCGTGGTAATAACCATAAATTTTATAATAGTAAACATTGATAGTGTACCTACACGTTGTGTCTGCTGCATCTGAGGCTTTGTCTGACAGTACCTAGTTACTGCTGCATCTAAAACTTATGATTTGTCTAAAGTATGTTTGTTTAAACAGTTTTACATATGTATTGATCGAAAAAAAGCAAAGGTCTGTTGCCCCTTTGTCACTGACCTGCATAGAAATCCTATACTAGATATTTGGTCTGATAATGATAAAAATATAGTACCTATGTTTTTATTTAGACTGTCATACATACAACCTGAATAATGAAATGCGATAGAAACTTACTTTTCGATCCATGTTGTTAGTCCCTTAAACTGTTATATTGGTGTGCGTGTTTGTTATGAACCAAGTACTTAGTCGATATATTGTTGCTTATATCTGGTCAACAAATCGACCCCAGAATTTTGCATTGAACAGTTATTATTTGTGCATGGAATTCAAAATACTGGTATTCAGCTGGATCCGAAAGACTGGAAGCCGACCCCAACCAAGTTTGGAAAAGGCTAGGCAGATGATAATGATATTTAGTGCAGCAAATCCTACTCTGATTGAAGAAATATTTCCAACTAAGAATGTTTCTTTGTATAATGTAGGTACACTAAGTTGAATTCTGATTATGATAAATGTCTTATTAACATTTGTTTGATCATGTAGATTCATACATTTCATTCTAATTTTTGTATCATAAGTTGCAAAAAAAATATATACTCATATTAGCCTCTCCATAATATCTTACATCTCTTTGAGGTCAATTAATCACAAAGATAACAACTTACATGATATTTGTTAGAATATTATTGCTTATCCCAAGATATTATTGTTTACAGACCACTGGTCAGTGAAGGCTAAGCGCAGGAAGACCACCGGAACTGGCCGCATGCGTCACCTGAAGATTGTGAGGAGGCGTTTCCGCAATGGCTTCAAGGAGGGCAAACCCACACCCAAGAAAGCTGTAGCCTCGTCTTAAACTTAGTGCTTAACTAATTAAAAAAAACAAACCCATTTCCATCTTTTATTTATTTAACACTTTTCAATTTCCACATTTTCATACATGCCAAAGCATGCTTAAACAGTGTGTTAGATGTCTATTCTGTCACTGGCACATTGAATAAAAACCGCCCAAGCGCAAGTCGTCTTTGCGCTCAAAGGCATAGGTAGCACCAAATAATAATAATTTTAACGCTCATTCATAATAATTATGTCAATTTGAACTGAATAGCAAAAGTTGTTCTTTTTAATAGTACATTACGATATTAGTGCGTTATAACCAATACGCACGTATATCGTACGACGTTTTTTAACACATTTGCGAGGAAACTGAAAAAAAAAACATTTTATATTTTGTTCATTTCTAATTATTGAAACAGTGAAATTACAATTATTAAAATGATACGTAGTTGTAGTTGGTTTTTAATTATGTTTTTATTATTTCTCTTTATTTATTTACTTACATACTAATTACATTTTTATTTTTACGAAGTTATATACTTAAAGAAAAATATAAAAAATAGTAGCCCACCAGCATTGGGAACAGGGTCCGAGCTACCGATGGTCAGGGCTCTTGAGAGAGGAACCTCCTAACAATACGCGCCGTGTCCAGAAGTACTGCTTTCTGAATCAAGCCCTTGATCCAGCTGTCAAGCGAAAGCCTACTAAGATGTTGGTCGAGGCTTTTGGCTATTAAGCCATTGGCCGACACGACTATCGGCACAATGACTGCTGTATTCACATCCCACATGTCGACAACGTCGCGAGCCAGATCTAGATATTTGAATTGCTTATCTTTCTCTGCTTTCACGAGGTTCTCGTCATGTGGGACCGTTATATGAACAATCATTGCGCGACGCTCCAATCTATCTATCACCACAATGTCAGGCTTATTGGCAACAATAGTCCTGTCAGTGACGATAGGTCGATCCCAATACAACGTGATATTACCATTATCGAGAACTGGGTCGGGCGCATACTTATAGTACGGCACTTCTGATTCCACAAGGTTGTATTTCAAAGCAAGTTGCTGGTGGATAATCCTAGCAACGAGGTTGTGTCTATGCAAGTACTCTCCGTTAGCCAGACGAGAACAACCAGAAATAATGTGTCGGATCGATTCTCCCGGACGGTGGCATGCCCGCCACACGTCAACCGTCCCGTCCTTCATAATATGTTTCCGGTAGTTGTTCGTCAGCATAACTTCGTCCAAAATCGCACAGACAAAACCTTCAGTTTCCCCAAAGAGGTTGCTGAATCGTAGCCAGGACACGGACGCTAGAAAATCTACATCGGGGCCATGAAGAGCCCGGTAGAAGCGCCCGTGAAGCTCCTTGCCCTGCCATACCTCCCTGCGATCATTAGTGTCTAATACTACAGGCTTGCGCCAGTTCTCGTTAGCCAAGAAGAGCGGGGTAAGGCCCTTGTCCACTGAGACCACATCTCGGTGCATCCCCACGTCGGCTTCTAGGAAGTATTCCCTGAGACTGCATACCTCACGATTGTGCAGGGTCTTAGCATTTAAGAAGCCACGACCCCCACACTTCCGCGGGATATACAGTCTCATCACCGACGACCGTGGGTGATGCATCCGATTTGCGGTCAGCAGTACGCGAACCCTCCTATCCAGGGCATCAAGTTCCGTCTGAGTCCATTTGAGTATGCCGAAAGAATACATCAAAACCGGCATGACCCAACCGTTGAAGGCGCGTACCTTGTTTCCGCCTGACAAAAGACTGCTTAGCACCTTATTCAGGCGGCCAAAGAAACGTTCCCTCAACGATCGTTTCATGTCAGCAGTATTGATACCTAATGCTTCCGACATACCCAAATACTTGTAGGTTTCTGTTGAGGAGAGGGATCTTAGGTGTACGGAATCCGAGAGTTGAGTTCCCACGGATTCCGTAATCTCCCCTCGCTTCACATGCATGACTGCACATTTGTCCACACCAAATTCCATCCTGATGGCGCTACTGAAAGTTTCAGTTACCTTCAGTAGCTTCATAAGTTGCAAATTGTTGGGGGCAAAGATTTTCAGATCATCCATGTAAAGAAGGTGAGATATGACCTGACCACCTCTCCTCAACCGATAGCCTAGACCTGAACCCTCCAGCAGTGTGCTGAGAGGATTCAAGGCTAGACAAAACCACAATGGGCTCAGACTATCACCCTGGAATATACCACGCTCGATCCTTATGGCTTCGCTGTTCCCCTGTATCTGTCGACATCCTGGATAGTGAAGGACCGTCCTCCATTGCCCCATACACGACTCAAGGAAGGCGCGTAGAGTTGCATCTATCTTGTACAACTCCGGTACCCTCATGAGCCATGTATGCGGCACCGAGTCGTAGGCCTTCTTATAATCTATCCAACATGTAGACAGATGCCTTCGGGAGCGGCGAACCTGTTGGCTAATGGCCATATCAATGAGGAGCAGCTCCTTACTACCACGGAACCCGTTCCTACATCCATTCTGAGAGGGAGACATGATGGAATTACTCTCAATATGTTGGTTTATTTTAGCTCTCAAAATAGATGTTAGAACTTTATAGACCGTTGGTAAACAAGTGATTGGTCGGACTTCGGCGCTCGGAGTAGCTGCGCGCCGCCGCGCGTCTCTCCGCTCGAGGGCTCTCAAGGGCTCTTGGCGACGCTCGGGACCCGCGGTATCCGCCCGCGCGTTTCAAGGAAATGCGCTCTGCCGCGCTTCCAGCGGTGTGCGCTGGGCCAAAGTCGGACATCAAGTCTTAACAAGGGGTATCATATAACCCAGTACTAATTGGGTTGTTGAGGTCAGATAGTAGGCAGTTGGTCCACGCAAAATACTGGTATTCAGCTGCATCCGGTTAGACAACCCATATAGATCCCAGACCCAGATATTACTGAAACTGGGCTGCCCGCGAAATTCAAATTTACTCACGTTTTTTAAATTTGCTGGTTAGTGTCGGGCTGTATATTGAACAAAATATGATTCGCGACGTATGTATTTACAGGATGATAATAATTAAAATTCAAAATCAAAAAATCAATCAAAATATTTTTATTTTACAGGGGCACTTATAAAACGTCGGCAAAAAGGTGCTCGGTTCGGGTTGGTCGTTTCCTATGGAGAAGAACCGAAGAAGAAAAAAATGATTTAAAAACTATTGTAAAACATCTGATTAAAAAGAAAGGAAAAAAAAATAAGATTGAGAATAGTTAGAGACATCCACACATTTGTGCCGTTTATGAGCTACCAGGGAAGCCGCATGTGCGAAGGGGCTAAGGCCAAACTGCTCTATCTTAAACGTAGTCCTTAATTTTATAATATGCTTTTTTAATTAGGACACGTTTAATATATTTTTTTAAACTTTCCATCGGTCAGTTCTGTAACTGACTTCGGCAACTTATTATAAAAGCGTATACTGTTTATAAGAAAAGACTTGCTAGTTTTGGTTAATCTGAATTTGGGATTTACAATTTCGTGTTTACTGCGTGTATTTATATTATGGAAGTCGCTTCTAATTTTGAAAAGTCCTCGGTTTTTGCGGACATATAAAATACATTCTAAAACATAAAGTGAAGGCAGAGTCAGTATATCGATTTCTTTAAATTTTTCTCTGACTGATTCACGAGGACCCATTTTGTAGATAGCGCGGACTACCCTCTTTTGCAGTATGAAAATTGAATCAACGTCTGCTGCCGATTCCCACAGCAGAATGCCATAGGACATAATACTATGGAAATATGCGTAGTATACTAACCTAGCTGTGGCTATATCAGTTAACTGCCTTATTTTTCTGATTGCATAGGCAGCTGAGCTTAACCTTCCTGAAAGAGTTCTAAAGTGCGTGCCCCACTGCAGTTTTGAATCGATAGTAATCCCCAAGAATACAGGTTCCGCTATAACATCAAGCTTCTTGCCGTCAAGATTTAAATTTAGGTCACGTTGTGGTACATTTGGTAAAGAAAACTTAAGGCATTTTGTTTTATTCGTATTCAATAAAAGATTGTTGGCTGCGAACCATTTCGAGAGAATAGTTAGGCTTTCGTTAACATGTAAGACGTCCGTATCTTTTCTATCAATTTTAAAGATTAGCGAAGTGTCATCAGCAAATAGAATTATATCCGAAAATTTGGCCATATATAAGGGAGATCATTAATATAAACAAAAAACAGGAAAGGGCCGAGAATTGAACCTTGGGGCACGCCCATCTTGACTATAGACCCGCAGGACGTCGCCCCATTTACATTTACTTTTTGCAGCCTGTTTGATAAATAAGAGAGAACAAGATCAGCAGCTTGTCCACGAATTCCGTAGTGGTGTAATTTACAGATCAGTGTTTTGTGGTCGACGCAGTCGAACGCTTTTGAGAGATCACAGAAGATGCCAATAGCATCCTGGGACTTCTCCCAGGACTCCAAAATGTGACTGATGAGTTTTACTCACGCGTCCGTTGTCGACCTACCCTTCGTGAAGCCAAACTGCTGACTATGCAGTATCCTATTAGAGTTGAAGTGAGACAACATCTGGTCCAGCATGATTTTTTCATAGATTTTACTCAGTGCTGAAAGCACAGATATAGGCCTATAATTATAGGGATCACTCTTACAACCTGATTTGAAAATTGGTACTACTTTACTATGTTTCATCAAGTTTCCCGAACTTGCCGCTGTCCAAACATTGGTTGAATATGCCTGTTAAGACAGGAGCAATCGTATCAATAATATCTCCAAGAACCTTGACGGATATCCCCCATAAGTCTTCAGTATTTTTTTATATTGAGACTTTTGAATGCGTTTTTAATTGTAGCAATACATACTGGTTTAAATTTCAAGTTTGGTATGTTCTTTGTAAAGTTCTCTTTAAGAAGAGCTTCAGCTAATTTAGCTGAACAGGGGAGAGATTTTGTAACCTCTAACGGAATGTTGGTAAAGAAGTTTTCTAGAGTCTCAGCGACTTCTAGCTTACCACAAATTGTTTTATTATCTATTTTCAAAGACAATTCAGTCTTATCTCGTTGTTGCGTCTTCCCTGTTTCTCTGTTAATTACCTGCCATACAGTTTTTATTTTATTCTTAGAAACACCGATTTTATTACTTATGATTTTGCTTGAACGCAGACACTTTTGAATATTTTTGAATAGTTTCTAACATAAGTGTGAAAGACTTGATCTGAAGTCTAGAGATTTTTCGTGATATAAATTGTATAAAATATCTCTACTTTTTCTTATTCCCGCAGTGGCCCATTCGCTAATTTGGATTTTGAGTTGACTTTAACATTTTTTACAGGACCCGTTTTATTAAATTCCTGGCAAACTGTGGAAAATAATATACTGTAGTTTATATTGGGGTCTTCTAAATCAAAACTAGCATTAGAAAGTTTGCTAAGAACATTATTATTAAAAGAACAAGCCGCTTTACTTGGTCTTTGTGGATTATGCCAAAACATTCGACAGTATACTCGTACACCATCACTCAGTCGTTTATGCCTTAAAATCTTAAAACGTACTACACACTTACATTGACCTTATTGACACCATCTATGAAAATAGCTCCGCGAACATTAAGTTGCACATTTCTGCTACAAGTTTCAACATAGAAAAAGGTGTCAAACAGGGCAATCCACTCTCACCCAAGCTATTCACAAGCGCACTGCAGGAGGTTTTTAACAAGCTGCCCGATTCATGGTTGAGTTTTGAAAGTCCAATGAGGTTGGACTTTCAATGAATAGATCCAAGACCCAGATCATGACCAACAGCACGAAACGTGGGGTCGAGGTAGACGGATACACGTTGCAATATGTCGACGAGTATACCTATTTGGGCCAATTCGTGTCGTTCAAAAACAAGCAAGACAAAGAAGTCGAAAGACGAGTCCAAAATGCTTGGAAGACCTTCTGGGCTCTGAAGGAACATATTAAGGGAAGCCCTTCACTTACATTGAAAAGAAAACTCGTCGACATGTGCATCTTGCCCGTCCTAACCTACGGTGCACAAAGTTGGTCACTTACCGAACAACAGAAGTCCAAACTCAAGATTTGCCAACGAGAAATGGAGCGCAGCATAATAGGTGTTAAGCGAATAGATCGCTTGACAAACACCACCTTGCGATCCATAACTCAAGTAGCTGATGTTGGAGAAAAAAAGCCAGGCTGAAATGGGAGTGGGCAGGCCACGTACCACAGATGCACCCGGAGAGATGGGCAAAGATGGTAACACACTGGACGCCTGAGGAAGGACAGCGTAGAGGTCGACCACGACGAAGGTGGCGTGACGATCTAGTTTGCGGGGATAACATGGCCAGAGATCGCACAGGATAGAGAGGTTGCTCAGCAGTGGGAGGCTACAAAAAAAAAAACATCCTATTTAGAGAGAAGTATATCCTTATTCCTTCAAATCGGTTCTTATATAACGGAGTCAAAGGTAACAAACACAAAAAAAGCCGAATTGAGATAATCCTCCTTTTTCCGAAGTTGGTTTAAAATAAACGTCATCTTATATTATCAAGAGCTCAAACATGAAATGTGTTTTGCTGACTCACAAAAATAATTTTGGTCAATGATGTAGGTACACAGTACAGAAAATGGTAGACTACACCATGGCTTCTTAGTAGGTACAGACAGCGTCAGTATGTATGTGCTAACCCTTCAAGTTTTAAAATGTTACACTGCTACAACATTGAATTTGTTTCGAATAATCTAAATAATACTTTCAAAAAGAACTCAATGTTTTGAACCGGATTCAAACATGCATCGCTTCACCGAGCGGCGTCTTAAGAATACACGGTTTAACAAATTAGCAAGCGAACTCTTGAAAATTGCGATGAAATTTTATCTACTGTAGTCAGAGTCAGTTTATCTTCTCTAATCGACAGATGGTCTGTGTCTAATCGACAGATGTTAAGGGTATCCATTTTACTTACCTACGTTTTCTTTATTAAACGAATCGTATACCCTTTTTTATGATTGGAAATCATCAAATGACTTCTTCCGCTCTGGGCGGAGCGGAAGGGAGTGTCAGACTTGACTGACTAAAACCCATCCATGTTCCTTCTTAGCCCTTTGCGTTCCAGGGGCACGGTATCTCTTTCAAACAACCCGCAGCCCTGGCAGGCATCGGCCCACTCGGACCCCTTCCGATTTGCTGACATCTCCTTGAGGCGCGCGTGGAACACGAACGCGCCGTCGGCACGGTCTGTCGTCATAAGACGGACGGACAGCCAACACCCGCTGTTTGCATATAATAATTTGAGATATTGTTGACATTTAATTTTCGTTTAAAATTAAATGTCAACAATATCTCAAATTGTTATAGCTGCGTTGTTGCTCCATAAAGTTCCGCGACGGCGACAACAGTCACTTTGTCTGCAGTACAGTGCATTTTTAGCTCTCTTAACAGAAATATTTAACTATGTCTGATTGATTGTATTGTGTTCAGCAATTGGCAGAAACGGAACCGCTATACTTTTGTCCGTTCGTCAAGATGTGACACAGTTATTTTACTCGGAGACTGGCAGTATCTGGAATACAATCTCGAAATGGAGGAATTTTTAAAGAAATTAAAAGTTGTTAAGTAAAGATTTTCGAAATAAATTATTTTCTTAAAAAAATACTAACTTTGCATGAGTAGTGTAGTGGTAGTGTAGGAGTTAGCTTCTTTTTTTTATACTTATGGTTTGTACTTTGTAAGCATTTGTTGTTTCTATGTTTTTGAGGACAACTTGGAAATAGGTACAAACTTATTTTGGCTGTCATCCCGACTACAGAACCCGTTTCATTTCGCACGGTTTGACACGCATTTGCCCATTTTTATCGATTTCTAGTACTTAGATGAATAGGTGACTACATTGACTAGTTTTCAGATGACAAAAAAAAGTATACCTACTAATGCTGCAAGTTCCTACCTATTTATTTAACTTAAATACGTATTATCATAGAAATGAAAGTAATGAAACGGACTTGTGCGTGCTGCTCGGATTCCCAGTAAGGCCTAAGTTAATAAAGACTGCTTTTGTAATAGAATCATCTGATGACGTAGAGGCGCCAACGGTACGGGGGAGGCGCGGGCGCGCACCGTGTTTTCGTAGTCGTCATAGCATTGAGCAGGCAAGGCAACTCACCGCCAGGCAGTCAGTCGTTCGATTGTCGGCAGAGCGCACTCCGCGTCGCAGCCCGTTCCAAGTGTGTACTCTCGATTAAACATCGCATAATCTAACCCAATATCGCTATTGGGTGATAACATTATCATGTGCTATGACGCGACAATATATTTTAAAGTTCTCTCAAGATAAGCGACTGTGTAGTGATTAAAATTATATTGTGCACGGTTAGAGAATGTGTGCGCACTGACGTTCTCGCTAAAGGAAAACTTATTACCGTTACGTAGTGCTCTTTTACTATGTCGTTATTTAAGAAGAAGGCTCCTAAATACACGCCACCACCAGTGCCTCAGTCTCCCACCGAGGACCCTCACCAGCAGGCCAACGGAGTGGATAACAACAATGGTTCACAGAAGTCACAGTTGGTGTTCCACTGTCAACAGGCACACGGCAGCCCCCTCGGACTCATCTCTGGATTTTCTAACGTCAAGGAACTTTATCAAAAGATAGCGGAATGTTACGACTTTCCTCCAGACGAGGTAAGACTGATTGTTTCCTAATAAGCCGTAGGTGAGTAATTAGTTTTAAAACTTGTATTGGTAGAGCAACATTCCTCATGAACAAGTTTCTGAGTCATTGTTGGTTGGATGAATGGAATACCTGGAACCACGGTTGTGGTGACTGGTGACTCGCACAGTCTTGCTGAGGGGCACAGCGATACCTTTAATACGAACTGAATTATTATCATTTATCATCATTTTATTTTCAACATAAATCAGGATAGAATCATTTATTGTAGGTACACAACAGAACATTATAAGAAGGTACAAAATTTTGCCTTCACAAGCATTAATTCATGGACAGCCGCTAAGTACCTCGCTCACTGATAAGAGCACATAATATGCCATAAGGAATGCGTCATTGATATTCAAATAAGTACCTACCTAGCTTCTTTTTAAGGTTTCACAATCAGTAGCACAACATTATGAAAGATTTATTTAAAACTAGCTTTCGGTCATCTTTCTTAACTGTTCGAATAAGTCTAAGGACCTAATAGCGTAGTGGTAGAGAGCCCGAGTAAAGAGTCGCGTCAAGCTCCGGGTTCGATTTCCGCATCTGGGACACTACACAATTGTAATGGTTATTCTGAATGCTTGTAACACAGTTTAGTTACAATGGTGGCATAAGTGGCTTTGCTGTTGTCATGACCGCTGTGAGTACCTAATAATGAGTGTGACTTTTCTTATTATTATGGATATATTGCACGAGTCACACTACTCCCATCAACTTCTTTAGCCTTTTAATGAGAGAAATAAAAAAAAAAACCCTTTATAAACGTTTCTCTAATTTGTTCATGGTTTATCTTACGAAAAGTATTACAACCACACTTTATCAGAAATCGCGTTCACAATACAAAGGCGATAGAGCTTATAGTATACGATAATAATGCACCTACCAAACCTACCAACAATTTATAAATGGTCCCTAGACTGGAGCTAAGGCTCGAGACTCGGGCGGGAGGGACCACAGCTACCTATCATTTACATAATATCTATAGGTTGGCTAGCTAGACGTATTACTACTTTTTGCATACACACTTTACACCCACACATGATCAGGGTACAGGCAGTACAGGGTCCCAATACTCAGATGCATGCTCTTCTCCTTGAGGTAGAACGTTTTGCAAAAATAAATTATAATTAATGCATTTAAAAGCAGCATATTATGTTGCGCCCCTAACCGGCTAGCCAAGTTTAGTACACTTCAACCAACTTGTGCAGGTGGGAAAACACAGAACTAAAATAAATGTACCAGGTTTAACATAACGATACAAATTTTCTTGACAAGCAACGCCACCTAGAACTGCACACGTAAAGTGGTCATACTATAACCTACCAACAAACCTAATGGTTTTCTTCGAATTGATAATGTTGGTACCTATAGATGACTGAGCACATTAGTCTAATCTGTGCCTAATGTCAACATTTAGGTTCTACTTCTGTAATAATTGTAAAACTTAAGAGCAAACTATACCCTACGGCATTTCATACAAACTTTCAAGTCGTTATTTTCCGAAATGACTGAACAGATTTTAATGAAACTTCCTACGCATAAGCAGTATACATAGGTCTAAAAAGTTACTAAAAAACATTTTCGAAAAATTATGTTACAGCTAAATTAGACCGATTTTTAATTAAGTAACTATAGAAACAGAAATTTCCAATTATCTTTCTTTTTTAAAAGACATTTCGAAAATGTTTTTTAGTATGATATTGTGAATAACAGGATATGCAGAGTAGGAAACAATTTTTGAAACAAGATTGAAGAGACCCTGAAAAATGGAACCACAATCTTTAAGTTCTGTGTAATATGCGATGAGAAGGCTCGATGATCGAAGCTTTCCAAAAGCTGCCCATTCTTCTACATATAGCCTTCCTTCTCAAAGTTGTTCTTACTAAACTGCATAGTTTACCCGAGGTATACTTACATCAGGTATTTTCGAACAACCTTGCGAAGACCGCTATTGACAACAATAGGTTCTAGATGTTTATGCTTGGTATTATAGCTGCGCCAATGCGAAATTACGATGATCAGATCAATAGGTACCCAATGTGAAATCAGAACAAACAATCAAACGTAATTTCCATAGATGTAGGTAGGAAGGAAACAAAGGATAAGGAAAACAAGCTTGAAGTCATCGCCAATCCTGAGTCATGTTATTGTTATTGTTTGATATGATTTCTGTTTAATATACTTTCTAGAATCGACGTTCAGTAATTATTGTAAGATCAATTTGTAAATAAAACAACCAGAATCGATTTTACGTTAGAGATGACTTCAGAAATCAATCATGGTCAGAATTAATTAGATTACTTACCTACATTAGTAACACCTACTTACCCAATCAGGAATTTTTGTAAGAAGTTAATACCGAGTTCACGGTTCTGACGGTCTGCTACTCGCCAAGGTTGAAAAGTGGTCGACCGTCAGTGAACTCAGTAGTACATCACTGGTTTGACATTATCAAGCGCTTGTATAAATGTCTAAATCTGCTGACTACAAGCAGCTTTAAAATTCAACCGTTTCACTGCTTGGCTGAATTTGTCATTTCTGGCATGATCACAATAGCTCGTGGAAATAAGAACTGATGTAAAAATGCTACCTTCATTCTAAGTATCAATTATGATGAAATAATCTAATCCTCACTCGATATTTTTAGTGGGTAAGGAATCGGCACTGTTCCTGCATGCTATTTTTGTTGTTTGAGTTGAGTCTGTGAAGTGTCTCTGTCAATGTAATTATGATAAATAACAATCAGTTTATTGGATGACTATTTGGTGCCTGGCGCAAAATCTGTGTTCAAAAAACAAAATTAAATTGATGACTCGTGATTCGAGGTATTCTCTGGCCCGTAATGTGACTCCGCGCCAACCAAGTCAATGACACAATTTTAACTTTCGATATTAGTGATAGTAATACCTACTTAGTTGTTTTGTTTTTTTTCATTTATCAGTAAACAGGTGAAACGGAAGATCAGAATCGAATGACTAGTAATAGGCACTTGCCTTGATTGATAAGATTTAATTGAATAGATAATTTAAAAGAAAGTCCCTACCTACTTAATGTTGCATTTGAAAACACTTGCAAATGCACAGCCGTGACACTCAAGGGTTTATCTTTATATCAAAGGGTTTTCCTTTTAATATGACCATTAAGTAGCATGTTACAAATCTTAAATGGGTAAACCCTTTCTTACACAATAAAGGGGTTAATCATCATAAATCGATATTAGAAGGGTTACTCCTTTATGTTGGATTTGTCGTCTCTTAGAAATTCTTCTTCTCATAATGAGGTTGGAATTATAGACTTGTGCAAATTGATTTAGATCATAGTTTTCTTAATACTAATGCGTTCAACTCCAGTTAAGTTTTTTAGTGCGTATAAAACCTGCAGATCCTAAAAAAATCATTATGTCTCTGAATAATAATAATGTCCCGGGAATAGATGAAATTAGAGCGATGGATATAAAAAAAATGTGTACGACAATTACCGCAGTCATTTCTAATCTAATTAATATAATGCATACAAACATGCAAATATTCATTGACAATAAAACAATCCCTGTTTTCAGTTTGTCAGAACGATTCACAAAAAAGGAAGCAAGATTGATTATAACAATTTTTTACAGACCTATTAAGTACTATTTTGCCTACTATTGATAAAACAATAGAGAAATACATTTGTAAGCAAATACACGAATTTTATGAAAAAGAATAATAATTTTTAATAATAATCTATTGAAACGAAAAACTTTGTTTACAAAAACTCTGTGTTCGATAACAACTGCATTAGTATAAAACTGTGTCGCAGTCATTAACGCCCACCTCCAAAAGTCGATGCAAAGCAAAATTAAAATAATTAATTAAAAATTAAAATATTAAAAATTTAATTAAAATAAAATAAGAATTAAAAAGTTAACAATATTATCACTGGTTTGTATGGAAGGATTGTGTATGTTTTGTGTGTGGAAGAAGGGTGTACTTTTGTGCAGGAGGTGTGTGTTTGCGCATGTTATACATATTAGGGGCATTGGAAAGTCAATTTAAGTTTTTATAATTGTTTCTAATTCTTCGTAAGTGAGTGTATAAACCCATTTATCCGTGATCCTTCGACATTCTTGCAGGGTCAGAGAGTTTATATTGACTTGTTTATTTACCCGATTGTACAAAGTGGAGCTAAGAAAGTGATATTGCCTCCGTATAACTTGAACTCTGCAGATTCCACCTGGCAGACTCTGTCTTATCTACGTTTTTGGGTAACGATAACAGGATCGTACGGAAGATCCGTGTGTTTACGCAGCACTACAGCGAGAAGAAAAGCATGTCTGACTGTTGGTAACTAGCAGAGAGTGTACAGTTCAGTTGTTGGAAACCGAACCGGTTTGTGAGTCATGACTTTTAACACTGCCCTCTGTGCCCTTTCCAGACGGAGTATTAAGCATATCCCAGCCCCACCCCAAGCTGCAATACAATATTTTATGATGGAATGTGCAAGAGCAAAGTATACAGTTCGTAGTGTGGCAAAATCAGCAGATGTTCTCAGGTTTTTAAAAACAAAGATTAATTTTCTGACCCTGGAAACCAGAGCCTCAATTTGCTCCTTCCAGGACAGCGTACTATCCATTATAACACCAAGTATTTAATACTATGGGTACGCGTAATCTAAGCACAACCCGTGCAAACACTCGATCTGGACCCGCATTTATGCGCCGTCAATGTATAGGGAGACGGTGGTTGTGAGGCTCTACTTGGAGCAAATGTAATGAACTTGGTTTTTTCTACATTGAGAGTTAACAGGTTTTATTCAGCCATTCCATTGCAACAAGCATAGCGGATTCCGCATATGAGCGGGTTTCCAACCAATCCTTACCATGCATGAGCATGACGGTATCGTCCACGTAAGTGACAATTTTAGTGTTAGTTAAAGCCAGATTACATAAGTCATTTATGTAAATAAGAAACAGGGTAGGTCTAAGGACACTACCCTGCGGCACTCCGTAAGTTAAAAATTTGCTAACGTTATTTCCCACTTTGACGGTATGAGAACGCTCACTCAGGTAAATCCAAAAAATATTGAGTCACACTCCTCTAACACCAATCCGCTCCAACTTTTCAAGCAAGAGGGGAACAGACACTGTGTCAAAAGCTTTCGATAGGTCAAGGAAAATTGCTATTGTTTTAAGTTTAGTCTATATATTTTTTGCTATAGTTCCAGTTACTTCTACTACTGCGTCTTCTGTGCTTCTACCTGATCGAAAACCTGATTGGTTCGCTGAAATTATATTATGTGAGTTAAGGTAGTTAAGCAGTCGACTATTAATATTTTTTTCTAAAATTTTGGACAAATAAAATATTGACTGACAAACCACCCAACTGTTATCAACGTTCACAGATAGTATTAATTGACTACAGCAAGGCATTCGATACACTCAGACATGAGCGGTTACTGGAGTGTCTTCAAGACAGCGGAATTAGAAGCAAGCTACTCGATTGGTGCGGAAACTATCTTGATGACAGAAAATACATGGTCAGAGTCAGTGACGCGACAAGTGAACCAGTCATCGTAACGGAAAGAACGGTGCAAGGCTCGGTTATAATAAAGTGCGAGATCTATCAGTTCGTCTTCGACACCTGCCTTGTAGCTGCTGGACGAAGTGTTAGTGACCCTAAGGCAACTACAAGACGACTTTGACTCGTTGACTAAATGGTCTCATGACGCTGGTCTAGTATTAAACGCTAGTAAGACCAAATTAATGTAGGTACATCAGTTCTAGTCTAAATAGAAGCTCTTTCTTGCCTAACTAAACTAACAGCTCACTGTCATGAGTGTTTGCATGACAACTGCAACAATAACGTAGCCAACCCTTGCAGGTGTGACTCCATAGATCTCGTAGATAGCTAAAAATACCCAGGACTTACCATTGATAGCTGACTTAGTTGGAAAGAGCACATTAATAGTCCGGGGAATTTACGCCGAATATTAGGCTAACTTTGCATTAATTAAAAACAGCGATTTTTGTCATTGAATGTGTAGGGTATGGACAGGAGAGTATATTAAGCTGTATCCCGCGAAAAGTTCACCTCCGCGTATATGTTTTTTTTAAGAAAACGTCTAATATCTATATAACTTGGTGGAAAAAAATATAAACAGGTATGTTTATTTGGAGTATTTGTAGAACAGATTGAGTACTACAAGTAGGTCAGAAAATTAAACATTTTCGTCCACGGAACACTCGTTTTTTAAAAAAAACTTATAATTTGACTTCGTACTTAAGGCAAAAATATTAACAGGACAAAAATAGTGCTAAAATGATTTATATCACCATGTCTAACTATTATTATGAAAATTAAACAAATTCTGCTCCGGACTTCACAAAAAATCAAGAAAATCAAAAAATCTTAAATACTACTTACGGCAAAAATGTAACAGGATTTAAATTCATTTAATAATGAGAAATATATAAATCCAAACCTTAATCCCGCAAAATTAAACAAATTAGAGCGATAATTAATTATGTCAAAGTAAAAATTAAATTACGATGCACCGTGCACGGTGTCAGCGCTAAGCAGCGTGCGGCGTACGGCGTACGGCGTGTGCTAGTGTGCGTAAACAAGATAAGCGCTGCGTTCATTGTGTGCGTATGACTGTGTTGTTGTTTGAGTCGGTGTTTTATTGAGTTATGCGATTGTACACCTTATTTCAATTACGGAAAGATCAAATTCCTATGAACGTGCTGCGCCAAATACAAGAATGAAGCTTGCAGACGTATTTTACGTAAACATTAATTGATTTTTTTTTCACGATTTGCTTTAAAGTGTTTAATTTTCGTGTAAATAGGTTAGAAATAGCCTTTAGATGAAAGTTAAACTAAATTAAACCCTGTTACCATTTTGCCTCAACCGCTATTGTAAAAAACTGGTAATAATAACTTCCGGTAGTACAATTTGTTTAATTTTGTTTATTGGCGGTGTAATATATTAATTTAAGATATTTTATGTAAAAAAACCGCTGTTTATATTTTTGCCTTAAGTACAATTCAAAAATTTCGTAAATGTTTTTTTATCGTAATTTCCGTGGACGAAAATGTTTAATTCTGAAAAAATATATTACTGTCACCAATTCTTTACCTAAAGTAACTAAATTTGTCCTGTTAACTTTTTTTCCCATGTTATTATTCACAAAAACGCGTTTTCGTCTTTTTCAGCTTGATCCGGTCTCGGAAAATGTTAATTTTTTTTTTATTATTTGAAGAGCTAAGCTCAAGTACACGATTCAAGAAAAAAATCGCTGTTTATATTTAATGCAGGGTTCAAATCTAAAAGCCCCGGACTATAATGGGGTGTGTGATAAATTGAGATATATGCTAGCTAAATTGTCTATTATTAAATGCAAAATTCCATAAAAAAAAACTGTTAATGCTGGACAAAGCCCTGGTTGAATCAACTATATCCTATGGTCTGTCGAGCTGTGGTAGGACATATAAGACACTCCTTAACCAAATTTACGCAATCCAACTGCGTATATTGAAAATAATTGTCCCTCCTAACATAAAAAAGAAATTCGTAAATGATTAGGTAACACAATATATTTAAATTCTGCAACACAATACCACACGAAAAAACTAAATTTGCACTAATAAACTAAAGAAAGAAAAAACGTAAATATTAATTAAATTAGGACTCGCGTCAGCAATGGTCTAGCTGACCATTACTTCCAAAGTACACGAATTTATACGGCAAGAGATCGTAATCTATATAAATAAAAAGAGAATAGTATATATTTATACCGTACCTATCTTCCCGTGGGTGTCGTAAAGGTGTCGTAAGAGGCGACTAAGGGACTTGCCAGAGAATGGGCAGCAGCGTTCTCTGTGCTTTTGTAACAACCGTACTGCGATCGCCAACCCGCCTGCCAAGCGTGGCGATTATGGCAAAACCCCCCAAAATGTCAATGCGACACTTGTGGGAGGCCTATGTCCAGCAGTGGACGTCTTTTGGGCTGAAATGATGATGATGATTGGTACTTCTAGGAACAGCCTTGAGCCTGTATCAACTCTAAAACACTCCACCACTTTGATTTGAGTCCGTTAGTACTAAGTATATATAATATTTAGCAAAAACCTGTAGAACTTATGTTATTTTTTTATGTCACTTTTACTTAGGTACCTACGTAAGTGGTGATTTTTTTCCTGAATTATGTAGTTGATGATGTTGTTGCACGGTAAAACTCTAATGAGTTGATGTTGGCATCAACTTTAATGTAAGTATAGAATGTATGTGTGGATTACTGAATAAATAATAAAAAATAATTTAATTCACATTAGACAAATAACTCAATGATGTCGTAATCTAATTATTTGCTAATGTAGGTCTAGCTGTCATTACTAATGTACATACTTCAATCGGTTATAACGACAGAAAGTATACTTTCTACAAATTCTTTTAGATATGAAAATTATGATATTGCTGATTATGTTATCTATTGAAATATCTTGCCGAATTGGTCCAACGACCGTTTTGTTCACGCCTTAAAGGTCAGCGGCGAAAATGGCACGGACGCTAATTTTGCTGATATTTCACGGCTTGTGAAAACGCTCAAGGCTTATTCGTTGTCAAGGCCTAGTCGTGAGAATGAAGATAATAGAGTTTACACCATTTTAGTCAGACTGTAAGCGTTAGTATACATAGCTATGCATTATGAGTAGGTAGGTGGTTATGTAAAGTAAAGAACACCGGACAAGCACTTATTATTTGTACTTTTTACACGGTTACCTATGGAAAGTATGTTAGATTTTAAGTAGATAGATACGTACATACCTGCGTCTATTTTTTTTTTTTACTAATTGGACTCTAAAAACATGAACGGGCTAGGTTAGAAAAAAATGTGATCTAAAGCTACTATATTAATCACATCACGTACGGTACTAAAAGTGTGTTAGGTAATATGTAGCTGGTAGAAATAACGTGACAGGCAGGGAAAACAAAGATAAACATTCTTCTATCTAATCTGAGACAGTGCATGACCAATTCATTATAATATCTGTCGCCCGCAAGGCGGCTGTATTGTTGAACATAGATATTGAACAAACTCTTATATTCGACCGAGTAGGTTCATGGCCTAACCAAGACAATTGTTTTTGTAATCCTGGTTCTGAATATATACTTATAAAGGTGATAATTTATCAGTCATCATCATAGTTCTATAGCGTAGCTGCTGCTACTACTTGAAGTACTGAGTTATCTAACTAATAAATAATTTGCTAGAAAAATATTCCCTTCAACTTTTCACGTTTTTTAGCAATTACATTACCCACGTGAAATGTTTAGTACCTAAAGATAAATCTGTGTAACTATGTAGGTAAGTATGAAAATGTCACAGTGTGCGGATGTACGCACGGCTGAGCAGCCAGGAAGTGGATCAGCCCAGGGGCGCAGTCTCTCGTTGATATAAACGCGGCAAGTGACTGCTGATACGCTTCGCCGCCGTATGTGTGCCTGTGCGATGGCCTACTACACGTGGGTCAAGGACCGGAGCGCGGTCATACCTGCAACGCATGCCTTGTCATGCAAGCATTTCGCACTTACACTGTCGCAATTCAATCAAAAGTACGCACTATTGATTGGATAGTGCTACTACTACTACTATTTGCTAAAAGTAAAACAAATATTATTTACGGTTATTCTTAAAATACTAGATACTATAGTATTCGGCCCTAAAGCCGAAACACGGTTTACTACTCAATATGCGGTACACGGTTTACTTCAATATATTATCTACAATCTGATAAGTGATTCCTGATTATCAGCAAAAACATTCGATAGTTAATTTAATAAACTTCAATTTAGCTTAATCGCATAATTTAATTGGGAGAAGTTCCGTGTTACGCATTGTATCAACACAACATGGCCGTTTCGAATACATATAGTTATTTTAAATGTCTAATAAATAAATGTGTAAAGGTTGTCTGGAAGATATCGCTATCAGCGATAAGACCGCCGTTGTAACCATAAAATTGTTAGTTTTGTAAGCCCGTTATGTTTAATTTTTGGTGTACAATAAAGTTTTATTCTATTCTATTCTATTCTAATAGTAATTAGAACTAAACCCAATCAATAAAATGGTTTACATTGCCCTCTAAAGAATGTTAAATGTTACAAATCCAAGGTACTACCTATTAGAGATTTATAGGCCCGAAAGAAAAATAGCTTTCAGTCACGCACCTAACTTAGGTGTGGTTAATTAAGTTAGTGGTATTATAATAATACCAATATATTGCTATGTCCATTCAAGCTAACAGTGTATTTCTTTGGTTTCAGATTCTCTTTTGCACGCTGAATACTCACAAAGTGGATATGAAGAAACTCCTCGGTGGACAAATAGGATTAGAAGATTTCATATTTGCACATAGAAAAGGACGTCCTAAAGAAATTGAGATAGTTAAAACTGAAGATGCTTTGGGATTAACAATTACAGATAATGGTGCTGGATACGCTTTTATAAAGCGGATAAAAGAAGGTTCTATTGTAGCCAATATACAACACATTGAGGTACGAAACTATTTTAGATATGTCTAATCTTAGATATTAAGCTGATACGCTTCCAATGATCAAACGTAGACCAAAACCAGGGTTATTTATAAGGTTTTTAAATAAAGGTAACCATCACTTAAATGTAATCATGAAACATTGGAATGCGATTAGTATAATAAATCTTTAAGTTCTTATCTTTTACATAGATACTGATAATTTTCTGTTTATTAATAGTAAAAAAATTACCAAGCCGGCCTAGGTATGTTACAACACAAATGAGTTAATAAATTCTCGAAACAACTTTTTCCCAATTTAAAAACAACTTATACATATGTATATTTACGTTATCGTTCCGCGATAAATAGTTATTTTGGAGAAAGGGACTCTGCGTATCAACTGTCAAGGTCAGATTCTCTCCCCCTTCTTACACCCCATAACCACACCCAAATCATGAAATAGAATATTTCGCAAGTAAATAATCTACCGAAAAGTAGGTGTACAATTACGGGTTTATAAAATCACGTTCAATACTTACCACTTAAGAATTAGGTCGTTTAAAGGGTTAGCCACTTATTCCGTTAGTTCCGTTACCCATATGAAGCATGTAAAGACGTGTAAGAAATTATATGTCAAGTTTCTACCTTAGAAACCTTTGTTGCTTGTTTGTTTGTAAAATTTTGAATTGGTTAAAATCTGGTAATTTATTGCATGATCAACCCATGGAAAACTCTTAAATTTTTTTTCGAGGGAATGATTTATTTTATTGTTATCCAGTTCACAGTATGTTTATGAGGTTTTTTAATAGGTTTAATAGGCCTTCTGTGGAATAAGGGATATCCTTATGCAATAACTGTTTGGATTGAAGTGGAAACTAGATCATATGTAAGAATAAGTATTTCATAGTGTATGATCTGTCACATATTATTGTGTTTTGCTAACCATAGCGGTATGTAGCTACATACACATTGTATCCCCGGTTAAGGTACAACAAAGAGACCGTAAAATACATTAAAAATTAATAATTGGATTGTCAAGTGTGCTGTTTTCAGTCTTGAAAAAAAAACAAGTAGGTATTTAAACACTGTTTTAAACTTTTGCTGTTTTTATCTGAACTTATATCGTACTAAGTACGGGAACTCAAAACAATTAATAATCATGGAAGATATATCCCGTAAGTGATAGTATAAGTTCAGTATGTATTTTTTTTTATTTGGCTATCTCTAGTCTTCGAGATACATCATACCATATATTTAACGTTAGGTGCAATCCGTGCAATAATACATGCGGCCAAACCGATTCAGTCTATTTATACCAGTGCATTCACATTTTTAGACCATTTTGTATACCTAATTGAGCTTTTGATTTTGTTTTTTTTTGTTTTTTTAGAGTCGATTATTATTATAATTTATAATAAAGTTTTAAAATACATTATACAAAAACCCAATTATAGTTTTTAACGTTTTTAAATCCTACCACCTACTGTATTCCACAGAGGAATACAGTAGATGGTAGTTTCTTCCATGCAGTACAGAAGGGTTTCCAGTCCAGTTATAGCACAGTAAAAGTACAGTAACCCGTCTTCTGGCCCACTTCTATGACTTCTCACTACTTTTATATAGCTAGAATGTTGTGAATTAAGCAAGTGAAATTCCGCGTGAAAAATTACACCTAGTTTTTCTTCCCAGATTTGTCCGTAAGGGCCTCGATGTAATAAAACTATATATTTCTACTAGTGAAACCGAGGTCACCCTAAGTTATTTGGAATAAAATAACAACACAAAGTAAATTTCTATTTAAAATACATTAAAAAATGCAAATTTGGGGTAAATTTCTGCCCAATGATTTGGATAACACGAGGATATCAGTTAAGACGTTAGCCTGGACTAATTAAAAGTAGTAACTACTTTTCAATAAGTCCAGGCCGAAAGTCTATATCATAAAATATGGAGTTGCTAGTTTTATTTAGCTAGTGTTAGTAACCCGTCCCCAATTAATCGAGTATTATGCAGCTGGTATACTTCGCCGTTTACTCATATAGCTGCCATCCGTTCTGTAATTATCAACATTAGGGTAAAGTTAAAAATAGTCTTGATTTGTTAACTGACTTTTTTACTGTACAAGACAAAAGTGTATAACGCATGCATAAATTACTTTATGATTTAGAATTCAAACACACGGAGCTTATCAAAATAGTATGGTGATGGTGTGGTATAAATAGTGGGCGTTATCCCGCTGCGATATGTAAACTCGGTTTTTATCGCAATACTAACTGAACGTCCGTTAGGTATCTTGCGTAATAAGTGAGATTTCATAGAGATGCTGGCGGTCTGGCAGAGTGTGGTCGTTGGCCTTGTTAAGAAATTCACCGGAAATGACCGATTGTAGTACTAAACTTGTTCACTTTAAATTCAGGTTGGAGACCACATCGAGAAGCTGGATGGAGAAAATATGGTCGGAAAAAGACATTACGAAGTTGCTAAAATATTAAAAGATATTCCAAAGGGAACTACTTTTACGATTCGATTGGTAGAACCCCTTAAAAGTGGATTCGGAAGTATTGGACCCAAGACAGGCGGTGCAAAATCTGGTAGAAAACAAAACTATGGTTCCGGAAAAGAAACATTGCGGTTTAAGGCCAACGGTCAGGCTACAATAGAAAATGATGTAAGTTACTACTGACCTACTACGAACACACTTGTACACATACATTTCACAGCTCATCAAACACAATGATAAAGTACCATTTCAATCACTAATTACGATTCCAATGGTACCCAATAGCAGTTGAAGGTAGTTTTTTAGGGTTCCGTACCCAAAGGGTCAAACGGGACCCTATTACTAAGACTTCTATAATAAAAACAGAAAAAAAAATATTTAAGGGGAGCTCCCATACAAAAAAGTTTTTTTTTTCGTTTTTATAAATAATGGTAAGGAACCCTTCGTGCCCGAGTCCGACTCGCACTTGGCCGGTTTTTTTTTGTTATTTCTTATTTGGTAGTCCGTCGTTATAATGAATCAGGTTCCAAATTTAGAGCACAAAACACAATCGAAGAAACACCTTGACATCGACGGAAAGGACAATTTTTAGTTGCCAGCTTTTATAATAAAACGCTCGAGGCTATCGTGAATTCGTGACTAACGAAGCATGTCCAAATATTGAGAATTACTAATGTAGGAGGCAAAGTTGTTTTAAAGAAGAAATCGATCAAACACCTAACATGGTGTCTATTGTTAATGCAGTTTTCGATTCAAAGCAAGAACGGATTCCGTCATTATGACGGAACGTACGTTGGCTAGTTATATCAAAGATGACGTAGGTAACTAGTTAACAATAGAATTGGAATTTAATTGAAAGATATGCTAACAATGTAGGTACACAGTATCTATGAAGTATCGTTATATTCCATACATTGGTCCATTTCATAAATATACATATATATTATTGGTTCACAAATTCACAATATAGGTACATCTCGATATGGCATGGTAAAATTGACGGATATTTATTTGAATTTTATTAATGTTCCAGCACGACGATAGATCGAAAGCGGGCATCGAGAAAATCAACAGCCTATTGGAATCGTTCATGGGCATCAACGACTCCGAACTAGCATCACAGATGTGGGATCTTGCCGAAGGGAAAGCCAACTCTATGCAACTAGCAGACGCCATCGACAATAGTGACCTACAAGAATTTGGATTCACAGACGAGTTCATAATTGAATTATGGGGTGTTATTACTGACGCTAGATCTGGTAGACTCAGCTAGAAACTGTTACATTTATTTAGATTAGGTAACACGGAAGTTTTAAATGTAGGTAAAACTATCATTATGATAATAAACTATTAATTTATGACTCTTTGAATAACGGTAAGCGACCTACTTTCAGGCTGCTGCATTCAACTTATTTTTAATTTGACTAAAACCGTTTCTGTTTCGATCTACTCGTATGTATGAAATGATTGCATGTTTTGGTAGTCTGTGGTTCTGATATTATTAGAAATTATACTTTGAGTACTTTGGTGATTAATCTTTGGTTATTCTTGGAACGGAGTAACATGAATGCAACCGGTCCAATATTGAAACAGTTGAAAGTTGCGACCAAGTAAAACCAAAATAAACATTCACGACTTTTATTAGTCCCGCAGTCCCGCTGCGCTATCTACATTACTAGTTCACATGGTGCATTCTTTTCATTGAAATATCAGCATTGATTATAATCATAAAAGTAAATGACTTAATGCAAAGCGTAAATATAAATTTGACGCATATTTTTCACCAACTGAAATGAATGTTCTAATAAAACCTAAATGTATATTAGTCATCATGATGTTGAAATAAAATTGGAAATGATGTCGGTATCTACCATATTTGTTGCGTTGAACGCTAGGTTTAAACTTTTAGATGATGTTTTGCTTTATTGCCCTTCTAGTGGTCTATAAGAAATCTATGTTTATCAGTCTGATTGCATACTTATCTATTAGTGAATTAAGCCTATTATCGCTGGACGCCAAGACTCTGCAGTCTATAGGTACTAAGTACTTTCCGATCCATTTTATGAAGCATATTCAATTATTTATTAATTACCTATAGTTATATTAGTCTGTGCTGTTCATTCCTAAAAATGTTTATTATATTTAGAGTTATCGTTATTCGAGTAGAAAGAAGGCAATTGTGGGTACAAAACATGTTTCTTACGACCTTATGTACAAAGATAGAATACCGATTAGGGTAGCCATGTGTTTATTTTTCTAAATAGGTATTTTAATTTTTTGTTAAAAGTATCAACTAAAATTTTATCATGACATCATGATTGTACTTTCAAAATAAAAGCTAATGCGAGGCGACAGGTGCTGCAGATTTATGAATATAATTTATCTGCGAAAGAAAGCTCCCTAGGGAGCTCAGTTATTATTTTCCTGTATTGTAAGTAGGCACTTGGTAGGTGGCGTTTTGTAACATCTGGCTACCCCCTTGAAAAATAAGCGTGAGTTTATGTAAATGTTAATGTATTCACTTACAACTCACACACAACACTTATAATGTAGACACAGTCATGTCTATTGTAATAATATCTAGGTGCTGTCATTAAAATTACATAGTTTGTAGATAGTAATATCGTTATCTGCAAATAGCGAAGATATTAATGAACGAGTCATTCATTAAGTAGTTAGTTAGAGAGTAAATTAATAGAGTAGCATTAGCACTCATTGTGAGGACTATTTTTATTTTTAATGAAGTAAAAAAAATAACATTATTTTTTTTTCAGGAAGAGGCATTGTCATATTATAGTATCATCGAGAAATCCTCATCCTAAATTGTACTACACGGCGACCAATCAAGCTATACAAAACCAGTTTATGTGGATCTTTCAAATTATGGGAAATCTATACAAAGCGAGGCCATGTTATACTGGAAATGTATAGCTTGATGAGTCGCCAAGTGTACCTAGACAATCTCGGCGGTGTCATTTATTCGTTCATCATTATTTTGATTAAAAGAAACGTGTTTAGATATGTTTTGTAAAATTTCACTGTAACAATTTTATCCCTTGATTAAAGCGAGCATCAAAGTTAGGTCTATAATTCTATGAAATTCAGTCTTGTCAGCTTGGTACCTATTTATTTGTATTATGCTATGTGGTATTATTATTTTTTGTATTTAAGAGTAGGTAGGTACCGATGAAAAAAATAAGGTACCTACCTAATAAACAAAGTATAGTGCCTAGATATTTCATATCATAATTTAGATGAAAAAATATATCTATTGACTTTACACATACTTTGTTGTAAATGTGACTAGTTATTAAATAAGTAATTGTATTTTTAAAAGAGTTGAATGTTTTTTCGATACTATACAATATTATGTACAGTCATTAGATAGAATGTATTTATAATAGAGACCCGTAACAATTAAGTTTTATTTAGTAAAAATGTTTAGGTACTTAAGTACATACCTAAACATTATTTATAAAATAAAAATATTTTTCTGTATTTTGATATATTGTTTTAATTTATTTATTTCCATTGTGTTTTAAAATTTAGCAAACAGATAATTATATACAAACCCACAAGCTGCGTCCTAAACGAAAGCGATAACGTTATTATAATTTAAAAAAAGTACTAGTAATTAAATAATTATTAGAGTGTTGACACGACGACATAAAAGTCAAAACACTGTGAGTTAAAATAAACGGGTAAGCCTTTAATTTGGTAACCCTTTTTGATGACATGACAATAGCTTGGAAACCTAGCGACATCTGTACCGCCACATACCTACACGATTCCAGTCTTAATCACAGAACAGTTACTTCTGACTGACAGCTGGGACAGCTGCAACCCAACAGCAACGAGGATAAAGATCACTCATCGTATCATCTTGACAGACTTGTCAGTGGAAGCAATCCAGCAGCAAACTTATAGTTATGACCTTGGACGTAAGATTATTTCCAGGAGGGTGCATCTTCAGCTCCGTGAAAACAGTTCGAAATTGGATTAGTTCGATTTTCGTTTGTCAATTCAAACATGGAGTAACTTTGTCGATATAGGTACAGAAAAAAAAAAATCGAAAAAAATAGTAGCGAGCTTGAAAACCACCTCGAATATGATACTTAGATATTTTCTTTTTTCCTTTATATAAGATATACAAGGTGTAACGGAAAGGGTATATACATACTCAATAGTGTGGTTCAGACTATCAAACTGAACATGTTTCTCCATCGGACAAACATCGTAACAGCGAAAAAAATATCAGCTGCCCCATACATTTGCGTCGAATAGGTATTGAAATTTTGTATGGGGAGCAGATAATCTTTTCGCTTTTACGATATTTGTCCGATGAAGAAACATGTTCAGTTTGGTCTGATGCACACCCTTAAGTATGTATATACCCTTTCCGTTACACACTGTAGAAATATGGCTAATAATTCTGCCTATTTATTAAGAAAACTTATGAACGCAAAGGCCATAAGTAATAGGTACGTCTGAGCAAGCGAAGCGACCTCGATTAGTTAAGGACATTCTCTGATAAATTAGATTCTTTTTGTTCATAGATCCAGTAACGAGAATAGGAGTAATGGCGAGTGCAGCAGTTGTTGCTTTTCGCCTCTTATAGTTTGACTAGCTGTCCCGCGCAACTTCCGTCACATTTTCCCCGTTTTCGCAACATTTTTCATTGCTGCTCCGGTCCTATTTGTCGTAGCGTGATGATATATAGCCTTTAGCCTTCCTCGATAAATGGAATCGTCAAATCGTTGGCATAAAAAGGTTATACTGAGTCAACCTTAAAAGATAGACATATGCTGTCGCAGACTTTTTTTTAGAACTTTTAAAGGGAAACAATTTTGTCATACGTGATTTTTGCGAAACTTTAACCGTTTACGAAGCGCACGCAGCGAAAACTCTCAAAAAGAAAATAAAACCCCCGATTTTGAAACATTTTTCATTGGTGCTGCGCTCCTATTTGTCGTAGCGTGATGATATAGGTTTGTTCGTCCCCAGGGCAGTATAATGGCCAAGTTTTGGGAGATATTCAAACTTTACACTCATTAAGATCAATTCGTAAGACGTAAAGTTTTTGAAGTTCGTCCGCAACAGGGTTCTCTAGTAATTACTTAACTTTCAACTTTGTCTTGTATTACTGAATCCTAAGTTAGGTTTGTGTTATTAAACATAGTCAAAGCCTAGCCTATATCCTCGATAAATGGGCTATCTAACACTGAAAGATTTTTTCGAATCGGATCATTAGTTCCTGAGATTTAGCGCGTTCAAGCAAACAAACAAACTCTTCAGCTTTATAATACTATGTATAAAATAAATATAATATATGTTATATATTATAGTAAAAAAATAGTATATTAGTATATATATAGATGTCTCGATAGTTGCCCGAGGTTTCGAAGGATTTGAATTTGTACGCCAAAAATCCTAGCCTACGGCGACCCTGACTATGGGAGACACATGGATAAGCGGGACTGTGCATGCTGCACTCTGCTCCAGTGTTCACGGGAAAAGAGTAAAGGGGGATACTACGGCTGGTGTTGTGTCGTTGCGCTCCTAGGCTTATGAGTCGAGCTACACGACCACTGACAAATGCTTGCACTGATTGGACAGTCCACTGTAATAAGTACATATGTGTTGTTCTTTCTTCAAAAGACAATCCCAGAAACTAACGTGCATGGTCCGTATATGACTTGACTAATGTCTGGAAAGACATGACCTCTGATTTAGTTTCGGCTTTTCCTTAGAGTACCTAGTCAGGTACGAAACAAAGGCCTCGTCCAATTTTTGAAAACAGACGACGCGATGTGTAAAAGTGTTTCTGTACGTCTATTTGCAAAAAAACACCATTTGCATATATGACCAGGTGACCAGTTTAACAAATTATTTTACAACCAATACCCCGGGTATTGGTTGTAAAATAATTATTACCGCTGAGCATCTAACTGCACCTAAAGCAATAACGAAAACACGTATTTTAATGACATCAGGGTGGGTTTTATTTTGTTTAACGCTTGCATTAATTAAATATTTCTCGCCAAACAACATTATCAGGATGGGTGTGTGCGTGTATAAAAAATAAGTCAAAGGTATATATCTACCTATATATTATTAAGTCGCAAACATTTCTTGTCTTGAATGCCTACGAGCCCCCTGTTGACCTCGAGATAGTGAAACAAACAACTGCTAAATCTCATCAGTCAGTCTCTTTATCTCCTCTATCGTGGTTGGTAACACACCGGTTGCACAATAAAAAAAACAACTCACATTATAGGTAGGAAGGTGCCTACTACTTTTTACTTATTTAATTAAGTACCACGATAACAAGTACTTAATTAGGATTTACGTGTTCCTGAATCTAAATGTAAATTAATTGTGAATGATCTTAAACATATTATTTTGAGTGAACGGAACGTGTTTTTGAACGTGACATCGGCTGTTTTTATAATTAGATTTTTAACTGTGATAATTAAATTGTTTATGTGGTTGATAAGGATAACATAAGTTTTATCAAGTGTAATTATTATTTTACAGCTAACACCATGGCAGCGACAGTCCTAGGACGGTTTTTTGTGTTAAAATCGCATACGTATTCAAATAAAAAAGTATACACCATCGCAAAGGTATGATTAAAGTAATATTAGAAAAGTTTTAATTCTGATTTATAATTTTCTTATTCTAAAAGTTTTAATTTTGATTTATATTTTGCTTGACAGTAAAATTAATATTTGAATAACTCGTTTTGCAGATATTTTCTTGTGCAAACTATAGCACAGTAGTTCGCACAAACAAAATCTACGAGAATGCTAAAGAAGCTGTCAGTGACATACAGGATGGTTCCAAACTCTTGGTCGGTGGCTTCGGACTCTGTGGGATTCCAGAAAATCTCATAGTAGCTGTAAATAACAAAAATGTTTCTGGCCTTACTGTGGTCTCCAACAATGCAGGTTGAATTAATTTAAATACATTAATTTATTATTATTCCACTAGCAACTTAATTGTATGCCGCAATTCTAATTTAGCTGTTTACTTGTGCTAAGCAGTTTTTATTATTTTTCCAGGAGTTGAAGACTTTGGTCTTGGAATTTTATTGAAGAGTAAACAAGTGAAAAGAATGATCTCATCTTATGTTGGTGAGAATGCTGAATTTGAAAGACAATTTCTGAGTGGAGAACTAGAGGTTACCTACCTTCTTGGGTTACTTAACTACTGCATAAGAACGCCTAGGTGGGTAACAATGAAACTCAATGATTCCAGGTTGAACTAACTCCACAAGGCACTCTGGCAGAACGCATCCGAGCAGGTGGTGCCGGGATACCTGCATTCTTCACACCAACAGGCTTTGGTACTTTAATACATGAAGGTGGATCACCAATTAAATATACTAAAGATGGAAAGGTAAGCTTTTTACTATATTATAAACTAACAAATCCTTTTTTTTTTATGTGAGATTAGCTGTCCTGTGCAAAGTGTGCGACAACATTTTTCATTGATGCTCCGCTTCTATTTGTTGTAGCTTCTTAATATTAAGTATAGTATAGATTATAATATGCTTGAAACTAAAATAACATTTTTGAAATTTTAGATTGACATTCCAAGTGCAGCAAGACATGAACAACAGTTCAATGGAAAGAACTACATCATGGAAGAAGCAATTACTGGTGATTTTGCACTTGTCAAAGCATGGAAAGCAGACCGACATGGCAACTTGATATTCAGGAAGAGCGCTCGAAACTTCAACCCAGCAATGTGCAAAGCTGCTAGAATCACTATTGCTGAGGTAGAAGAAATTGTAGACGAAATAGACCCTGATTTTGTACATGTACCATCAATATTTGTACACAGAGTTATCAAAGGGGAAAGGTATGAAAAGCGCATTGAGAGAAGGACAGTTAGCAAGCCGGTCCAGCAAGGAAAGGGATCAGACTCAATGAGGGAGAGGATCATTAGACGAGTTGCTTTGGAATTCAAGGATGGAATGTATGCTAACCTTGGAATTGGTAAGGCTTTTTATAAATATAAGGCCAAGCTGTGCACTAACTATTTAAAATTCTTCATAGAAGAATGGTGTTTCTTCAGTTAACAAAACATGTATATCTTTTCAGGTATGCCCATGTTGGCAAGTAATTACATACCTCAGAATGTTAAGGTTCTTCTCCAGTCAGAAAATGGTATTCTCGGTCTGGGTCCTTTCCCAACAGAAGAAAATGTGGATGCGGACCTTATTAATGCAGGCAAAGAAACTGTCACGGTACTACCAGGTAGGTAATTTTATATTAACCTTTTGTACGCCAGAGCACAAACGTACGCGCGTGCCCTCCACGCCCAGCCACAAATTCACCGCAAATCATCATCATCATGCCTATAATGTTCCCACTGGTGGGACACAGGTCTCCTCTCTGTGAGAGGACTGCAAAACACCGCAAATACTTACAAAAAATAAAAAAGTAATTTCAAGAATTTAACTTATTTCATGACAAGACATTTAATATTTATATACATATATAAACACACACAAAAGTAATGATTTAAATTGTTTATTTTATGATAAAGTCCACCACATCTGGTTGGGCACCCTATGTGACCCAAATTATTTTGTACAATATTTATTTCTGCTAAGCCTTAGTATTAGGTCATTTCTCTTACAATATTTAATTTGTTTCGAATGGTTTTCTATATGTCAGTATTTGAAGCTATTTGGTTCATGCGCCACAAGAATCGTGCTCTTGGATTGGCCGAACCTGGCGACACCAGCGCCATAGTTTTGGCTACCATCCACCGAAGGCGGTCAAATTTGACTTTCCCCATGTTTGAATCTCGGCGTGCTCAGCGCGTATTTTTTGGTGCAGAGTTTTCGTATAATTTACTCTGAGATCGACAGCTAAAGGTTTCATGAACCCGTGAAAATACCCAGCAGTGAACTGACATTTGTTTCGTGAAAGTGCTTCACGGTGTGAGCTGCGGAAAAGAGCTGGTGAAGGCGTCCTTGAGCTGGTCTGAAGGTTAGTGGGCCAATAGTTTTCAATGCTGACGTCGAAACCATGTTTCTCTTTCTTCAATTCACAGGGATGTTTTCATAGGATTCAATCTAATTAGTCTCAAAACATAAATTTTCATAATTAAGCTCCCCGCGTGTCATCGGCTATTTACACGCCGCGTCACCATTTTATTGGTCCTTCATAGTTCGGATATTGCACTAGCATATCATATTTTCATTCAAAATACTTATTAAAAGTATTATTATCCATATAAATGCTTGGATGTTCGCAGATTTACGTAATTTTTTGGTAAAATTCTCGAAGTACCTATATAAAGCGTACCGTCATTGTGCGCCGGTTACGCCATTTGCAAATTCCACATATTTTTACGTCATTTAAAATAATTTCACATAAAATTATTTTTTCATATTTTTTCTCATATTCATTGTGAATTTTTGCTTTAAAATGCCTACGGATAAAGAAAATGCGTTCTCAATGGCGTCTAGTGATCCCATTGATAAACAGTTCGTCCTTATGACGGCAAAAAAAGAACGACTTTTTTCGCGGATGAATGATTTATTTGAACTTTCGAAAAACATTTCTAATTATGCGTCTAGAAGTAATGAAACTTTCATGGCGCCCTAAGTCTGAATCAATTGATGAGATGCGCAGTCGGTTCGAGACGTTGTTAGATGATTTATATGGTCTCCAGTTATCACATGATTTGACGTTTAAGCCGGACTACAAGCCTTTAGATGCGTTTGATGATCTATATCTTCGAGTAAAGCATACCCGAAATAATATTATTCAGGCGTTGCGATCAGATGAATCATCATCGCGAAAAGGCTCGTCTAATTCTAATGTCACATGCTACATTAAGTTGCCACCAATAGAATTGCCAAGTTTTGATGGCAAAACACAAAATTGGCCTAAATTTTATGAAAGTTTCAATTCGAATATTCATAACAACAGTCACCTGACTGACTCGCAGCGCGTACAGTATTTAGTAGGGAAACTTACGCACGACGCACTCAAGGTGACGGCAGGCATTGTGCCTACGGGTGAAACCTATAATATTATCTGGGAAAGTTTAGTAAAAAAGTTTCAAGATAAACGTGCATTAGGAACGCATTACTTAAATAATATTCTTGACTCTAAGGCTTGCACAAACACGTCTAATAGTCTTGATACATTTATTGGTATGTACGCCTCCTCTGTGGCGGCATTGAAACAATTAGGTATCGAGGATTTGTCCGATTTCATCTTATTTCATTGCGCACTTAGGAAAATCGATTCACAGACAGTACAAGCGTTTGAGTTAGCGTTTCGTAATAAAGAAATTCCGTCTTATAATGACTTGGTGTCTTTCTTACAAGATCAAGCAAAAATATTGCAACGTGCAAACAATAACTCGACGCGGACATCGAACACTGGCGCGAGCGCAAGCAAGCCGTCCACTAATCAGTCGTCCCGTCCTCATACCTACAAGTCGTTCGTCGCAAGTAATGAGAGTGTGTCTACTACCCCGCCGACGAAATCGTGCGAATTTTGTAACAAAACCGATCATATAATTTACGCTTGTTCTCAGTTCAAGAACTTAAGTTCTCCGCGCGCGCGATTTGAATTCATTAAATCAAAACATAGTTGTGTTAATTGTTTAAGTGGGTCACACACAGTTACGTCTTGTAAATCTACGCATGTTTGCGATATATGCAAGAAAAAACATCACACTTACTTACACTTTGATAAAAAAGATCATAATATTGAGTCCAATACTTACGTTCAAGTGTCTCAACTCGCTACCGGTCAAGGGTCATCGACGTCACCTGTGGTCCCGTCGCGCGATTCGTCCGGACAGGCCGACGTAAACATAGACTCGTGCGTTATAAAAAATTGCTCAGCTGATAACAGTGCACCTGTTTCGGCTGCGTTGCACATTGATAACTCGAAACATAATGTTGATGTTTCTTCTAGTATTCCCTCACTGTCATTAAGTGCTGAAGTTAGACCTAATTCTTCTATTTTATTGTCAACCGCACAAGTTTACGCGAAATCAAAAAATGGTAATAAAATAATAATACGTTGCCTTCTTGATAATGGCTCTCAAAATAACTTGATAACCATTGATTGTTGCAAGGCGCTTAACTTAGTTATAATTCCCTTGAGTAATTCTTTTGTTAAGGGAATTGGCTCCGCGTCTCGGCCGATATTGGGATACGTTCATTTGGACATTGAGTCTCGCGTATACCCAAATAATAAATACACGATACATGCACTTGTCGTTGACTGTATAACGGATCAGCTACCTACTCACTATATAACCAAGGGTGATATCGGCTACTTAGAGGGACTGCCCCTTGCTGATTTGACGTGGAATATTCCCGGGAACGTGGACGTCGTACTAGGTGCGCAATTGTTTTCGCATATTTACTTAGGTAACAAAGTTGAGTCGGGCACTAACGCGCCCCCCGCTTTATTAACCGTGTTCGGTTTCGTGTTGATGGGTGACTATCCCTGTAATGAGTCTCAAAATAAAATGAATAAAACATCTTTTTCTGCACTCGCACTTAATGATTTAGTTCAGAAATTCTGGCAACTGGAAGAAATACCTAATATGCAATTTTTAAGTCCTGAAGAGACTGAATGTGAGAACTCGTTTGCATCGTCGATCACTCGCGCTGATGATGGGCGGTATTCTGTCAAGTTACCTTTTTCTAAAGACCCGAGTGCACTGGGTAGCTCTCGCAGTGCTGCTCAACGTCGATTGATGGCTTTGGAACGCAAGTTCAGACAATCGCCTGACTTACGAAAAAACTATAATAACGTAATGAATGAGTATGTCGATAAGGGTTACGTGTCACTTGTCGCCGAGTCTGATATTACTGACGAGGGATACTACATCCCGCATCACGCTGTTACCCGTCCGGATAAGCCGATGCCTCGGGTCGTACTTGATGCTAGTGCCACAACTCATACTGGATTGTCATTGAACGACGTGTTACATACCGGTCCTAACTTACAGACAGATTTATTCTTGCTATTGCTTGATTTTCGGCTTTTTCCTGTTGCTATGACTGCGGATATAAAGCAAATGTATTTACAGATTGAAGTCCCTAAGGAACATCGTAAATATTTGAGAATCTTATATAGATTCAGTCTTGATGATTTAATTCGAACCTTTCAATTTAATCGGGTCCCTTTTGGACTCAAGTCAAGCCCGTACTTGGCAATGCGGACTATTCGCCAATTAGCCCAGGATATGAGGCCACATTTCCCGGATGCTGCCACTGTGGCAGAGTCTAAACTTTATATGGACGATTTGGTTTATTCTATTGCTGATGAATCCAGCGCCATTCTTCTTTCACGAGAATTGATCTCGTTGTTTAAGTCCGGTGCTTTTGATTTAGTAAAGTGGTCGAGTAATTCTCAAGTGCTACTTGATGATCTTCCGGATTCGCATCGCAGTACGGTAGACTTTTGTGATGATTCTTCTAACAGTGTTTCGAAGGTATTAGGCCTCTCATGGGCAACAGTCGATGACAGCTTTTTCTTCACGACTCTTAATGTAGAAGAGAAATGTACGAAGCGGAGCATACTGTCGGTAGTCGCCCGACTATTTGATGTCCTCGGCTTAGTAGCTCCTATAATTTTATATGCCAAGTTGCTTATCAAAGATCTGTGGCTGTCCAATATTGGTTGGGATGACACTCCTCCCGAAAGCATTATTCAAAAGTTTTCGGTGTTCGTACAAGAATTTCCATTAATTTCATCTCTGAAAATTCCTCGACATGTAGGCGTTTTACGTGAGAGCACTGTGCTAATCGTTGCCTTCTGTGACGCCAGTATGAATGGATATGGATGTGTCATATACCTACACACTACTGATCCTGCTGGAAATATTACAGTGCGATTATTGTGTGCGAAATCAAAGGTTTCCCCTACCAAAGTAACCACACTTGCTCGCTTGGAACTTTGCGCTGCGGTTCTTATGTCCAAGCTGATACGTACAGTTCATGAAACTTATCGTGCGCGTCTTCCTATTGCAGGAACTTTCGCGTTCTCAGATTCGACCATCGCTCTTTCATGGATACATTCTTCACCGCATCGGTGGTCAGTATTTGTCAGCAACCGCGTTGCCCAGTGTCAGGAGAATTTACCTCCTGAAAATTATTATCACATCGCCGGTCGTGAAAACCCGAGCGATTGTCTTTCGCGTGGTACGTTGCCTTCGCAGCTCATATCGCACGACTTGTGGTGGAACGGCCCATCGTGGATTCGCAACCCACATTTGGAATGGCCCGTAAAGCCTTTTACTCCGTCTAATGCAGGTCAATTGCCTGAACACAGGGCAAATGTACTTACTGCGACAGTTCAATGTGAACCATTGATCCTAAATGAATTAACTCAGCGTATATCCTCTTGGGATAAGCTTCTTAGGATTGTAGTTTATATCCTTCGTTTTTTAAAGAAGGTTTCTTCTTCTTCTGGCGTAGTCAATAATCTTATGACCGCAGAAAAGGTTGTGATTCGTTCTGTTCAAAGAGCTCATTTTGCAGAGGATATCAAAGCTCTTAATAAAGATAACTTGCCTTCAAAAAAGCTGCAAAGCTTATTCGTGTTTCTTGACGAAGATGGGCTGTTGCGCATAGGAGGTAGACTATCTAATTTGGACTTGCCATTTGAGGCTAAGCATCCTCTTGTGCTCCCTAAGCATGACCCCGTGGTGGATCTTTTAATTGATCATTTCCATGTTATGAACTGTCATACAGGCCCAGGTCTGCTTATTTCCATTTTGCGCCAACGTTTCTGGATATTGGACGCCAGGACCGTTGTAAGAGCTAGGGTGCGGAAATGCAACTACTGCTTCAGAGTAAATCCATCACACCCAAAGCCCATGATGGCAGATTTGCCGTCATATCGTGTGTCGGAAGCTAAAGCCTTTGTACATACAGGCGTTGATTACGCGGGTCCAGTTCGTATAACGCTTACTCGTAGAAGAGGTCAGCATGCACAGAAGGCATACATTTGCCTATTTGTCTGCCTTGTAACTAAGGCCATCCATATCGAGTTAGTCTCGGAGCTAACTTCGGATGCCTTTTTAGATGCATTTAAGCGGTTTATCTCTCGTCGGGGCCCTGTTTCATGCCTATACTCCGACAATGGCACCAATTTTGTGGGTGCAAAGGCACAATTGGACAATATATTTAAATTTCTGATTGACTCCGAATTTCAAATTGCTCTAAAGCAGGAGCTTAGTTCACGCCGAATAGAGTGGAAGATGATCCCACCTCGGAGCCCACACTTCGGTGGGATTTGGGAGGGGAACATTAAGAGCTTGAAAACTCACCTTCACCGAGTAATAGGAGATCAGCTTCTCACTTACGAGGAGTTGCAGACAGTATTGGTTCAGATAGAATGCATTATGAATTCTCGTCCACTTACTGTTGTGTCTTCTGATCCTTCACCAGAAGTAATAACCCCTGCGCATTTTTTAATGTCAACCCCGTTGCAGTACTTGCCTGCCGTGGATTTGAAAGACGTGCGCATTAATCTTAGTCAACGCAAGCAATTACTAGATAGCATGGTTCAGTCTTACTGGAAAAAGTGGCGTTTAGAATATCTGCACACGCTGCAAGTCAGGCAGAAGTGGACCTCGCCTGACCGTCCTATAGAAATCGGAACTGTTGTACTTGTGGGACAGGATGATTGCCCTCCTTTAAGATGGCCGTTAGGTGTAATCACGGAAATTCATCCCGGTTCTGATAAAGTTGTTCGGGTTGCGACGGTTAAAACAAACTGTGGAATTTTCAAGCGTCCGGTTGTAAAACTGTATCCCATACCAACGCAATAAAAACATAATCTCTTTACTCATATTATTTTGCACAATGTAATTAATTTAATAAACATAATTCTAACAACCATAACTCATTTATCTTTATTAATTTGTCTTCTTTTGTAAGTTCTGCGAACTTCCAAAGCGGGCAGCATGGTTGGGCACCCTATGTGACCCAAATTATTTTGTACAATATTTATTTCTGCTAAGCCTTAGTATTAGGTCATTTCTCTTACAATATTTAATTTGTTTCGAATGGTTTTCTATATGTCAGTATTTGAAGCTATTTGGTTCATGCGCCACAAGAATCGTGCTCTTGGATTGGCCGAACCTGGCGACACCAGCGCCATAGTTTTGGCTACCATCCACCGAAGGCGGTCAAATTTGACTTTCCCCATGTTTGAATCTCGGCGTGCTCAGCGCGTATTTTTTGGTGCAGAGTTTTCGTATAATTTACTCTGAGATCGACAGCTAAAGGTTTCATGAACCCGTGAAAATACCCAGCAGTGAACTGACATTTGTTTCGTGAAAGTGCTTCACGGTGTGAGCTGCGGAAAAGAGCTGGTGAAGGCGTCCTTGAGCTGGTCTGAAGGTTAGTGGGCCAATAGTTTTCAATGCTGACGTCGAAACCATGTTTCTCTTTCTTCAATTCACAGGGATGTTTTCATAGGATTCAATCTAATTAGTCTCAAAACATAAATTTTCATAATTAAGCTCCCCGCGTGTCATCGGCTATTTACACGCCGCGTCACCAACATCTTTGGTCACATATTTGTGTTGTTGGCGTACAGGGCATGCGCTTGCTTGTCACATATATGTGACAATGGCTTTCAAAAGGTTAAAATGGTTGGTTCATTCACTTAGACAAATACTACTGATAGTGATACTGCTACCCTGTGTTATCCCATTGCTGGGCAAAGATCTCTCACCATGACTTACAGTTTATTGATCCAGGTATAAGGCGCACCACTTGTTGTTGGTTTTGTCCAACGTACTTTACAGATAAACAAATTAACTTAATTTATTCATTGTTTTCCAGGTGCATCATTCTTTTCATCGGATGACAGCTTTGGCATGATTCGTGGAGGTCACATTAACTTGACTATTCTTGGTGCAATGCAGGTTTCTCGTTATGGTGATCTAGCCAACTGGATGATTCCTGTAAGTTTAACACAATATACAGCAAATACAAAACCTAGCATGAATGTAAATAATAGGGAATAGGTATCAGATTAAAGTATTTATTTTTTTAAATTTCAGGGTAAAATGGTAAAAGGTATGGGTGGAGCAATGGATTTAGTATCGGCACCAAGAACCAAGGTTGTGGTAACTATGGAACATACTGCTAAGAACGGAAGTCATAAAATACTGCCAGAGTGCACCCTGCCACTGACCGGGAAAAATTGTGTGGACATGATTATAACAGAAAAGGTAATTGAGGATTTTAACATAATGCTTGGCATTAATAAGTGTAAAGCTTTCAATCTATACTAACATGATAAACATAAATGTAATGTTTATGTGTTAACAGCTAAACAGATTTCTATGAAATGTTACAGACATTTAGTCTATGACCATGACCTGGATATTAGGAGTGTAAGGACTTATTATAGAAGATTTTTGTCATGGTAGAATGTTCCCATGGATTTTTTCCCGCCCTATTTTATACCTGCCCTTCGATTATAAGAAGATTAATTTATCTTTCTCTTTTCAGTGTGTGTTTGAGGTCGACAAAGAAAAGGGACTAACATTGACTGAACTGGCGGATGGAGTAACGGTAGAAGAAGTCTTGGTAAGCACAGGCTGCGAAATCAATGTAGCCGAGAAAATTAAGAAAATGGGTGACGTCACTCAACCAGAGAAGGATTGCGAATAAGGTTTATTAACTGTTTACTGGTTTACTTTACTGAAAAATAAATACTGAATGCGTATGTAGTGCCTTATTATTGTAAGAGTTACGTATTGAATTTAATGATATTATTACGAAATCTTGCCAATATACATTGCTTTTATACTTGTATTCAAGTAGATACTTCTGAATGTTAATGTTCTTTATATTAAGATTTATAGGACTATGCAGCTGCTCAACGATATTTTAAATGTCATACAATAACAAATTTTAATAACGCATAAATGTATAAATATTCTTTAAATTGTTTATTTATTTTAATCAAAATTGTGAACGGTAGTTGGGAAATTTATTTTTGCATCTATTTATCAGATTTACGTTTTTTCTTGTTACATTACGATTGAATATTATTTTTGTTACGTTTTCAAACTTATTGTATTCTAGTCTCTAATTAAGTTTTTTTTTATTAATTTACAAAGGTAAGTACTTCATTTCCAATCGCTTTAATTCCATAACAATGATAAAAGAAATTGATGCAGTTATTTATTTTAAGTTTCATATACTTACAATATTGTTTTTATTTCAACGAGTTTAAATATACGTACGTATAACGTTAAATCTTGAGTGTTATTCCATATAAGTTAAGTTATATGCCCCCCCACCCTGTTTCATCTCCTTTTAAAAAGCTTCTAAAAGTTCAAAAAGCTCAAGCTGAATAATAGCTTGAATAGGACAAATTAATGTGATTTGATTTGGGATAGGCGAAGGGGTCTGTGAGACTATTACTAACAAAAACTACACGGTGTTCTGCTACGTTTGGCCGGGGTGCTGGAGTACTTGCTCTGTTCGTCACGCTCCTCCGGAAAGTTATTAGCATGGATCATGCGGGCCCGCCCTCTTTGCCGCCATACACAGGCGCTTGTTTTCTTGACGCGCCCGCAGACCAAGGTGCGCCGCCGCTGTCCTGTCTGTTAAGCTGACAGACTCCCCAAATCTGTAAACCCGCAGAGGCCACACTATGGCGAAGAGCTAGAGGTGCGTCTACTGGGGGATAGGGACTGACCTCTCGCTCCCTATTTATAGCTAATACCTAGCAGAGGCTGTCAGTAATCGCAGAAGTCAGACAGCATTCGAAAAACCGTCCTTAACACATAGTCTGCCAGACAATAGACACAATTGAAAATGTATTGTTTGAGGTCACCGGTGACCGGGACGGCAGTGAAGGTGTTAATATGTAGTTTTGTGTTGTGACATTCGCTGTAAAATGGAGGGGATTGAGAGATAGGTGTTCAAGTGCAACTAGGTTAAAGCGGGCAGATCAGTTGACCTTGTGATACACACAAACAAGCTTATCTATTCTATGACTATGATAATCATTAGCAACCTCATATTAGCTCATTTCCGTTTATTTGTGAAACAGTTTTGATTACAATCTTGGTCTATGATATCACCAAATCTGCCAAAAATATACTAATGACAGCAGTGTCAAGTTTAAATGGATGGTTTTGTTTTTTCACGTTATTAAACATACACGAGTAGATTAAACTAAAAAAACGTTTAGTACGTATAGGTTTACTTGGTTTCTATAAATATATGTTGGTTTTAAGATAGAGTTTATCCTTTTGTCATTATGACGAATTTGAATAGTGTAATGGCCCCTAATCACCCGTTGATGGTGTGGGAATCATGCTTCTTGTGGCTTCTCTCTATGTTTTCTATAATATGGTCTCTTCTCCTATTCTTTTGTAAGTATTCACTACCCACAGGTACAGAACTGATTATGCTGGACGAATTGTTGTGTTGTTCCATTAGAGTTGTTAGCCTTATCTAGCAGCTAGGAAGCGCACTTTTCCATGCGGGCGGGTGGGTATATTATCGCACACGGCAGCTTTGTAGATGCGACCGGCATTACGATCTGTTTCTCGCTCCAGGAAATGACGGTTGTGAGCGATAGAAAATGATAGGAGCAAAGAAAAGTGCAAGTGGTGCAGTTGGTGGTATGCCATGGTAATCTTATCCAAATTATCTAGATGGGTAAATCTACGACACTGGCTAGCTGATGTGGGTAAAGGGACTCTTCAGGAATTACTGGCAATCTCTGGTAATGATGATCTTTTACTAAGACAGGACGATGATTGATATAATTTCCGACTTGTTGCGGATTTTCCAGGTGTCGGTGATATTTTAGTGATAACAGGGACAGACATAATTAACGCGATCGTTTTGCTCTCCGGAATTATCATGCTACCAACTAATGTGCACATATTGTGCTCAATATCCCGTGGCAAGAAGATTGAGTGAGTATGCTTATTAGCAGCTTTTAAACACTGTCCCTCCATGAATTTCTGCTTTATTGTGAGTTCGTTCACAAACTTTATAACTCACATACTCAAACACCGAGACCCGGAAGAACTAACTGTAGGCCATCTAAATATGTGGTCCGTGCGGGAATCGAACCAGGTGCTGCAGCCAATCGCTCAGCCACTGCGCCAATCGTGCCGCCTGTTTAGGTGCTGATCATTTGTTGGTGTAGTGATACATCATCAATCAGCCTATAATTTCCACAATGCTGGGCACAGGTCAACTATCTACGAGATGAAGTGAGTGGACCGTAATTCACTACGTGGACCCACCGCGGGTTAGTGGATTACTCACCACATCTAGGTATATTTTATCAATTGTTTAATGATGCTTATGCGGCATTGTTGCAGTAAAACTGTTGTATACAGCCAATCATAGAAGCGAGTTTATTCACCGTGAGCAAGCTCGCTTCATTTCATGAGACTCAAGTTTCACATAACTAAGTGACCTATACCTACCTAATTAGGCATGTACCTACCACGAAGTTATTTAATTTACAGTTACAAGTCAAAGGTGGTCTGCTGCCCAATGTGGTTATGTATCACGTGGATTATAATCATAAATTTATTGGGAGTAGGATGCTGTATGCATAAGATGTACACTGGCAAAATTGGAACTATTGAAAGAGTTAGCAGGACTATGAAGCATTACAGAAGCGTCCCAAAGTTCAAGCATTTTGTAGATAATCTACAGTGGTCGTTGAAGTGTTGCGGGGTACGCTCATCAAGTTATTATTATCTTTTTTATTAAGTTTAACTGTTGCATAATCAGCCTAAAATGTTCTCGTTGCTGTGACACAGGCCTCCTATCTATGAGAGGGAGTGGGCTGTAATCCACCACGCGGGCCCAGTGCGGGTTGTAGATGTCACATGTCTTCGAATTTTTAGTTCTAGGACATGCCGGTTTCCTCATGATGTTTGCCTTCACCGTTTTTGAGAGTTTAACTGATGCATAAGGGCAGTGGCGGATCTATCATACAAGCTGAAAAGCCCGGCTTGCATAAGAATCAAACTCAAGTACTTAATAAGTAAAAAAACATTCGAAACAAAAACAAAAATGTATGTCAAAATAATAATAACATCAAATTTCGCGCGCATTTATCAAGAATTCACGATGCGCGACGTTGCCAAAAAAATTCTAATATCACCTATATGTATAGGTAATATTAGAATTTTTTTGGCACCTACGAAGGCTACCGGCCGCGCGAGACTCTGGCTCGCTCTAATACTAAACAAAAGAAGAGTTCAAGCTTAGTTCGCTATGGTATCTATCTACGCACCCTACGGTCAATGACTCCTATCGGATGCTCCCACTCGCACTCACTGGCTTCTGCATTTGGCTTCTAGGACCTCTCTATTTTTCCTAGTAAAATTTCTCAACTACACAATGTGACCAATATCGTAACAGGGAGCGAAACTTTTTTTTTGTACCTCAACATCGTCAGTTGTTTAATTGGGCTTTGCCTCCGATTCATTGGAGGCACGCCACTGCCTAAGGGTCAACTCACACCGAAAGAGCGGCGAAGGGCAGCGAAGCGCGGAGTCCGACTTCTCGAGCATTCCAGCGACCGGGATACCCGCGGCGCCGCGGGCATCCGCGCGACTTGTTCGAGTTTCTCATGCGATAATAAGTATTATAGTAATGATTATAAAGTTAACATTCATATGACACTGAAACTGAGCTCCGTTTCGCTGCCCTTCGCCGGTCTTTCGGTGTGAGTTTACCCTAATAATTTTAATACACTACTTACCTAATAATTGTACATAATTCCATTCATATTTTTCAGCTTAATTCGTATCAAGATTGGTTTGAGCACGACTGGTATGATAAAATACGTGATTACGAATGGGATCCAAATGTAATGAGACGGAATGGGCATAAAAGGCAGGAGATAGAAGTAACCGACAGCGTTCCGTTGAGGTTCGATTCAGCGATTATAATTGCAAGGTTGACTGGTTAAGTAACAATGGTCAATTTGATCGATACGATAGGACCATGTTGGTATAATGGTCGCTAGCGCGATTGCTGAACAGGAGGTCAGATTTCCAGGTTGGGCAAAGTGTTAGTGGATGTGAGCCACGAAGTCTGGCCCAGTCTATACCAATAGGTTCTCCCTTATTTACATGAGACTTAAACTGGCAAAATTTGGGTATACACTAGTATAACCACATTTTGTCAGTCTGCACAGCTCTGCCTAACCCTTCGGGGATAACAGCCGTGATGTGATGTTATTTTGATTGTGTATACATAGCAGTTTGCAATTAGTAGTACGTCACCCTTGCAGCTCATGGCGGCAACTGACTATCGATTGTTTTAATTCTTTTAGCTGCTGTAAAAGCGGTTCATGCATATCAAATTATCTTATGGAACTGGGAACTCACTATATTAATACTCAAGGATGTGGGAATTTACTGCATAACATTATATTTGCATCTATGATAGCGCACCTCACTTTATTCTCGTCTATTATTTTACTGGAGGTGAGTTGTTTAATTAATTCCATCAATGTTTGTACCTACCCACTTACGCAAACAGGTATCTAGTACCTACCTATATCGTTCTCTATTACAAGTGTTCGTGCGTATGTATTGGAACCGGTCCATGTGGCGACACTTGGGGGAGGCCTATGTCCAGCAGTGGACGTCTTTTGGCTGAAATTATGATGATGATGTACGTATGTATTTGATGTACCAAATAGAAATACCTACATAGGAACGAGCAGGTACCTACTGTTTTTAATTTTAAATCATGGTGGATCTGCCATATTTTGAACTCGATTCTTCTTTATCAAACAGCTTTCAGTTTTGAAGCTAATATTTGGAACAAAGCAAAGCGCGAAATGCAAGAAAATGGACGATATGAATGTTAGGCATATAATGTCCATGAATGATCGTTTTGCCGCCTCCAGCAACTCTTTAGAATTAAACCCTGACGATACTGATTATGAGAATGAAGTTCATATTAGAGAAATACAATTAACTGAACCCGATCCCGTTCCATCCAGGTACTAACTTAATAGTTGTTTCCACACTCCGCACACAAACACATGCACACAGCATGTTTCGCCAAGTAAGTAATAGGGGTTAAAGTATGAAATTGCCGTTTTATTGTAATAGGTACTTCGAATTGACATAGAACATTCATGGTTTGAGATTATTGAGTGAAACTTTTTTCACATGGTACATAGGAAGTTCTTCATTTAAAAAATGTGCAACATTCGATTATCGACTTTCAGTTGTTTTTTTTATTCAGCTTAGACAAGAAAGATGGATACTTCGAAAATTCGAGTGATTTTTGAATATGAGTTCCGACAGGGAATTAACGCGGCAGAAACAGCTCGCAATATAAATCTTGCGTTTGGAGAGGGGACTGCTAATTAACGCACCGTGCGATTTTGGTTAAACGCTTTCGTGATGGAAACTTTGATTTGAAGAACGAACCACGTGGAAGACACAGGTGAATAACAATGAATTGAAAGAGATGGTGGAAGCCGATTTGAGCCAAACTACCCAGGAATTAGCGGCATGGTTTAATGTTACCATACCAACAATATTGACTCATTTGCGTCAAATCAATAAAATAAAAAATATGAAAAATGGGTGCCACTTGATTTGACTGATCTGCAGAAAGAAACGCGTCTTGAAACTTGTTTTGCCTTGTTGAATCGATAGAGAAATTAAGGAATATTGGATCGAATTGTGACATGTGATGAAAAGTGGATTCTTTACGATAACCGCAAGCGAAAAATGCAATGGCTGACCACAGGTCAAACGCCGCGAAAGTGTCCTAAAGCAAAGCTTACCAATAAAAAGGTAATGGTAACTGTTTGGTGGTCTCAGCATGGTGTTATTCACTTTAGCTTTCTTCGATCTGGTCAAGCAATAACGACAAGTGTCTACTGTGCTGAACTCCGAACAATGATAGCAAAACTAGCAGTGAAACAGCACCGACTATTGCTCCATGATAACGCGAGACCTCATACAGCACGAGAAACCGTTTTAACTCTACAGGAACTGCAATTAAAAACCATTCGTCACCCTCCGTATTCGCCCGACCTTGCTCCAACAGACTACCATTTTTTTCGTGATTTGGACAATTTTCTTCGTGATTAAAAGTGTTCTTCTCAGGAGGCAGTACAAAATGCTTTTACACAGTTTGTCGAATCTACATCATCAGAGTTCTATCGCAAAGGCTTAAAATTAAATGACCTTCCTATTAGATGGCAGCAATGTATACCTAGATAATAATGGTAATAATTTTGATTAAGTAAAGGGAACAATATTTTCTGTCACCAAAGTTTAGATTTGTCACTAATCTGGAATACCCTAATAATAATATTTATTCCCAAGAAGGATGACGAGTCATCGTATAAATCAAAACGGTCTCCAAGTATGAATCATCAAATTAATGTAAATATGTATCTTAAATTATAGTGTAAAAGAAATAAGAATGAGGTGTGCGAGCTGGAATGTAGGTACGATGACTGGAAGAGGAAGAGAGTTAACAGATGTTATAAAAAGGCGACGGATAAAAATAGCGTGTCTGTAAGAGACTTAAGTGGAAGGGTGAGAAGGCAAGAGAGATAGGAGAAGGATATAAGTTTTATAACTGTGGCAGCGATGACAAGCGGAATGGGGTGGGAATAGTTTTGGACAGTGAGTTAAAAGAATGTGTGGTGGATGTTAAAAGAGTGAGCAATAGAATGATAGCTGTGAAAGTGATTGTAGATAGTTTGGTGCTAAATATAGTTAGTGTGTATGCACCCCAGTCAGGAAGTGAGGATAGTGTAAAAGAGAAGTTCTGGGAAGACTTTGATCGAGTGATGTTGGAAATGCAAGAGAGTGAAGACGTGTATGTAGGGGGTGATTTCAACGGGCTTGTTGGAAGAGTGAAGGATGGGTATGAGAGAGTGCATGGCGGCTGGGGGTATGGAGACCGTAACACTGACGGCTAGGCACTGCTACAAGCTGCTTCTGCCTTCGACCTGGCAATTACGAATACGTGGTTTAAGAAAAGAGACGAACACCTCATTACTTATAAAAGTGGCCACCACGCAACGCAAATTGACTATTTCTTGGTCAAACGGAACAACCTCAAATGCGTTACAAACTGTAAAGTGCTGCCAGGCGAAGACTTAATCTCCCAACACAGATTGGTCATAATGGAGGTAAAAGTTAGTGTCCCGTCTCGTGGAAACAAAGAACGGCTCCCACCTAAAACAAGATGGCGTATGATAGAAAAAGAAGAATGTGCAAGTATGTTTAAGAGCTAGGTAGTAGATAAGATGATTGAAATGAAGGATATGGAAGGAAAATCTGTAAATGAATGTTAGAAAGAGATGGCGGACTGTATAAGGAGAGTAGCAAAAGATGTGTTTGGAGAATCGAAAAGGAAAGGTATGATAGATAAGGATACATGGTGGTGGAATGAAGAGGTACAAAAGAGTCTGAAAGAAAAGAAGATTGCGTTTAAAGAATGGCAGGATGTAGGAATCGGGAACGACAGTTTGAAGAAAGTAAAGAAAAAGATTTATAAAGAATGGAAGAGAAAGGCAAAAAAGGCGGTAGCAGTTTCCAGGGCTAAGGCGCAGGAGAAGTTATATGACTCACTAGACAGTCCTAGAGGCCAGAAGGAGCTCTACCGGATTACAAAAGCAAGAGAAAGGAGAACGAGAGATATAAATCATATAAAGTGTGTAAAAGATGGCGCTGGTAAGGTTCTGTCTAAAGATGATGAAATAAAAGGGAGATGGAAGATTTATTTTGAAAAGTTGATGAATGAAGAGAATGAATGGAGCGGTGTGCTTAATGAGGTACAAGTAAATATGGGTATGGTGAAGGAAATAAGCATGGATGAAGTGAGGAATGCAGTTCGAAGTATGAAAAATGGAAAGGCCATGGGCCCTGATTTCATCAGGGCCCATGGCCTTTCCATTTTTCATAGACCAGTGGAAGTATGGAAGTGTTTAAAAGAAGACGGATGTATGTGGCTGACTTTATTTTGTATTGTTGAGCGAAGAAGCAATCCCACAAGAATGGTGCAATAGTTCGCTAGTGCCCATTTTTAAAAACAAAGGTGATGTACAGGACTGCAACAACTATCGAGGGATAAAGCTCATGTCACATAGTATGAAAGTTTGGGAGAAAGTAATAGAGAAAAGATTGCGAGAGGAGAGTGAAATTAGCCAAAATCAGTTTGGATTTATGCCAGGTCGAGGAACAATGGACGCCACTTTTGCACTCCGCCAATTAGGTGAGAAGTACAGACGTGCGCACAAGAACTTGCACATGGTCTTCATTGATCTAGAGAAAGCGTATGATAGGGTACCTCGGGAAGTGTTGTGGTGGGCCTTGAAAGAGAAAGGTATGCCTGGGAAGTATATAGAGTTAATTCGTGCTATGTACAGCCAATCTTGTACCTACGTCCGGTCAGCTGCTGGCAACACCGACGAGTTCAGTGTGGCTGTATGCTTACATCAAGGGTCGGCTTTGAGTCCTTACCTCTTCCTGTTGATTATGGACGCTTTGACGTTGGACATACAGGAAGAGGCACCCTGGTGCATGCTGTTCGCCGACGACATTGTTCTTGTTAGTGAAGATGGACCAGAGATCCAGAGCAGATTGGAGAAACGTGCAAAGCGAAGGCGAAATAGATCGTATTAAGCACAGAATAAACATTGGATGGATGAAATGGCGGCAGGTCACGGGAACTATCTACGACATTCCCCTTAAACTTAAGGGGAAGATTTATAAAACAATGGTTAGACCTGCTGTCTTGTATGGGTCAGAATGTTGGGCTACAAAAGGGATGAATGAAAAACACTTGCATGTGGCTGAGATGAGAATGCTAAGGGGGATGTGTGGTGTTACGCGAATGGATAGAATAAAGAATGAGTACATTAGAGGAAGTCTGAAAGTGGCGCCGGTGACTGAAAAGATGCGTGGAAATAGGTTGTCGTGGTATGGGCATGTGATGCGGAGGAATGAGGAAAATGTCGTGAGGAAAGTTTTGAGTATGAATGTGGATGGGTATAAGGGTAGAGGAAGACCAAAGAAACGATGGATGGACTGTGTGAAGGATGATATGGCAAGAAAGGAGGTATCTCATGAGATGACAAGTAATAGAGAGGTATGGAAGAAGAAGACGTACTGCGCCGACCCCAAATGAATTGGGATAAGGGCAAGAGAATGATGATGTATCTTAAATTATAGTTAGATTATTTTTTTCTACAGCCTGAGGATAGACCTTATATCAAAGGTCTATCCTCAAAAAAGTAGGTACGTCACGGGCAGCAATAATACAATTGTATTGAAAATAGCAGATCTTTCACCGTACTAAATACATATAATCCTATCCCAAAATGTCTATAAGTGTCGTGAAATTCGTCCGTCTGTCTGTCACCAGGCTGTATCTCATGAACTGTGATAGTTAGCCAGTTGAAATTTTTACAGATTATGTATTATATGTATTTCTGTTGCCGCTATAACAACAAATGCTAAAAAACAGACTAAAAAAGTTATTTTATTGCTCGTTTTCATAAATAATGGTACGGAACCCTTCGTGCGCAAGTCCGACTCGCACTTGGCCGGTTTTCTTAAGTTTGCCGTATGTCATTACTTCCCAAAATTTGATACTTTTTAAAAGCTTTTATTAAAAGCTTTTATTTAACTTGCAATGTATGTATGTTTGTTTGTTACGGTGGAATCTTGGAAGCTAAATTAGAACCACTTCCCGATGTCCGATTGAGCTGAAATTTTGCACACTCCTTTGGTTCTGAATACAATACATTCTTATGACAAACATAACTTAATCCTGCAGCCAGGATCGTCTCCTCACAAGGGAACTCCTTAATGGCTAATAGCATGGACACGAAACTTTGCATACGAGTTCATATTTGATGGATAATCACGATTTGTATCATGAATTCAACCTGCAGTGAGGATCGTCTTCTCACGGGGGAACTCCTCAAAGGTTAATAGCGTGGACACGAAACTTTGCATACGGGTTCATATTTGAAGGATAGTCACAATTTTTATCATGAACTCAACCTGCAGCCAGGATTGTCTTCTCACGAGGGAACTCCTCAACGGTTAATAGCGTGGACACGAAACTTGGCATACGGGTTCATATTTGATGGATAATCACGATTTATATCATGCACTCATCCTACAGCCAGGATCGTCTCCTCACGATGGAACTCCTCAACGGTTAATAGCATCATCTGCCTAGCCTTTTCCCAAACTATCTTGGGGTCGGCTTCCAGTCTAACCGGATGCAGCTGAGTACCAGTATTTTACATGAAGCGACTGCCTATCTGACCTCCACAACCCAGTAACTGGGTAATCGATACCCCTTGATAAGACTGGATGTCAGATGGTTAATAGCATGGATATGAAAAAAGTGTTGAGATTGAGATAATAATGTATTCAGAAACGATTACGGCAAAACTAAAATTTTTAAAATAAAATTATCAGTAAAAAAACCTTTTTAAAAAAGCTTTTATTTAAATGCTTGAAAAATTCATTCTATGTACTGGAAGCCTATTTCTGGACGTCCAAAAGAAAATTTTAGGAAACCTCTCCAATTTCTCCAAGGGCTTCCCAATACACCCAATGTCTGTTCTGCGGTTATTTATAGTTTGGAACTAGACGCTTCGTGTTTTTTTTGTAGGTACCTACTTACTGATTTAGTATTCGATATTTTTTTTTCAGAACGGCGGTTGTCAGTCATGTTACCATCGATGACGATGATTCTGAAAGCCCTTAGGATACAAAGAAATAGGAGGATTACGATAAATAAAGATAATGATAGATTGAAATAAATAAAGAAATGAAATACTAATATGCATCTTTTATTCATCAATTTACATTAGCTAGAAGCGGGCGAATAACAGACCTTATGCAACACGTGGTCCACCACGCATAGAATCGACTTATCTATCTACCTGACCCAAGTGTAAGACTTTTACGTCCATAGTAGATGAGATTATAGTCTAAAATTGACTTTTAAATAAGAATTTATGAATACAGTACTTTTCGTAAAATACTAGTTTTCAATCCGTATGTGGGGAAAAAGTCTCTATTTGTCTATGAGTGTTGACAGTAGGCATGAGATATACTTGCCACATTTAATACCAGGGCTTCCAAGTACGACTGTGCAAAAAAAACAGGGTCGAAAACCAGGTTTTAAAATACTTGAAAGTATTTGGTAGAGTTCGGTCTAGTTCCTACTGTGCCAGAATATATATATATTTAAGACTGTCTGCTTAGGCATGTTTATAGAATGGCAACTATATTATTATTTAAAGTTTTATGTCCTCGCTACTTATTATTTTACAATAAAAAACGTCTTTCTACAACCCACGAAATAAATTATTATATTTACAATTCCTAACTTATAAACACAGAATAAACACAAAAAAAAACAGTTTTACTTATTTACACACTTTTTCTAATTGTTTAATATACTCGCGAAATAACTTCTTTAAAATGAATTTCGTCACGGTTAGTTCAACGACAACTGACAAAAAAAACGAAAACAAAATATTTACTTGACTATAACGTACAGTCTGTCTATAAAGTCATGAAATTAATGTTTGAGGAACTAACATTATTTAAAAGTATGGCAACACTAAATCAAAGTACATCTAATGTCATTGGCTGTCATCGACTTGTTTTGTAATTCTTTATTTATTGCATTTTTATTGCTTTTCAAATCTAAGTGGATTAAACCTAGAAGAAAAGTGTTAAATATGAAGAAAACCAATCGGAGTGGAGCTCAGGAAATTATTTTTAAAGTGTATCAGCGATGTTTGTTTATAACACCAAGCTGGACAAATTTTCTCAAATTTGGATGATGTTTATGCTCGAACAGCAGCTATGACAGGTATGTAATGGTGGTACTGTTTAGTTTTATCTACCAGAAGTTACAAATATATTAAATATACAATTTTAAGACTAAAATACGGATTGTTTACATTGCGCATTATTAGGTTAGATTGTAGGCCATATTGTAGTGCGACTAAAATTTTTTATACTTTTTGGTGATCAAATTTACTGCTGATTTTAAATCTGAATAAGTTATGTCAGAAATTTAAAATAGTATCTATTTTCTGTTAGTACAATTATTAATTATTTAAAACTTTCTTTCAGGAAAATCTGAGAGTACAGTAAAGCGTATTGTAGATGAAGGCTATAAAAACGATGGCAAATTCGGAACCCCTGGCAAACACAGATCAGGTCGTCCTAAGAAAGAAATGGATGACTTCAACATTATGTGCTCTTCGACAAAAGATTCAATTCTTTTACTCGGTGAAGAAAGAGGAACCAACCTTAAGGAAACTTCAGGATTTTGAAAGGAGCCTGGATGTCCTGCGTAAAATTTTGAAATAGATTGGGTTTTCTTACAAGAAGTGTCAAAATAACAGAACAAGAATATTTGGAATCAGATGATGAAAGTAATTAATTATTATGTTACGGGATACTTTTCATGAATAATAAAAGGTTAAAAAATATGTATGAACATTTTTCTTTTATTTACTCATTTACTTGAACGACAGATCCCATAGATTTGTGCTATCTCATATATTACTATACTATTTATGCTATCTGATCGTATAAGCAAACTAATTAAGGTCGCATTTTTGGTTTCTGTAGTTTTTAAATAAGATCTACGGATTTTACGACTTAACCTTTTCTTCTATCCAGTTTAAAAAAAGCATCTACGAGTTAATATTGTTTTCATTAAAATCAGGTTTGCTTCTAGTACAAAATAATGTGCTAGTATCAAAATCAATTTAGTCACACTATACAGGGTTGCTAGGTGCACGACCGCAGCGCCCTCAATTTTTTTCATGACTTTATAGACAGACTGTAACTTAGTAATACTATACTTTCGTTCACGCTATTATGTGTCTTATTTCTATATTAGTTTGGAAAACTGGCGCGAACAAGTCTACAAAATGGCTGCGCTACCCATGCATGCCGCTAGCCGACCGCGACCTGAGTCCTGCGGCTTGACGGCGCAAGCCTTGTGCCAGTGTTCGGAACCGTACGATAATTATCGTACACATACGATAATTTTGCGCCTACGTACGATGTACGATAGCATATCATTATCGTACGCAGATTGTACGATAATTGTGTTTGTGTTTTCACTACCCTTTCATATCCATTTCTTCTTTATAAATACGAAATTTTGGCGTGTTTCATACCGAACTTGCATGGGACCAGTGAAATTTTGTCCAAGTGAATTTTAAACTTGGCGCGTTTATTGAACTTAAAGTGGAAAGGGAATCGGTTCAGGTCTGTACCACGCAGTGTTCTGTTGATTTAAAGCGGTGGTTTAAAAAATGTAAACTATAAAGTACTTGCATACATATCAATATTACAATTAATATGATGTATTTATTTGTAATAGACGTTATCCTAAAAATACGATAATTTCGATCCAATACGATAATTTTACGCCGAATTACGCCCCTGGTACGATAGTCAGTTCCCTTCAGGTTGGTAACACTGCCTTGTGCCACCCGCACCGCGAGACTCGCGCCGCCCGCACTACTCCCTGAACTTCCAGGATTAAAAATACTTATACTTATACATTATTATACTTACAATCCATGTCGTCTTACAAATTAGGATCATTATCGTATTTGCGAAAAAATTACTTTTAAAACCAAGTATTTTTTTTTCGCAGATACCATTTTGCTCCTTTTTTATATGAAGACAAGGTTAATTTCCTATGCAAGTATAGTCTCCAAAGTAACTTATCTCCGGAGACTGTAACTTTCAAGTCTGGATTCTTCTAACTTGCCCGCGCGGCCGCGCCTTAAACTTTCATACTTGCAAGTATTTCCCACTCATACCAGGGCACCCTGGTTGGACGCAAAGCCCTGGTTTCAAAACCTGGTTGTGTAAATACGTCTCATCCCTAGTTGACAGTGACAGTAGCGATATTTCTGAGATCTGTTGTGCTTGACTCTTGACAGTTCATGTCCCGTAAATTGTCGCATTGACTTTGTGTTTTGCAAACTAAAAGCTAAGGTATATCTTGATTTTTCATGTGGATATTTGTGTACCTAAATCAAAAGTATTTTCTGATCACAAAATTACTTGCTTCAATTTATGTGTTTATGTATTAACAACATAACCTCATTACTTTTAGCACACAATGGTATTCCTGACAGTTGCTAACTGGATCCGTTCCCGTGGCCCTGATGAATTTTGGAGAAAACGAAGGGTATTTAGGCTTGCTGCGCATTATATTGGTCGTCGGAGAAACTGTTACTCAGTAGCAGTGCGCAATGTTCACAGGGCGTTAGTTTACGCAACCAAAGCTCGGAAGTTGAAGAAACAAGACATGATTGATCTTTGGTCGACAAGAATCACTGCTGCTTGTGAACAACACAACATAACACCATATATATTAAAAGAAGGCTTGGACAGAGCTAACATTATGTTGAATCGGAAATCATTATCAGATCTAGCTTGCTGGGAACCACGGACATTTGAATGTTTGGCTGCAGTAGCTAAAGAGAAGCTAAATCTTGATGGTGTGACTGACTATGCTGATAAACAGTATCCTACAGGAGTCAATCTAAACCTTAAAGATGTTATGCTAGAGGCTTGGTTGAAAGAAAAAAAACAATAACTTAGTTCAACATTATAACTACCTATTATCTAGTTACTTTATTTTAGTTCCACATTAGTTCTGTAAATAATAAATATCGTCTTAATCAGAATAATGTATTTGATTGACTAGTTTCCTAATTCCTTTTTCAGTTTCTTAGTTAATTCATTTTGTTTTTCTAATATGTACAGGTTTTCTATCTTGCGCCTTTGTTGCCTTTCAACATCCTTTACCACACCTTCATGCATTTTTTCCCTGAAATAAAAGTGCAATATTATACTATAGTTTGTTAGATGAATTAACCAAGGAAGAGGACACTGTGTTTTTAAAACATAGACACAAATGTTTACCATCTGTCTATTTTACTGAAAATTTGTATGGTTCCTCGCATCAACACTTGTCTCATGACACAAGAGTTTATACATTTTGAGTCTACACTATTACTTTTTCGTTCTATTAATTGTAATTTTATGTACCGGTATTTCACCTCTATTCTTGGGTTTGCCAATCCTTTAATCTTCTGAAGATAAGGTATTGAAATATATGAATATACTGACAATATTATGATGTGTTTACCACCGCATTGTTCCACATAAATTATCCTTTTTAGGTTACAGGTATCGAAAACGAAGTAACAAGTTGTGTTATCTAATAAATAATAAGTATTATTAAAATAATTGACAAAATGATTGATACCTATCTGATTGTTGCTTAATGTGAACATACGATACAATTCCAATCGTTCCAGAACAAGAAAGCAACAAAACTAATTTTGAGGTTGGTGAAGACATTTTCACTTAGTGTTCTTGGGTTTGGTTAGAAAAATTCAATCCACATAGTTTTAACGTAGGTATTTATCACTTTTTCAGTTTCAAGCAGAAGAAACACAGTGTTATGAATTTCATATCAAGTTGACAGACAGCATCTGTCAGAGTTTGACGTATTGACGTTTCAGACCTTAGAACAATAACAAAAGCATAGAAGTAGCGCTAAAAAGAACTCTGTGACTATCTTTCTTCCCGCTCTGTCTTAAGGTACGAAATAAGATGTGGGCATGAGATAAATGATTTTCTCTTTGTTTTACATTTCGTAGATTGTCACCACATAAATTGTCATTTGGTTCTAATTACCCGGCCAAACTTGAAAGTACGTTGCTTGCATGTTCGACAGTTCGTTTATTGAACTATTTGACATGTTCGCGTGTTCATTGTTGATGTTGTGACAAAAATGTTGTCGATACTTTTCTGGAAGTTTTCCTAAAGACGATGTGAAAAAAATGAATAGATTTATATTGTATTGGTAGACGAAATTGGACTCCAAAAAAGCACAGTCATTTATGCTCAAAAGATGTTGTGAAACTATGAAATTGAGACGACTTAGACAAGATGTGTTCCTTCCTTCATTATTTAATACTAGCTGCCCGGACAGACTTCGTTCTGTCAAAAGTTAAAGCAATGCACTTTTCCTACCTACCTACCCTACCCTACCCAACCCTACCTACCCTACCCTACCCAACCCTACCTACCCTACCCTAGCCAACCCTACCTACCCTACCCTACCCAACCCTACCTACCCTACCCTACCCAACCCTACCTACCTACTACCTACCTACCCTACCCTACCCTACCCAACCCAACCCTACCCTACCCAACCCTACCCTACCTACCCTACCTACCTACTACCTACTACCTACCTACCTACCCTACCGTACCATACCCTACCTACCCTACTTTACCCTACCTACCTACCCTACTCTACCCTACCCTACCTACCCTACCCTACCTACCTACTACCTACCTACTACCTACTACCTACCTAAAAAAAAAAAAAAAAAAAAAAAAAAAAAAAAAAAAAAAAAAAAGTATCCTATGTCCTTCTCCTGGCTCTAAACTACCTCCCTGCCAATTTTCAGCTAAATCGGTTCAGCCGTTCTTGAGTTATAAGCGAAGTAACTAACACGACTTTCTTTTATATATATAAGATAGCAGCCCGCCCCGGCCTCGCACTGGTATTTAACAAAAATTTCAAAATAAAAATGAATAAAACAGATGAAAGTTAGATGAAAATTTTCTATTCTATGCTGAAGATGTGGATGCTCCCTGTCCAGCATCAGCATGTCAGTAAAACAGTTTCAGAAAAAGCAAAATAAAAAATACGTCTAAAAATTACGTTTTTATTTCAGAATTTGTGCTGATTTGTTTTTTGTAAAGATAACATAGCAAATAATCGATGTTGTGTTTTTTAACAGCTGGAATTAAACGCCTTACCCTATACGTATTTATTTAACATGGTACATAAGGTTACCTATTATGTACCTATTTAACTATAAGAAAATTTGTACAGTACATCTACCTAGTTACAAATTTTAAACACGGAACCAATTTCATTAAAGTATGCTGTTAAAATAAATTGTACTAATATCTTTGTTATCAGTTAACTCTAATGCGGGCTCCACACTTGCCCTCGAACCGGGGACGCGAATCGTGGCCGTTACACGCGTCAACGCGCCGCGAAAAATATAGCCCTCTACACTTGCAACCGTTTGCATTTACCAACGTTCGCGCATTTAACTAAAATGGACGTGGAAGTTACTGTTGCTGCTGCTTTGACACTGTGCGCTTTAGCATCTTACAATTATGAATTTATAAACTCCAAAAAACAAGTAAAGAAGATATGGAGGAGAAGAAGATGGTGGATGATACAAATCCATCGCAACAGAACACCACGAGTGTGGATGCGTTCTTGTTCGTGCTTCGTTCGCAAACCCTTAGACGCGGACCAAAAAAACGCCACCGGAAGGGAACGCTGCGTTGCGAGGCGCGACTGCGATGCCGTGAAACCATCCATACTCTTGGTTTGCGGCCTTCGCGGGCTTTCGCGGCGCGAGTGTAGAGCCCCCTTAAGGAATTGATTACATTACATTTTTTATTGATGAGCGGATAGAAGTCCTTTTTTTCTGAAACATAATATTTAAAATGATAGGTACGATAGCAACGAAAGTCGCTATAAATATCCAAAATTATAACACATATTTTCATCAATGGTTACACATTCGCAAAACAATATTACATCAGATCATACTGATCAGCACAAAACGTGGTGTAATATTGATAAGTGTTAACCGACTTCTGATGCCGACTGTACCTACCTAACTGTAAAGATATTTAGGGTTTCTTGTTTATGAAGTTGGTCCCTGCCACAAAGTGTTTCCTAAAATCAATAGCTAGGTCCAGGCAGATCTTTGCTTGGTTGGTGTCAGTAGGTACAGCGTTGTTCCATTCAACACAAAGTTTGCAAGTCCGGAATCAGCACTGATACAGACTTCCTTGCTTAATTTTTTCGATGTAAATCGATCATCGAACTTACAAAAATATAAATACAAAAACTTAAATAAGTATTTACAATAGTTTTGACTACTTTCTAAGTAAGTATATTACAAGAACTTTGAGTATTCCACTAATCGTAAGATTAAGTATAATATTATACAAAGTTATGTTCAGTTAGTAACCTACTGAGATTATTGTTTGTAACAATATAACAATATAAATATAAAATAAAGTTAGACGTCAAAGATTTCATTTAATTATCTCGAAAAATCCTTATTCGAAATGCGTATTTAATTTACAACATTTTGTTAGTTGTTGTTTTGTTAGTTGAGTATTTAATAAACAGTTAAACTGTTGTTGTTTACAGTTCAAGATTCATTCGTGTTTAGCTCGTATAAATCTATGTAAAATAAAACCACAACTGTTCATAATTTAAATAAACGCAGCTAAATGTTCACCCTGTAACAACTTCACGCTTGAAAAGTTTCACTGATTCTATTTCGACGAATGTTTCCATTTCGTTACTTAGTCCACTTTTCATTTAAAGCTTTCTCTCAGAGTCTATGGAAATAGACTACAATAAAGTCTATAGTGGAATGCCCGCGTATTATTTATGGCACAGCTACCTGCCGCAGTTGTCATAGAAACTGGCAGAGCCCCGGTTGGGGATTTCAGCAAACTCACGCTTCGGCGTACATAATTTCGTGCTGAAGTCAACGTTACGCTTCCTGCAAAAAAGTAAAGTATGAAGAAATGTTAGAATAGTAAACATATATATGCACTTTATGCAGGTAAACAGCACTGTTCTGTATTCAAGACTTGGTTTCAAGTTTATTTCCTTTATGCAGGTAAACAGCACTGTTCTGTATTCAAGACTTGGTTTCAAGTTTATTTCTGTTCAAATAATAATTAAGTGCATAACGTGCTAACCCTCTGCTTGGCAGTTCCATTTGGTCGACAAGAACTGACTTGACGTACAGGCGGTCATTACACCACAGTATACAAAGAGATCGCGGCTCTAGTACATTCATATCGTACTCCCAGGATAACTCCACCTGAAAATTAAAATATTTTCAAATTCGACTTGTAATCTAGCGAGACAAGCCTAGTTAGCAATTCGTGTTGTGACCGTGCATTGGCGGAACTGCGTGTAGATTAGATGGTAGATTATTTTACATATATAAATGCGCATTCATACTGAAGTTACTTTTTTGGAGCAACGTTTCGCATGTACGTTTCGGTGTGGTGCAATACACATTCAGTAAAGCTATGTTCTTGGATAAATACAATATAATTTAACAACAAAGATTACCTTTCTGACTTTCCCACCTAAGTCCATGGGGTGGGTGACTACTATGGTGTAAGTAGTGCCATGCTCTAGTCTGAAATAATATAATTTTAAGGTGGTTTAATGAAGACCTAACATCAAATAGTATATTTCATTACGAGTGCGGAAAGCCTGTCATTGCAAAGAGTTCCGACAAATGTCTACCCGAGCCGAGGCGCAGCCGAAGGTGAGGGTTGTTGCAAAAAAAATAAGCAATTTATTAGAGAAAACATTTTTGGAAAATGGCGCCAACCACACCAACAAGAATACAAGTACAAGCAGAGATTTTTTTTGTTTCTCTTCACCCATTCTGGGGAGCCAAAGGGAAGTATGGCCATACAGCCAAGTCTTCAGTAATTTTTTGTTATTGATATGAAATGAAAATGAAATTTAATGAGATGAGATGAAACGAAACCTAACCTAACTCAAATTTAATTATTTGATTCAAATAATTAAATTTGATATTGAAACAAATTAGTAGCTTCTTTTTAGAAATATTTGCATACAAACTTCTATGATTTTTTTAGTAAAAACTTCGTGGTTGGTTTTTTCTTTTTAATAGACATTATTTTGTCAGTTGGGAAAGAGAACCCACGAGTTCGGAAAAGGTAAAAAAAAAGCTCGAGTATGTAATAGCCCACATCCCGAACGCTATACGTCCGTACGTGAGCAACTGTATTAAAAAACGAAATTTTAATTATCAGCTTTAAATTGGAGAATTGCTTACTTCACGTAGTTATTTGGTGTTAGGTCCATTCCTCGAATTACGCCTCTGTCTGACAGCAAAGATACTTTTAGGAAACCCTGTTGATTAGAAACATGATTGTATTAAATCTTTTATAACACATTTGCTCGTAAAGGATCTCTTATTTCACCAATTTTAATATCGTAAAGTATCTCATTACGTACTTGTGCGTTATTGTAATGTAAAACGCACGGTTTATCAAGATACTCCGTCTAAAACGAACGGTACTTTTTTAAATCTTAGCAAAGAGTTTGCATGTCAGAAAAGTAGTCAACATTTTATGAATAAAATTAACTTTGGGAGATAAAATTTAATAAATAAACATATAATTCTTTAATTTAATTAATTTTGACCATCAATTACAACCATTGTAACAAAACACAAAAAATATTAATTTACTTTATTAGTTATACTGGCGCTGATGCGCGCGCATCGCTAATTTGTGAACAAGTAAAAATTATTTCGCGCGATTTTTCTTGTCGCTGTTTTTATTTGAAAATGTTGTCAAGTTATGATGAATTTCCTTGCAAATATGTTATAAAACGTCGTATGACATACGTGCGCTTTGATAATTACAGCCTCTACTTTCATGTAGCCCTCGCCCACGGCTCGGGCTAGAAATATCGCCTCGGCTGTAATTTTCAACTTACCGCACTTATATCATAATGTACTATTTTTAAATAGTTCCTATTTTTAATGCTGTCTTTTTATATAACATGTTCTTTGCGAGCTCTACTCACACAGATCCCGCCTATCCCTTTGCTGCCCTCCCCCAGCGACGCCATCAGCCGAGGCCCGTACCCCGCAGGGGATGCCCTTAGCGTGTTGTCGCTTAGTATATACTTAAGTTTTATGCCTGGCTGGAGCCCTTGCACTCAAGGCATCCACAGGATAGTCCGGTTAAGTAGAAGCCAACCTCATTGGTTGACCTGCGAGATGACATACACAAAAAAAGGAAAAAAAAGCGAGCTTTACGATAAAATTGTAAAGAAATCAATTACCTGCACCCATGATTCTGCTCCTTTGGGATTTGCTAGTTGGATAGTCACCCGATAGTGTCGTTCTGGAACAAAATGGTCAATTTATTATAATTCGAATAAATAAATTAAGTAAAAGAAGACATCCATCTAAGAAAATATAAAGCAAAGACTATGGAACTGGATTTAATTGTATACAGAGTGTAACGGAAAGGGTAGTACATACTTAAGGGTGTGCTACAGACCATCAAATTGAACATGTCTGTAGTACACCCTTAAGTATGTTTAGGTTACGGGCAACGTGATTAACTGGGTATTATTAAAATAAGGATCGGCAATTATTAGAGCGATGGGCAAAGTGATTAATTTATCACTTTGACCGGCCATTATTATTAATGCCCGACGGCCTGTGGTCCATGTAATAAGTCAGTGTTTGAGATAGCTTGAATTTATCATTTGGACCGGGCAGTATGAATAATTCCCTACTTGTAGCCGGGCAATTGGGTTAGGTTAGGTTATTTTTTGTTAACTTTTATGAACATTTTGTTAGTTAAATTTCATTTAATAAACAAAAAAACAACAGTTCACCTTTTTTATTACTTTTCCCAAGATAGGGTGGGCATTATTCATAATGGCCAGGAAAAGTGATTAATCATGCTGTTTTAATCACATCGTCCAATTGAGTCGGGCATTATGAATACAGACCAGCCATTATTAATGGTGCCCGGACTTATCAAATTGCCCGTAACATATATACCCTTTCCGTTACACCCTGTATAATTTAAATATAAATAGGTATTAAAAAGTAAAGGATAGGAAAGGGGAAAACAGTGTTTTTTACACCTACCTTTTTTGTAAAGTCTTGAGGAACAACATTAGCACTGTTCTTAATGACATTGCCATACAAAGGAGCTGTTTTGCATAATATTCAAACTGAAGGTACCAGTTTTAGACTCTTAGGAAATCCATAAGTAAATGTCATATGACTAAACCACATTCTAAATTGGTAAGAATTGTGTTGTAACATGAGGTTGAAAGTAATCAACCACACGCTGTGATTAGGGAGAAAGAAACCTCATTTTAGATGCTATGTTGAAATGAGTAGTCTACTCAGGGGTCAAGTCATCTAGTGAACCCTTGCTAATGAACAGTCATTGCACAACAACTTGAATGTCCAATGCCTTTTTTTTTAGGATGGAAATCATCAAATGACTTCTCCCGCTCTGGGCGGAGCGGAAGGGAGTGCCAGACTTGACTGACTAAAACCCATCCATGTTCCTTCCTAGCCCTTTGCGTTCCAGGGCCACGGTATCTCTTTCGAACAACCCGCAGCCCTGGCAGGCATCGGCCCTCTCGGACCCCTTCCGATTTGCTGACATCTCCTTGAGGCGCGCGTGGAACACGAACGCGCCGTCGGCACGGTCTGTCGTCATAAGACGGACGGACGGTGAGCTAGCCCATTACTCACCGTCCACAAGCCCGCGCCTACGGTGGCCGGGGGCCACTGGTTGCCCCCCGACGCTGGGGGCGTCTCCCGCGGCGGCTGGGACGTGAGGTTCTCTCCCTCTCACGTTCCGCCACCTCCTTCGCTAGCATGACTGCTTCGCAGAAGGAGGCGACGGCTTCCCATTCCCTCTCGCTCCGGACCATGGATTGAACCAGGGCCGGACGCGAGAGGTCGCCGCCGCCAATCGCCGCTACGAGGACACGGCGGTGCTCAGCCCAAGCAGGGCAGAGCTCCATAGTGTGCTCCACCGTGTCCTCCGGCCGATCCTCGCAGTGGTAACACCCGGGCGTTTCCTCCCGCCCGATTCGGTGCAGGAACCTCCCGAAACAACCGTGTCCGGTGAGGACCTGCGTCAGGCGGAAGGTGAGGGCGCCGTGGCACCTCTCCAGCCACTCCTCAAAGAGGGGACTTATCGCCACTATTGTGTCGTGCCCTGCACGGGGTTGCGACAGTCGCTCTCTCCATGTCGCCATGAGATCGCGCCGGAGGTCTGTCCGCTGAGCGACAATTTGCCGCGGCAGCGGAGTTTCCCCCCGGCGTAGGGCCTCCGCGCGCCATTCGTGTAGGCACGCGAGGACTATCGCCTCCAGATCCCATGGCGCCAATCAGGCCAAGAGGCTCGCCACCTCGCCGGAGATCGTGCGGTACCCCCGGATCAGCCTTACGGCTACCACCTTCTGGGGCGCGTTCAGGTAGTGGGCGGCTCGCCGCCTCAAAGAACGCGCCCACACCGGGGCCCCGTAAAGGGCCATGGACCGCATGACCCCCGCATAAAGCCTCCTGCAGGAGGCGTTTGGACCCCCCAGGTTGGGCAAGAGCCGCTTGAACGCAGCCCCTGCCCGTTCCAGTTTGGGGGCCAAACGTTGGAAGTGCTCCACGAAGTTCCACCGGCTGTCGAGGACAAGCCCTAGGTACTTCAGCGTCGACTCGACGCCGATGGGAACCCCTCCCTACCGTCAGTATGGATCCCGACGGTGGCGCATTCCGAGGCCCATGAAAGCACATGGCCTCGGACTTGTGCAATGCCACCTCGAGACCCAGTTGCCGGGTTCTCTCCACGACTATCGCAACCCCGCGTGTCATAAGTTCGGCCGCCGCCTCGTGCGACCTCCCTTGTGCCAGCATCAGCGTGTCGTCAGCGTAGCAAACTACGCTGACACTGCTAGGGAGGTCGGCGCGCAGCACCCAGTCGTAGCCGATGTTCCACAAGGGCGGCCCCAGAACCGATCCCTGCGGAACACCGCACGACACCTCTCGCCGGTTCCATTCTCCGGTGCGATCGGGGTAGATGACGGCCCTATCCGTCAGGTAGTCCCCGACCACACGACGAAGGTAGGTCGGCACCCGGTGATACCGGAGTGCTTCCCTAATGCAGCTCCAGGGCATGGTGTTGAAGGCGTTGGCGATGTCAAGAGACACCGCCAAGACAACCCCACCCCTGGACACCGCATCCCCCGTCGTGGGAGCCCTCACGCGCATGATGGCGTCCACCGTCGAGCGCCCTCTGCGGAAACCAAACTGGTTTTCCGCAAGATCCGGCCCCATCCCCACAAGGTGCCCGGCGAGGCGGTTGGCAATAACTCTTTCAAAGAGCTTGCCCACCTCGTCGAGCAACACAATGGGCCGGTATGCGGACGGAGAGTCCGCAGGGCGCCCCGGCTTCCGGATGAGGACCAGCTTCCCCGTCTTCCAGCGAAGCGGGAACTGGCCTCTCTCCAAGCATGCGCTTAAGAGCCCTTCCAGTCGGGGCCCGAGAGCCTCCGAGGCCAGGACCCAGGCTTTGCCAGGCAAGCCATCGGGTCCCGGGGCGGTATTTTTGGCTTTAAGCCTGCTTAATGTCCAATGCCTGACATCATAAATACATGAATATCAGTCTACCAAAGCTCTTAAACCCCTTATCACTGCTTTGTTGTTTGCTGTTAGGGTCGAAGACCGAAAATCCCCACATCGTCTTCAGCGCCGCTCCTAAAAACGATACCTTGACTAGGTCCAGTTTCATACTGTCCTTTCCGTATTGTCATGGCTGTTTCGTTACCCAATAAATAATTATTGTATTTACAAAAGACTACTTACGACAATATGGGAGGTCCTTCCCTGTGCTGAGGTAGTACTTGGCTCCGATCGTATCGTGCTCTTCTGACGGAAATACCTCATTCTCCGACTGATTGTTCTTGTCTGTGATCAAACCGGGAGAGCTGTCTGCGTGGAATCTACGAAATCGTTAAACGTGAAATTAAAAAGACATAACATAATATAACGCCTGTGTTCTCCAAAGGGTTAGACAGGGGGTACCTAATAATACGCCCATATTTCGGCGTCATCAGCCGGCCACAAATCCAGATTCCATTCAGCAATATCACAGCAATATCTCAGTATCAGCCATACTGAGATATTGCTCATGGAAAATCTAACAAAACTTTGCCCGACCTGGAAATCGAACCCAGAAACTGCATGGGCATTAGGATGCCCAGCAGTCGCGCTTGGAACCACTAGACCAACGAAACAAAAAGAGACCTCCATTTAAAGAAACAGAGTTGAATGAAAATAAGAACATACCCCATAATTGCACAGCCGTGACCGCAATGGAAACACTTTCCTGACTGAAAATGCTGGTATGACGGGCACTGGTGTCCTGAAAAGGTTATCAACTTTAACTCTGATAGGTTCCAGATTGTATATGTAGATTAATGAATGTTTACATACCTTAATAAAAAGTCGTGCAATGTGATACGAAGAAGAAGAAAAATAATAAAAGAATAACTTTGCTCAAAATTTAACAATTTTTCTTACCTATGTAAGAACACTTTCCATTGATAGATTCTGTGAAAAGTTTAATGGCTCTGACATGGTTACAGGCCACTAGGACCCTTGAAGCCTCTTCTAGGCCTTGCTTCACAAGTGTCAGCGGAACGAGAGGTCCTTCAGTGAGGTCACATCCAGGCTGCTCCTTCCCGTTGTTCGGATAGAAATCCAAATGACCCACGGGTTGTGACATTCCATATCCTGCCATAAACACAAAATCTGTCGCACGCGTGAAATAAACCGTCGATTAATTAGTTACCATGTCACGCGATATATAAATACTCAGATATACTATACAAATGAATAATGAAAACGAAAAGCAAATAAGCGTATGGTACATATTTACATAAAATAAACACATAAAACATATATAAATAAGGGTTAGTAGTATGATTAGATGGTAAAGCGACGAAGCTTAATCTTGTTAACAACAAACGTCAAATTATTACGTGTTGAACAAATGTACATGAATACGATAGTGCGTGTGGATTATAAGAAGCATACGTGCAGTATCACGAATGTACAGAGTTACGTCCAAGGCATTACCTAAAAGGAAAATGCTCTTTCCGTCAGTATGTATGACGTCGACGAGTTGCGCGTCAGTTGGGTCTAGTCGCACATGCGTCGGCATTCCTTGGAAGTACGGCTCAGCTGGATCCAGTCCTGTAATTCTTCCTAGTCCCTATGGAACGAGAGGCTGAATCAAAGAAAATATGAAAACGATATACGTAACATCATGTAACGTACGATTTAGGTAAAAAATATTACAGTAATGTACACTTACCTGTATTCTTTCGCCCGCGTAACCTGCCGTGTGGGCTCCTAGGGAGTGGCCGATAATGTGGACATCTAACGGATCTAAACCGTGCTCTTTCTGTAATGTTATTTATATTTGATATAAACCTATTGTTTGGATTAACCACTTACAATTTTATTCATGACTGTTGTTCCACGTTTACCTGTAATGTGTTGATGAAATGCGCTACTTCCAGTCCTACTAGCCTAGTGTTGGCTGTAGCTTGTGTGTACAATGGTAGACTCCCACCGGCCCAGTCTACTATGACAACATTGAAATCGCCTGCTTTCACAAGCTCATCTTTCATTTCACTGACCTGAATGACAATACATTAGGGTTAATTTACTGCATGTTCAATTATATAAAACGATAATTTATTATGATAAGGATATAACCACCTACCCAGTTAGAGAGTGGTGTATCAATGAATCCGTGAATAATCATTTTTGTAAGTCTCTTTGGATTGAAATTGGACTTCACTATGGTTTTGTTCACGTTCACATTTAACAATTGACCATCAGTTGGGTTCTTCTTTGTGTATAAAATGAACCTGAAATTGAAATTTCTCTGTAGTCGTATGACAAAAGATTTATTTTGGTGAAATCTTTGCAATATCGTGACGAAAAGTTTGCGACGATTTGTGACAAACCGTTTACTGTTAGTCTACCTGTTTGCACCGACGACGATCCAAAAGAAGTACCAGTTCATGACAGCTATACATTACATTTATTATGATGACCGATTATTATATCCGTGTTTGGATGAATGGGACATTATATATTACCTAGTACTGATGACAACCCTCGGTAGTGGAAAAACATTGAAAGGTCTGTGAATGAGGTGGTACCAGCTCCTTGTGATGTTCAGGCATCCTAGCTCGTCATAGCATCTGGTTTCATTTTCAACTGAAATGATAAAAAAGTCAAATAAACAATCGGAAAGCACACAGACTTACAAAATTTTTTGTCGAGTATTTTATCTCCATGTAATGCATGTGGTCACAGATTCTTAATATTAAATTCAAAAATAAACATACATGGTAACCAGGGAATGTTGACCTCTATCCGGTCTGAACGCGCCCAATTGAAGGGGTCCAGGATACCAGCGAAGGCTGGCTGCAAGACGAGGAGAATGCACCACAGCATGACGCGAAGATGTCTGTCTGTCAAGTAAAGCCGCCGCATGCTCTGAGGATCTGGAAAGAAAGATTACCATAAGTTAACGATAAACAGGACCGCTAATAGACCGGTAAAAGGAACGGTGATCTACTCCTAGCATGAATTTCAAGCAAATTTGAATACACCGTTATGGTTTCGCATTTGACAATTTTTTTATTGCCCTGAGCATACTTACCTACTCGTAAACTAGTATTGAAATCAAGGTTAGTTAAATTTGGCAAAAATGTTTGATGCCATTATTGGTGGCATGGGTCCTGTTTGACGAAAAATTTTGGGTTGTGAGAAGGATTGCTATTTACTTAATTACGTGTACGTACCTAATGAACATAGCCTAGTCACTGACATTGTAATAACCACCATGCTATTGGTATGTATGTTCCTACTCTATTATTAGTGTGCCAACTACGATGGTAGTAACGTGATGATCCCATCGATGACTCATACATCTACACGATCACGGATGCTATTTACTATTAAATTATTCTCTTTGTCACTATTTGCTTTACTTATTTGAAATGCGGGAATTCAAAATACGAACAACTGCGTGCCTACTCGTCAGTGTTCGATCCTTGAGCAAGTAAACACGAGTAGGTTGAAGGGCCTGAATTATTCAGTTCTTAAAACTACACAAAGACACTAGCTTTCGCCCGTGGTTCTGGTCAGGAATGAACCCACGGAGAAATCCTGTTTTTTTTTTAAATTTATCTTATAACTTTCGACGGTTATTTAGCTTATTTTTAGTGAAAGAATTTTCAGAATCGCGTTATTCATTCTGAAGATTACCCCCTCATTCAAACATGCAAACTTTGCCTCTATAAAATATTAGTGTTGATATAGCCAAGAGCCTGTATCATGCGTATATCCCTTCACAAAGCAGAGATAACAAGTAAATGGAAAGTAAAATATATTCAAAGTAGTTCGCGTCGTGATCCCTGTGTTAGTAATTTACAGTCATGCTCAGATCGCGGGTTATGATTGGCTTCCCTTGCTTGGGCTCGCGGCTGGCTTCCTTGCCTCGGCTGGGTACGCGGAAGACATCCCCCCTTACTTCTTATGCAATGGGTGGTGTGGTGGTGTTACGATGTAACGTGTTAACACAAAAGAGGGTAGGATTTATGTGATTTACGTTTGATCATATATATTTTCTGTATTGCTTAATTGAGCGGGGATTGTATATCTACTTGGCTATGTTGTAACCGGTCAGGAAAGTGAGAATTTGTATAGAGACAGTTTCAATTTGCCAAATAATTTAGTGGTGAACATCTTCAATATGTAGGTACTTGTGTATAATATTTTCTGAAACTTTTAATTTAATTTGAAAATATAAAGTAACTGAATATTAAACAGTTCCAAGTGAAGGGGTGCATCGTCATTGAAAGTGTTATCTTATCAAAACTTGAATAATAATTATCCTAATACATTTTAAATGAGTGTTTCTTTTGTGATTTTTGACAGATAAACATTACGTATGTTGCGTAGCAAATAAAACTTGTAATGCTAATTTAAATGCATCAAATTCACCTAACGTACATACACGAAAGAAATAATATTATTATAAAAATTAATATACATTATAATAAATATTTAGGAATTGGAAGAAAAATCACTTGCAGGGCTTCTTCATAAATCTACTTTAGTAGCAGGATATTCGATATTTAAAATCAAAGTTAAATCCATTTTGGTTCTTACCTGCCTATAAAGTACAAACACTTTGAAGTATTGACATTACTGTTCAGCAATCTCGAAATCTTCATTTTAAATTGCAATATCAATGTCAAGTGAAGATTTATGAATGCATCAGTAACTTTTTGAAGTAACCTATATTTCCATTGTCCAAGGCGACATAAGTTATTAATGTAAAGGTCTATTACGAAAGTATTCATATTTACGAATTCACTACACGCGCCGCTGCCCGTAATAGTATCGCTAAAATATGCGAGTAGAATCTGAGTGCCTAATGATTGCCAATAAAAACAATAATATGATTCAATTGGATGCGGAGTATTTTTTTATCGTGGAGGGAATAATCTGCGATGCCTATTAGACAAGATAGAGCAAGGGAAGTCAGTAACTTCTCTTTATTTTAGAGTCACAGAGTAGTTTGCCTATCTACATGTTTTTGGTCTCAGGCTTATGGCTGCTATACGTCCCGGGTCATGTTCCGGTTTGGAACGTTGTGTTCCGGTCAATAAGTCAGTTGTCCCGGTCCCGTTGGTTAGCCTACCAGAACAGAACCGTGAAATATTATCGCTCTCGCTCCGCGTGTGGACGCTGCTTCCGTATGTGCCTCGAGAAATGTCTTAATCGCTTTTACCGTAAAAACGTGACTGTTCCGCTACCTTACTAGCCCCAGGCTGGCACTGTTCATCATCCTCTCCGCCAAATAAAAATCCTGGCTACGGCCCTGCTAATTAGATAATACAATAGACATGACTCTACAAAAAAAAAAATCTCTTCGTAAACTTAGAATCCCTCGAAAATATATGTAGCTATCATCATCATCCATGACTTGTCTCCCTTATAATATTACCAATGTCCAGCCCCCGTATTCACAAACGCTCGGTTACGATTTCGGTTCGGAAAGTCGTATGTCTATCTCGTTCGCTTTTGTAATGCCAACACAAAATAGACATACGACTTATCGAATCGAAATCGAATTCGAGCGTTTGTGAATAGGGGGGCTGGTCGGCGTTTTAGCATTAATGGCGGCCCTACTTAGGCTTCTACGATTTTATCTACAATAGTTAGTGCTGAAGTAGTGATTTTTGCCTCAATGTTCAGATTTTCACCTACCACAGTTTGTCCCTACATCACGCCAAAGTTGGCTACCTCTGTAGCTTGTGCTTTAATTAAAGTGTTAAATAAATTAAACACGACAAAAAGCAGTTTAAGAGAGCATCTGTACGAAACTTAAGTCGAGACTAGAATACTAGCTTATCAATCAGAATTATATACAGGACGACTATTCATGGACGATTCAAGTAAGAGGCCAAGCTTAAATATTTTGAGAAGAGTCTATTGCAATGAATGTTTAACGAGTTAATGTTAATTAAGTTGATAGAGCTCTAATGCAGAGATGAAAAAGCTAGTCAAAATTCGTGTTTCATAATGCCATTTTATATTTAAATTAATATTAATCTATTAATATGAATTTTGTTAAATCAATGCAAATGCGTGCACTTCTAGAACATTCCATCGGTTACTTCATGTTTCGTAATCTCTATTATGTGAAATTATTTCAATGTTAAATACATTATACACTAGTGTGAAGTAACCTGAACTTGTATTATTAATAAGTAAAAAAATAAAAAGAGATTGAATCTCTAACAGCCTATTACATCTATTGAATAAGGCAAGTAGAATGTATTGTAAGTAATTGTATAATCCAAATAACTTCATGATATAATTAGATGGGACATTTCACTTTCACTTGTCATTAGAACAAGAATTGGAGCTGATTGCATTGTAAGATAAACAACCGGAAGACTACAAGTAACTCATCAAATGATTCGATGAAAAAACCGAACCGCCATCGCGTTACAAATAAAATAAGGCACTTCCATCGGCGCGGCTGCGCGGGCGCCTCCGCCGGCTCGCGCGGAAGTAGCACCACGCCAGTGATGCAATGCAGCGCGAACGCATTGTACCTTAACCTGCTAATTCTGATATAACTGTTATTGTCAGTGTGCTCGACTTATGGCTACTTTATGTAAGCTGATGGGACTATGAAAGGTCTCCTCCTAACATACATGACAACCTGTTGTTTATTATTGTCCTCCACTATCATGCAATCCAAGAATGGCAAGAATCACTTTACATAATGTAAGGACTGTAAATACAAGGCAAATTAATACCCATACTCGTCCATACTTCAAAACAATATTTTATCATGTAATGTTGTGATTGTATAATATTTTTGCAATTGTCAATGCTTGTATTACATGGTACACAAATATCGGTCGGCGACCTTCTTCTGCTGTCGGTATCTTGTTGACCTACATTAAGTGTTGTTGTGGTCAATGTAAATTTAACGAAGCGAATGCAACACCCATAACCGCCAGTTTAAAGTTTTTAAATCATGACATTGTTATTACCTTTTCGAAGGTAAATGCTCATATTTTGTGGAAATAGGAACTCGTGCGGAAAACTTGCGTTAATTTACGCACTGAATGTTTTTGTAAAAAAAGAAAATATGTGTGTCAAAAGCTTGCTCGTTGAGTGTTGTTTTATAACCTAGGTAAACAATATTTATTAGTGTTGTAGGTAAAGTTAATCTCTGTATACAAACATGGCATAATCTAGGAAATACGTACGTAACACTTGATTGATCTCAAATCTGATGATTATACGACCGGTTGCAACAGATGTTACACTTTGCCGTGAGACTGTCTTGCAACTCTTTTGCTCGTCGTTGCGAATTGCTTTCGAGAAGACTATTGAGACAGAATGTAGACGTGAGTGAACTATCGTCGTTCTCATATCGTTTACTTATGTTACGCCAGTGGCTGCTTATTTGGGACGCGAAACGGCGTGGCAACCTACGTTCGGTTTGCATATTGAATTCCGCAGTTGCATTGTAACTGATTTCTGTTCAATTATTGCAACTATTCTACTAAACTTATTAGTAACGCCACGTTGCAAAATCGACAAATTGTCTGACTACAGTAATAGAAGATATTTTTCTATAGTCATGTCATTTTGCACTGATGCATCAAAAGTTTAATTGCATGATGATTGTCCATTACGTGCTACAATTAGTACATCCAAGGGAAATGGATAATCTTGTCGCTGTAATCAGTGGTCCAGTCACCCATTATTATGAATTATACGCTTTAGCAACTGTCTGAGTTGATATGACATCGTTTTGTGTACGTGACTCCAAGTTACCCATGTACTAGCTCGCGCAAGTTTGTAGTTTCGGGCACACCTTAGGTTAAAGGTGTACATACACACCCCAATAGTGGAATACCGGTACATTGGGTTTTAATTTCGTCAGTTTGTTGACAAAGGTCGTTAATGACAAATAAGGCAGTATCTAGAAGTATAGAGAATTCAAAATGCTTTAACCGCAGAAAATTTTATAGAGCCCTTCAATAATAAATACTGTTTTCTTACAGCAATTGAATTGGGAAATCTGTTGAGCAAAGTAAACATAACCTTGACATAAGACTGTTTCAACAGTTACGTAAAAGTTCGGAATAGATAACTGGAATCTGTCAATAGTTACTCATCGTAAAGTTTAAAGTTAACACATTGACGCAACAACTTAACATAAAATAAAAACAAATAATAGCGATTATGTGTAAATAGTAAAATTTTATATTGAAAGGTCAAATCTTGCAGCTTCCGAATTTATTTTGAGTATCAGGAAATTAATAATATAACCAGGCTTGTAGGTGAACATTTAATTTGTCCATCAGAGATAGTATGCACGAAACAATCTTTTTAATACGTAACAAATACGTTTTAAATTAAAAATTGATTTATACGTTTTTAAAGCTAAATAGTAAGCTAATACGGAGAATATATTAAAACTATTTTGAGTTAAGATTAGTTGGAATCGATAGATTTTATCGAGATTCAAGACTTAATATCGTGATTTGTGATTTCGGCGGTCTCTCCAGTCCTGTGCCTATAGCCCTTGCCGGAACGCCCATACCGATCTGCTCCGATTTTGAGTACCTCGGGTCGCTTGTCTAAGGAGATGGCGATGTAAACCGGGACGTAACGCATCGGATCAACTCAGGATGGATGAAATGGCGGCAGGTCACTGGAACAATTTGCGACCCACGGATGCCCCTCAAGTCAAAGGGGAAATTATACAAGTCTGTGATACGACCTGTCGTACTGTATGGACCGGAATGCTGGGCAGTGAAGAAGACGGATGTAAAAATATTGCATGCAGCAGAGATGAAAATGTTGAGATGAACGTTTGGAGTGACTAAAATTGAGGAAGTTTGAAAGTGGCGCCTGTTACAGAAAAGATAAAAGGGAGTCGTCTGTCTTGGTTTGGACATGTGATGAAGAGGGATGGAACACATGTGACTAAAAGAGTGATGAATATAAATGTGGATAGATCTTTTCTTTGGTCGTCCAAAGAAAAGATTGTGTGAAAAATTATTGAAGGAAAAAGGAGTAAATGATGGATGTCGAATGACAGAGGAGAATGGAGGAAAGAGACGTGTTGCGCCGACCCCAAATAAAATTAGACAAGGGCAGGAAGATGCTGAAGACTTAATATCGTTATCGTTTAATTCAGACCTGAGCTAAATCCACTATTACCTCATGAACATTAGCTAATAAAATACTATCGCAGCCACATAAGTAGTTTTAACTTTGTATAATAAAGTGTAGGTACATTGACCAATACCTAAGAGCTATTATCTGTTGAATCTTCCACAGTCTACAGTCTGGTAAACTTTATGATCCGATACTTAATCCTCAACCAGTTGGTGAACAAACAAAGTTGAGCAATGCAGAGCTGAAAAAACAAGATATCTATTTTTGGCGCCGCGCCGTCGACACTTAAAAAGTTGTTGCTAATATTACGCATATGTAGGTAATTTTATACACTTAACATTGAATTGAGTAGTCTTTAAATTTACCAATAATTAGAATCACACAGCTTATTAAATGATAATGGCATAGCTATTGAAAGAAAATCTTTGTAAGAAGTTACAAAGATTTTCTTTATAATAAATTTATAATGCTTATAAATTTTTGACCATAGTGTTTGATCGGAATAGACCATCCTCTATTACCGTGCGTGGTGTTGGAATAGTGGGCATTAGAATTTGAATAGTTACAAAAAATTAACAAAAAAAAAAAACAAATTGATTTAAAAAAGTATAAAAATAAACATATGACGAACTAAACTGGCCCTGCATGAGGCTACAAAGCCCTATCTCAGCATGTAGCTGTAACATAAAAAAATGAACAGCGCTGACATTCTGATAGGGCTCAAAGGTATCCTTCGTACAAAGGTATCCTTTTTTGCGCTTATACGAATACAAGTTAAGTATGCAACATTTGAATATGACGATATTCCTCCGCGACTGTTCACTGCAGCGTGAAAACAATGGCCAACCACTTCATTGTTGTCCATGACATACGTGCAAATGCTGCAATAATGTATTGAGTATAACGTTTAGTAGTGTGTAATTGGTCATAGATCGGTAATATCTCCTACGATTGCCGCATTGACCCGATTCCCTCGATAACTCTTGGGTTTAATAATCATCTTATTACAAATCGGTTTTCATCTCTTTTATGTACAAACTTGGATGTAAAATTGTGTAATTGAAAGGCTTGACCGTCGTGACTCAGTATGTTTCTGTCAATACCTGATCATCAGGGCCTTCAACTAACCTTTTCAATTCCAACAGGGACGTACCGAGAATGCGTACGCACGACGACGAATAAAGCTACACAAACCAGTTTATATGGATCTCACTTTATACGGTAAATATACACAACGCAAGGTCATGTTATACTGGAAATGTATGGCTTGATGTGTCGCCGTGTGTACCAATTGTAGTGGTATTTACTTACTACTTATGTAGACAGTTTTATGAAGGTAGCTCAAATCTACTATATAAAAATAAGTCGGGTTTTCCTTCCTGACGCTATAACTCCAGAACGCACGAACCGATTTCCACGGTTTTGCATTCCTTGGAAAGGTCTCGGGCTCTGTGAGGTTTATAGCATAGAAAATTCAGGAAAGGTAGGGTAGGGTAGGTAGGTAGGGTAGGTAGGTAGGTTAGGGTAGGTAGGTAGGGTAGGTAGGGTATGTAGGGTAGGTAGGTAGGGTATGGTAGGTAGGTAGGTAGGGTAAGTAGGTAGGGTAGCTAGGTAGGGTATGGTAGGTAGGTAGGTAGGGTAGGGTAGGGTAGGTAGGTAGATAGGGTAGGTAAAAAGTGCATTGCAACGCATGCCGGGGACAGCTAGTTACTTATATTTTTTTCTAGGCCTAGTTTGTATTACTACGAATATTGTTACGTACGTAACAAGTACATAACATCTAAATTATGTGGCCTAGCAAAGTATTTTTTGTACTAAGTGTGTAGTAAGTAGTCATGTGTAGTATCTGACTACACCGGAGATTTGTATGGCCTTTTTTTTTACGGCTTTCAATCAATCATTAAGTGAATCCTCCTGCTCTGGGCGGAGTGGAAAAGAGTGTCAGACTTGTACTGACTAAAACCCATCCATGTTCCTTCTTAGCCCTTTTTGTTCCAGGGCCACAATATCTCTTTCAAACAGTCGCGCAGCCCTGGCAGAGAATTTTATGGCCTCATTACTTATTTATGTAACGAGGTCGTTTTTAAAAACCTTGTCCATGGTCAGTAAATAAGTCTTCCAAGCTATTCTCGTATCGGTACATAATGACATGACGAGAAAGCAGTCTGACGTAGGATAATAATTAATATGCATCCACCTGACGCAGTAATGGCGTAGCTGCGTCTGAACTATAACATAACATCGCACCTGTCCACTCCGAATGGTTAAGCAAAGGTGGACCTCGTTGTACACGCGCATTTCGCCGATGATGTTTAAGTACCAAGTAATAGGGGTCGAGCTTATTGCCACAAACCGGGCACAAATCCAGACTCCGTGGCTGCTACAGAGAAATTCCTGGTGGAAAATTCAAAAAAAAAATTACCCGACCTGTAAGTAGATATTATCATATTGAATGTCTAAACTAATATTATAAAGAGGAAAGATTTGATTGTTTGTTTGTTTGCATTGAATAGGCTCCGAAACTACCGGTCCGATTTTAAAAATTCTTTCAGTTTTAGATAGCCCATTTATCGAGAAAGGCTATAGATAAGCTATATATCATCACGCTACGACCAATAGGAGTGGAGCAGCAATGAAAAGTGTTGCGAAAACGGGGAAAATGTGACCCAAACGAAGTTGCGCCGGACAGCTAGTTTCATTATAAAACCTATTTACCTACTAGACATTCCCCAAACAAGGATATTCTCGATACTAGCATACAAGACGAGTCGTTGACATCACACGCTACTTTGTTTACACGCATTAAGGAAATGTCGTGCTCTGCATTGTAAATGTATCGATTTAAATAACGCTTTTCTTCGCAATCGATTTAAAAGCAATTGTTTTATTTCCTTTTTAAAAGCTCACGTAGGTGCTCAGTAAGAATCTTTTATTGAAATCGTTTACTTAAAATTCCGGATGTGAAGAAAATGGCTACAAAAATAGAATGTCTTGACCATGTTTTTATTGAACAGAGAACCTCGTACAACTTCCAATTACAGTTAACAAATTATCACATTCTCTTGATTTCACAATAATTGTTGTTACAGTAACGAAAGAGAAATGAACGGCCTTGCCGAAACCATTCATAACACAATATTGATAAGAAATCAAAATAAATGTTGCCATAAAAAATAAAATTTTCGTAGCGGTTCGGTGTTGGCGTAGCGGTTACGCTCGCGTTAATAGAAGACATCAACGCACGGTAAAATCGTTTGCCGTAGCATGTTTACATGCTAACTCTATACACGTAATGTATGTATGTTCTTAAAATTAGAACTATTTATTTTCTTTACCTGTATTTTAACAAGTGTATATTTAAATTATTAATCATAGTTAGTAATAAGTTTTTTTTTTAAATTCCTAAATAGATAATAACACGAAATTGATATGAACCTAAATACTATTAGTTCAGTAATTAGCGAACATATAAGTGTTCTTGTGTTTTGTCAGAAGCTCAAGTACGTGGCGAGAGTGCAGCTGCTGGAGTCGCACCGCAACGTCAACTTTAAGGCGTTCGTGGTGCGAGTACCAACGTTTTATCTGCATCTCGCCTTGGAAGACGACTTTAGGCCGCAGGGAGTGGTATTCCAACGCTTCCACGGTCAAGTGCCACATGAACGCAAAGTGTCATAGAGCAGTGAAGTTATACTAACATAGTTTTTAAGTTTCCATTTACTAATACCACTTATTTTTACGATATAATTGTTAGTGTGTAAGGTCTCTGGGCCAAAGTTACCTGACAATAAAATAAACGTTATGTTATAGTTGGGTTACAGACAGTTTAAACAAACTAAATCTAAAAAAATAAAACCAATTCACACAGACAAAACAAAACAACAATACTTGCTCAATGTATATCGTAAATCAACATGTACACAATCACACTTTACGAAAAGAGATTGGTACACCGAAGGTATAGTAGCAATAATATTTATTACTAGTAATGCTACCATAACAAATAGATGCATTGCGATGAAATTAAAGTGCCAACTAATTCACTATTAGTACAGTTGGTCCAGCGGTCACAAGCGCGACTGCTACACCAACTGTACTGCATGAGAATAGAATAGAATAAAACTTTATTGTACACCAAAAAATAAAACATAACGGGCTTACAAAACTAACAATTTATGAGCTATCATCATGGGTTATGGACACAGGTCGGGCAAAGTGTCATAGAGTTTTTTCATTAGGCATTTTTCAGCAGGGTCGCAGCCACGGAGTCTGGATTTGTGCCCAGTCGATGGCAATAGGCTCGTCTCCTATTACAAGGCACTTAACATAACTGGCGAAATGTGTGAGTACTATTAGGCACACCTCTGCCTAACCCATCCAGGATTATAGGTGTGATGTTATGTTATTAATACAGCTCACGATTGCCCCACGAGTGCGAAGGAGATGGTGTAACGGCGCAGGCGCAAGACTGTGTGCACCGATACTTTCTCCTCTTGCACTTGTCAATGCGGTCACTGTCACTTTTGTATATAGCACGAAAGCTCGACCGCACGTACTTATATGTTCTTTTTTAATTTTGATTGTAATATGTGGTTTCACAAATGAGTTCGAAGACCTTCTTTGTTACAACCTTCGTTTAATCGGTCTTTTCTTTTTAGTAGAAATTAATACAGGTTTTGTTTGTCATAAGTACATAGTACAGTACGATACCAGTACGGCGGTGTTGGTAAACTGATGTAGATATCGGACAATTTCTTAAATTAAACTCCTAACTGAAAAACAGCATCAGGTAGGTAAGTGTTTATTTTAGAGCAAAAGCCTCTTGAAAAATATAAATTAAAGTTTGCATAAAAGTTTATAATTATCTGTGTTTCTCTTCTGTCTTTAACACAGGCCCATTCTCATGTTCAGTATTGTCCAGCAATGGAATACCTTGGACTGTCAATACGTCTTCTTTGTTTCAGTTACGTTCATCTCTGTTCACGTGCACTCCACATAAGACCTGCGTACACGCAGCTGAAATAGTAATACTATTCAAACACGCTTTGAATGTAAAGAAGGAGGAAAAACCAGTAGGTACAATACATCAATCTTTTCGTGCACTACCGTCCTATTTAAATATTTTGTAATCAGCTTAAAGGACGTATTGATAAATGTGGGTAATGAATTATGTAAATATTATTACATTGTCATGGCTGCACTTATAGATTCGAGGGTGAGGTCATGTGATAGTATCATGGCGACGTAATTTGCGTCACTTAAAGTCTGGGTGTGGATGTGGAGCTACGTCACAATTAGCCACCAACTGAACTGATGATTCACCTCCTGGGGCTCCTCCATTTTTTTCTTGTGTTTCTTGCCTAACTTGGTATCTGAGTTTTTATGCCATCCATGGGCCTCTGACTCATCTTTCGCATGTCGTCGAGATAATTTTAATAACGTGTGATAATTTTAATAATGTATGATAATTTTATAAATGTATGATAATTTTATAAATGTATGACAATTTTATAAATGTACGAAATAACAAAATAATTTTTTATGTAATTTTGTTAATTGATTGATTGTTGATAAATTGACTTAATAATTTATAATAATACTATTAAATTGTAAATGTTACTGAGAGAAAGAGGGTTTTCTCTCTCCTAATGTTGCTGTGACCGACAGGGTCCATACTGAACTCCTATTTAATAACATCTTTGTAGGTACACTTATGGAATGCAATAAATAATAGAGTATTGATTTTTGAAATATCTCTCAGGCATGCTGGTTTGGTTTCATCACGATATTTTCCTCCACCAAAGCAAATGATACAATACGAACATTAATCCGCAAATAACATGCAGTGAAACTGTCCTTTGCACTGCCACAGCAGAAGCCGTCGAATCGACGCCGTGGAACTTTAACAAACTGTCGTGCTAGCGCCAGCGAAACGAAGAAGATGAATTTAAGATATTCGTTTTCCAAATTTTCTTCTAACCAGGCTCACAATGTGTACGTTATGGCGCCGACTGCAATGAAATCGAATGCACCGTACTTTTTCTGACTCACCTTGAGCTGCTTTGATTACGATGGGTGTACTTTCTTCTGCCCCTCTATAATCTATGCAATGCATAGTCATAGTGACGTGACGAATTCGTGAAGGTTCATCTGCTGCAACTTTTTTACTATCATATTAGAGTATGTGGAGCAGCGGTCAAAGTCACGCGAATCGTTATGTCATGAATTTTGATGATGTGGGTGAGTACCTGTTATGTTCATGTGGCATCATAATATTACATTTATTTATATTTTGTTCAGTTATTTATAACAGAAACATAATGTATGTACAAATACTTAACATATATAAGTTCTCCTTTACAGGTACATATTACGTCAAAACAATTTAAAAACCTACTTGATACAAATGTAAGTTTTCTACTTTTTAGACTATAATGCAGTCCGTAGTGTATGTTTACTTTTTTATGTAAATACTTGTTTGTTTTATGTAAGATATAATTAAACTGAGCATAAAAACAGCTAGTAGATGCATTGTAAGCATAAGTTATTAAATTACTTGGTCGTTGTGTGAAGTTATGTGCAGATTTCGCTTTAGTTTTAAAGTATTCGCAAAGTAGTGCAAGTGTATTCCCATGACGGTTTTAACGCTGCATACCGATGCGTTAATAACTGACGAAATAATAATTGCGGATGAACATTAACACTCGTAGGATTGTTTCCCAACACTATTTATGAATGACGTAATTTAAAACTTGATAATCGGAAATAAGCTATATTTCTTCACGATACTGTGGTTTATGCGAGAAAATTGCAAAATGGTTGATGATTTGAAGACGACTTTCGAATAGGTCATAGGACCTCATATGTTATTTAAATTGATTATGATAAAATCTTATGACGTGTTTGTATGGATACTAACTAATATATATTTTATATTAGTTAGAATCTAGTTATTGAAAAATTATATAATGCTAAAGCTACAATAAATTAGCCACCATAACGAAGCCGGTGCTTAGCGAGAACTTACTTTCTCCGCACGATTTGGCAGTTTCGCACTATAATTAATCCTCGTTATGTTGCTTGTAATATAACAAGATATGTTGACAACAGACATGACTTTGATGAAAAATTATATATATTTGTTATTGCAAAATGAGAAATGTTTATATTCATGACAGCGACTTAAGACGAAAAAATATAGCACGTCGGTTCTATATTTTTTCACATCATTAACACATAGCATCACACTTGTAATGCCCGAATTATTAAGCAGAGGTGGACCTAAATAGTACCTAAACCTACCTTTCACCGGTGATGTTTAAGTCTCATGTAATAGGGTGTGAGCCTATTGCCATCAACCGGGCACAAATCCAGCCTCCGTGGCTGCTACTGAGAAATACTTGGTGAAAAACCCAATAACACTTTGCCCAAACTACATTTGAACGAAAGGATTTCATACTCAGCAATTGCACTTCCCATCACTAGACCAAGAAATAAAGAACCATTTTTAACAATAGTAAAAAAATACAGTGTCTCTAAACATAATCCTACTCCTACAATAGCAATTTGTAACTAACAGTGTTTTCAGTGTTTATAAAATTTAGAAGCAAGCAGTTTACTAAGTTGCACCTGGGTGTGCTTTGTGCTAAAATAATGTGCATATTTGCTCACAATTAGTTGGCACATGTTCGCCTTCAAATGCCTCTGCTGCACACAGAGTACCTGTTAGCCACTCTAAAACCTAAAAAAAGTACCGTAGAAAATGTGAGAACTATGAGGAATTCTTTAACGATGATCAGACAGTTATGGACATACTGATAAATTATACATATATGATAATAGCGAATGATAATTGCTCAGCAATACCTACACGATCTCACGATCTGCTCTGTATGGTGTCGGACGCAAAGAATAGCACCATCCCATATCTTCCCGTGGCTGTCGTAAGAGCCGACTAAGGGACTTGCCAGAATATGGGCAGCAGCATTCTCTGTGCTTTTGTGAAAACCGTACTGCGATCGCCAACCCGCCTGCCAAGCGTGGCGATTATGGCAAAACCCCCTTATGTTATGTCAATGTGGCGAAACTTGGGGGAGGCCTATGTCCAGCAGTGGACGTCTTTCGGCTGAAATGATGATGATGATGACCTACACGATCAAAATGGGTGAACAGCAGATTTTTCGTGGTAACCGCGTTTTTGCGTTGGTGTCCTTTCCACCCTGTATACTATTTACAAATTAATTTGCGTCTGTTTTTCTAATGGTACCCTTCGATGACATTCCATTGAACCGTTCCGAAAACTAGGTAAGCAAGCTTAGTTTAAGCAAACTAGGGAAGCAAGCTTAGTTTAAGTAAACTAGGTAAGCAAGCTTAGTTTAAGCAAACTAGGTAAGCGGCAATTGACTCGGGATAAATAAACTGTGTTAACCCCGAGAAATCAATCAGTGCTCGAGCCTCAAGTGATGTTGGAATTTGGGTCATGATTTATTAAGTACAGGCTCCGTTCTCGTTGAGAAGACGTGTTTAGTAATGAGGTCACAAGTGCAGAGAAAGCTTCCATCGGTGCAGTATGCAGTAATTACAATAAAGTGTGGAAGTATGTTCTTTCCCTATACGGGGTGAATCACCTCTTAAGGAGATAGTTGGATAGAGAATTTTGGACCATAAAGTATTATATCTGGGGTTCAATGTTTTATAATCGTGTTATGTGTAATGGCATTGACCTGACCGAGGTGTTTAGTTGGGTCCGTATCGAAACGTTCTATAGTCAAAATAAATGGTCATAACGATACCTTAGCAAAAGGTCCTATTAACAAATCGTCCAACTTATGAGCAAATGGTTCTAAAACAAACGAATGGGAGTTGTCATACCACACATACATCTAAATTGTTATGGAGAAATAAATATATTTATGATATGTTTGAGACAAAACAAGATAATAAACTAAATCAAATAAAATGTAAAAATGTCCCATGTCAATGGCTCAGTACAGGTTGGAGGAACAGTTTAATAGTCCTCATACTGGATGACCACAAAGATCGTAATATTGACAGTTGAACGAATGAATTATCGTTCAATCGTTCACCTTCTCAACATGCTTATGACTGCATTCACTTGTGATTAATTATCATTATTATTGTATTGATAGCCAAATTATTGATCGATTATTCAAATAAGATCAGCTTTAAAATTCGTTCATTGTTCGGTTATGTAATTACTGTTTCTCATTTAGAAATTATTTCTATTCTATAAATAGTACCTATTTACATTAATGCTTATCTAAATATTTATGTTTTATAAGGTAAATAATGTGTTAAATAAATAATCTTTCTCTTTTGAAACTGAAGGTTGTTATTTGCCAACGTCAGATATCTACTAGTCTATATAATGAATTATTCTTTAAATTATAACTATGTGAGTGGTTTTATTCAATTTTATATTTACAAACTTTTTATAAATGTCTTGGTATTCAAATGAATAAATAGTTATCGTTATGCATATTTATGTAATGCGAAAAATGGCTAAGTATGGGTTTTTGCCAAAAAAAGTGTCTAAGCGAATAAATATTTTATGAAAGATCGAGCATGAGCCAAGTATCATACCATATACCATACCAAACTAATTCCCCACACTACCACACCATACTAGTCCTCATTTCTTCGAGTATTACATTTCCTCACTCCCGTCCTAGCATATCATAGCATCTGACTTAGGTAAATAAGGTTTTATTGTAGATTTATTAGCTGATTATATCCCTCACCGTGTTACGTAGTCTATGCTATACCTACTTTCCAAACACGTAATGGTTTATTGGAATTTTCACTGTAAATATTTTATCGAATAAAAGTGAGATTTTATTAACGCTAACTGTAATAGTCTAGATTCTAGTATGACATTACTGTAACAAAATAGATTTTTTGAATACGATATACATCCTTTCTTTCTGATAAATTATTATATTATTAATGGCATTTATTATTCATTCATTTTCATCATCATCATCATTTCAGCCCAAAAGACGTCCACTGCTGAACATAGGCCTCCCACAAGTGTACATAAGGGGTTTTGCCATAATCGCCACGCTTGGCAGGCGGGTTAGCGATCACAGTACGGTTGTTACAAAAGCACAGAGAATACTGCTGCCCGTTCTCTGGAAAGTCCCTTAGTCGCCTCTTACGACACCCACGCGAAGATATGGGATGGTGATATTCTTTACGTCCGACACCATACAGAGCGTATTCATTTTCATTTTTAATAAATCAAGTGTGAACTGAAATATCAATTAAGTAAGTAATTATGATCTAAATCTATTGTTTTACTAACACTAACTAGAAACTACTACAAGCCATTAATCTTCTTTCTTACTGATAGGATTAACTTGATGGCATTAAAAATCTGCTCCAGTAATCTTGAATGGAGAAAGTATGGGACTGTTCTCACAGTGCCTACTTCATTGCCTCTTATTTATTACATAAACACCCATGGATGAGAAGATTTTCATTAGAGATTGTGTTTTTTTAAATGAAGAAATTAATTAAATACTTACAGTTGTTAGGATTTTGACATACTTATGTAATCGCATTTTTTTATGGTCTTTTACGGCTAAGTTATGCTAGCTAAAATTTTTTGCAAAGCCAAGTTCCATGTGAAAATCTTAACGTAAGAAGTGTGATTAACACAGACTGTGAAATTGTATGTGAATTTTTCACAGTGTGAAGTCTGTGTGTAATTTTACTTGAACAGTGAATGATGATAATATTATAACTTTACATAGAGTAGCTCAGTATGGTGTCGGACGTAAAGAATATCACCGTTCCATATCTTCCCGTGGGTGTCGTAAGAGGCGACTAAGGGATTTGTCAGAGAATGGGCAGCAGCGTTCCTTTGTAACAACCGTACTGCGATCGCCAACCCGCCTGCCAAGCGTGGCGATTATGGCAAAACCCCCCAAAATATCAATGTGGCGACACTTGGGGGAGGCCTATATCCAGCAGTGGACGTCTTTTGGGCTGAAATGATGATGAATGATGATGACATAAAGTAGAAGTGCTAATAATAATAAACGGTGTACAGCGTGGATAATCGTTGCATCAAGGCGATGCAATGGCGTAACACAAAATAACATTTATTCCCATTCTCAGTGACGAACTATGTATTGGTTTAATTCAAAAATATTTTCAGCGTGGATAACTCAAAATTGGATTATTGGACATCATTTAAATAAATTATTTTGTTAAAATATTAGTTGTCTGGAATAGATTGCACGCAGAAAGTTGACACCTATGCTCGATAGACGGCGCTGTCCCACCCCTCTGAATCGCGCTATGGTTTCGTTACACGAGTTGAATAGGGTGTCTTGCGTGAGCCGGGGTGAGCGAACAGAAAGAACAGTTAACTGTAGTTACAATATTTTTGATAACCTCTCCGAAGTAAAATTCGTGAGGTTTTATAATTAAACAGACAAGTGCTATTGCACATAAAACTTATACAAGGGATCTATACACGATGTTGTTCCAAGGTTTTATGGAGAAAATTCCGGACCTTTCTTTCTTTGATATCACAGCTTGGAACTATGCAGGATAATTTTACACTCGAAATTTTTACAAAGATATGTTATAAGAGAAAGGTTCACAGCAGAATTATAAACGCTACTTAAATTCTAAGCAACTGATTCCTATGTGGTTTGTATCAGAAAGGTGAAATGTGACCAATGTTTAAGGATGTGGTACAGTCCATCAAACTATTATTTTTTTGAGAGTTCCGGACTTTTCAAATTCCTCCCGCATTGGATACTGAGCTAGAATTTTGGTCTTATGTTAACCTTAGTGATTCCAGGCTTGAGTTCAGTTAATAAAAGCAAAATAATAGTTAACGGTGATTACATTATTTGCCTGACTGTTATAAACCAACAGAGTTTTGTCGGTTTCTTTCTTCTAGTATGTATAATTCCTGTAGGTATCCTAATGCTTTTTTTCATACAGCAAGAACGGCTGCCTGGGCAGCACCGAGAACGGAGAAGCAGTAAGTCCTTAGTCCTACTTGTTTACTAAACAAGAAAATAGTCAAGAAAATAAATACATGTTATCTTTACGCACACCAGACACTTATATTGTTTATATTACGTCACATACCATGAGTAACATTGGTGATAGACACTCTTGGGCAACGGTTTCTTTTCCTCCCAACACTGATTGAATATCGCTCAAAATAAAAAGACGTGGAAGTGCGTCCGCATACTGTATTACTTCCTCTTCGTGGGTGGTGCGTAATAATATCTATTGTTGATTGCTATAAAAGCAATCTCAAGTGCAATCATTGAAAGAATCGTTGTCCGATGACAAGCTGTGACTACAACCTCCATCTACTATTTGACCAGTAAAATGATAATTATAAGTACCGAATGCTTAATTATAACACAGTTCTTCCCGAGAAAGTAGACATAGCAGATAATTATTATTATGAAAGCCTATGAGACGAATAAACTCTCTGCTGAAATAAATAATTAAAGCTTATATTAATGATAGCGGTGACCGAGCATAACGTAACAGTCAATTGTAAGGAAAAGCTCCGGTTAGGCGAGTCTAAATATCTAGTTTTGCTCGTTCACCTAGATTGGTGTTAGATTTTTTTTTTCAATGAAATAATTTAGAACGAGTTATGAGGTAGATAGTGATTGATGGACTTTCCGTCATCTGTGTGAATAACTTGTTATTGTAAAGTAGGTACATATTACTTACTTTTACTTGGTCCATATCTATCAATATGTTTGTTGTTATTTATTATTGTCAGTCGCAGGACTTGGATTATGTTATTTTAATTTCTTCGTCATTGCGCAGTATTTGCATTGGCAACGGGATATCCTCATGATGACAAACAAACTACCGCATAAAAATAAAAGTGGAAATCCGGTCCGATTCATGAAATGAAAATTTTATTAGTATTCAAAGACACTATTTCCATTTAAAAATCATTAATAACAATTAGGTTCACTCTAGTATAACAGAGAATGTGTAATGAAACTTTGAACGTAACCATTGCCCATTAAATTTGCAATACTATATAGGAAACCTCTACAATTACAACAAAAAAAAAAAATGAAAATGCTAACTGACTATTTAAGAAGAAAACTAACAGTCGTAAAGTGCATTTAAAAGTTAATTATTGATGAACAACCCACCAAAGAGCGCGAGAGTTGGCTAGAAGTGCAACAGAAAGCAGTGAGTGCACCGACCTTGTTGGCCGGTCGCTTGATCATCTGTCACTAGAATAGTAAGCCACGAGGTCACACGTACCAAACTTTATGGTAAACAGGTAAACCGGCGAGATTAAAAGTATGGCACGAGGCTTTCTTTAATCACGTCCAGGTACCGACACTAATTTAATGAATACGTGCCGAAGAATCTGGTTCAAAGACAGCTTTATCTCGAGCTAAATTAATTGTTAATTCTACTTACAACACTTTAGTCCTGATATTTTCTGAAAGGTTTTATCATGTGGCTGATTTGTAGTTGCCAGTATACAGTTGTGTTTGTGTAGTAGGATTGATACGAAAGTTTATCGATTAAAATGCTATTTTTAATTCCCGTCTTCAGAACAATGACAATGGTAGTAATTACGAATTAGATTTGTTTAAAATTGCAGACAGGCAGTAGACAATATTAATTGGACAATTAACTCGACGAAACAATAAAAATTATACATACAAGTTTGATTAATTGCTGTACTCTTGTTAAAAGCAAAGCGTATACATAATTAGAAATAAAGGAAGTTAGATAAGCCATTTTCAGATATCGAATGCATGTTACTAAATCATACGAAAAATTAAATACAACTATAATTACTACAAGTGAAATGCAACACGTTGTTTGGAACGTAGCATTTTAATTAAGAGTTGTAAGTATAGGATTTCGTGAGTAAAAAAACACATGACTTACACAATTGTCTCCACTCTTGTAACGAGAAAAACCTTTCCGAAGCTACATACAAATTAGTTAATAGAGTACATTGTTAACAAATTCGTTAAAAACAGTCGCGTATTCACAACAATACACGCTATTTACATGTTTACGCCACTCTGCTGTGAATTTTCTTTTTCTAGATGTTTTATTAAACAGACGGTTCTATGGAAAGAACTTAGCTGTGGTGAAAGATACACAGTGAGGAGTAGGTACCAAGTTGTTACGTAATTAGCACATGTCAAAGAGCTGTAAGTTGAAATTACATGAAACACATTGTGATAGTAATAGTTGTATTGGCGTGGGAGGTAATGAATGCAGCTCTGATGCTGTTGTACAGGACTGGGTCAGTTGGCAGTCAGCGAAAGTATTTGTTTTCTCTTGAGAGTCGGTCTGGTTTAGCTTCTCCAGTGGCGACCGTATAGAATTTCTTGTACCACTAGCACGATGAAAGTTATTAGAAAATACATTACTTATAGCTTTCAGGTTGGAGGTGAGGATTTGATACGTTAGTCGGAAATTAAAGAAAACTTACCATTTCAATCACGTTGCGAATAAGGAAAATAAGTAAATCATCAGAAATAACCTCCGGTATGCGGTAGAACGTACTACAATAATAATAAATGTTGAGCATAAAATCTTTAAAGAGGTTAACGTGATATGAACACAAAATACAGTACTTATGACACGGAGTAGAGTTAGATATCCGTCCATTCATTTTTTATTCCACAGAGAAACACTTGGTTTATTTATTCATGCTAAAGCGTTACTAAATGCCAGCGCAACTTTCATAAATATAACTGCTGCAGAAAGCAGCAAGTTATCTTATCAGTGCGTGGTTCAAGCTGTGCGAGCACAAAGGCAGTACCTACGTATTGTTTCTGCTACACTGATTCCAATAGAACTTAGTGTGATTCATAACACAATTACACTATTTGCAGATAACAGGGTAGACAGAGTATTAGAAAAGAATGATGGAATGAGGAACGTTGATTGTGTAAACAGTGCGGTAGTATGAAACGATTGGCATGCAATAGGCGTTCGAGCTGAAACCCCGATCATTGCTATGCGCGACGCGGTCTGATAAGCCAAATAATTTATCAACGCATCTAGAAACGTGTCCATCTATGTGCAGACATTGTCACATTGTATGGGAATTAAATTTATAACTTTAGCTGAAATATTTTTTGCTAAGGCGTCATGCGAACGAGATTTTGCACAGCCAACCAGTTACTTTACTATTAATAGCCTGGGCACTTCTAGTATTGCAGCTTTTGCTTCGTTAACAAGAACATCAGTAATGTTGACCACTCCTAGCTCGTAATCTTTGATTTGTTTATTTACATTAACTTTTATATTAAGGAAGGAAGTCAAGAGGAAGCTTAGTTGTTAGTGGGTAGTTAAGATAAGGCAGCCGCTATTACTGTTTACCTTACTTTACATTATAGAGCAAGGATTTTTTATCTTAAGGAAGCTCTCGTTAGTATTTGTTTAAGTATCTATGTGAGAGTACGTACGCATATTTGTGTGCGTTTATGTATCTTTGGTTGTGAGATCCATAATGGTCTAGGAAACTTGGCTTATTTTAACTGAATGTTAAATATGGTTGAGTTGAACTAAATTTAGTTGAAATCGAACAAAGACATTTTAACTTTAATAGTCTTTAGTATGAATGGCTGGAAAAGTCACTGATTGATTGTTATGTAATACAATCTACTGGCCCTAGATGGTCGCAAAAACCTTGATTGGCTAAACTATTCGTTGGGCGCAAGACAAGACTGGTTTCTATCGAAATGGGTGTGATTGTCATGTTTGGTGTAGTATAGATATTGATGATTCACTTTTTAGTACACATTAGAATTGTCTGTGTGAAAAACCGTTAAGTTATTCGTTATGTGTTGGATTTCTTCACTGTTTATCTTAAAAATCACTCACTTACAAGTCCATAAGGCCGTTTACACATAATATTTGCTATCCAAATATGTCAAATGTCAAGTTAAAATACTGAAGTTGCGTGAATACATTCGAGAACAACATCGAACGTAGAGTCAAGCCAGTAGTTCAAGGCAATGTTTTGACAACCGTACGATCCCAAAACCGTCACAAATATGTAAGTTTAAGTAGGTTAGGAATAAAATCACCATGTTCCGGTCACAACGAATTATCAGCATGTAGGTTGTTATAAGAAAATTGTCTCTTGATGCAACAACAAGGAAACAGCTGCAATGCGTTGCTGTATAGGTTATTATGAGACACAATAGTTTGGGAGCATCGGACTAGAACTCGAACGTAACACTTATGAGTGTTATGTCACGTCATATTAAGGTCGTTGGTAATGCGCCGGCATTAGGCCGCGCTTTTCGAGGTCTCACGAGAAAAAGAGGACCGAGATGGATTACTGCTCCACATTGATAATGTATTTTTAAATTGGTCTTGCAATACGAATATTTTTTTTTCAATTTCGCGGACTATTGTTTGGTGTGTTGGTATGTAATGTGTCAGCACGTGTTAATATCAGTTTTGAAGGTTTGTTTCGTATAAACCATGAGTTGTAAGTACCTCATTATTTAATATGATATCATGCACCTTGACTTTGAATTAGAATAATTGAAAAGTCAGTTTGTGATTTATTCATAATTGACCAGAACTACTTATTATAGCTAAAGTGAGCTTTACAGAATTTGGTGTTAACTCAACCCTGTTTAAAAATAAAAATTATTGTCAGAAAATAGTTTTCACAAATCAGATTTGTGATCTTAAATTTACATTTTTCATAAGAGCCATTACTTTTGGCTTAAAACGAGTTATGATAAGAATACGAGTACGAACTCAGTACACTTGTACTTAGTACTAATCCGTATCCAATCGTGCACGATGCAAGCCACAAGAAACATCGTGTCGCTTTTGTTATTGTGTCGGCTAATGTAAAGAACGTGATTCAGGGAAGGTTACAATTAAACAAATAATGTAAATGTTCAGATAGCCCCGTTCTAATACCTGGTTTTTAAACTTTTGCATTACGGCTGAAATGACTTCAAAAATAAATCTTATCTATCAAATTGAATAGAAATTACTTACGTAATATTTTAGAAATGACCCAATATACGGTGTTTATAATCGAATTATCCAAATCATTTGTCACAAAAGGCGTTGTTGATAATCGTAAAATTAACTGTAAAGTTGTAATTAACGTTATTATATAAATGGCAGACAGTGGTCGATTGTTAAGCGAATAGTAAAACTATAATGTGATATTGTTTCAATCACGCTGCGATCAATCGGCATGTCTTGATGATTTGCGATGCCAATGGTACCTGCCTATATTTGCGTAAATTAAAAAGGTAGCAGATTCATGACCATTGGCCAGGTCAATCTGAGCCAAGGCAATGCACCTAGATGTAGGTGAACGTCATTTTTGTAAAAGTCAATCCTTGAAGCCGTCTAACTTAATCTATTCGTATTTTACGAAATTGGCTAGACAGATTTGGCATCGTTCATTCAACCATTTCAGACCAGATTTATTAGGAACCAAAAATAGATAATGTGTTTCTTTCATGTCGTAATATATTTTCCTCAAAATTTTACGATCAGCAGTGTCCTTATGTGTAGAGATAATTTGAATAAAACGCTCTATGAATCAAAGAGGAGTCACGCTGAAGAAAGAAAGATAAACTCATTTGACCAAGAATGTAAACAAATGAGTTTGATCACAATATTGTGTTAGTAATTCATAAACAGTTCTACGTGGCCTTGTGTTTAACATTCTTTGCAAAACAATCTAGTATAAAGATAGTACCAAGCTGCAGCTGGATGGAAAATAAACTAAAATATCGTGAACTTCCAACCCAGACTTCCCATGAATAGTACAGACAATAGACTTGTCTGATTAAGGTATAATTGATAACAGCCTTATTAGCTACTTTATATCGTACAATCTTCCAGTTTATATTGTGTGGAAATCAATTGGCACGTCATAGAGGAAGGGACATCACTATTTAACCACATCACGTTTGGTTTTGCATTACAAACGACACGATCATTCAGTTTATAAACTAGAAGTCGTATATCATTTTATATTGACACAAAGGGAAGTTTCTCTTTGTATAATGTTACAGGTGTTTGAAAATATTCGCAATAAGTCTTAGCTTCGACGTTTATGGAAGTAATGCGATATAAGTGTTTGACAACTGTATCGGAACTGTTACGGGTAACAGTTGGTTATCATCCGGCAGTTATTATGTTGTTGGCTGCTAAGTAATATTTAAGTTTGACCGTAATGGCAATGTAACATGCCGTAATGAGTCGGTAAGATCATAGATGACAAGATACGTAACTTGCTGGTAATCGATACTTAACACATGTATTTTGGTTTTGGAAGATCGATAATTTAGTTAAGTTGACTTATACTTTTTCTGTATCTATTTCAAGACTGTTCAGTTTAAGTAACTGCGTGTGTTTAGAATTGAATACACTTGTGTTTGTGCCTACTTTGTCGCGTTGTGTCCTTTTGCTACGCCAATTGTTGTGAAAGACAGTGTAATTGAACCGAGTAACCCGGTTTTATCTTACACGGCTGTGTTCGTCTAATGCCGTAATGCAGAAGCGGAGCATTAAAACGCAGGGACGTAATGTTCTGCAACCGTTGTGCAACTCATTTAACATATTCACCTACTGCACTGCACAGCTGCCGTATCAAACGATACCGTTGTGTAATTTACTATGAACTTTCACACTTCACCAGCTTTTCCTGGGGACCTATTGGCAGAGTTACGCATTAAAATGTTATTAAAACTGCATTAAGTATAGATTGCAAGCAGTAGACAAAAACTATATTGTACAAGTAACTAGTAGTTACTGTTATTTATGTTATATTACAACAACCCATCCATCATTATAATACTATGATATTATCATCATGCAAAGTTCATCCTGAAACTCGACGAGTGCGGTCGACTACTGCTTCCTTCTAATTTATTACCAGCTTGAATTGATTTGGTTCAACAGACACATTAATTTCATAATATGCGGAAAGCAGCAATAATTGAATTTCTAGAGCTTGGACCAAAAATTATCATAAAGCTTAGCATACATTACATCTAGTCTTCTCATTTTTGAGAACTAAAGGTTAACATAGCGTAGATCGTACTTATCGACTTTGCCTGCCTTAAAATCGATGAAACTCAGGAAACTAAGTGCTAATAAGCATTAAGTGTAATCAATTATGTTCACAGCTTTCCAATAACAGTTCGTCGGTTGTATTTATCAATTATTGACTGAGAACACTAATAACAGGCTGTTGTAGTTTCCTGTCATTCATTTAAGAATGAATGGACGATGAGAAAATTTGTGATAAAATGCGATGAAGACATTTGTGCAGAGGCTCACGTAACGAATGCATCGCTCGCGTGTGAATTGTCGCATTGATTAAATCACATGTTTAGCGCCTACCAGTTGGTAGTACGATGTATTTTAATTATAGCACTTTTCTGTATTTTCGAAGGTTCTAGTGATTAGAAAGCGATGCGTTTTGCAAGCGGCTGGTCGCTCCGGGCCCACCGCGCACCGGTATCGACGGCTACTTGCTTAATGCATCGCACGTGCTTTGCGTGCGGGGCACACACACCCAAGGCTTCACGACAACAAATATTGAGTAACTGCCGACCGTGATAACGATCTATTGATATATTCAATTAAATGCAATCATGCACATCTGGAAGCTAATCCTTACTTACCTGTTGCGAGTTTGTCACCGCATTAATCGTTGCTGAAAAATGCGTTAAGCATTTCTATATTGAGTTAATCAAGTGATATTCATTTAAATGAGGAAATAGAGAACAGGTATATCATTAAATAGATCTGTGAACTATCACCGACGTATCTGAAATTGAAGTAACTGCGTTCTATTTCAGATCTTGATTGGATACAAAGTATAGAAAGTCGTTTTCATATTTATACTTAGTCGTTTAAGTTAGAAGAAAATGTGATACAAATTAAGTAACTTAAGATGCATGTTGTCCATTGCTATAATTTGAGTAAAGCAAAGTCCAATTCTTTCAGTGTATGTCGTAAAGAAGCCTGAGAGATTATAACACGGGAAATGGGCAACATCCACTTGTGTAACGATTCCATTGTATTGTGATCGTATAGTCCTCTGCCAAGCGTGGCATATGTCTGTGGCGATTTTGCCGGATTTTTCAGCCGCTTCATGGCCTATAAGAATTAGTACTCGAATTTCTTTTTTAAAACGAAGCACTGTAAACGAAAGAAAATTGTTATAAACTATACCTATGATATTGTCTTTGGATTTTTAAATTCGAATAGATAATTATTTTGGTGCTGTTCTGTTTATTAGGAATTTATTTAAGAGAGCAAACTGTTGCTGTTTGTGCTTTTCGTAGCAAGTTATGCCTAATTTACCTATATGTATAATGTATTTTGCGGTAAAACTTAATCTAACGCACTGAAAACATTGTGCGGTTGGATGTATTGAATAGTACGGGGGACACTCGTGGCGGTATTTTAAGCAAAAGTATACAGTACATTTCAAAGTTGTATTAAAAACTAGCTGTCCGGCGTAACTATGTTTGCGTCACATTTTCCCCGTTTTCGCAACATTTTTCATTGCTGCTCCACTCCTATTGGTCGTAGCGTGATGATATATAGGCTATAGCCTTCCTCGATAAACGGGCTATCTAACACAGAAAGAATTTTTCAAATCGGACCAGTACTTTCGGAGCCTATTCAATGCAAACAAACAATCAAATCTTTCCTCTTTATAATTTAGTTTAGAAGAACTTGTGAAAAAGTTGGAACTTGGACCCTCAATATCTCCGGAATTAGAAGGTATTGTCTAGTAATGACGGGGAGAACAAGTGCCTTTCGGCTAGGTTAAAGGTATTTTCACACGAAGTCAGTTCCAATTTCATGATGAGGTATAGATACTTCAAGGTTGTCTACATTCCAATCAATCATTAATTATGCAGGCTGGTTATAAGAGTGGTCACAAATAGTGCAGCACAAAAAATATTAATTAGTTAAAAAAAATTAAAAATGTGTAGTTGATTTTAATATGATATCAGTTTAGTCTGATAAAAATGAAAAAGTGAAGTCCTTTCTTTACAGTTCAGTCTGATAAATGAAAAAGTAAAGTCCTTTCTTTAGACATTTTCAACGTTTCTGCAAGGGTTTTATTGAAATAGAAGTAACGAGCAAACCGTAATATTCAGGTGCGTTACAGTGCCTTCTACCTACTCTCTTGCCGTTTGTTGCTTTGAAAGTTAATAAACAATGTAACAGCAACTATGTAGCATAGGGTTACCTGATCGTTGAATTTTTTTCGAAAATTCCGAACATTTGTTTTCTGGACTTTTTCTTCTATTTTGTGCAGTTTAATTTAACTGAATTTATAAATTATGTTACAATAAAATAACTTATTAAATTAAAATAATTTTATTTTAAACTATTCCGCAACATTCCGGACGTTTTAGAATGCCGCATTCCGGACACTGTGCTAAAACACCGGACACATCGAATAAAATCCGGACGTATGGCAACTCTAATTTAGCACTAGTATTATGGTAGACGCGGCCATTAACCTTGTTTTATCGCAGTATACAAATTCCTTGTGTTTACTATTCGCAAAATTTTTAGATCAGCTTCCAAATAAGGAAAACAAATTATTTTGATTTTTGTTAATTACTTTATTATATGACACTTTATAATTTTTACGCCATGAATTTGGTTCGCTCAGATTCCAGTTTGTACAGAAACAATTGATTGTTACAAATTGTATCCATAAAGGTAACACACACTGTAATGCTCGATTCTCCTCTTTCTGGTGTAATGCTCGAATCTGAACATTTACAATACAGGCGAATGGTTCTGCTGAGGAAGCGTTTTAAGTAACTAATGAGACTTTGGATTGGTAATTTGAAGCCTTATCAAAACAACGAAATATATAATGCTCTTTTAACATAAGAGCATAACAAATCTAGCTCTTAAATTCAACCAATTTGCTAGGAATTTGTTTGCAAAGATTGATATTTTTTTTTGCTGCTTAGAACTAAATGATAAAACATCAGGCCACTTTTGTATTGATAAAAAAACAAGTTACAAGTAATGATAAGAAGTTCGCATGATAAATAGTAAACAGCTTTTCGCAGTGGAGCCGATAATGAAGAATTGCGAGTTAACGTAATGATAGTTTTGAGTGATTACGTAGGAACTTGGAAATTGATTGCAGTTCGCATTCAGGCGTAGATGGTTTTTTCATGATTCGCGGTATTGGTTACGAACTCGGAAACAGCTCCTCGGAATTATAGGCACGTGAGTATCTCTTGACATAACGTCGTTGGCGTCGCCGCCTTCGCAATTGTTTTTTTTTTTATTTTGACATTGGACTCGAAATCTGGTTTCGTTTTCTTCACATTGTGCCCTTTACTTCTTACTTCCAAAACGTTACAAGTATTTGAAGAACACAAGATGTTACTGTTTTTTTTTGGTTTTATTGAAAACTGTGGCAAGAATAATTAATGTGGATAATCCGCTCACACAAAGAAGTTCTTAGCCCTTTCTAACTGAAGTCTAAAAACTTTAAAATAATGCGAGATTTGATTTGGTCTAATTTAAACAAGCGTAGGTAACCATATGTTACAGAAATTACTGAGTGGTGCATGCTCGTAGTAAAAGGTGTGAACTTTTATCGTTAGTAGGTACGGAAAAGCGTAATTTCCATGAAAGTTTTAATGGGTCGCAATACTGATCTAATTAAGTAATAACTGTCAGTTGTTGAGGATTAATTTGTGTTATAAGTGTGTTATAAATGTGTTCATTATTTTTGTTTATTTATTTGTACGCCTAAAGGCACTTTTGTTTTTAAAGTTAATTTTGCAACGAATAATTTATAGCTCTAACACCGAGAACTCGTTACACATTCACGTTTACGCGGTACACATACGCGGAATAATGAATATGTGTAATAACTAAACAGTGAAGCTATTATTTACTTCGATAAACAATACTCCTTTCATAATTATACTTACACACTATGAATAAGTATACACATTTTCACTCACCCAAGATCCTGCAATCACTTTTTTCGCCGGTCGCTCCCAGATTTTCCGCTTTTCTCTGCTGTTAGTAACACCGCTGAAAACTGTCGTGTGTACACACGAGGCTCACATAAAAAAAACACGGGAAGAGACTGACAAAAGCCCGTTACTTAATAGTTTTATATAACAATCAGTCGAATTTACTTGTAGTTACACTTTGAATGGGAATGGCTTTAAATGGAATCACGTAATTTCGGACCGTTTCCGAGTGTTGTAATACAGGCGAACGTACGCGCGTGCGCGGTTCGGGAAAGTGTTTCGTTGACTGTCTTGCGGGTCGCTTGCGTTCGCGCTGCCAGACCGGCTGCAGACGCCGCACCACTTTCATTGTACCTAGTGTGCAACCTGACAAACTGAGAGAAGTCACTACAGGCCTTTGCTAGCACCTTTATTCCGTAGCAGCAGGGGCGATTTCCGCAGTTCAAATTTAATATACAGTTGACCGTACGGTACATATCGTAATTTATTTTGTTGATTGATGGCTAGATAATAAAATATTTCAAGATCGTGAAATTGTTTGATTGCGATCTCTAGTGTTGGTTTGCAACTGTTAACGCTTAAGTGCATTGATGGTCAGGGAGACAGGTGAAATGAAATAGCTATGAATAAGAAAGTCTGCAATGTTTAGATTTCATGGTTGGAGATTTATGTTGTAGTTGCACATTTCAGATTTTATGTGGTAGAGCTTTTCTAAGTGAAAATTGTAAATTGATTGATGATCCTTTTTTATGTAGGCTGTACCTGGTCGTTTTTCATAAGCTTCCATTCTATATTCTTCAAAAACTTCGTAGTGTCGTATCGTAGACAATGGTTAGCCACTTCTAAGACGGTGCGAAGTTTTCCACAAATAGTTTTCAGGCACCCATACCATAGATCTATAATAGGGTATACCTATTTTTTTTTTATTCTGGCCGGCCATCATCAATCAGAGCGGATAAATAAACTAAGAACGTATTCTTCGTAGCCTTGACACAGTGAGTCAAGAGAAATGAGGTTGTTGTAACGTTTTGGGCAGTTAATTGCGATAATTACATCATTATCGTTATATTCAAAGAGATGAGACAGTGCTCTTAATTAAAAACTAAACTGTTTAAGTGGTAAGTTTAACAGTACATGAAGTATTTAATTCTTGTCGATTTGTTACAAAAATCTACTTCATGAAATAATGTAGAGATTATATGAAAAAAGTTACGTAGTTACCATCGCTGTGATTTCTTTCTTTGTGTTTTTTTTTTCGCTTGTGTTTTGTGTGTCTTGTCAGTATGGGTTCTGTTGTTGATTAAACCCATCTCTTTTAGCGACTCATAAAGAAGCCTATAACGTCTGCTTTCAGCGTTCCTCGAGATATTCTGTTTTTGCCCCTTGCATTCACAAGAATAGATGAAAGTACTTTAAAGTACCTGTTTGGAAGTAGGTACTTAACACTCATCCATAATTGAGAGATCCTCCCATGACGTAGAGTACCTGGCTACATTATTTCGATGTTATTCACAACATGCGCACGATTGAAGCGAAATGAAAAGGATAATCCTGAGGAAAATATAAATGTAGGATAAATTGTAACGTTTAAAACGTAAGACGGTAGGAATTAGTGTATTGGTAGAACCCCATAATTCCTGCTAGACTGTGTCATCTGTGTGAACTAGCCAACCGTTACACCATCATTAAAAAAAAACAGATTATCAGAACTAGCTGCATTAAGAGAAAAGCTAAGTACGCAGACAGCCGTCCAGTAGTTTTGTAGCAGGGTTGATAGCTATTTTATGTTTTAGCACTGGAACCAAGTACTTTTTAGTCTATTATCTCTTGATACAAAATCGTTTAACTCCCTGAAGTCATCCAATCTACTAACCAACCAAACGTGACAGAGACTAACTAGTATCAACACTTTCATTCGAATGTGTCACATTGTAAAACCTCTGCAAAGTAGAAGACTAAGTGTAAAAGGTTTAAGGGAAAAGGTGAGATAGGGTCCTGTGGGCCTACGGCTAAGGACTTCCTTAGATACCCACTCACTAAGCCTTCTGGCCGTTACCACATCTTTTTCGTAAGATGTTAGTTACAATGTACGTTCCAAATAGATTTCGTAAAGCTCAACCAGGCTGTTCCTCTCTATATATTCTGCAATACATGGCAGACGTAATTATTATTATGCAAAGAAGACGCGAGATTCACTCGCCAAACTACGCGGTCACACGCGATGCAGTTGGTTTATCACTTCCAGTATTTATGCTATAAATGCCAGTGTTTGTTATATAATATGAGACGTACCTTCTACATATTGCTACAGCTATTATCTGTCTAGCCCAACCAGTTTGCACGCAATGCCCAATAATTTGTTGCAACAATCTGACAAATGGCGCCAAGTCTGCAGTTAAAAATTGCAAAATTTTGGTTAGGTCACTCTTTTCAGATCGCGCTCTTTTAATGTTGCCAGTTACTGTCTCTATAAAATATTAATATACGAATGAATTCATAATTTACGTTAATCATCATCCTCATTTCAGCCGAAAGACGTCCACTGCTGGACATAGGGCTCCCCCAGTATATAAGGGGGGTTTTGCCATAATCGCCACGCTTGGCAGGCGGGTTGGCGATCGCAGTGCGGTTGTTACAAAAACACAGAAAACGCTGCTGCCCATTCTCTGGCAAGTCCCTTAGTCGCCTCTTACGACACCTACGGGAAGATATGGGATGGTGCTATTCTTTACGTCCGACACTATACAGAACTATACAGAATTTACGTTCAGATACGAAGTTATAACCGTACCTATTATGATACAGTATTACAGAAGTTTTATCAAAATAATGTAACCCAAAATTAGTTACCTAATACAATGCAGGCACCTATTTATGTAAAGCATATCAGTAATTTGCTCAAACAATTACCTAGAATGATTATATACTCTGGTCTCTATCTTTTATCTGCTGTGGATAGCAATATCAACTGTTACCTACATAGGTACCTAATCTAACTCTCAATTAAACTTTCTCCTGTTTTTATTTGTAAGTTGCTTATTAATACAACCTAACAATTACGTTAAAATGCATGGTCGTAATTATAGCACTTACACTTACCTAATTATGAGTGGTAAATATAGGCATGTCCAAATTGCTGTTAAAAGATCATAATGCTTATTATTACATGTTATAACTACTGATGATGATGATGCTAATTACATACCTTATTTAAAACAATTACGTAGGTGCGAACAGCCGAATATGGTCCTTAGGCGCAAACGCCGCGTGATTAAAATCATGTTTTAAGCGGTGTTGTCGTAAAAAGTTTGTTACTTTGATATTTATATATTTTTAATTGAACCTACTTATAGTTAGCAAGTCTTTAATAAAATTCAAAAGTCAATTATCAGCTCTCTGTGAACGTTAATATTATCTACATGAGATTATCTTTTATCTATAGTCCGCCAAAGCGCCCGCCCGCCCTTCGCCACTTTCAAGTGCTTTAGCTGGGAAGACGAAGTGCCGGAACAAACTCTACAGGACTTTTAGAATACCCCAGCGTTTTACTTGAGTTATTTACCTACTCCAAAAATTTTTTGACTTACTGCCACAGTTAAGCTTTGATGGCGACTTACCATCAAAGCTTAACTGTGGAAGTAAGTCAAAAATTTTTTGGAGTAGGTAAATAACTTCGTCTTCTACCTACATAGTTAACCCCCTTTATCTTTAAAAGTATTTGACTAAAACGGTATTACAATCTAATGACCTCTCACTCCAAATACATGAAAACGACAAGGACAGGATTTTTTAAAAATGTTTTTGTTCGATAACCATAAACCTCAATCATCACTTTGACCCCATAGTTTATGGATTCCAATATCTTCAAACTAGGTCTTTTACCAAGTTTGCAAAGACAGATGCGCAGCAACAGTTACATAAGTTAACATTAATGATAGTGCTACGATTACGGCACCTGCCTACAATTTGCGTTCCATTTGGCTCTTTGATTTATCTAGCTAGACACTAATATGCATATGTAATTGATACCTGTTGTCAATTAAGAATAAAAGAGCTGTCTTTTTTTGCAGTGCGAGTTGAATTCCAGTGAATTTTAGCTTTAGTACAGATAACGGGTTGCCTTATGTAATGACAATTTAACAGTTCTTAGAACGTTTCTTCGAAGACGGTGGGCAGGTATTGTTTCTATCCAGTTCGCTTCCAGAGCTGAGAGGAGTTTTAGGCCTCTAGGTTACGAGATACTTGCATCACGGTAGGGACCGTGATGCAAGTATCTCGTAAGCCAGTGGCCTTCTTCACTACTGCACTATAATAAGGTTCTTGTTACCTACTTTGGTACTTTGCTTACTAGTGGGTACTATGGCCTCCAAAAGTTAGTTGAAACTTTTCACTTGAAATGTAACATGCAATCTGTGTAACTCGGACAAAAATATTATATACTAACTAGGTACTAATATTTAATCATTTAATATTTTTTTCTGTAATAAGTGCCCGTTTTTTTGGTAAAATTATAGGGGTAGATCTAGTCTACCTACTTATCTAAATACCATTTTTGTAGATAAGTGGGTAGGTACACACAGCATCACTATGTGCAAACCCCTTTTTTCGCCGCCTCGCCGGAGATCGTGCGGTACCCCCGGATCAGCCTTACGGCTACCACCTTCTGGGGCGCGTTCAGGTAATGGGCGGCTCGCCGCCTCAGAGAACGCGCCCACACCGGGGCCCCGTAAAGGGCCATGGACCGCACGACCCCCGCGTAGAGCCTGCGGCAGGAGGCGTTTGGACCCCCCAGGTTGGGCAAGAGCCGCTTGAACGCAGCCCCTGCCCGTTCCAGTTTGGGAGCCAAACGTCGCTAACCCCTCAAGTTTTAAAATCTTACACTGCTACAACATTGAGTTCGTTACGAATAATCTAAAGAATACTTCAAAAAGAGATAATTGTTTCGACTTGGATTCAAACTATCGCATCACCGAACGGCGTTATTATTAAGATACCCGGCGGCGGCGGCTTGGACAAACCAGCCAGCTAGCCAATGTGAATTGCGTTAAAATTGTTATATACTATCGTCCGACTCACTTTATCTTCAGTTCTCTGTCTAATCGATGTAAAATGTTTTTTTGCGAAATACAAAAACCAACTAAGTCCAACACGGAGTTGAACGCACATGTCTTTTGGGGGTTACTACTTAATGGAGCAGTGCTTAGGTACCTATGTACTAACTTATAACCTAACCAACAGCTAAGCTTAATAAGGTTAAAAAATCTTTTTCCGAAAAACAAACTGTTGTGTACCTAAACTGTTGGTACTTACCTAATCTTACGTCTACTAACAAGTTTCAGGTATTTCAATAAATTAAATAAATATATAATAAAACACATCACTTGATCACAATGGTCTATGATAGGTAGTCTAGACTTCGTGTCTTCTAACATTAGAAAACTGTTCTAGGAATAAAGTTTCGATGATTACTGGTTATTACGATAGGTCATGTCACCGTAAACCTTATTATTATATGAATAGACGGTCTGGTAGTTACTGAATACTTGCCAGACACGTAACTCAAAGTTTTGATTTGCTTAGATATTTTTTTATAGCCAAATTATATATTTCGCAAGTCTGAAAGAAAAGAAAAAAAAGTAATTTAAAACTCTTCATGAAAAACTTAACGTAAAAAAATTAACACTGGTTGTAAAAAACCTGTCGCTTGTGCCATTCGGTTACTTATTCTCGCAATAGCACACTTAGGGAAGTTTTGGTTTTTTCAAAAAGAGCAAGGATCATTGTAAGGAATTATTACAAAAACCCCATCATACTTGTATTATGGTAGTTTTTAGGGGACGGGCGATTTCTTATTCGACGTCTGTAGCAAGAAAATGATGGTGATTAAATATGATTTAGTAGTAGGGAACTCTGTATGGTGTCGGAGGTAAAGGATAGCACCATCCCATATCTTCCCGTGGGCGTCGTAAGAGGCGACTAAGGGATTTGCCAGAGAATGGGCAGCAGCGTTCTGTGTGCTTTTGTAACAACCGTACTGCGATCGCCAACCCGCCTGCCAAGCGTGGCGATTATGGCAAAACTCCCCAAAATGTCAATGTAGCGACACTTGGGGGAGGCCTATGTCCAGCAGTGGACGTCTTTTGGGCTGAAATGATAATAAGTAGGGAACTAAAATAATATGGGGCAGGGCTTTGAGTGCGTTCCATAGAACTTACCAAAGTACCGAGAAAATCACTAGATGAGCTTGACTCGAAAGAACAGCCCCTGCCCGCTATAGCAGTGAAAAGAAGATCGCCCAACTAGCAAAATAATCCTGGAATGCGTTTTTTTAAAATGCTAAGTGGACTTATAAAGCTCCGATGATGGTTTTGTTGGGTTCTACTACGCTTTTAACAGCATAAATACGTGCTGTTTTTACTCAAGTACGTTTAATCCTATAGTTTGTACTTATATCGGTATTTAGGATCACATTTCCTGGCACATATAGGATTAAGACTCCTATAAAAGCATGAAACAAGAGTAATTGCACTCAAGAGCAATTACTCCGCTAACGTAGACTTATATGCGCCTATAAGATAACATCTGCGGACCATGTGAATCTTAATACTCCTGTAGGAGCATGTACCAGGAATATATGCACTGAGGAGCAATTACTCTTGTTAATTTTAGTTATAACCTCATATAAGCTAATATTTTACGTTAAATTAAAGTTAAATTACTGTAAATCATTTATATATCTGGTTTGGTTTTACATAAGCTTAAAAGTAAGTGTTAAATGAATTTCACATCCATGTTTTAAAAATAATAAATCACCAAGATTATAACAGCTTACGGTAGGATAAAATGTTCTCTAAGTATATCGATTTATCGTGGGCTGTTTTAAACTTAGACTTATTTATATAGGCATTGCACAGTACTGTTATTGTCTAAGTAATATCAAACAATCCTGGTTAAAACTCTTATGAAGCCACTTTTGCTTGTAACGACTAGTACAGGCGAAAACACGCTTTATAAAGTTATGCAAATTCTATTGTAGGATTTGACACCAAGCATTTTGATAACAACTGTTTTTGTCTAATAATATTGAAAATGGATTTAAATAAGCGGAAGCGGTTTAAAAAACTGGATCTTGTAAAAGAAAAGTTAAAAAACTTCTAAAGAAATGTTAACCGCAGTGAGCACCGATTTTTTTAATTAAATTGGTTAAGACCATTTCGCGAATTCTAGCCAGGGTTCCGGACAAGTACTTATTACAATTATATTACTATTTATAATATATATATATATATATTTAAATTAATTACTATTTTATTATTATAGTACTGCTTTAGATGGAAGAGGTTCGGACTATGAAAGTACCAAATCTTTGAGCGACATTGAAAGCAGGAAGAACTTTTGGATTATAACAAACATTTAGAACTGCCCAATCTATTAAAAACTTGGCTTTAGACTTCAATATTTCACAACATTGTAATCTGCATTGTAATCTTTACTTGAAATTTTAAATATGAGAATAAACAATGTTTTGCCTAAAGACATGTTTTTGCAAATGCGATTGCAGGGAAATTAACAAGTTTAAAAAATGTGCATAAAATTCAAATGTGTATCTAATATAAAATTCAAATGTGTAATCTATACATATAATAAATCTGTTGAAAAATCGTTTTTGTACATCGAAAATATTTCCAAAAAAAAATAGCCAGGGTGTTAAAGGATAAGCAACAGACCCCATTTCCAGCATTTTTCAAATTTTTGTCTGTTTGTCTGTTTATTTGTTCGGGCATCACGTAAAATGTACGAAAGCAATGTAGACAACTTTTATACACAACAATTGTGCGTAACTTGAAGTAACATTTAGTTTTTGTTTCATTGCAATCTGTGCTCTCTATCAAAAGATATATGAATTTAAAGTGTTCGAGAATTACTTTTCATCATTACGTAAGGTAAGCTACATTCAACGACATCTATTGGACTAAAATCGTACCAATGAATAAAACCTTTTGACGCATAATGACCAAAATGATCAGGTTTTTTTTCGCATATCGACGCATTTGTAAAATGACATATCCGCAGTAGAACCAATTCGCAAATTGACACATCAGCATTTAGACCAATTTGAAAAATGACCAATACAAATAATAACGCACAATGACGCATTCGTAAAACGAAACATCTGTAGTACTTTATAGTTTAAAGGGTATTGGTGTACCTACATACCTACTTTTATTTAAACGTAATGAATTCATCAAACTACTGGCCACTTGAAAGTTTATCTTTGAAAATGAGCTACTTCAAAGGATTCGTCTAAAATTAACTTAATTTATATTTATGCTCGTGCATAATTATTCACCCTTATATTGCATTTTTATTTATTTAAATTCTTAACTTCACTGTACCTATGATGGTAAAAGTTTTGTTTTTAAAGGAATAATTCTTAATTTCCCTATATCTAAGATGGTAAATGTTTTGTTTTTGTTTTTGCCCTTTCCTTGCCTAACCGTGAATTAGTCTCTTGACATGGCATTTTGCGTATTGCATATTTTGCGTATTTGTCAAATTGCGTATTTAAAATTAGTCAATACGCGTGTTGGTCATCATACTAATATGGCATTATGCGTATTGCACATTTTGCGTATATGTCAAAATGCGTATTTAAAATGAGTCATTACGCGTGTTGGTCATTATGCGTCAAAACGGAATAAAATGTGCTCACAAGATTACTTTTAAATCGACTGACCGGGGTTTCAAAAAGTTATGATAGGAAAAGGTACTCTTAATGGCGCTGCTTTGAAGATATACGTAGCAGAGTGTTTGTTCGATTGCTTTCCATACATAATATTTTAGCAGTTTAACTCCCTGCTCAATAGATGGCGTTGTGCATTTGTCGCCATTTTCTGAATCGCGATGTTAAGATTTTCCGTCAAAGAATGACTATCGGCCGAGTTACATCGTTATGTTTTCCCATCAAAAATAGTAGCTTACATAGCTCACACATTCACTCTAGATCTAGATAATAATCCCAATCGATGTTTCTAAATGGTGCTAAATAAACTTCCCACTTTAATTATTAATCAGTCTGTTGATACATGCGGTATGACTGCCGCAAATCATAGAGTTCGTGGATTTGCTTTGGAATTTTATTTTATTACATGCACAACACAAATAAAATATTCCGAATGGGTTGCCTGATTTAACTAAGTCAATGCAATTTTTTTGTTAAAACCTTATGTTTTTTCCCAAACCAAACGGAAATCATTATTGAATGAAAGTGCAAAACATATGGGCCAAGAATTGGTTGTGTCTATATTTTTGTCCCTACTACAGGGCTGTAAGGTATAAATAGATGTGTTGATACTATATGTAAACTATGTTTTCTTATTAAAATATGCATTTAAAAAACAGATAGGTAATTTCATTACAAACACGACTAAACTTATGGTCAAATTAAACTAGGTTAAAAACCGTCTAAGTGCGAGTCTTACTCGCACACAGGGTTCCGTAGCCCCAAACAATATTATTTTGTACTGTCATTCGTTAGTTAGTAGTATTAGTTAGTAAACTTCCACTCAACCGCAAAACGAAATTTGTTTTTCATAGCATGTTAATGAAAAACAAAGTTACTGCTGCAGTTTGATGAAAAAGTCCCATATCTCAAAAACGAATCATTACATCCTATTGAAACCAATTTTCGTTGATAGTTTTTTTTACGTTCTACAAACCTAAATATTACCAGAATTTTCTTCCTCTTACTTTAGAAATTAGAGGGGGGGACACTCATTTTACCACTTTGGAAGTGGCTCTACTTAGCGCAAATTATTCAGTTTAGAAAAAAATGATTTTAGCAACCACAATATCATTTTTGAAGACTTATCCATAGATACCCCAGACATATGGGTTTGATGAAAAAAAAATGTTTGGTTTTCAATTCTAAGTATGGGGATTTCCCAAAATTTATTGTTTTTTTTTTCTATTTTTGTGTAAAAATCTTATTGCAGTTCACAGAATACATCTACGTACCAAGTTACAACAGTATAGTTCTTAAAGTTTCGGAAAAAAGTGGCTGTGACATACGGACGGACAGACAGACAGACAGACATGACGAATCTATAAGGATTCCGTTTTTTGCCATTCGGCTACGGAACCCTAAAAAAAAGTACATGTTTTTTTCATGGCACGTCTTTAACGTTTAAATGTGACTGCACCTGCATTTGAACTTCGGAGCAAAATATTGATAATACTTAGTCAACATAATTTTATTATGGTGAATAGATGAAGGGCTTGCTTCGACAGTATTTGTTACATTAAAGATCTGCGTGATGCCTGCGTCAATGCTTCAACTTATTTTCGTCCGTCCACCAAAGTCCTTGGAAAAGTATCCGCTTTGCCAATCATGGTCTATCATCGGAAATACAAGATCTAACATTAAAATTGCTCTGCTCTTCTTCTTCTTTCGCATCGATAGTACGTCATATGAGATTATTAACACCCAGGTGGCTACGTTATTTGCGGTTTCAGTACCAGTTTTGACAGAAGGTCCTCTAAAACGCAGGGACACTTTGGACACAAGTCAGCCATGGTCTGGTCGGGAGCCCCGTATTCACATTGAGCTGCTATAACACGTACAACCATAAAAGTACATGTTTAGTAAGTATCACTATGATTAGAATATTACGGATTTACGACTAAACTCTTTTGAAAACTTGAGTAACATAAATGGTGAGTGAGGTGAGTGCGACCAAAATGGATAGATTTCATAAGTGCGCAATGAATGCAATAGAATGCGTTGAAAAACCAAACTTGGAAGTTCTGTATCTGTGCTGGTCACATTTACATTGCTAAGAGTTCCTTTAATACTTAAAACAAAGATAGTATAATGTAGTAGTAGTATAGTACACACGGCGACACATCAAGTTATATATCTGCAGTATAACCTAACCTCGCTTTGTTACCAATGAGAGTTCAGCTTTATTTTGTTTTGCATATCTTGATTGGTCGCCGTGCGTACCAACGGGTTTAGTTTAGTTTAAACTAACAGTAAGTCAGTTTATTAGTATATTACATGTAGAGTATGTTAGGAATATACTACGATTTCACGTTACCTTCCATGTTTTCCCTGACAATGCTATAAGAATAAGGGGTCGCGTGAGCGAAGCCGCGGGCACAGCTAGTAAATAATAATTAAGTCAAATAAAAACAATGTTTAAACTAATCTTTAACTTAGCACGTAGAATAAACCCTTAAAATATTCCTCTTACTTATTTATCAATCGATTTTCATCAGGGCATTGCGGAACCCTAATCGGTAAAAATGGCGAATCTTCCTCGGTTTTGTGATAACCCAATATAGAAACAATATACTTATATAGGTACACACTTGGAAATGCCAAAAATACTTATTTTAGCACTATATCGCACTTGGAAATGCTCACCAAGAAAATGGCAGCTGCCTTCATAATATTTATTTAATATTAATTAATACTAAAATGTAAATAAGCAAATTCCAAGAGGCGCTTTAAAATTTTGATCAAAACCATGATAGTTTTTCACATTCCCCTACGAATAAGCTAGACTTACAATTTGACAAAAATAAGATTTTGTCTTTCTGGTTGACATTAATACATTCTGATTCATATAAATACTTAACCTCAAGATATTAAAAAAAAATAACATAGTACAGCATAGCTCGAAACACTAATTTCGACTGTTCACAATATATGAGCTTATAGAAGTATTTCTAGGCGCATATTAATCTAATTTTTTACTTTAACTTACTTATATTGAGATTCACAGGAGTAATTGCTTTGACGTAATTCAACTACAGGAGCAATATAGGCGTATACGGCATTTCAGCGGTCTAATATAAATACGTAAAAAGTAAAATTAGACTTATAAAGTGGGCCCTTTTCGCGACTTATATGCGGATATAAGTCTCATATAGTCCTCGAAAAATTATGGTTCTAGGATAGCTTAAAAAACACCTTTTGCTAGTTGGGCCTGGAATCAAACTCATAATATTACATCACTCCTGTAATCCACGAAGGGAAACGCAGAGCTGTATCTACCTAATGGTACACACACATTACGCCAGTTATGATAAAGTCCCATGTAATAGGGGGAGAGTCTATTGCTACTAACCGGGCACAGATCCGGACTACGTGGCTGCTACTTAGAAATTCCTTATGGAAAACCCAATAACACTTTGCCCTACTTGGTATCGAACTCAAGACCTCACTGCCAGCAATCGTGCTTCCGACCACTAGACTAACGAGGCAGGGCAAGTCAAAATCAAAGGTAATTTAAGGTAATATCCAGAGCGGAAGAAGTCATTTGATGATTTCCCATCGTAAAAAAAAAATAAAAAAAGGTAATATGCTGAAAATCAGCACTTTTTGAACTTTAAAAACTACACAAAAGAGTTTCAAAATGCCCGCCCTTCGCAACTACCTACATAGTTTTATAGCTGGGAAAAGTACTGGCATGATGCTTAATGCGTCTGTCCAGAAATAGGTGAGGGAGGCATAGAAGGCCTTTAGCCAGCACCGGAACAGTACTGGTCAGATTGACGACGTGCACATCTGAGACTCACAGAGTTTCCAAAACTTAGTGATCTTTTCAGTAAAAAAATCGTGGCGTGAAGCTGGGAGGAGGCAGGAGGGGTAGGCTAAAGCCTCACGACGTATCACCAAGGGGAGGGGAAGCTAAAAAAGGTCTACAGAACCTCATTATTACAGGATGGCCCCTTACTTAGGCTCAAACTCTGCTGCTATATCTACTAGTGAAAATACGTCGTGTGAGTAACAAGATAGTGTTGGTAATCTTCACTGTTAGACCTTATGAAATCGGTAGAGAATATATACCTCGTTAATATGTAATTACGCTCGTCTGATGACGGAACAATTACCAGTAGGCCATACAAATATTAGTTCCGTGCGGGAATCGAACCCACGACATGCAGCGCAGCAGCCAATCACAAAGCCACTGCGCCAACCGTGCCGTCAATAAAATTTTACTAAAAACCCTAAGTTTTTTTTGGTATCATCGCTGATGAATTGATGACACAGCCATTCCAAGATTTACATTCATTAGGCACATATATTATTAATTATTATTGGCATTATTTATTCACTTACGCATATTATATGATTCATAACAGCAAGACAGTCATGCAGGCTAAGCATGGAGATCTCTCTAACCCAAGGTATCTACAGAGCTTGTGTAAACAAAAAAATAAGGTTTTGTCTTTATTTTTTATATGGGTTATTTTTCAATGAGAATTGTAAATAAACAAGATCCACCTTATAATGAATATGGACATGTGCAAGTATCTTTAAGCACCTGTTCAACCAGCGGTTAGTACCGAGAAGTGAGAGAGCCAGAAATATAAAGCGAGTGGTTTATTTCACAAGAGCTCGCCGGCCGCCGGGCGCCGTGTGAACAGTCATGGGATCCTTTTCTATCTTCTTTTTTATGGTTTTTTTTTGGAATATTCTCATTTCGTCATGTAAAGCCTCCGTCTGGGGAGAGCGGAGTATGTGCATAGATATAATAAATTTATATTTCTGGTTATGTCGGACTCTGACTAAAAACCCACTGTTAGTAGTAGGACTTACAGGTGCCGGGGGCCCGGGAGGTACAAGCACATTCACGGGCACCCCCAAAGTAACATGACACCTAATCTACAAGGGTCCGTGGCTTAGGCCCCCAGTGGTCGAGGCACCTGTGGCCGACGCCCCCGATTCGATTATTTTAATTCAAAGCAATTTTTGATCAAATGTACTGTCTGGCACAAAAGTGTTATTACTTTTTTGGACGAATTGCCACATATGGGCGGATATGTTCTAAAAACATGATCGTGGTATTTTTTTGTTTTCATACTGTTCAGTTAAATTCATGTTATATTAGGAATCGTTGTCCTACAAGCAGTATTATAAATGGTAATATTTCTTATGAGAGGTGGCGTAACAAGCCGGTGAATATTGAATACCTTTACTTTGGTCCATGGTACATATTTTGGATAAAGATCCAAAAAAGGATGTTTGCTGCAAGAAGGATCGCAGGTACTTTTGTAGGATACTCAAGTAATGCAAAAGGATGCAAAATATGTTTTCCAGAGCAAAGAAAATTCATGATTGCGAGGGATGTGAAATTCCACGAAAATGAAATCCCGAAGCAAGAGACGAGACCAGTGAACTTCACGGAAGACAAGGATAAGGATTTTATTGAAATTGAATTCTTGAGGAATGATGCTCCAGATACTGACGAACATAGGTGCGAGACTGAGACAGAGCAAGTAGAGACTGCTGAAGAATTATGTAGTGAATGTCATGAATATCCTGGAGATTATCAAGATGATTGTTTGTCAAGACCTGTAGGAGTTGAACAAGCGTCCTACCTGTACGCAATATTCGAGGTCTACCAGGAACTCTCTTTATCAATCTCTGTGTATCATCATGACTTATTTCTTCGGACGGTCGAATCTCTCGTGTTAACAACGTACATCAGCATTTGAAACACTTAAATTACAATACTCAGACCTATTTACACTATACAAATTACCCCTACGATATGCCATTAATTCGATTTCACTTTTCTTACCAATATTACCTGAGCTACATCGTTTTTAAATGTAACATCATAACCATTATTGGATAACTTGGCTACTGAAATCAAATTCGTTCTTAAATCCGGGACATACAGCGTATCTCGTAATTCAGATAAGGTCTTTATTCTTATAGTGAAGGCTTTTTTCTTTAACTGTACTAGGTGAAAAAACAATAAATCGAATCGGGGGCGTCAGCCACAGGTGCCTCGACCACTGGGGGCGTAAGCCACGGACCCATCTACAATACTTTGAACGTTTCATAAACGTCAAAATGCTGTCAGACAGTTGCTTCTCCGGAGTGTTAAAAATAAAAAGCAAACTATACAAAAAAAAAACTATATTTGAACTTTCAGCCAAGCGTGATCATGTTGTCTGTGGTCTCGGCGTGTAGCTGGTGGTTGCTCGAAGTGGACGGCGCGACCTCGTGGTGCGGGCCTACGAGGCAGTACTGCAGGTTACAGCCCGTGTCTACCGTTGCTCCGGTGTACACCACGCAGTCTTGGAGAACACAACTGAGGACAAGGGAAATTTATTTGAAAATTAAATTTCATTTGTAAACATAGGTTTTAATAAAATAATTATAGCGACTCCATCTATGTCTTCCGTTGTAGCGTACACATTTAAGCTGGTGTACCGTTACAACACAACGATTTATGTAGCCTTTTTATGGTATTTTCCATACATGAACTCCACCACACCACACCACAGAACGCCACCTGCTAAGAACTTCAAAATACAATAACATACCCCTTGATATTTTATTGTATCCTATAATTCATAGTTTGAGTGCTCTAATTTCCACCTTAAGGATTGTACCACCGCCAATAAATACCACTCAGAGCTATGCCAATCCTGGATATAAATTACGAATAATGTCTATTGCGCATTTGTGTGTAGCAGAAATAGGATTGACGGTAATTCCCCAGTAGGTCATTGACATGAATTGATTAAGTTGACTGAGGTCATAATTCCACGTTATGTATGTAAATATTACAACCGTTTTTGAATTCACATGCATTCCAAACATCCTAGTTCATCTTACTAGCGCCATCTAGTTTTAAATTCGTGAACTAGGCAGACAACCTTGACATATTCCTTTGCTTCAGGTTGTGATCAAGGGGAAAAACCATCTTAACTTTCGACACCATGCAAATATTAATTTATGACCTCATCATTTATCATCTGCCCAGCCTTTTCCGAACTATCTTGGGGTTTGCTTCCAGAATAACCGGATGTAGCTGAATACCTGTATTATACATGGATCGACTGTCTATCTAACCTCCACAACCCAGTTAGTACTGGGTAATTACGATACGCTCTCTACGAACTTTCGGGCCACTGACTACCTGTATCAACTGCCAAAGGTCCATACAAATGCCAGCCGTGACCAATGACTGAATGTGCTTTCCGAGACAAGGAGGAAACTAGGTAAGTTTGGTTGGGCACCTAGCCACGGACCCACTTGTGCAGCTGTTATGATGTTAGCCATGAGCTCCTTAAAGTTAGTTTCATAATAAAACACATGGCTTACCCTTCTTTAATAGTCACATTGTTCATCAATATACAGTTGCTCAATCGAACTTTGTTCTCAATTGTACAATTGGCACCAATGAATGTATTTTTGATGGAAGTCTTCTCGCTGACAAGACTTTTCTCCCCGACTGTACTAGACTCATCTATCTGCTTTGTCTTCACTTCACTATCGGGGTGGAATCTATCAGTTATGGGAATGCCAGTCAATTCTTCCCATTTTGATAGTATCTGAAATATTGAGAAAATAATATTGATACCTATTATTATTATTAATTTTGAAGGAGAATCATTATGAAATACTGAAGTACTTACAGTAATCTGAATGATTGGTCATTGTAATGAATTTTGTTCTGAATGCAGCTTTGTTATGTATGTATGGCAACTAATCAAGCTATAAAAACCAGTATATGCAGATCTCTCATTGTATGGGAAATGTACACAAACCAAAGTCACATTATACTGGAAATGTATAGCTTGATGTGTCTCTGTGTGTACCACAATGTCTAAACATAAGAGGGGTTAGCTTTTATACCATGAAGTGTATGGTAAAAACTTAATGTATTGATTGCTTACCTTATTATTAGATAGGTAAAAAGATGAAAGTGTATTGACTCTTATACCAAATGTGTTCTTACTAGGTATATGGGCATAGCACCTCAATATGTCATTGTAGAAGACTCCTTTACTTCCCAGTTTATGATCATTGTATGCTGTGAGCTCTCTTATTTTGCTCTCATAACCAGTCTCTACTGCAAAGTCAAATATATCTTTTGTGACTTCTACATTTTTTTCAGAAGTGCCCTTCTTCTCTGCTGTGTTTTTAGGCTTAGACAATTGTTTTTTCACAATGTGCGGAATAAGTTCTCCTTTGATGGATGTGAATTTGTCAGACTCTACAAGATAGTCTACAACCCACTGCTTCATCACATATACATGCGCATCTAAGAGTCGGCTATACATACTTATAGCATCAAACTTCTTCACTAGCATTCTCGGTATTGTTACATTCTCCTCGAAGTCACTTGCACTGGCCAGGAAGACCAGTCTTTGTGTTTCTTTGTCTATGCAAACAAGATCTCTGTCTGGTTTAGCTTTAGTTTTTGGGCCCGGGAGTTCAATCCACTCTTCTGGGCCATTGTTGAAGAATAAAGTAGTGAGTGCAGCATCATATTTTCTATGAACATTCAATACTTCATTGAGATTGATGTTAGTGATCAGATCCCCAGAGATGACCAGTAGGTCTGTGGTCACTCTGCTACTGATATGTTTTAGTGAGTTTGCAGTGCCCCAGTCCTCATCTGAAGGGATTACTATTAATTCATATTTAATTTTTAAAGGACATTTTTCGAGAGCATTCAAAATGTTAGACTTATCTTCATCCAGTACAACAACAAGAGTTTCTGAAAAAAAAAAACAAGAATTACTACTTAACTGAAATCTTAAACTTTGATAAAATTGTGTGTATCATATATGTATTGCTTATTGAACATACAATTATAAAGGATTTAATAAAATAACCAGAATATTCGCCTCTTATCTAAGATAAGTAATCCTCGGAATGCTCTGCTCTGCTCTGACCCACATGTAAATAAATAAAACAAAAACGTACCTTGGAACCCGATTTTCTCAAGCAAGTTCAATGAGTACCACAGCACTGGGAAAGGCCCAACGGGTAGGAGACACTTTGAGACCGAACCTCCTACATCAGGCAACCGGGAACCTCTCCCTGCAGCCAGCACAACAGCTTGAAACTCAAGTATTTTATGCATTCTTACAACGTTTTATCTTGCTGAAAATGAAGTTTAAAAGACCACCTAATACATGGTTATTTTTAATATAATAAAGTAATGTATGAATTTAGTTTCTATTGAATTAATTTACCTTTTATGTGTGGCAGTAAATTAAATGAAATCAAAATAATTTTTGTACAGTTTTCATCATAACCCCACAAAATTCCGTAATCCCATTGCAATTTACGTCAGAAAGATACGTCAAAATGACAATGACGTTGATGTTTTCTGTGACAAACACAGATTATTAAGGTACTAGATGGGTATTATACATGGAACGTAATAATTATACTAATGGTACTACACACGGTGACGCATAAAGCTCTATTATAATTTGATCTCGCTTTCTTTTAGTTGATTAATTTCACAAAAAATTAAATACATAATTATGGTAAGTGGTGGTTAGTAATAACGACAATTATTTTCATAAATAAAACCTCAACTCATTATGGTCTATACTATAGGAATAACGATACAAGTGGGCACTTCTTAATAAATAATAATAATTAGTTTATCGTGCTGAATATTCTTCTTTAATAAATCCCCAACACACCGGACACCCAAGGAGTTGAAAAACCGGCCAAGTGCGAGTCTTACTCGCACACAGGGTTCCATAGCCCCAAACAATATTTTGAACTGACATTCATTACTTAGTAGTATTAGTTAGTAAACATCCACTCAACCGCAAAACTAAATTGGTTTTTCATAGTGTGTTAATGAAAAACAAAGTTACTGCTGCAGTTTGATGAAAAAGTCCCATATCTCAAAAACTGAAAATCATATCTTATTGAAACCACCTACCTTCTTCAATCCTAAATATTTTCAGAATTTTCCTCCTCTTACTTTAGAAATTAGAGGGGGGGGGGGGACACACATTTTACCACTTTGGAAGTGGCTCTAGCGCAAACTATACAGTTTAGAAAAAAATAATATTAGTAACCTCAATATCATTTTTGAAGACCTATCCATAGATACCCCACAAGTATGGGTTTGATGAAAATTTTTTTTTGGTTTTTAGTTCTATGTATGGGGAACCCCAAAATTTAGTGTTTTTTTTCTATTTTTGTGTGAAAATGTTAATGCGGTTCACAAAATACATCTACTTACTAAGTTTCAATAGTATAGTTCTTATAGTTACGGAAATAAGTGGCTGTGTCTTACGGACGGACGGACAGACAGACAGACAGACAGACAGACAGACAGACATGACGGATCTATAAGGGTTCCGTTTTTTACCATTCGGCTACGGAACCCTAAAAATGAGTTACTTTGGTATGATGACCGACACTTCGGTTCGAATATAAATAAAAGTGTGTTTATGTTAAACAAGGTATAATTATTATTTATTCAATTTAGATATTATTAAATTACATTTGGCCAAATGAATATGACAGATCTTGAGCAGGCGGAGTCAAAGAAATACCTCCAAATTCACCAATGCTATCAAATGAAGCTGTTGAGAAGACAGAAAGTAGGTATATTATAAAAGTTAGAAATTTTGAAGTATGGTGTAATTACTTTACTAATGCCGGCCGCAAACACGTGCTTTGATAAATTTATTCTACTATATATGCTGTGTGTTCCTTCGTTCATTTCACAAGAAAAGAACGTGCGTGTCGCGCGAGTGGTTGCAAATAGACAGATCTTGTGCCACGTGTCAAAAGTCGGAACTAATTTACTGGTTTACAAACACCGCAGAGGAGCGGTGGTATAAATTGTGTGTAGTGTAGTAGTAATAAGTAAATGTCCTTCGATATTGTCAGGGAAAGCCAATAGAGGATAGTTCGTAGAAATTGGATAATCACCTAAACTTTGAATATTTATACCCCTAATCTGCAAGGCAAATCGACCTTTATACTAACATTAACTTGAATTAGGCTAAAACAAAATTTTATCAGCCTAGAATGATGATTCTAAGTCAAAATCTCATGGTTTCCACGACTTGACAACCACATTTAGGTAGTTTCATAATAATTTTACTCCTCATCACAGTTTCCAGAGTCGAGGTAAGTTTCAGTTGAGGAACCAACTTTCAAATATGAGGTAAGGGCTGGACACCAAACTGCGATGCAGTGGCGTAGCTACCTTGGGTGGCACCCGGTGCGGAAGTTGGTGGTGTCACCACATCGAAAGTCCGTGGTGTCAACCCATCGAAAGTTGGTGGTGTCAACCCATCGAAAGTTAAAAGCAAAACATGAATATGATAAACGTCATGGTATCATTGATTATTTATAATTTTCAACAACACAACACAACAAAAACTAAGACACCAAAAAAAATATATCTTACAATTCAAATCTCTTCGTTCTAGCTTTGACAGCTGCAAACTCGGAAAACACTTCTTCAAAATGCATTTATATTTTGTGTTACCAAACAACAAACAACAAAATTGCTAAGCCGCGATTGGGGCATTGATGCACGCAAGTAGTTTTTTATTAATTTTAGTTTACTGAAACTTTTGTCACATGAAGCTACGGACACGCAAATCGTCACAAACCATGTTATTGTAATCATAAGATTTGGAAGAGATTCTGTAAAATCCCATCCTACAATAAACTTTAAAAAACCTAGAGATAGCAAATTAGAAACTGTAAAATTAGCGGTTTTTAAGTTTTTCCGAGAGAGAATGGGCAGCAGCGTTCTCTGTGCTTTTTGCAACAACCGTACTGCGATCGCCAACCCGTCTGCCAAGCGTGGCGATTATGGTAAAACCCCGCCTAATGAGCGCAATACAAAAATGGTCCCTAGTACCCGGCAGCCCGTCTACCCTCGACTATGGTAGCGGTCGAGGTAATGGCGTGGCAAGGGGTGCGAAGAATCTCCGGAAGGGATCCGGCTGCCTATACCGACGACTAGACCTGGCAAAATACAACACGCGAACACTCCGAACTGACGAGAAGATAACCGAACTCGAAGAGGAATTGAGCAGGTTGCGCTGGAGAATTGTAGGATTATCTGAAGTCCGAAGAGAGGGGGAGGACACGATGATCCTGAAATCCGACAACCTGCTCTATTTACGATAGGGTGACCGGCAGTCCCAGGGTGGTGTTGGGGGTTTATCGTCCACAATTCCCTTGTGAATAACGTGGTGAAGATCGAGAATGTGTCGACCAGGGTGGCGTGCCTTACACTCAGAATATCCTCAAGATATTCGCTGAAGGTCATACAGGTCTACGCCCCGACTTCGGCACACCCCGACGACGAAGTGGAGACCATGCATGAGAATATCTCTAAAGCTATGCATGGTTTCAAAACTCACTTCACCGTTGTCATGGATGTATCGACCTACAAAAAGCAACTTACTACAAAACGTACTACAGCGCCATCTATGACACGACGGAAGAACTAACATCAATTTCCTACATCGCGCAAGCAAAGTATACATCGACTTAAGATTATATAGAGCAACTCGACAACAACTGCCGGGCAGTTGCCCGCCAGACACAACACCTGTCTGGTAGGAGGATCCTCCCTTTTCTTAGGAGTATCGAGGAACTTTACACCCTGTTCCTCCTACCCCTAAACTGGTGACCCCGAAATGGACGTCAGCGCAGCCTTCGAGCAACGTGAGGTCATCATCATCAACATCACTTCCTTCAAGCTTTCGAGCAGCGAGTCTCACAGCCAGCCAGCTTCAAACGGGTATTCCTGACCACTAGCATGCAGCGGAAGCGCATTCCTGGCCAGCACCCTCAGCACACTGCACTTTCGGCCGGTCGAGACCTTCTATCTCCCGGTCGACACCTCTCTAGCTGTCTGCCACATCGCGGCGCTGCACCACATCGCGGCGCTGCACCACGTCCGACGCACTGGAGTAAACGCAGTGCCGGCCCCGACTCACTGGGGTTCGTCTCACCACCGCAGACTGTTCCGACTCACCGTGAACAATGCGGCAACGAGCGTATGAAACTGGCATGGCACAATACTAAAGACTCATTCTACTATAGACCTCCGGTCTCCGGAGGGGAGTGATGTAGCGACCTACAAAAAGCAACTTACTACAAAACGTACTACAATAATAATAATAATAACCCCACCTCCGTATCTCTACGTTGACGTCGTGGTGGGGCTTGCGTGCTCCGATGAGCCCTAGGTCTGTGTCGGCAGGGTTTACTTTGCCGAGGTAGGTTTGGGGTGAGGGGCCAGACTAAAAGAGATACACAATCCAAGCCAAGATCGCACACGCCGAGGGCTGCATGGCTAGGGGAGAGGCTAGTCGCTAGTGTGCCAACTCTGGATAATAGGGGACCTCCAGTTTTATTCACCCTTGCCACAGTGAACGCAGGGCTCTGCTGTGGTCGACTTTATAAGTCCCTAGCTACTCGTGGGATACACATGAATACTAGATCTAAAACAAAAAAACAACTTCAGGCAAACTTGCCTCAGATAGATGACGAAACTTCACAACCATCTTCGTCATCTCCTTCATCTCTTTTCCCATCAATATCTTCATCATCGCAATCTTTTCGCGTCACACCGACGCCTTCTTCCTCATCAATAAGTATACAGTCAGTGGACGTTGTACAGGAGACAAATTTTGTTGACGAACCTGTACCCGCCGCTAAAACTGCAACCAGTCGTAGGAAATGGACCATTGAAATGAATAAATTCATCCTACGCACTTATCTTCACCTTACTAGTATGGAAACCGACAAAAATGCGTACCTACCACCGCTTCACAATAAGTTTTTAGAAAATGGCTATGCAAGTCAGTCGACAAAGAATAGGTGACCAGCGTAGAGCCATAGTACAAAAGAAGTTATTATCACAAGACACAATAGATCAGATTTATGAGGAAGTCAGAGCCGAACTACAAATGATACACACTCAAATACAGCAACACTCTACACAACCTTGTACACAATCCGGCCAACGCATGAGGTGGACGAACGAATACAATGAAACAATAATTAGAATATACTATACTGTAACACAATTGGAAACAAATAAAACAGCCTATAGGAAAAAGTTACATGAGGAATTCATAAATATATATCCAGAATTAGCACATATAACAGAGCAAAGATTGTCTGATCAAGTGAGAGCGATTATAAATAACAAATATATACACGAGAACAGACTAAAAGAAATAAAAAGCCAAGCAGCTGCAGAATTAAGGAATAGTAACACTAACACACAAAATATTGAAAATGTAAATCATGATCAGGACGACACCGAACAACCTGCTACGAATACTAACTTCTCTGATACACCTATTAATACTCTTACCACAAATTTATTAAACAATAGCACAGACACAGACAACGTATCTCACACAGTCGTTAATATAGATGACGAAAATTTCTTGAATAATATAGATGTTGGTCAATTTGGACCTACGCAAACTAATTCAGATACTACCCCAGAAACCAACCCAGAAATTGAATCTTTATTTCACCAAGCTCAGTTAAATTTTAATTACACACATCCCACTAATAGACCATTCATCCCCAAGCAGAAAACTTCTCGAAAGTTTTCTGCCATTGTTTCTTACATAAATTCTGTCATTCTTCCTAAGCATGTAAATGTCGACACTGAATTCACGAAATTGCAGACCATAATTTACTGTGCAGCATGGACGGCAGCTACATGCAACGGGACTAAAATATCAGACCCTATCCAAAATGAGCGCCGCCCATATACACCTAGTAAACCAGAATGGCAAATCAGATTAGAAAAGAAGATTGAACATCTAAGAGCAAATATAGGTAGACTAACACATTTCATTAATGGTAGTAGAAGCAAAAAATAAATAGCTGCAGTAGAAGAAATAAAGAGAAAATACCAACTACACGCACAGCACGAAAACCCAAATACACAAATAGCACACTTTTTGGACACTTTAAAACAAAAATTAAGCGCTGCATCGAGTAGACTCAAAAGGTACATCACATGCACGAATCGCAAGGTGCAAAATGCAAAATTTATCAACAACGAAAAAATATTTTATAGGAACCTTACATCTAGTAACAAAGACACCACACACCAAAGCCTAGAGACACCAGCGCCCGAAACACTACGAGAATTTTGGGCCAACATTTGGGAAAACCCAGTACACCATAATAACCACGCAGACTGGGTTAACGAAGCTACACCAGAAATTCCAGAAATGGAATTTGAGTTTATACCAATAGATTCATTTATAGACGTCATCAAACGCACACACAACTGGAAATCACCTGGCAGTGACAACATCCACAACTACTGGTATAAAAAATTCTCGAGCATAGGGTGTATGCTCGAGAATTTTTTAAATACATTCATCCAATCACCACATTTACTTCCTCAATACATAACACACGGAGTAACTTATATGATACCTTAAGACACAAATGACACTATAAACCCAGCGAAATATCGACCAATTACTTGTCTACAAACCTTGTACAAAATTCTAACAGCCTGCATAAGCGAAATAGTATATGAGCATTTAACTAAAAACAACATTCTAGCTGAACAGCAAAAGGGTTGTCGTAAGAATAGCCAAGGGTGTAAGTAGCAACTTACCATTGACGCCATTACTATGAACAGCGCTGTAAAGAGCAGAAAGGAGATTCACACAATGTTCATAGATTATCAGAAGGCTTTTGATTCAGTTCCGCACAGCTGGCTGCTACACGTATTAAATCTTTATAAAATTCACCCTACACTCAAACAATTTTTAAAAACTTCCATGCATAATTGGCAAACTGTTCTTAAAATCAATACCTCCTCCTCAACCGTAGCTACTGAACCAATTTGTATAAGACGTGGAATTTTTCAAGGAGGTGCTCTAAGTCCGCTGTGGTTTTGCATGGCACTCAATCCACTCTCACAATTGCTAGACAAAACAGATGCGGGATTCACGCTGGAAAGCAATAACACACAATATACACTAACACACCTTATGTATATGGATGACATAAAGCTATATGCAGCTGACAAAGAAGCTCTGTATCAACTTGCTGATTCCACACAACAATTTTCTGACGATATTTGTATGTCGTTCGGAGTTGATAAATGTAAAATTTTGTCCATTGTAAAAGGAAAAATTCAAAATAATAGTTATACCCTTCTATCAGGAGAATCGATCGAGCCAACGGATGAACAGAGTACATACAAGTACCTAGGTTTCAAACAGTCTAGACAAATACAACAAAAAATATCTAAACAAGAACTGCTTAAATAATTCTCACACCGCCTCAACCTTATCTTAAAAAGCAACCTCAATTCAAGAAACAGAATTAAAGCCATCAACACTTTTGCAATACCAATTCTCACATACTCGTTCGGAATTATACGATGGTCAAAGACTGATATTAAAAAACTACAGCGCACTATTCATACACTCCTAACAAAACACAGAAAACACCACCCAAAATCATGCATACAACGACTCACACTTCCACGCCAAGAAGGAGGGAGAGGATTAATAGACATACAAAATTTACACAACAAACAGATACTTTCACTCAGAGCATACTTTCATAAAAAATCAGAAAATTCTCCTCTACACAAGCAAGTAACGGAGACAGATAATAAATTGACACCACTAAACCTACAAAACCGAAACACGCAAATCAATGAACACATCGTAAGTACACAACAAAAAATAGCAGCATGGTCTGAAAAAGGCCTACACGGAAGACATCAAGCCTACCTGAGCCAGCCACACGTCGATAAAATAAAGTCGAACGAGTGGCTCAAACGAGGCGAATTGTTTCCCGAGACCGAGGGTTTTATGATGGCTATACAAGATCAAATAATTGCCACTCGTAATTACAGAAAATATATATTATAAAAGACCTAAATCAGCCAACTGACTTGTGCAGACATTGCAACAATGCCTCCGAAACTATACAACACATAACAGGACCATGTAAATCACTTGCACAAACCGATTATAAACAGCGTCATGACCAAGTCGGGGCAATCATACACCAACAGTTAGCATTTAAATATAAACTAGTTTCTGAAATGATACCGTATTATAAATATAAACCAGAAGTAGCATTAGAAAATAACGATCAAAAAATTTACTGGGACCGAACTATAATAACCGATAAAACAATTCATTACAATAGACCCGACATTACCGTTCACGACAAAACCAATAAAACATTTTATCTGATAGATATAGCAATACCTAACACACATAATATTCAAACCACAATCTCCGAAAAGCTCAGTAAATACCAAGATCTTGCAATTGAACTGAAAACACAATGGAAAGCACAAACTGTTCATATAGTCCCCATTGTTCTCTCATCTACTGGTATTATACCTAAATCTCTCACACAAAGCCTCAACACTCTACAGATGCCCACTCACACACTTTACATGCTGCAAAAAGCCACCATTCTTAATACCTGTCGAATCACCCGCAAATTTCTGACTTCTTCTACATTATCATCCACATTCTCTATCTAAATCTCACCTTACATCCTTGGTTCTGACCCGCGTGTAAGGTTTCTAATGCTCTCTTAAATGAGAAGAAACAAAAAGACAAAGAAATAATAATAATAATAATCATTTCTTTCAGGTCCGTGACCCATATAAAACAAAAATAAATAAAAATCCACACATAAATTATTGGTCGGCTTGATTGTCCCAGATTGCAAAGTTCAGTAAAAACATTATTTAATTCAATTAAAAGTTAAAAGTAAATTCATAATAAATGTCAAATAACAATAAATGTCAAGTAATTAGTTAATTTATATACATACTTAAGGACAAACATTGTAATAGCGAAAAAAGTATCAGCTGACCCATACATTTAAAAAAAAAAAATTTAAACAAATTTAAGATGTTACATTTAAATTGACATACATTATATCAATTATACCTACATAATTTTAATTATTCATTTTATCAATTATACATTATATTATACTACACGAACAAAATTAAAATAATATCTTAAAATTAGTCTGTACGTGAACCATGCAGCAGTGGTTCACATACTGACAGTCGAAACGTTCAGCAAAAGCGTTCAGGATACTGTTGCGGCTGGCCCGCACCCTACACACCAGGGATGTGCACCGCTTGCGCATGATTGTGTGGAAACAATCCACACGCGCCTCGGCAAACATCCCCGACGCGCTGCAGAAGCGAGGCAGCCCCAAGAGCACCCTGAAAGCGTTGTTGTACTGGACGCGTAGAGCGCTGTACTGTTTCTGCGAGTAATCCACCCACAGACTGCCCGTATAAAAGGACGTACAAAATGCTCTAAATAATGCTATTTTGACGCCCCTCGAACACCGAGCAAATCTGCGGGCTATCATATTCGCACGAACAGACAGCGCCCTACGTTCCCTTTCAATATCTGCATCGTCTTAAAGGTCAGAGTTTAAGAAATGTCCAAGATATTTAAATGTATCGACTCGCTTTAGTGAGCACCCGTTGAGCTTAATTGCCGGTAAGTCATTAGGACACTTACTCTTGGCCCGAAAGACCATGCACTCGCTCTTGTTCGTGTTATATAACAAACCATGTTCTTCAGCATACTTCTCACAGATGCCAATCAGCCTTGACACACCACAGACAGAGGCACTCAGCAGCACCATGTCGTCAGCGTAACTGATATTGTTTAGGCACACACCTCCAATATGGCAACCGACATGCGTGCTGCTGAGCTTCCCTATCAACGCATTAACATACAGATTAAAGAGCTTCGGGGAGGTTAGCCCCCCCCTGCCTCACACCACACTCCAACCTGTATGGGGTCGAGTAAGCCCTCGACCATCGAACAACATTGACCTGATTTTTGTACCAGTATTGAAATATACGGATCAGTTCATCTGGAACAGACGCTTGCTGCAGTTTTTGCCACAGCAGATCATAGCAAACCAAGTCAAATGCCTTCGATAAGTCGAGGAAGCAAGCAAATACAGGTGTACTTCTATCCGTGTAGTACTTGACAGTTTGCTTGAAACACAGTATAGCTGTTTCTGTAGAGAGACCGGCTTTGAAACCAAACTGGTTATCATGTAAATTCAAATATTGGTCCAGCCGAGTGTTAAGCAAACTGTCAAGCACTTTCGAGATAACAGTGGCCAAAGAAATGGGCCTATAGTTATTCTTATCGCTAACATCACCGATTTTATTCTTAATAATTGGCACCACCACAGTTTTCATCATCCGTTCAGGCAGATACGAATGTCCTACACACAAGGAGTAGAACATCGCCAAGACTCTGGGCAGATGATGACCAGCATGCTTAAGGTGTTCAATACTTAGATCATCGTGGCCTGGAGACTTGCCTCTCGACATAGACATAATGACATGTCTCACCTCCTTTGCCGTAAACCGGGCACCGACATCCTGACCACTACAACCAGCACTGCCTGTAAACTGTGACGGTCCCAACGGTGACGAAACAGCGAAGTGCTGCTTGAATAGCTCGGCAATCTCTGTGACATCAGCTACCCCGCTGACACTCACTGGCAGGCTTGGCTTATTGAGTTTATTTGTGGACTTCCAAAAACTGCGAAAGTCGCCCTTGGAATGATGCGTCGCCAGCATGTCCATTTTTATTTGGTCACTATTGTTCTGGCACCATCGTAAGCGCGACTTAAAAATGTTTCGGCTTGTTTGCATATCAACCCAAACACGACCCTCGCGCGGTTTGCCACAAGACACCCACAGCTCAAACTTGAGCCTGGCCTGCCTGTGAGCATCACTGACGTGCTTATTCCACCCCATTACTGGTTTCTTACTTCGCACATGATTTATTTCGCAACTTTGAGAAGCTGCTTGGCATAAAATATTAACAATGTCATTATACATTTTATCAATAATAATTCTGTGGTCCAAATTTTTACAAACATAGTCACAACATGTACTTAATTCTATTGGAAAATCAATATATTTTAAATTATCATTACAAAATTTTGCATAAATGTCAATTTGCTTAGGTTTTCTATCACCCCATTTTATTTTATTACATGGCAGATTTTTATTATTATTAGAATTGTACAATTTTGGTTTGATTTCATTTAAGTTGCATTGAATTAAAAGAGGGAAGTGGTCAGACCAAAGTATATCATATTTAACATTTACATTAATAATAGTGCTCATAGCGGCTTTCGTAGCAACACAGTGATCTAGCCAACGTCTCGAGCCGTTTGCCTCGCTTACAATAGTATAAGTGGCAGAGTTTATTCCTAACAGTTCAATATCTGCACACAATAAATCAGATTCTCGACAGAAAGAAACCAATTCAGTATAAAATTGTTCATTAGGGTGCGAATTAAAGTCTCCAAGCACAAAAACACTTTCGATATTGTTATTACTAATTATAGCACTCACCAGGCTTAAGCAGTCCGTAAAATCCGTTAAGTTCGCACTATTATCCGTCGGCATGTAAACACTGAACACTATAAATGACCTTGATTTCATGCATACTTTAATGGCACACAAACGCGGGTTGTCGCACTGCACTACCGGCACGTTATCGAAAACACTTTTCCGCCACAGCAGTGCAACTCCGCCGTAGGGCCGTCCTCGCATCATGCCGGCCGTGGTGTCCACCGCCGACGTCCCGGTGCACCCGAACTCAGCGTCGATTTCGCTCAGGAACGATATATCGTGGGGCAGCAACCATGTTTCCTGCAAGCAATTATGTCTGACGTGTTGCATAGTTGCCTAACACTCTCCACCGAGCGTTTTACACTCTTACAATTGTAGCTTACTAGGTTATACATAATTATTTATTTCTCGCCATTTACAGTACTGGTTGCACCGTTCGTGTAACTTCTCATCTGAAAATTTACGAATTTCCTGAAAATAATTCCCTCAGGCCATAATTTGCTATCCAGATACATCTCCCTTTTAGTTTCCGGAACAAAGAATTTGTACGCGTTATGTTCTTTAGGATATTTAAATGATACACTTTCAACCGTGATCATCTCGCCCGTTTTACGATATACATAATCACTAATATCTTTCACTGTCGTGTCTTTATGCACTTTAGTAATGTAAAAATAGGCACTGTTTTTAGTGCTGCTTTGAATTTGCATTCATTATCCCTGGCGGTGCCAGCGGTGCCCAGGTATCGGTAGCCCTTATTACGCGTTCTGCGGTATGATACTTTTTCCCATCCGTCATTATTAGTGTTTTGCACCGGCTCATGTACAACAGGTGCGGTAGTTTCCACCGTCGTATGCGCGACCGCTCGTAGCTGCGGTGACGTCACGGCTTTTTGCCTCGAAGTAGTTACGCTAGCGGCGTAGGAGCGGGCGCCTGCGGCGGCGGTTGCGCGGCGAGGGGAGGGGCCGCACTCGGCCGCTCGGTGCGACGAAACAGCTGACTGAATACCACGGTCAGAAGTTTCTGCGTCTACCTCCTTTATTTTTCTAAACAATAGTTCGTTATTTTCTAATATTTGTAACGATGATTCATCAATACTATTATTGCAGTCATCTGTAACTGATGAATTATAGACGTGCGATAACCCAATGGGACCGCTTTCCATAAGCCATCCGCCCCGTTTCATATTCACTTTACACACAGATGGTACCGGTATTAATGAGTCATTCTGTAACTTCAAAATATCCATTTTAAAATTTTTCAATTGTGTCTGCGTCACATATTCTTCTTTAATTTCTTTGACTTCATTCTGAATTCGAAGCAAATCCTTTAGAAGTTTTGTGCAATCGAGGTGGTCAAAAAGTATTGGAGGTAGCTTTTCCAAGTCCCTTGCCGACCGAACGAAAATTGGGAATTGATCCGACTCCACTGACTTAAAAACATTAATAATGTCCACAAGATCTCGTTGTTCCTTGCCTTTGTTTTTTCTTTTTATTCTTGCCTTCTCCACAGGAACCGATTCGTACAGTAGTGTTTTCGATTTTTCAATATCTTCACTCGTAAACGTAGACGTACATAACCGCACTAACGTGTCTTCATCGATCACAGATATTTTGTTCTGAATATACGACAACAATTAATCGATAACTACGTTACAGGAAACGCATTTAACCGTCGTCGTCATTTTTACAAACACTCCAAGTTTTGTTGGTTAGAAATACATCAGGGGGGGGACACTGCCATACTTGACATAGGCGTCCAATTTTTCACAAAGAAACTAGCACCATCTCTAGAAAATTCCGCATAAACTTGAGATTTAGAACGATATAATGACATAGATGGTGCTTACGCCAATTATTGCCAGTGTACCATACCTTTTCTATTTGAATGAAAATTGAGTAAAAAATAATAAATTCTAATTTTAAACAAGATAAAACCATTTTTTAATTTTCATTTCGAAATTGCAAATATTTCTTTTTAGGTTTGGCAACATTATCACGCAAATTGTTTTTACAAAATGGCCACTGCTTTCGGTGTGTGCGCATGTTTGGAAATCTCTCCCATTTTGTGTAATTTATGTGGTTTTTCGATACTGTTAACATTCAGTTTAGTAAACATTAACTGTATTTGATTCATTTTGTTTTCAAAACTGTTTTTTTATATGGCCTACATTTCAAATTACTTGCCTACCCATAGAAAACCTATACAATAACAAAGATATAGATATAAATATAGGTACGCACAGCAGCTATAGGTGCGTACCTATATTAAAGCTATAGCTATAGGGATTAGTTCAACGGATATAGCACCAGACGGCGACACCGTTCAATATGGGTGTCAAAAATTCACGTCAGAGGGCTCTCTATTCCATCTATATTACTATACTCTTTGAAATACATCCTCACGGCAGGGACGCGTACGCGCGACTGACTACAGCGCCATCTATGACACGACGGAAGAACTAACATCAATTTCCTACATCGCGCAAGCAAAGTTTACATCGACTTAAGATTATATAGAGCAACTCGACAACAACTGCCGGGCAGTTGCCCGCCAGACACAACACCTGTCTGGTAGGAGGATCCTCCCCTTGGGATTCGTCATCGACAGCTGTCACGTAAACATACTGCTCCCGTATTAAAATTGTTTAAAAATAGTTAATTACCTGTATCTACTGAAATCTTTTTATGAAAGTGATGAGAATAGTACAATTCGTGAGTGCAAGTGTTATCTAAATAATTTATTCAATGTAAACAAAATAAACACAACTTTAGTGAGTGATCAAAACATTGTGACTATTTTAGCTTTGTGAGTGATAATAACTACTTATTTTTGCATAAAACTGCTAGATACATGGCCAATATCACTGTGAGTTTTATAACCATTAAAAACAAAACGATATAAAGTTTAAAAACTAAATTTTATAAAAGTGACGCTTAGATAGTGGGTAAAAGCTAACATTCAAATTGTTTTCAAAATTGACGGGTATTTAACGAACTTTCTATTTCAAAGTATATAATAGAATAATTAGAAACCTGAAAAATAAAAAGAGCACTGGCCTCGATGGCATTTCAACAACAGTTATCAAATTTGTTGCACATTGTATAGCTGAACCCCTTGCTCATATTATTAATTTGAGCATACAGTCTGGCGTATTTCCAGAAAGTCTCAAAAGCGTATTAGTCATACCAGTATATAAAAAAAACGATAAAGAAGAAATGGTAAATTATAGGCCAATTGCTCTTATTTCTATATTCTCTAAGATCATAGAGAAAATTATTTATGAATCTCTTAACAACTTCCTAACTAAATACCACATACTATGTGACGAACAAAAGGGCTTCAGGAAAAACAAAAATATAAACATGGCCATCTTTGATTTTCTTCATGAAATAATGCCTAAAGTAGATTCCAAAATACCGGTATGTGCAATATATGCCGATATGTCGAAAGCTTTTGACTGCGTGGACCACGATATTCTCTTAACCAAACTTGATGCGTACGGTATTCGTGGAAATGCTCTTAATTTAATAAAAACCTACCTCAAAGGCCGTAGACAATGTATAGAGATATCAAGCCTATGTTTAAAATCTAGGAAGGAACTAAAAACTTTATCGTCATTTAAAGAAATAAAATATGGAGTCCCGCAGGGAAGTGTCCTCGGACCTCTACTATTCCTACTATATATTAATGACCTGCCTCGTCATATATCTAATCCAATGGTTTTATTTGCAGACGACAGTACTTCTATTGTTTCATGTATCAATAAAGACTCTTACATAAATGACATCAATAACTCAATCAGCAGTTTAATAAAATGGCTTGACAATAATAACCTAGTTATAAATCTACAAAAAACTAAAACTATGCATTTTCACCAACGTATATCTACAGGTGACATGGTTATCAACTACAACGGCCAAACTATCGATAAAGTGAATAGCACAAAATTTTTGGGAATCTTAATTGATAGCCAGTTAACATGGAAGCCGCAAGCAGAAGATATCTGTAAACGTCTGAGCACAACCGCGTTTATGTTATACAACCTATCCAAAAAAGTAAATCTGACAACAATACTAGTGGCCTACCATGGTCTTGTAACTTCTATTTTAAGGTTTGGTGTAATATTTTGGGGTTATTGTAGTGAACGAGAAAGCATTTTTAAAGCTCAAAAGCGCTGTTTGAGAGCTATATTTGGCCTCAAAGTTACTGACAGTTGTGTGCCTATATTTAAGTCTCAGAAACTATTAACTTTCCCATGCCTCTATATCCTCGAATTAGCAATATTTGTAAAAACAAACCGTAATCTATTTGCCACACTAACAGAAACCAGAAAGCGGAGTACATCATTAAGATCACAATATCAGAATTTACTTCACACAGGCACATTTAAAACTAGTTTATTAAAAAAAAGTGTGATCTGTATGGCTCCTGTTGTCTTTAATAAAATTCCTGATCATATGAAAACCTTGCCATTGATGAAATTTAAAAAATGTTTTACAGAACTACTTGTAAATAAATGTTATTATTCTGTTCAGGATTTCCTAAATGATACACTTTAATAACCTGTTTTTATAACTTATATAATAAGTATTGTATTTGCATGCCAACAAGGCAGAATGTACACGGTTCTTTATTATGTTATTTACGATCCTATTTGTATTTACCTGCATTCAAAGCAAATAAAAGTCTATTCTATTCTATTCTATTCTATTCTATTCTATTCTATTCTATTCTATTCTATTCTATTCCCTTTTCTTAATAGTATCGAGGAACTTTACACTCTGTTCCTCCTACCCCTTAAGGGGACTTCAACGCGAAACTGGGCAAACGAGAACGCTGCAGGTGGAGCAATTTGGGGTTGGACGTCGGAACTGCGTGAAGCTGCGTGGTATCTTCTCGTCCAACTTACCGCAGTGTCTCAAGACGAAAGTCTATGACCAGTGTGTGTTGCCAGTGATTACATACGGGACCGAAACGTGGTCGCTCACAATGGGCCTCATCAGAAGGCTTAAAGTCACCCAAAGGGCAATGGAGAGGGCTATGCTTGGAGTTTCCTTGCGTGATCGAATCAGAAATGAGGACATCCGCAAGAAAACCGACGTAGCCCGAAGAATTGCCAAACTTAAGTGGCAATGGGCAGGGCACATTGCTCACAGAACGGATGGCCGCTGGGGCCGAAAAGTTCTGGAATGGCGACCGCGAACCGGAAGACGTTGCGTTGGAAGGCCTCCCACTAGGTGGCCCGATGACCTGGTGAAGGTTGCGGGGATCCGCTGGATGCGAGGCGCACGGGACCGGTCAATATGGCGTCACTTGGGGAGGCCTATTTCCAGCAGTGGACGTCTTTCGGCTGAAATGATGATGATGATGATGATGATGATGATGAAGTTTTCCGAATGATACATAGAACTGAGCTAGTGCTTGTGGGTTCCCCTTCCCGAAAAAGACAGCTGTGCTTGCCAATTAATTTTGTTCTCGAAATTGTTACCGGGTGTCACCCTAAAAAGGTTAACAATTGGTGCGGCCCGCCCCCCTTGCTACGCCACTGCTGCGATGCGGCGTCGCATCGTAAAAATCTACGATTTGAAACAGTGCAAACAGTAAAGTTTTCTCCTGCTTTGCGAATTCGCATCGTGCTGATTCGCAGTTTTCTGTACAAGCCCTAAGTGCGATTTACCTTGAAGTTTCCTTGAGCTAATTAACATTAAATGAGATTTTAATCAAAACACGCGTAGGTATTTTATCGGATTTTCGTAAACAAATCGCGACGCTATTTACGAAATGCAGAAAATCTCATTGAGTTTTATTTATGATTAACATGAATTTAAAATTAGATTTCGCTTCACTAAAGAAATTGTGATGAGTTTCTTGCTACCGCTATTATTACAAGCTATTTGGTGGTAACAACAGACCTGGATTACCAATTTCACTCATTATCCAAATGTTAGCCGCTTTACGATTTTATGCAACAGGAAACTTTCATGGAAGAAATCAATTTTTTTTTGCACTCACAGAAAGTTTTCAGTTAAAAATAAAATAAAATAAATGAAATAAATTTTTATTATATCTGGTAAAATACCCTTAGACAACAATAATAATTGGATCAAGGGGCTTGATTCAGAAGGCGGTACTCCTGGACACGGCTCGTATTGTTAAGAGGTTCCTTTCTCTGGAACCCTGACCGCTGGCGCCGGTAGCTTTGACCCTGTTCCCAATACAGGTGGACTACATTTTTTTATAAAGAATTTTATTAAGAATTCATTTTTTTAGGATTTTAAAAAAAATGTGTATAAGTAAATAAAGGAAATAAATTGGAAATTGAAACGAATAAAATAGTTGTACATGTAGCGCGTAGACACAAAATATCTACATGCAATCCTCGGCTATGCGTACACGGTAGCTCATGTTAATCAAGTTAAATCTTAATCCTCTCAACCTTTGTACCTACACAACGTCAGTCGTTCATTTAATCTTCAACTGAGAACACGCTCTTTCAATTAATATTAACTCTAAATAGTAAAAACAATAAAAAAAAAACATTAAAAAAACAAAAAATATATTAATGTTTAAGTAAAGAACAGTAGGTAAATACATATTTAAAATAATTTTAAGGCTTTGCACATATCAGTCAATCGATAATTTCAAGATTTGTGGCAAAAATTTCAAAAGAATTGCTTTGTGGCTTTAAAAATAAGGCTTTGTCAAATTTTCGGATGTTGCTGAGCCAGCTGATGTGACGATCAGATGTGACCGTGTTGCTGGATTGATTGATAGAATGCATTGATTGTCCAATCACAAATCTCAACAGACAAAATGGTGAAGTATTTCGCAATCACAAAGGTAGGTTCTCAATTAATGTGTAAATAGTGTGTGGACCACAAATGGAAATATATGACATAGCGCGCTGGCCTGGTTCTAACCACGGCTCAAAAATATTTTCGAATAGTTGGTGTGTCATGTGTGATTCGATGAAGATGAACTTGTAGCGTTACTACTTGGCGCATTCGTCGATTACAGATTCGCAAACACATCCTGAAATAAGATATAACAGAGCTCACATCAAGAAAACAACAAGAAATTTAATAGATTTCATGGCGTATGGAAATGAAGGTTTGCATGTTTAAATAGGAAGTTACAAAACAAATGACTAAAATACGTAACACATAATACTGGCATGCGCTATGCTATTTAACATTAGTATAGAAACTAGTCAAGAAATGCGTGATCCCAGCATATTTCGTCTTTTCCAGTCTCCAATACAATAGAGGTACTGCACTTATTGCTAGGCAGTTTAGGTTCAATTATAATAGTAACTACGCGTGTGTTGCATTTAAGTAGCTTTATTTTAATTTCTTTCAACTACGTAAATGATGTCAGTTAAGTCTTATTTACACACAGGCTGTTACAATTCTGTACGTTGAATAATTACCATATTCAAGTTAATTAGTAGGGTTTTCTATAATTTACAATTAGGTATATTATAGGAAAGTATAATTTAAGTAGCTTTATTTTTAGGATTTTTTTAGATTGTAAAGTACTCCACTTCTAAAGCATATTTTTAGCCCAGGACGTGGTTTTTGGTTCAAGTGGATAAGTGAGGGTTTGTTTATTTGTGTTTTACGATACAAACAACCAGTCACAAACTGCTCTCAAAATAAGCTTATTCAATGTAACAAACGGAATATTCCTCCAAATAAAGACGTTACGTATCTCACATTAAAAATCGAGGGACCTCATAATTTTACTCATCTGAGGACTATGAACACCGATTTTAAGGATTTTTGAGGCACTGCTTGAGGTTTTCTTCGACACAGTTGTGAGTCGAGTAGCTTTACGAGGTGAATATGGGTGTAACAACCATATTCAAAGTTGTTGTTGAAATCCAAAAGATTTATTTTATGCAAACGGTCATTACTACCTACCTTCTGTAGGAGGCTCCGGTTCGGGAAGAACTGGTGGGAGTGTTGGCTTGTTGCATATGGAGCATGGTAATTTTTTGGTTAGATCCACCATATATAACTAGAAGAGATATTATTTTTGTAAATTAGGATTATACATATGTAATAATAATGTACCTATACAAGCGAAAATTTAATTTCTAACCTTTCCATCAGTCCCAGGTGCAGTACTGAACACTCTTTTGGCTGGCTGTACAACCAGGCCTGGTAGAGTCTTGTTCAATCCTTCAGTTATCAGAGTATGTGAACCGCCGCAGTACCGTTTACATACATGACTTCTGTTAAATATACCAATGTCAAATAAAAACATACTATTATTTTTATAAAGATTTAGATTGTTTTTCATTGGGTCATTTACCTCGGGTCCCTTAGGTGTTGTTTTACAGGCATATCAGGATAACAAACTCCAGAATCTCCACCTCCTTTGGTTTGTGATGCAGCTTCAGCCCCTTCCGCTGGTTCTCTGCCCGAAGGAAACTTTGGCAGGGTTGGTACCTTGCTAGGTTCTACTAAGTCCATGAGTGCTGGACTACCACAAGATAGACATGAAGTGTCTCTAAATACTTTCTTCTTGACCATCGCACTTTTCGGTTCCCCAACAATGTCTGCTATAATTTGCAAGCGTTCTTTTATTCTGTTAATATGCTTGTTGATATCGTCTTTCAAAGTTTCTACTTGAATCAAATCCCCTTTTTCGTTAAGCACTTTAACCAATTCATCTATGGATTTCTGAAAAAATATTAAGATTGAGGAAGAGATTCTAAAAGTATATTAAGGCGTCGGCTGCCTCATTGGTCAAGTGGGTGCAAGTCGCGTGAGTACGAGTCCTGGGTTTATTCCATTACATTACATACCTCTGTCAAACCCTTCGGGAATTGCTTGCGTAAAATTTATAAAGTCGTTTTGCAAGTTAATACGAAAACTGACCTGCCAGACATGCTCCTGATTGTTAAATTTATCATATGCGGCACAAATACGTTTTTCAAAATCACCTCGCACAGCTTCAAATTGTGGCAAGGCAACTAGCCCGTTGAGCTGAGCGATACCAGCCTTGTCGCGTAGAGCGTCTGCTACTTCGTCTCGGTCCGACTTCGTATCCCTCAATATTTCTATCTCTTTCCATAAATTCTGGCAAAGAAGAAAAATATCTTCAAAACTTTGTCTACACCACTTTTTTACTTAGAAAGAGTTAAAACTTGTAAGTTTGGTAGAGAAATAATCTTTGAAATTACTTTTTGCGGCACTAAAAAAGAACTAAAGCAACATAGTGCAAAAAATACTGCAACACCAATGAAGACCTAACATCAAAATTCTAAATTGTACTATTGAAGTTATCCACGACTTAGGACAACATGGAAAAACTCAACAACACCTGAACCGATTCCGAAAATTCTTTCACTATAAAGTAGAATGTTGAAATGTGGTAGTAAGTGCCGCTACCAGGTCCTCAAGTCTGCTATTACAATAGTGTCAGAATGGCCTATCATTGTTTTCATAATTGTTGATTTTTACAAGTTTGGTAATCTACTAATACAATGGCGTCATTATGACTTCACAATGGTCAACCACTGACACTTCATTGAAAGAAATGGCATAGAATTTGACAGGCCATTATGAATTTAGCAGATTACGAACTTTTAGCAAAATGACAATGGGATCATGTTGGAATGACGATGTTTATAAAAATAGCAGACTTGAGGCCCTGAACTATTGTAGCTACCGGAAAATAGCTTTAGAAAAGAAACCATTACTTTTTGAGAAGGTTTGATCTGCATTCACAGAATTTGGAAAAAGTGTTTAGTTAGAAAGAAAAATGCCACAACGGTTAAAGTAGCAGCCCTTACTGCGTCATCTAAAAAAAAATCCAGCGTGTATAATGAGAAGCTACATTATCCTCGAGTCATAGGCCGTTTCTGTGGGATAATTTCGGACAATAACGTGAGCGAAGTTGCGACCAATAGCTCGTTTTCATTGTAAATTATACTAAGAAAATGGTAATACTTAGATACTAACTTCGAGATCATACGCTGTTGAATTTTGAGAATCCCTCAATTCTTTCTGTCGGAATGCCATAACTTCAAATTCCATTTGAAGATTCGTGAAATTTGAATGCAGCTCAGCCACAGCTTTAAATAACAAAAAAAAAAACACATTTTATAATTTAAAGTATTTTGTTTAAGCAAGTTATTTTTTGTGGTTCAATTATTTACCTTCGACATCTCCACTAGAGCTAGCTAACAATTCAGATATAGTTTCCACACCAATTTCCAAATCATGTTGCATTTGAGTCAATTGTTCTTGGTAATTCGACATCTAAACCAGAAAAAAAACGCAGAATTGTATTTAATAATCATTTAAGTTTAGCATAATCAGTAGCTTTATTCTGCCTACTGATGAGTATCCACTCTTGTGCCATACTTCCCTCATATGCGCGAGACTCAACCTAATCCCACCAATTTAACACATTTGAACAGAAAATAGAGCATTTTACCTGAGAGGACAGGCCAGTGTCGAGTGCAATTACTTGATCTGCATAATTTTTAACTACATTTTCCAAATCATTCATACGCGATGCACACAGTATCGCACGCTCGACTTTTGATTCTGTTGATCAGATTTTGTGGTTAGGTTGATAAGTGTGGCTGGATTAATGAAAGCGATAAAAATGGAAAAGAATTTGTTAGGCAAGTAATAGAAAGATTATAAGTATATTGATCTACTTTCCATTATCATAATAAAACATAGGCGCGGCAGCTGATTAACTCGAAGCCTTTCCCAACCGGTTGGGTAAACTGCGCAAGCGTTAAGATACCTCTTGAGCACATCCTCATAGCGGAGATGTTGACCGCCATGCTTCCGTTTGCCCTCTGCCATCTCAGAGTAAAAACCCCCCTTTAGGTATACGGTAATGATTCATGCGAAGGACGTGCCCACACCACTTGAGTTGGCGCTGCATCAGTAGAGCTTCTATGCCATACATGTCGGAACGGCGTAGAAGCTCAGTATTAGGAACGCGGTCCTGCCACTTATTGCTTAGGATAGATCTTAGACACCTTGGTGAAATGTGTCATGTTTCTTAATGTCGGGTTGTATAAACCCGTTCTATAACACCATGTCTCTGCTCCATAAAGAAAGACTGCACATATGTAGATCTACATAGCATGCTAAACGTGAGGAGGTAAGTAAAAAAAACAATTTACCTAAATTCACTGATGAGCGGTACGCGCTCTCGGCGGTACTAGTGGTACGAGTTGTTTCAGTTTTCAGTTTTGTTAACAATTCGTCATACAAATGTTTAGCTGCTTTGCTGAAATACAAATTAATGATCAATATCTCAATTTTGTTAAAAGTTCACAGTGGCAGTTTTCCGCCTTTGGTCATAGTTCGAGCATAACCTAACCCATTCATTTGGTTGAGGTAGGGCAGGGCCAATATAACTTCCTTAGGCAGCTATGTTATAGCGACCGCTCCGCTACCGTTATTGTATTCACTCACAGTAATTTTTCCGTCGTATTTCGGACGGCCATGTTCGTGTTACTTTTTTATTTATAATAAATCCTTCATTTTATACTTTACCTAATACCTTCTAGGCATTCTATACAATGCATGTTCTAGAACTAAAAATTCGAAGACATGTGACATCTACCAACCCGCACTGGGCCCGCGTGGTGGACAGCCCACTCCCTCTCATAGAGAGGAGGCCTGTGTCCCAGCAGTGGGAACATTTTAAGCTGATGATGATGATGATGATTCTATACAATTGCCTGCCTAGGCATTGTATGGATTGACTAGGCCGGGTATAAAATATTTATAAAAAAAACCTGTCCGATCCGAAAGGGGCACATTTTTCAAATTCACCAAAAAACTTAAAACACGTCACTGACGTCATGCTTGAAATGAAAAGGTCAGATATAAAGTTCTTGTTCTTCTATCACACGAAATTCGAGATATGTCATTTTTTGCAAGTCGTATGACATCGTCAATCTTGCACCCTGCTCCCGGCGCCTATGTTTGTCGGTAAATTAAACACGGACAATCATGTGTTCAGCTACAATTTCAGTCTATTGTATCAATATGTAGCTAAAATTAGGTACCCAATGTGTAAGATGTTTTTTGGGTACAATTTGGTACAATATTAAAGATTGTAGACAATGAAATGAATTGTTGTTGGCTGAATTGACTAAAACTGCCAAGGAGCCTTTCAGAAAAATGAAGAAAATACTCAATAGTTCTATGCACAGGTATTAAGATAAATCACGATAACTTACTGTAAATCACCAAAACTAACGTAAACGCTATCTTTTGATTCTGCGTCAGACGGTAGTTCATCTTCTGCTGCGAAGCCCACGGTTGTTTGAGTTCTTGCAGTTGGTGCAACGGTGCCCATCTGCGAAGTCGGTTCCGTAGTGGAGGTGGTGGGGAAACCTCCCTTAAAACTTTTAGGGCTTTTAGCAGTACCAGGGATGGTGGAAGGTTCAAGACGGGCTTCAAACATTCGACTAGGTCCATCAGACCGTGGAGTGCTGGGAGCACCCCTGGTATCAAATCCTCTCTGGCTCTGCCCTACTCCGGCATCAAATTCTCTCTGGCTCTGCCCGACTCCGGCATCAAATTCTCTCTGGCTCTGCCCGCCTCCGGCATCAAATCCTCTCTGGCTCTGTCCGACTCCGGCATCAAATCCTTTCTGGCTCTGCCCGACTCCGGCATCAAGTTCTCTCTGTTTCTGCCCGCCGCCGGCATCAACTCCTCTCTGGCTCTGCCCAGATGCGGGAGTACTTAGAAAAACTTGGTTCTTGGTTTCCTTTCGTATAAATACAAATTATTCAAATGATGAAAATTATAGTATAATACACATAATTATATTTTACTACTTACATATGACCCCACGCCTGGTGTTTTTGACGCTAAATCAGTGACCATTGAAATCATTTGACCAAGAACTTTTTCTGTGGCTTCAAGCCGAGCAGAAAGTTGTAATGCTGCCATAGCGTCAGTTAGGGAAGCACCTTTCCGAAGTTCTTCCATAAGCTCAGCATGCTCGGGAAATGCAGGGACGCCAACAGGTAGAAACTTTTTTTCAAGCTGTCGGACAGCTTGTGCTAATTCTTCAAATTGCTCTTGTGTTACCACGGATATTTGAAGAGAGCGACGTTGTCCAGTTTCTGGTTTGAAAAATATACGGAATTACAATTTTTTGGGTATGTAAAATAAAGTATAAATAGTATAATACGTCGTAAAAAGTTACCTGATATTGATTCTTTACTAGGCACTTTTTTTACTGTAAATAATAAATTATTTTTGTTGTTTATAATTTGATTCTTTCATAGCAAGGCATTTAAAGTAAAATATAAAATGGATATCATACCAACAAGTAATGTTTCATGCTGTTTTTCTGCAAAGGATAAAAACGTTAATTAAGTTTTAATTAATTAATTTAAAGATACTGCAAGACTTTCATAAATGCACATATACTCACGAACAGAAGTAACTGAAGCCATTGGCGTAGGTGATTTTGTTGCTTCTTCGAAAGAATCAGCTCTCTAAAATTTCATGAAATAAGTTTTAATAGAGCTACAAATACCGATGAAATGTTTTTTAGCGGAAAAAAGGTGTGATGTCATAAATGCTGCTAGTAAGTTGTGTGGTGAAAAGTGTTAATAGTAAGCGAGCACTTTTGAAACCGTTTAAAGCTTTCGAGTGCCATATTTAATGCAGATCTGGTATTTTAAGTTTTCCAGTCAGCTGTAGGCAATGGTAATCATTGTTTAGCAGGTGTGTTGTCATATTACATCCATAACACAAATTTGTTCATTACTTACCAGAACTCCAAACAAAAAACAGATAAAAAAACAGCTTCAATGCTAGAAATAAATTTAAAAGAAAGAACAACAACGAAATCATTTATTTTTCTTAAACGATGATTTTTGCAGCACCTGATGAATAATTCGAAGCTCTCTCTCCCTCTGCTCCTCCAAGGTGCTTAGGATATCAGGGTTACTGTATGGCTGAAGAATACATACACTCATTATGCTGCCATTTTTCTTATTGAACAATACAGGTAAGTCTAACTGAAAGCAAACAAGCACAGTTACCTTTTGTCTCCTGGCCATCTGAGCAGCTGTTCTTGAAGTTATTTGCTTAGTAATACTATCAGTTGAGACGGTTATTGTGTTATCGGTCGATGTAGTTGTTATCTTATCCGTTGATGACTTCGTTTTGTCAGTGGAAGTCTTATCAGTTGATGAAGTCGTTAGATCAGTGACTGTCGTTTTATCAGTGGACGTTATATCAGTGGAAGTTGTTTTTACAGTGGAAGATGTTTTACCAGTAGACTTTTTGTAAGTAGACGTTTTATCAGTAGACGTTTTGTCAGTATATGTTTTATCAGTGGAAGTTGTTTTATCAGTGGAAGTTGTTTTGTCAGTGGAAGATGTTTTATCAGTGGACGTTTTGTCAGTATACGTTCTATCAGTAGACGTTTTATCAGTAGACGTTTTGTCAGTATACATTCTATCAGTAGACGTTTTATCAGTAGACGTTTTGTCAGTAGACGTTTTGTCAGTATACGTTCTATCAGTAGACGTTTTGGCAGTAGATGTTTTATCAGTAGACGTTTTGTCAGTATACGTTCTATCAGTAGAAGTTTTGTCAGTAGATGTTCTTCCAGTAGACGTTTTGTCAGTAGACGTTTTATCAGTAGACGTTTTGTTAGTAGACGTTTTATCAGTAGACGTTTCATCTATCGACGTTTTATCAGTAGACGTTTTATCTGTAGACATTTTGTCAGTAGACGTTTTATCAGTAGACGTTTTATCAGTAGACGTTTTGTCAGTAGACGTTTTGTCAGTAGACGTTTTGTCAGTAGACGTTTTGTCAGTAGACGTTTTGTCAGTAGACGTTTTGTCAGTAGACGTTTTGTCAGTAGACGTTTTGTCAGTAGACGTTTTATCAGTAGACGTTTTATCAGTAGACGTCTTATCAGTAGACGTTTTGTCAGTAGACGTTTTATCAGCAGACGTTTTATTTGTATACGTTCTGTCTGAACGAGTAGATTGTTGACCCGTCTTCTTTGCTTTAGTGCTAGGTCCAGTGCGAGCGCCGGTGCCACCAGCTCCGCCAGCGCCACCACCTGCACCACCACCGGTGCCACCACCGGCGCCACCAGCTCCGCCAGCACCACCACCGGCACCACCAGCTCCGCCGGCACCACCACCAGCTTGTGCTACACCCACACCATGTTTTGCCCCAGCCGGTCTAGATTTCTTCGCTTTCTTTTGAGTTGCATGTATTTTAACTTCAGTAATACTCAGGCTACTGGCACCGGGTATTAGAGTTAAAGAACCGAATTCAACTTCCACACGCCTCTCTAATACTCTCAATTGTCTAGCGATAAGTAAAAGTACTGTTTGCATTAGTTTAAAATTCACGGTGTTATTCTAAAACAGGACAAACGTAAAAAGTTCTCAGTTTTACTATTAATCATAATAAGGTTTTGATTTAATATGGAAGAATTACTTACCTCAAAATCGCCGAAAGCACATTCAATTATTTCTCTAACATTCATAATATTAGGTGATGGAGCATCGTTAGCCGACATGATTAAATCAATTACAAAGTAAATAAATAGCTAAATAACTTGATTAACAAAAGTGTTTCAATTGATTTTAATATTTCAATATACTCTGAATTCGATCCAGATGGTCTTGCTATGACAGAAAGGTTGTCACAGAAATTAAAAATAATAAATCTTATTTAAATTTAAACCTCTTTTCGAAAAGGTTTTATTGCTTGTGTGTTCTTCTTGCTGAGATGTAATTTTACATGTTGGTTCAGTTGAGATGACAAAACATTTTTATCATAAGCGTGATCTGTTTCTACTTCTAGGATTGGCTCCAGCCGAGTGTCGGTGCCTCACATATTTGTGGTTGACCGCGGGGAGGGCGTGGGGCTCGGGGCACCGAACCCGGGCAGCCCAAGTGCCACTGCGTGCCCTTCCATCACTCAGCTCACAGACACGGGCCACTCCGGGCGTTACTTTGTACTTCTCACGTTGAACTTTCTTGTTACTTATGGTATTACACCTATTTTCATACAGTCCACTACTTTCATTTAGTCCAAACCAAGTCTATTCACTAGGGAACTCCTCAATGGTGATGGCAACTGTGAAAATAATGGCACTAGCATAGCTGGTTCCAAGCATCGACATTAGTTAAAAATATAGAAATGTCATGTATATTATATTTCAAAATATCTTGACGTCATTGGTCAGATTAAAACCTATCCATGGTCACACCATCTATGTCATATTAATTTTATTTTAACCTAACCTTTTAACAGTCTCCCTCATCGTCAACAGCTAAAACATAACATTTTGTGTACGCGTTCAGTATTACATAATAATATTATGATAGCTGGTTCTAAGTTCTATCAAGGCCTGACTGACGGGCCCAGCATTGGATCCAGACAACAAAACTCCTCAAAAGTCATAAAAGCGTTTTTTTTTTTTCAAGAAATCTCCGACTCCTTGTCTTTTCTCATAGAATCTACGGATCCCAACAATAGGTGGGCTTACGCACAATCGCGCGAGAAACAATCATCACGTTTAGGGGCTGAAGGGGAAGCCTATGGAGGGTGTTTTAGGCAGTTATAGAGCAAATATATCTTTAGAGAGGACAGAATAAATGTTAAAGAAAAGATGACATAAATAAAGTGCAGCATGGTTGTCTGACGCGCGATGATAATTGGAATTAACGCGGTCATCTTGTTTCTTCAATACAAGTAGCTAGATGACGCCCTCTTACCGTTAATATTGAATGGGGAAAATGAAATAAAAAGCTATAGAAACATCAAGTATATTTTACGATATTTACAAGGTTTCCTTCATAAATATCCATAGGTACTTATAAAAAGACATGAAAATTTAAAAATATAATGATATCAAAAAATCAAAACTCGTACATATTTACAATGTTTATAATAATTAGAAAACATAATATAAATAGTAAAGCTCCCTCCGAACCGGTCTCATAAACGAAACATTTCTGTTTGTTAAAGTTTGGTTAGCTTGAAGTCGCTTTAAAATTAAATTAAGTAGATAAGATAGTAATAAGATGACAATGGACTTTATGATCTAAGCTATAGTTCTATATAGTATATTGGTAATTTTCACCACCTATTCGGAGGGAGCTTAAAAACGACTTTTTTATAAAGACACAAAACTTTCAAGACTAATAATTCAAACAAATCTTTTCACTTAATGACTTTTAATAGAGCGCCTGAAAAATTGTTAAAAATTTTCTACCTATCTAAATATGTAACTAGGCATTTATCTATTTATCGTATAAAGTGAGCTAATTTAATTAGGCACGAGTCCGACAGTGAGTAGAGCGGGAGGAGGCGCAGGCAGGCGCCTGCCTCGAGGGGGCCTCGAGGAGCGGCGGGGGCGGCGGCGAGGCGGCGGGGGGCGCCTGGGAGGCGTGACTAGAGGTTGTCTGCAGCGCAGACGCCGACGTCGGCGCGGGTTGTTCGATATTACCAACATTCGTTTTGTTATCTCTGTGAGTCTTCTCCTCAACTAAATCGTTCTTCGACAGTCTATCGTGCTTCTCATACTTGTTCAGCTCGTGAGGCACTAGCACTGCGAGTGGTGGTACTGGTGGTACTGGTGGATTGTAGGCGTGGGGCTCGTAGTTGTCGTCCACGTAGTCGTATGGATTCCAGGCAGCGGTCGTGGTCGCCGGTGATGCCTCACTAGCCGCGATCCTGGCGGTCGTCGCTTGAGACGTCACTGGCGACGTTGTGATTGTCGATTTTTCCGGAAATAATTCGGATGCCACAGTGGCTGTGGACGGAACTGTAAATACATTTCTATTTTTATTAGATCTAGTTTTTCGTCGTTTTTGTAGTTTTGGCACATCGAGAAAGAAAGGATCAAATATAAGATCAGATTCTTTATAGTCATCGTAGTTTATCGGCACTATTGGTTTCACCGCGCTCACAACGTTACCAACTGTATAGTTTAGTCTTTTGCCATTGCTATCACTGACCGACGCACTAGCGGTAACAATGACTCGCGGGGGGCTTTTTAATTTGATTTGTGGTTTTTCAGTCACTTTTGGCGGAGCGACAGATCGTGCTGATAGAGCCGATTCTGTGCCTGGTACCGCATCATCACTTCGTTTGCGGTCATAGTAGAAAGGATTAAAAGGCAAAGGTCGTTGAGGCAATGATTGAGGATAATTCTGAGGTCTATTTTGCTTGACGGACGTTTCGTGCCGCTCGGAGGGTTGAGAAGTAGGTCCAGGACGTAATAATTGGTCCCGTGGATCAAGTGTGGTTGCTCGGAACGGTGCTGGTTGTGGTCGTTGTACAAAAGGCGCAGGTCGCTGGGGCGTTGGCCGCGGAGCGGTTCTAGACGACTCATACGGGAAGTGGTCGAACTGCTGCGGCGGCGCGTGCGTTATATAAACTCCATCAGCAGGTCGAAAGCTTTGACGTTGAAAGGAAATGGCTTCGGATCCTGGTCCTCGGTGACGGTATATAAATTCTTGTGGGGAGAGTAAGGAAGGGTCTAGTGTTGGTAAAGATGGCGCAGAAGGCCCGGATGGAGCAGAAGGTGCAGACGGAGCGGATAGGCCGGATGGGCCTGAGGGGGCGGATGGGGCAGATGGAGGATACGAAGGCGAAGGAGGAGACAGTGAGGATAGAATGGGGGAGGGCGAGGAAATGAGATGTGGTGTTGGAGACAGGTAACGAGAAGATGTTGACGGCAATATCGTTGTGGTTGGTCTGGCTGTCGTTGTTGTGCTCGTAGTGGTAGTTGTTGTTGTCGATGTTGTGATTGGTTGCGTTGTCGTCGTCGTCGGATGACGTGCGTAATCTTCGTAGTCAGTGTCGCCGTCTTCGTCTTGGTACTCTGTAATCATAATAATTGAGTATTACTATTGATAAGCACCGGTTTGGTTATGGAGCTACTGAATAGTATGAATCTTATATGAAGAGCTCGTGGCTAAATAATAACAGCCCCTTGGGTTGTTCTTTAGGTTAAGCCGTGCTTGCCTAGGTTGATCAGTGGATGGGTGACCACCTATTACATACCGGATTTCTCCCGACCCTCGTAAACTTCGTTAAGCCGTTTCCTGGGTGGCATTAGTAGATTTTTGACGGTCGTTACAAGTAGTCAGTGGGCCGAAAGTCTGACAACCAGTCTTACCAAAGGATACCGTATTACTCACTAATAGTGAGTAATACGGTATCCTAAGCCAAAGCTCAGTTCATAACTGAGCTTTGGCTTTCGGCTGAAATGATGAACTGAGTTTTGAAGGTCAGAAAGGCAATCGCTCCATGTTAATACTGGTATTCAGCTGCATGCGGATAGACTGGAAACCGACTCCAACATAGTTGGGAAAAGGCTAGGCAGATGATGATTCTTGCTAAACTTTTTACATTATGCTGTAAAGATATTATCTTAACAACGCGTACCTTCAGTAAGTTCCTCATTATCAAATGGTAATGGTGGGTGTGTAGGTTTCGTTTGAATTTTTGGCTCATATCTTTTTATATCCTGAATTGGATCTTCCGTTGAGTCTGTAGCGTCTGTCGAATGTCCCTGTGTTTTATCTTGTGATGTCGTTGAACTATCGTCTATTGTCGGGTCAGCTTCTTGATTTGGTTTTGTATGTTGTTGTGACTGCTCAGTTGATTGTGCTTGAGGTTTCTGTTGGTCTGGCTGTATGATGGGTGGCAAAGTACTGCCATATAACTCTAAATTTAAACCGTAGAACTTTTCAGACTTTGTACAATCTACTTCGTCGACTCTCTCACACACTCTTGTCTCCTGAAATGAGAAATTATGAATGTGTAACATCGTTTCTAGACTCTAAACAGGCATTCATTAAAAGAAGTTAATTGAATTTTATAGTTGCCAATCTTATCAAGTGTATGCAGTAAGTGTAAATGGCAGGAAATATTAATTCAGATAATGGTAAAAGCAAGACGGCATCCAAGCCACAATTCTTGAGAAACGCCCTCATGCGACACGTTGCTGTCAACACACTGCTCATACTACTTTGCGGGACCATACTTAGGCAACATGACCTACACAAGTTCAATTATTTGCAAACCGTCCAAAAATTAAGCATTATAATTAACTGAACAATTCACGTACGTTATCAACTGACCTGATCAAAGACGGTGCCATTAAGGCAAAGGAACTTGATGTCCATGGGCTCTTCATTCTGGCCCACTGTGCACACGTGGAACATCTGGCACGAGGTCTCCAGGTCAGCGTAGTACCCGCCGATAACCTTGCCCGTGCACGTGAAGTTAGTTTCGGGCAAGTTGTCAAAGTCCAAGTACTGAAAAGTAAAAAAACGACGTTAGCAAAAACTTTTGGGCCACGTTTAGTGTATTGGCAACAATGGAGTTCAAGTAAGGTTGACTGAAGTTTTTTGTGCATTTCTGATACAGAATTGATTTCATTGTTGATAAAATTATTGATTTTTATTATAGTAATCTACGTGTATTTTTTAAAGTAAAATTAATGAATTCATAAAATCATTTAGTAATAGATCAGTTTTTTTTATAAATAGGTATCTTTTTATAGTACATTATACTCACACCTGGTTGAATTGACCTGGATATTCGAAACTCGTTCTGGAAAATGAATATCAGCAACCACAGCCAAACTGAAACAGAAACACCATCCAATATTATCATTTATTTGCGTACATATTTATTTATTTATTTATTTATTGGTCTACCAACAATTGTTCACACTGGTTTATGCTTAAAATAACATGCAAACATTAATATACATCAGTGCAACAATCACTTAAAGGTAAACACCGCATGCAATATGAAGTTGTACAAGAAAATACAATTTTAATTAAACTAATCTAGTTTTAAGTAACTAGTATCTAAAAATTATAATTTTTAATTATATTCACACATTACTCGTGAGAGGTGGGTCATAATTCATACCTATATCGTCTTCTAGTTATTTTAAACCTCATACATCTATTCGTGGTATTGCTGACAGAAAACATCGTATAGTGTGGACAAGGGCACGAGGATGCCCAATGAATGTCTAACCTATCGATACAGCCTTTTCATAATAACGTCAAATAAATCTCAAATCAAATTGAAATAAATCGGAATCAAAACTTAAAATGTCATTGAAGCGTACCATTCCAGTATACAATTAACCTGTCGTGATAAACGAACGAGAATTATGATAAGTAAAAGTTAAATTAACATATCTTGAAGGTATCTTCACTAGAAACTAAGCACAATCTTAGAATATTGAGCAGTCAGCTCAATTTCTACAACATTACTGGAAAACGCAGGAAACGAGTCAGTCATAAAAGTCGCAACTCTAATGCTTTACGCTCATGAATGTGAAAATGGGAAACTTAGAGAAAATTACTGTTATAATAGAACTTGAGCAAGGAAGAAAAGTCGTTTTGTCTCTTGGATTATTTTCTTCTAATTATTATGATGCTATAGTAGCGCCGGTGACTGAAAAGTTGTGGTGTAATCAGTAATCGTGGTATGGACATGTGATGCGGAGGAATGAGAAAAATGGAGCGAGGAACACGTTGCGTATGAATGTAGATGTGTGAAGGATGGTAGATAGGAGATGACTGCTAGGATGACGTGTAGGTAATAGAGAAGTATGCAAGAAGAAGACATGCTGCGCCGACTAAAAATAAATAGCTACACGGGCAGGAAAATGATGATGATGATATTATGACTCTACCAGAGACGATTTAAACAAAAAAAGTAAAATTAGTTTATTGAACTTTTACAATATAACGTATTCATTTTCGGTAGTTTGTTATCTATCAATTTCAAATTCTCCAATTGTGAGCTCTTATCGTCAGGATTAAAATCAGTCCGATTTTACCACCCGTAAAATTATGAATAGCCGAAGATGGCGGTAATGTGCGACGACGAAGTGGAGACCATATATGAAGATATCTCCAAAGCCATGCATGGTTTCAAAACTCACTTTACCGTTGTCATGGGGGACTTCAACGCGAAACTAGGCAAACGAGACGGAGATGAGCTGCAGGTGGGGCAATTTGGGTTTGGATGTCGGAACCACCGAGGACTCCAACTGGCTAGTTTTATGGAGAAGGAGGGCCTCTATATGATGAACTCCTTCTTCAGAAAGCGTGAGCACAGGAAGTGGACCTGGCAGAGCCCCGATGGTGCAACTAAAAATGAGATTGACTTCATCATGTCAACCAAGAAGCAAATGTTCAATGATGTCTCTGTGATCAATTCGGTGAAAACTGGGAGCGATCACCTCATGGTAAGAGGCACATTGAACATCAATATTAAGCTTGAAAGGTCTCGACTGATGAAGTCTACGCTCCGACCAGCACAGATCCAGTTCCAAAACCCCGAGAGCTTTCATCTTGAACTGCAGAATCGTTTCGAGTGCCTAGGAAGCTCAGTAGACGAATGCAACGATGGATTCGTGGAAACTGTCCATACGACAGGGTCTAAGTTCTTCAAGACGCGTCGTACACAGAACAAAAAACTCTCTGGTCATACTCTCAAGCTCATGAAGGAACGGCGTGAGATGATCCTGCAGTGTTCAGAAGACGCGTGGAAATACCGGCAGCTCAATAGACAGATCTCTAAATCCTTGAAGAGCGACCTCCGCCGCTTTAATACCGAGCGTATTAAAGACGCAATTGAGCGGAATAAAGGCTTAAAGGTATTTGCAAGAGATCTGGCTATTGGGCAGAGCCAGCTCACGAAACTGAAGACCGACGATGGCAGGATCGTATCCGCCAAACCGGAGCTACTGAGGGAGACCGAGAGATTCTATGGGCAGTTGTACACGTCAACTAGGAAACCCGTTGTAAATCTAGCGAATGACCCAAGAGCTAGACTGACCCGACACTACACCGAAGACATCCCGGACATCAGCCTGTACGAGATTAGGATGGCTCTGAAACAGCTTAAAAACAACAAGGCACCGGGTGATGATGGAATTACGGCCGAACTTCTGAAGGCGGGTGGAAAACCGGTACTTAAAGCCCTTCAGAAGCTGTTTGATTCCGTCATACTCGAGGGGAAAACGCCACAGGCATGGTGCAGGGGTGTGGTGGTACTCTTCTTCAAAAAGGGCGACAACGCCCGGTTGAAAAACTATAGGCCCATCTCACTTCTGAGCCATATCTACAAGTTGTTTTCAAGAGTCATCACGAATCGTCTCGCGCGCAGGTTTGACGATATTCAGCCTCCCGAACAAGCCGGATTCCGAAAAGGCTTTAGCACCGTAGACCACATACATACGCTGCGAAAGGTTATACAGAAGACCGAAGAGTACAACCTGCCTATCTGTTTAGCGTTTGTGGACTACGAGGAAGCCTTCGATTCGATCGAGACTTGGGCTGTACTGCAGTCTCTCCAACGGTGCCAAATTGATTATCAGTACATCGAAGTGTTAAAGTGTTTGTACAAAAACGCCACCATGTCAGTCCGACTTCAGGACCAGACCTCGGAACCTATCCTTCTGCAGCGAGGTGTGAGACAGGGAGACGTCATATCTCCGAAACTGTTCACCGCTGCACTTGAAGATGTCTTCAATGTTCTGGACTGGAGAGGGCTAGGCATCAACATCAATGGCGAGTACATCTCTCACCTTCGATTTGCCGACAATATAGTGGTCATGGCTGAGACCATGGAGGACCTCAGTACAATGCTCGATGACCTCAGTAGAGCTTCCGAAAGAGTGGGTTTTAAAATGAACATGTACAAAACCAAGGTCATGTTGAATGCCCATGTAACACCAGTGGGTGTTACATGGGCATTCAACATGACCTATCAAGATCGGAGACTCTACTATCGAAGTTGTAGACGATTATGTCTACCTGGAACAAACGGTCCAGTTGGGTAGGTCTAACTTCGAGAAAGAGGTCAATCGTCGAAACCGACTCGGCTGGGCAGCGTTCGGGAAGCTGCGTGGTATCTTCTCGTTTAACTTACCGCAGTGTCTCAAGACGAAAGTCTATGACCAGTGTGTGTTGCCAGTGATTACATACGGGACCGAAACGTGGCCGCTCACAGTGGGCCTCATCAGAAGGGTCAAAGTCACCCAAAGGGCAATGGAGAGAGCTATGCTCGTAGTTTTCTTGCGTGATCAAATCAGAACTGAGGACATCCGCAAGAGAACCAAGGTTACCAACGTAGCCCGAAGAATTGCCAAACTTAAGTGGCAGTGGGCAGGGCACATTGCTCGCAGAACAGATGGCCGATGGGGCCGAAAAGTTCTGAAATGGCGACCGCAAACCGGGAGACGATGCGTTGGAAGGCCTCGCACTAGGTGGACCGATGACCAGGTGAAGGTTTCGGGGATCCGCTGGATGCGAGTCGCACGGGACCGGTCAATGTGGCGACACTTGGAGGAGGCCTATGTCCAGCAGTGGACGTCTTTCGGCTGAAACAATGAAATGATGAAGATGTCGGTGCGGGCCAAGTTCAATCGATCAGCGCAAGGTGCGTTCCTTCGCCAGCAATTTTGATAACCTTTGTGGTAACTATATTTTCCAGCCTTTTGGGGTTGAAACTCTGGTGCCGTGGGGTCCGAGTGCTCACAGCCTTTCAAGGAAATTTCCAAATGCCTAGTTAGTTCCCGTGACACAAGGGCTGGCTTTTACTTTGGCCAGAGGCTAAGTATTGCCATACAACGTGGCAATGCTGCCAGCCTCTTGGACACGTTACCAGCTGACAGCGTTGAGTAGGAGTTTTTTGACGCCCTTTTATAGTTTATTGTTATTTTAGTTATTTAATTTGTTAGTTTGTTAATCCTTGTAATGGATAAAGTAGTTATTTTAATTAAATAAAGTTAGTTACTTTGTGTAAAAAAAAGTTCACAGTTTGTCGGTTTGGCATAGATAGATTATAAACTATCAGAAAATAATGCGTTAAATTGCAAATGGTTTAGATAATTTCATACGGTGACATATGCCTTGTACAAAACAAGCTTTTAGTGGTCTACCATGACGTCTTAAAGCAGTATTGTTTTACTCTTATTCCAGTGTGGGAAGGAGACGGAGCTATACAAGATGTCTAGCGCCATCTGTTTCCCACACTGGAAAAGGAGTATAACAATAATGTTTTAAGGCGTCATGGTAGGCCACCAGATCTAAACGAGCTGTTCGTTTAGATCATTCGATGCTCCTGCGGAATTTTCAATTAAGCATTCACTGATTGTGCAGAATATCAATGTTCTCTCAAAAATAATGATTGTATCTTTATAATGAAAAGTTTTATTTAATTATAAAAAATATAGTACCTTGTAAGGCAGAGGCGGTGCGCACGACAAGCGCGCCGCCGCCTGAGATCCGAGCCTGCCGCCGCATCTGAAAACAACAGGAAATTATTCTATTAATATAGGGAAAAATAATAATAATATACACAGCAAAGGTGCAGCCCAGGTGCAGAGGCGCATAGGTGCAGTGGGGGCCCATTGGTAACTGACATACGCTATTAATGTCGTGCATATGAACCCAGGCAGCCTCACCTCTGCTCGCAAAACGGTGGAGGAAACCACCGTGAAGAAACCGGCATGTTTTAGAACCAACAATTCGAAGACATCTGTTATCTACCAACAAGCACTGGGCCCGCGTGGTTTGTTACAGGAATTTTCAGCCCATTCCCTCTCTCAAAGAGGAGTCCTATGTCCCAGCTGTGGGAACATCTTTGGCTCATTATGCTGATCTCTGAAAAATGTGTTAGTGGGTGAAAAATAAGCTGACGGCCTACTTGTGTTGATAACCAACAAGCCTTATTTGCAAAAACAAAATTGGAATACCTATTTGATTATTTTGTCTGGATTACGTAAGGTAATATTAGATCGTATAGGCACATGGGCGTGTCCTTTGAAATAATGAACGAACTGAAGAAATCTCGTTTTTATGGGCTAAACTCACACATTAAAAAAACACCAACATTAAAAAAAATACTTGATCTACAACTTTGAAAAGTTATATTCCAATAGCGATAACAATCTTGTCCAAAAAGTGTTGGGACGTAAGCTACTGGAAAACTTATGCCAATCATGTTACGGCGCTCCCTCACTGTACACTACGCTTGTCTAGGCCCTCAAATTGAACCGTAGGTATGGTCGAATCAAAACTTTTAACTAAACCGTGCAGCCGTTTCCTAAAAACACTTTTAAACTTACAGGTACTTTACAAGATTATTGTCATATTAGTTATTCTAGAAGTCTGTAAACGGAAATCAATGTTTTCTCCTTGTACATAAGCAGAGGTGTAAACAAAACAGAGACAATAGGTAGGTCGCGATGTTCGCACGCGCATCTACGGAACAATTGCGTTGCAACACCCACAATTAGCCATCTACAGTGAGTTGTTCCGATATGCCTCATCTGAAATTACATCATTTTATAATTACATACTTCGATGCATAACAATGATCTAGTTTTCCATTTTTTTCTTGTGTATTGAGCATTTACTTTTAAAATAATCATGTCATACTTCAGTGAAATTAGGTGACCATGACAACCATGTCTTCGGAATGTTAGATCATCTAGTTAACGATCTTTTCCAGTATTAGTCTCAAACGATAATGTTGTTTATAATCACATCCTGTAGATATGGACCCTTACTTTGAAAAGGTCATTGGGAGAAATAAATTATATAAAAGACAAAGAAAAAGTGCTGAAGTCATTCTGGAATATTTGAATCGATTTTGACTAACATGTTATCAAAAGATATTAATTTCCGGGTTTTGACAAGCTCCAGTAGGTAGGTAGGTACTCTGCTCATAACATTTATATCGATAGAAAAAGTGACACGGACATAAAAAATGTGATTAAAATGTCAAGGTCTTCCAATTGTTCAGGGCTGCGGGTTGTTCGAAAGAGATACCGTGCCCCTGGAACGCAAAGGGCTAAGAAGGAACATGGATGGGTTTTAGTCAGTCAAGTCTGACACTCCCTTCCGCTCCGCCCAGAGCGGAAGAAGTCATTTAATGATTTCCCATCCGAAAAAAAAAAAAAAAAAAAAAAAAAAAAAAAAAAAAGGTCTTCCAATTGTCAATATTAAAGAAAACATGTTTAGGAATGCGACATAACTTATGGTATGGTATGGTGGAAGATTATCACAAAGTTGAGGTAACGTTGGGGGCTTTTTAATAGACCAAAAAAAAAACAGTAGATTTCATACGGTAAGTTAATTGTAACTAATTTTTTTTATAGCCAAGAACGTGAGATCTGGCAGCTCATTTGTTTAGTATTACATGAGCGCCTTTCTACTCCAAATAATTACACACGTACCTCTGCTCTTAATTCACGAAACGTGCACGTTGATCGAACATAATAGAAAGTATGTCCGACATTCATTAATCCCTTTTTACTAATAAAACCATTAACAAGGCGATTATTGTGATGTAACGCCCATTTAATTCGTAGCAAACCGATACGTTTATTTAGAACAAAGTATGGGTATCGAGACCGCGTGCTTTTGAACTAACGATATAATACTCGTATAATCGTTACGAAACTCGATTATGAAATAAATAAACTCGATTCTGATGATATCATTCGGAATCTAGATACAATAACTTTATTATTGTTGGTCACATTACTTGGAATATAATTGGGAATTTGGACTGTTTATTAAATCTGTCGCGAGTTTTGTGATTCAACGTATGAACTACTGAAGTATTTTACCTGTAACGAATTCACTATTTTGAATTCAGTTTAGGTACTTGAGATTAATGGTTCTTGTGTTTTTTGTGCTACGTTGGTCATGTTAAATAGAACAAAATGAATTAGTGAGCCAAAAATAACGATGACTTTTATTTGTAGGTAACATTAATATTTAATGAATAATTCAGCCCCATAAAGCAATAATCGGAATTTGAAGCGGACTAGAACATTGCTATGAAATGTTGTTCTGCCAGTATCATAATGTTAGTATTTGCGTCGCAAGAAATCGCTGCGTTATTATCGGGGCAGTCTTTATTCCTATAATAAAAATACTGAAAGACCAGTGATTTGCTCACTGGTGTCTGCGACATATAATAGCGTTGAACGTTATTCGATACTGTGAAAGCTGTTGCAATGGGCAGTTGTGTCAGATTGTCCTAGGGCGTGGTTTCCTTAATGTAAGCAGTAAGACCGACGGCCGGTGGACCGGCACGAAACTGGAGCACTGCGAGCGACACAAGCGCTAAGGCTATGTGAAGATGATATTGTGCGTTTAAGACATAACTGTGAATAGGACGTTTGTAAACTAAACACGTAACCGCCGCCTCCAAATAAGGAAAAGTGTGCTGAAAAAATATTTCTGTGTGGGTTTCATTATTTTTTCTGTTGCCTAAATTATTTCATAACATTCTACACGACCTTTTTTCTATTTTTATGGCAATCTTAATTCAGACCTTCTTATTCTTATTCTTTATTGCACACAAAAAAAAAAGAAAAATATACACACAAATTGCAATATAAAAACTTATGTACAACGGCGAGCTTAACCCAGAACTGGGTTTTCTTACAGCAAACCATTTTACGATTGCGAGATTTGCAAAAGAGGATAAACTTACGATTATGTGCAAAAACAGTACATTCAAAACTTAAATTAACTACTACATACGTAATACATACAATACATATATAAAAATAAACATACATATAAAATACTATATACATACTAATAACATGTTGACAGGAAATGTTCTCTTATTCCTTTCTTGAACACGTCTAACGAAAGGCTATCCCGCAAGGAGTGTGGAAGTGAATTCCAAAGGCGCACAGCACGAACAGTAAAAGATCCATCGTACCGACTTGAAGAGTGGGGAGGGAAACGAAGGAGAAGAGATGATGATGAGCGACAAGGTTTACCTCTAGGTACCAGATATTCGAAGCGTTCCTGAAGATACGAAGGAGCTTTAGGGTTGTGAAGAACAGAAAAGAGAAAAGAAAGAGTGTGAGAATCTCGACGCTGCCGAATAGGTAGCCACTTCAACTGCTTCCGAAATTCCGACACATGGTCGTACTTTCGAAGGCCGAAAATGAAGCGGATACACAAATTCTGCAGACGTTCGAGCTTATCAAGAAGTTCTTCAGTCGCATCAAGAAAACAGACATCAGCATAATCTAGAAGAGGAAGAAGAAGAGATTGAGCAAGAGTAATTTTGGTTTGAAACGGCAGGAACTTCTGGAGACGCTTAAGTGACCGATACGAACAAAACACCCTCCTGCTTACTTCAGCAATGTGAACATGCCAAGATAGGTTGCAGTCCAAGAATACACCTAGGTCTCTAACTTTCTTGGAGTAGGCTATAGCGACACCATCGTACAAAACAGGCGGGAGGGACTGATGACTCAATAAATTGACAAAGTATCTGCCGCCAATAATAATAGCTCGTACCTTCGATACCTCTTTTGAAATAAAAGCATATACGAGTAAGTTTATCAGAATTTTAAAGTGCTTTACGTCTGCGCCTCGCCTAGAACGAGTCGCGACAATATTTTCACAAAATCATATCTCACAGACAGTCTAGAAATCTGTCTACAAAACCAGTTTTATAAACTCGTAAAGAATGCTTGACAGATGTTATATGTTCCTAATGGCGGTGTAATGGCTAAACCGGAAGTAAAATTAGGCTTATAACCATTATGATCCAAGCACGAGGTGTTTAGTAATGACAGCAATTTGACATTTCATAATCTGATGCCATTAATTAATTTGTAGGGGAATGTCAGAGATGCCACAAAAACGAACTAAGTAAAATGGTTTACGATTTTGCGTAATGCTATGAAATGTGACTGTTTAGTGTGCTTGTAGCAGTTGCTGTTATTTCCTTTTACGAAAATATACGGCCCTAATGCGAGCACAACCAGCACCCCCGAGCCATACGCAAACTACGGTTAAATTTTACTGTCGATAAAGTGCAGAACAGTGGCACAATATTGCACTTTAAATTACAAAGAAATTTCGTAAATGTTAAGGAAAGTGTGTTCATATTAGGTGTTTCATAACTTTATAAGTACACAAATTACGTTTGAGGACGAATATAAATTGACAAGCGGATGATATGTATAGTCAGCCCTAATAATATGTAAACACGGACAAGGTAACCATTTCATTGTCTACAACCATTATTCCATAACTGTGGATACCTACAATGTAAAGCTACAAAATGTAGTCAACAATTCATTTCATCAAAACCTCGTACACAGGCCGGATACATATTAATATAAACACCCTAAGGGCTCATTTACGCACACGCGGCGCGTCGGGCGGGGCGGTGCCATAGGCGTTGCGCGGCGCGTCGGACGTTTTTGCCGTTTACGGAGACGCGGCGACCGCTTGAAGCCCAACGTGGGACCATTTGCTTGTATTTGATTTGTTATGTCAAATTGACAATACAAGCTTAGGGCAGTGCCCGGGTTCGATTCCAATACGGAACAAATTTACAATGTCATAGTTTTATCCAACAATAATAACTTTGTTTTTATTTTTTTGTGATTTTTTTCGTAAATTCTGTCCAATCTTTAATTATTATTTACGATTAGTATTTTTTGAATGGTTCAAAAACTAAAACTATATATACATATTATTAAACTAGATATTTCATAATGATTTTAAAATCATACATAATGCATTAAAATAAAACAGTACTTAATACCTAGTTACAAAAGTAATATTTCACAGCAAAAAAAAAAAACAAAAAAAAAATCTTACATACAAAGATTTGATCCTGCAACATTGTGATTTGCAGTCCCGCCGCAACAGTACCAAGCTAAGCATTACGATGACATTTAGTTTAAAATAGACGTTCTAATCTAATGCATGATTTGACAGTTGTCAGTTTTCAAATATTTGAAGAATATGGTCCCACCGTGGGCTGCAAGCGGGCGACGCCGCGTGCACCGCGGCGTTATGTCAAACGCTCAAACACAAGGAAATGGTCCCACGGTGGGCTGCAAGCGTGCGCCGCGGCGGTCGACGCCGCGTGCACCGCGGCGTTTGGACAGTACAAGCAAATGTTAGTGCCCGGGTTCGATTCCCATACGCATCAAATTTAAAATGTCCTAGTTTCACCCAAAAATTTTCATTTTGTTTTTATTTTAAATTTTTGGTGATATTTTTCGTAATTTCTGGGCAATTTTTACTTATTATTTACGAGTACTGTTTTTTGAATGGTTCAAAAACTAAAAGTATATGTATTATTAAACTAGGTATTTTATAATGATTTGAAAATCATACATAATGCATTAAAATAAAACAGTAATACCTAGTTACAAAAAGTAATAGTTTACAGCAAAAAAAAAACACAAAATAAACACAAAAAGAAAAATCTTATATACAAAGATTTGATCCTGCAACAAATAATTCACAATCTAGCCGCAATACCACCAAGCTAGATACTCCTCTGACGTTATGATTAAAATAGACGTTCTATTCTAATGCATGATATGACGGTTGTCAGTTTTCAAACATTTTTGAAGAATATGGTCCCACGGTGGGCTGCAAGCGTACGCCGCGGCGGTCGACGCCGCGTGCACCGCGGCGTTTTGTCACACGCTTAAATACAAGGAAATGGTCCCACGTTGGGTTACAAGCGGTCGACGCGGCGTCATGTCCATTTTTTTTTTATATTGGGTTTTGTGAAAGCGATTATTCCAATAGATTATTTTTGTAAATTTCGATCAACTCGAGTAAAATTAAGGAATTAAGAAATCCAAAGATGAAAATTAAAATAAATTTGTTTTATGAGTACGTGCGTACGAGCGTTTACAATACATTTTAATTATATTCTTTTTTTAAGCTTTTATATTATTAATGTTAATTGTTTTTCGTACATTCTGACGCACCGATTTTTTTTTCCATATTAAAATTTAAATTAGGAATTCGTTCGCTGTTCTAATTTATATTGTATTTATTGTGAATTTTGTTTAAACTCTCCGAAGGTTAGTAGAATGGCCAGGATCTCAGTAAGATTAGGAAAAAAAAGAATTCTGTAGTTTGATTATTGTTAGGAGGTGTGGTTATATTTATTTATGGCCATGAGGTTAAAATGGTTCTTTGATATTCACTGTTTAATTATTTTTTCTATGAGCCTGCTCTGTCCCACATCTGGGCTTGCCATATCTTTCGAATTTTGTTTATCTTTTCCCTTCTTCGACTAAGTAATACTTTTTGATACTTAGAAAGCTTGGTTTAGGAATAGCAACCCAAAAAACTATGAAACCAATGTTTTAACAAAACTACAAAATATATGAGTAAGACTCTTGCCCTGAGTGTTCTGGTTCATAACTGTGCCGGGCTGTTCACGGCTACACTTAAGTGACTCGACCCACGCCACGGCCTATCATCGAAAACCTTTTTTAAACTGGATAGTTACATTTGTTTATTGTTTCAACCGCTTTGAAACAATAACCTATCGTTCCTTGAAGAAAAGGCTTATGAATTTCCGATTTTCAACCATCATCATAATCATCTCTGTTGGCCTAGCCTTTTCCCAACTGTGTCGGGGTCACCTTCCAGTCTACCCGGATGCAGCTGCATACTCATATTCGAAATGAAGCAACCTTTGACTGCCTATATGACCTCCACAACCCAGTTAACCGTTGAGGAGTTCCCTCGTGAGAAGACGATCCTGGCTGCAGGATGAGATCATGATAGAATTCATGTTTATCCATCAGATATGAACTTCTATACAAATTTTCGTGTCTGTGCTATTAACCTTTGAGGAGTTCTCTCGTGAGGAGACGATCCAGGCTGCAGGATTAAGTTATGTCTCTCATAAGAATATATTGTGCTTAAAACCAAAGATGTGAGCAAAATTTCAGCTCAATCGGTCATCGGCAAATGGTTCTAATTTAGCTTCCAAGAATGTACCCGAACAAACAGATACATACATTGCAAGTTAAATAAAAGCTTGTAAAAATTGACCAATTTACGAAAAAAATATCACTATAAAATTTAAAATAAAAACAAAATGATTATTTTCGGATAAAACTACGACGTTGTAAATTTGTTCCGTGTGGGAATCGAACTCGGGCACTGCCGTATACTTGTATCTGTCAGAGTGACATAACGCCGCGTCGGCCGCCTACATCTCAAGCAAACGGGCGTCAAACCGCTCCTCCGTAAACGCTCTCATACATCGCCATATGTTTGAATTTAAAGCGGGCCGCCCCGCGCACCGCCCCGCCCGACGCGCCGCGTGTGCGTAAATGAGCCCTAAGGCTATGACTAAAACAATGTACATAGACTGACAATATCATACGACTTGCGACGATTGTCTCGAACTTCGTCTAATAGAAGAACAAAAACTTTATTTCTGTCATTTTCATTTCATGCATGACGTCAGTGACGTGTCATTTGCTTTTTGTTTAATTGTAAGTACATATAATCTATTTATGATGCTTAGCCCTATAAAGGTCACTCACCGAGAGCATTCACGTGTTGTAAACAATGAAAAAAATTAACTTTTGAGCATTGCGTTACAACACCGCGCCAGCTAGATTATTGAGGAGCATTTGCTCGAACTGTAAACGTTCTTATGCGTAACATGCGTTCGATTCAGTTGTATCGAAATAGTCAGTTGTAATGATCGGTTTTTCGCACACAATGATGAAAATAAATACTCTATGATTCCGCATTTTCAATGAATATTTATTTTTAAGACCCTTTAGATTTGTTTACCTCGTTTTTGAACGATTGTTGTTTACATATTTGTGAGATTTATATAGATTACCCTGTTTTGGATAAAGAGTGTTTATACTATTATGTATCCGGCCTGTAAACGACGTTTTGGTGAAATGAATTGTTTACTATGTTTTGTAGCTTTACACGGTATCGACGGTTATGGAATAATGGTTTTAGACAATGAAATGATTACCTTGTCCGTGTTAACATGTTATTGGGGCTGACTGTAGCCGTATCCAACGGGATGAACCAACGACTTCAAGTAAAGGTGTTTATTATAGGAATCCCAAGGCGATGCACATGGGTGCATCAATAAACACCTAGATCCTACCTCACCTATCTGTTTTTGTATTTTTTCTACCAGGAAGTGCGATATGAGCTATCTATGCTAAGTAAGCACAACAAAAAGATGATTTACTTCATGGCGCCAGCAAGATTCTACCTAGACTAATCCATGTCTGTAACGGAAATCAGGAAGCTTCTACCATAACATAACATTACGCAAGACAAGAATGATATATGACGAGAACTTTTATTAAAACAATTGAAGCAAATTGCTGATTGTTTATCTGTACGTATATCGTGAGTACAATTATAGAAACAATCTGTTGAAAAGATATAATGGCTTTTATTATTGTTAAACGCAGTTGAGATCGTATAGTAATTAATATAAACTTGTAATTGTTATGTCCCTGACTGTACTAATCATAATATGCGCAGTCTTCTAAATTTGAAAGTACCAAGTGGAACGTACACCACCTCCACAGGTTGCAAAGGTCACTATAAACGTCTAATTTTATTTTTCATACAATCTTGATTATGAGACAATTGTAAATTATAAGGAATTTGTGGCTATTATGGAGCTTTAGTAGGCTCAGGCACAAATATCAGGATTCAAGACTCATTTTTAATAGTGGCAGTAGCAGTTCGCAGTCTGGATTTGGGACCACTTGATGGCAATAGGTTATCTTAATAGGTACTACATATGTAAGACTTAACTTAGGTATGAGAGGTATTCCACATTGGGCACCCGTTAAATGGCACCTGAGTGATTGACGTTTCACTCCAAGTCAATAAGCGTAGACGTCATATATTTTCGAAAATATAGAACCTTGTGAAAATGTAATGTTTATTCTTCAGGGTTCAATGTTTGTAATGACCTGGTAAAGTAGATAATTGAAAACATGTTGTGGTGTGTTTATAGCGTCAAATTATACTGTGGTCAAATTATAATCATTTCAACCACCAGGGGTTTTGCACTTTGTGGTCGATTTCTCACTTGATGTCGGAAGCTTGGAATGGTGTTTAAAGTACTTTTACACAAACTGGTAGACTACCTAAGTTCTTAAGATGTTACCATTTGTAGAAGTGGTAAACACTTCTACAAATGGTAACATCCTATTTGCTACTGAATATGTCTATCAGGAACAACCGTAAGTTTGTATTTAAAAGTTTAGTTTAAGACACTTTGTATTATTCCCAACAATTCAATTACTACCAGCTTACTCTCTCATTAATGTACTTTATCTTACCTCTGCTTAAGAAATTGCGTGCACAATGGTATCTGGTAACAAATAGTTGAAATTAATAGATGAAATGATTATAAATGCGGTATTAATTAAAACACTTTCCTCAGCAATCAGAATTAATAATTCACATGATAAAAGTATCAAACACTTCGAACGAGGAAGCGGTGGTTCATTATACGAATAAGGCGTAATTAGGCAATTACGGCCATTGTTCTGTTAATTAATTTGATTCAAACCGACACCTAAGTATAGCTTGTCAACATTTTGATATAGTTACTCTACTTACGTGTATCGGGATCAAATTATCGCAATACCATATCATTTATGTAACTTTATTGCCGTCGGAAACAAATCGATAATCGTTTCTTATTACTCGTACAATTAAATTGAAATCGAGACGTGACTACGCTCGTAATCTATTCGTTTCTATTGGCATTCATGCCAAAGTGCGTACTATCACCGCTATGTCAACTAGTGTGGATAATTTGACTTGCAAGAGGTCAAAATACCGTGAGCTTCACTAAAGCGGGAACAAATTAGAATTTTAACGGTAAATAGTGCTAAACGTAAAATTTTTTTGGTACCGATAAACCAAGACATAGGTACGATATACAGTAGCTGATTTAATTTCGTCGGTGACACTTTAGATATGAATCAAAAAAAACCTCACGGATATTTTGAAAGAGAATTCCACCGTGAAGGTCGTATCCCACTTCTAGTTTATCGTCGATCATTTGATTAGCAATTTAGCTTCATTTAAATGGATGTGACCGAGATTGATTAGCGGGCGTCTATTGATCGTGACTTAATCTCGCAAGTTTGCACAATGCCCTACGTCTATTAGGAATGGTATTATGTTACGTGGAGATACAACAAAAAGCTACGCATGCACGGTGTACCGATGTAACGGACCCGACTGCCCGAGTTGGCCGCACTCCGTTATGTCATCAAGTATGTTGAGAGCAGCGTCCGTTGATCCGAAGGCCCGAAGCACCTGGTTGCCGACGGAATGGCGGTCACTACACTACTTCAGACTACACGCACCACGCTTCAACAACTACTCGGTTGCGGTACTCGATAGAGACAATTAATATTCAGTTCGGACATTTATGAGAAATATAATTATGATCTATAATAACAAGTTGTTCGTCTTCAATTGCCTTGCCCACATATTCAGCCTAACCGCAATTGAGTTATATAATGTTTTTTGTCATAAACCTACAAACAGGTAACCTCGCGGATTAAGATGTCACGTCTCACCTTTCTTGTAAAAAAACACCTACCAAGTACTGACGGTCACTCACGAAACCACTCTGATTCTGACCCACAAGATCCTTTCAATATGATAATGTTACATCAATATATCGTATCGTATTTGGACCCGATAAACACAATGATATTCAGGAAGACAATCGTGACGGGGAAAATACGATAAAAGAATCATTGCATAAGAATAAGAGTGGCCTTTGATCGACGATATGTTTTGACCACATTGGCATGTCAAAACCGTCTCTGTGGTCCAGTTTTTAAGGTATGACAATTGAGGTCTTGTAATATTACGACATTATAAGTTGTTTAAATAAGGAATAAGCATGAATAAGTCAGTCAGGTCTTAGATAGAGCATGCGATAGTGACAAAAGCACAAACAATGGGTCGCCTACTCACTAAAGACAATTAAGTTAATAATTGTGACCTATGTCGACACGCGTGGCGAATATTACCTGTGCCGTATTAGGACCGTTTAACTACCGGTTGTGTACTTAATCCCGGGCCTGATTCACGACGCGATTATCCTTATCAATTACAGAGACGCGTTCGCGCCTACACCACTCGTATGCTCAGTTGTTGTACGTTTATGGAAGCAAGATATTTTTATTGTTAACTCATCTTAATCACATCTGTTGAAGTTACGCAACGTGTCTTTATAGTCGAAGAGTAAGCATGCAACTGTATCAAGGTAAGAGTAAAAGCTCTCTACGTACCTGACTGATTTAGTGTTGTTGTGATACTGTTTGCCAGAATATAGAACGAGAACGTCTGTCCTATTATGGTTTGTGACAATACTGAACACGTGTTGGGTGTTGTTGATATACTTATACCAGTACTAAACAGTTGGATCGCCAGCGCTGATTGACAGTGACTCACTTGTTACGCACAATCCTCATATTCACAGGATATGGAACAATTTACGTATGTTTAACCACGGTTAGGTAGGTGCTGAGTAATGTTTTCGTGATAAGTACCCATGGTTTATTGTTACGCAAGATACTATAAGTACATCTCATGAAAATTAACTATTCATAACAAGCAGACGTGGAAATGAAAGTAGAACAGCATGCCTTGCATATTCCTGCATTTATAATTTCCCTAAGATTGCGAACTATGAATGTACTAGAGATAAGTTGTTTAGGTACTACTTGTAATTAATATTGTTGACTAAACACGGATTGAATGACACAAAACTCGTGACGAAACTGAGACAGGAAAAACGCTATTCACAGGACTGAATCGTAGTGTAGAAAAAAGGAGTGTGATTGTCTAAGAGTCAGCTAGCAGAGGTCGTTGTCCGCCAACGACTTGGCAAATAGTGCGTATCCTGGATGACTGGCTGGCTACATAGAGGAATGCGGGATGAAGGTCGGAGAAACACGCGAACGAGACGGGATGAGAGACGGTGTGTGGGTAGAGTACCGAGAGGCCACGAGCACTTTGATAGGCGATAGCGAACAGTTAACTTTGAATTTTGCTTACATTCCGTATGAAGAAGAAGAAAATGTGAACAATAAAGCGGAAATTTTACTTTTTGTTTTAATTCGGAGGTTAATAGATATTCAAACATCATCTACCTTCGATTAAGTATTTGATAACATCACTGAAGGTAACTTTAATAATAGTTTCATCGTAATTCAAAAACAAAAAATTCATAACTCTAGTTTAAAACTATTGCAGTATTTCTAGTTGTTTTATTATTAATTTAAAAAAAAGTAAAGAACGCTAACCGTGTGCACTAAGCTCGTCTCCATCGTCGCCTTCGTCGCATTCCTCGACGTTTCCTCTGTCATTCATAAGTTTTTTGTTTGTTTATTCCTCAATTTACAATGATGGATAAAATCTTCATTGAATAATAATTGCAGTCACGTCGTCATTATATTGTTTTATTTTTCTGATGACAATTAGTGAGATTGAAAACGGAAACAAACGGATACGGACGGAGTGCAAGCGAACGTTGAAAGTCTCATAATTAAATGTCAACTGTTGCAGTCAGTTTTACTTCACCGCTGCTCAGATCATCTTCACGCATAACTTACAATTATTATAATTAATATACTAGTTGTTTCGTACATGTTCCATTGCTGGCATTAAGACTCTAGTAGCAGTTTCGACAGAAAAGTTCCCATGCGTCCGCTTACGGTTATATAATAATTTAGAAGAAGACCGCGTCAGACATTTGACCTCACTGAGCAATACCGAGACGTGGTGCACTTACACTCGTATGTCCCTGCATTACCTACTATACTATCTATCTTTATGGAATAGCACACGGTCTACGACATATTTGTTTATCTCTTCCAAATCTTTGTAAACATTTTTGAATTAAGTGAGGTTAAAGACGTCGTAAATAGTTCTCGAGATTTGAATTGGGCGACAGGTCTTCATTATGTCACACCTTTTATGGATAACGATATTTTTATCTGTCCCAGATTTATGGCACGTAGATGGTGGGGCGACTTCTGAGTCTCATTTATTTTAACAATAAACTAAATGTTCATTAACATTATCTTTAAATGTTAATAGAGTGTTATTTCTTTGATGTAATCTGCGAAATGAATCGTACCTATCAGCACGGTAAATCCCGCGAAGGATTATTATAAAAATGTTGCCTAATTTAAGATGAATAGTGACTAGTAACCTACTGACTACTGTATAGCTGTCATCGTATATTTTATTAATTTTCGAAATCACTATAATGAGGTGGAATCATAGAGATTGTTTTGAATTTCGTCATAACATGTGGAGAGAAGTCCGCGGTTCTTACGTAACTTGCGTTTCCTTCGTCGGGTTTGTTCAAGTTCCATCCCAAGGATTGTTGTTTTTTTGCTCTATTTCTTCAAAACATTTTTGCGTTGTGGTAAGTTTTGGCGTACAAAGTGGTAAGAGGAGCACAAAAGTATTTATTGGTCGTTTTTTTGTAGCTGCATCTCCTACGAATATTGTGTTATCTCTACATCTTTCTTATATTCTTAAAATCGTTTTCTCTTGTTCTCAGTTTGTTCATTTTCTTGTCTGGGATTAATACTAAGTATTACACAGAAGTCATAAATCTGAATAGCTGTCGACTGTTTTCTAAAAACTCCATATAAGTTCGTATGACATATGTGTGAAATAAACACATGAATGTAACATAGAAAGTCAGTTTTTATACCGATGGATATTTCAGAAATACGCATTCAAATTCAGTTAGATTTTCATATTTTTTCGGCGTGTTGTCAATGAATCAATAATAAAGTTTTGCAATACTAGTGAAATAAAGCCCTGGCAGTTATTTCTGAATTTAGTTACCAACAGTGTCTGCAAACCGAGGCAGATTTATAACTACACTAGGTAGTAATTAAAAGTTTTGTCATTCAATCCTCCGCATGATGTTCTCCTCAGCGGAAATCGTTCCCATGACCTTTTATTTCGTGGCCATACGCTAATCTTTTTTTATTTACGTGTCAGCTCAGCGTATCGTGCCTTCGGTTTACGTACATTTGTACTTGTTAACTATCATTTATTGCGCCTTTGTAAACAGGTCAAACAGATGTTAATTTGTGTGTTCAAATTAGATAAATGTTGATACATATATGATTTAATATCCTTTTTACTAAATGTTGAATGAAGAAATTAATATTTTTGATACGAGATTATTTAATTAAAATGATTTGTTAAATGTGATAAAAATCGATGGAAACCTAATAGATTTAACGCCCTTCAAGTAACCTAAGAACATTGGCCTGGCGAGGTCTTAAGTTATAATTTAGACAGTTTATTAGATCACAACCGCAGACAACAAATATCTGTGGAACAATATTTTATCGTGTTTCTAGCGCCATAATTTACTTGTTTGATATTCACGTCAGTATCTAATAAGCAATAACTTTGTACATTTAATTAATTTATTAACTGTGGAAGGGGAGGTCACCTATGTCACGGAAAATTTCTCAATAAATATATAAAGTTATCATTTCATGACGATCTGTGAGTGTAAGAAATTCGTGTACACACATACACTGCTGATTGTCGCTTTGCGCAACTTCTAACAAATTCACGCAAGTTATAACCGTAATTGAGGAAAATACATAGGCGGATTAACAGGGCTCAGAGAGCTTTTTAGGTCATTGTAATTATTATAACCTTTGTTCGCGTGTATTACAAAGCACACGCATTATAATTATGAAAAGACAGCACCGTTTCATGCTTCATTGAAATAAAAAGAAAAACATATCACCGAAGAATGCGACTGTCGCGCACGTACAAAAACTCAGAATGCAATAAAAAGACGTAATATGATATAATTAATGTTGTACAATTTGTGTTGTAGGAAACTTCACGGGCGAGCAAACAGCGCTCGCACGCTACGTGATGGCAGACCCACCACGACTTCCGCGCGCGGTGAGAGCTCTCACGATCTCATCGACAAGGGATGACGCGAAAATTGCTGCAACATGCCTCGCATTGCCATCCTCGCATGCAACCAAAACGTGAATGAGTGCACACATGAAAGGGAAACTAAACATTACTGTATCTGACTCATGATAGATCTTCTTCATCTCGTTGCAACTTAAATGGCAGTTCAAGATGAATATCACATTACAAGAGTTCCTTCACTTAAAGCATATCGTTTCAGGAAGGACCCGCTAGTTATGTATTTGGCAAACACATTTGGCAGGCAGGAAACGTGTAATGGAAAGTAATAATGACACAAAATGTGCGTAAGAAAAGCGGAAAATTTCAAATGAAAGGGAAAATTATGATCCTATTACTTCGGAAAAGTATGAAACTGTTCAGAAAATGTCCAAGTCCGGGTGTTGTTCCTGTATTTATTGTATCGTTATTTAGCTAATTTATAACATGGGTGGTACTGTCGGTTTGTCAAATCTCAAGAGACAATGTGTGACGATTTGTGGGGCGTGGCTTGTTTGTCGGTGGCGGCGTCACATTAACAATGGAGAAAGCAGAGCATCAATCGAAATCATCATCTAGTTGAGAACACAGACACAACAAACATACGTGTGGAAGACAGACAGGGTAATCACTGTCATTCTTATTTCAAATTCGGTTTCTAATTGTAATCACGAACAAATATAGCCTGATAATTGTATTGGTTGGTTCCTGGTCGTAACCATTCGTTTACCTGTTATTAACGCAGTAATTAGATGAAAGTGTAGTTAGTTCGATAATATGTAAAGGCCATTTACGTCTGGAAAAACTCGCTTGCTCCATTTGGTGAGCAAAATGTGAAAACGTTGATTAGGTGAAATCAAACTTGTATAAAATTTTTGCAATATTTTATTTATCATGTTGAGGTGCTATTTTTTTAAATCACCAATAGCTAACCCAATGTTTGGGTCAGAGCCCATTCGTCCCCTAAAATTCGTCCCCCAGCATAAAAGTTGTAGATTCGGCCCCTATATAGGTGCCCATTGGTCTCCTGGTAGGGGACCAATTAATATTTTAATAAAAAATATTATTTTTAAGGTACCCATTCGTCCCCTCTAATATATATACAATATAAGTTAAAGATTCGGCACCTATTCAGGTGCCTATTGGTCCCCTGAGATAAAATAAGCTATATTTTACATAAGAAACGGTTAACATAGTACACTTGTGAACAGTTTATTAACGGAATTAATTTAATAAATCATAACAGATCATTGAAAAAAGAGCTATGATGAATGATAATCCGTCATGATAATAATATAACCTGTCGATAGGCTTACGATGTAAAATTGTCTCGTTAATGGTAGAAATAAACCAAATATTTTGCAATGTTTAGACACTCTACATAAAGAAGCGACATTATCAAAAAATAAAATGGATCAGGTGCAAAGGGGTGTCCAAACACATAATCGGACTCCTGAATCGATTGAAAATGAAGCGAGAATAAATCGCATAATTAGCCAATTTTTTGAAAATCAGATTCTACTATGCCACTGCATGGAAAAGCTATGCATATATTATTAATTTAAAATGAAAAAACAAATATAAGATTAGTTTTATACTAAAATAATGTTGATTTGTTTAGTCTTATATAATTATTGTGATTTTAGTAATTTTTTGTTATTGTAGTTATAGTTTGTTAGATTTAAGTTATTACGATTTTGCATGTAGTTGGTTAATATACAAAAAAAATATAAGTTGATTTATCTAGTCTTCAATAATTACTGTGATTTTAGTATTTTTTTTGTACTGTTATAATTTTTTAGATTTAAGTTATTATAATTTTGTATGTATGTAGTTGGTAAATATACAAAAAAATAAGAAGTGATTATTTACTGTTGATATGTGTTCTATTTTTTTTGCATATTTTATATTTAATTTTTATTTATATGATGGTCAATCAAGGCTGATTTTTGTAAAAGAGTTGTATTTTGTTAGTTTCTAGGACATTGTGATTTTGTATGTGTTAATCTTATTTGAAATAAACATGATATCTACCGAATTACTATATTTTTTATTTTAGCCTTTTCTGCGCGACCGTACCAGGACTACCAAGCTGCAGTATACACATATGCATGTACTTATATTAGAAAAATGAATAAAAATAATTATTCTTCAGGGGACGAATGGGCCCCTCAAAAGTTCCAGGGGACGAGTGGGCACAGGGTGCGAATCTTAGGGGACGAATGGGCTCTGACCCAAAATGTTTTTACAGTTTGCTGGTTTTTTTTTTTGATCGAAAGCTTCATGCGCTGGATACAATGACGCTTGAATCAGTATTTCATATTTGACAATTTCCCATGAAGAGTCAATAAATTGAGGAAAAATCTTAATCCGACAATTCACACCATAAAAACCAACTAAGTCATAACTTAGCTTTATATCCATCAATAAACAACCAATTCCACTAAGTAATTATTCAAGCGTTCACCACAACATGAAGTGTCCTGAAGCGGCGAAAGGCCCACATCGAATAAACCTTCAGCTGTACTACCCATAAAATGTCAATAAAACTTGAATCGTGAAATAAAGCGCTTTCATGGTACATCAATGGAATTCCTATGATTCATTCATAGGATGCGGGGTTCGAAGTAGTGGGTGGTGCGGTGCGTACGCGCGCATCGACTGCAAATCACTGCGGCTTTCCAAGGGCACAGTATTCTATGTCTTATTGTAACCTTCAAGGCCGTTTTACATCATGTATATATGCGTAGATTGACAGATAAATTGTCTATGTGTAGATGGATGGGCCCGTCAAGTGTGAAGATGAAGATTACTCATGTACCCGCTAATCTATGTACAATGGTAAGTGTTAATTTAAAATCTGATGTTTGTTAATTTACTTTGTAATTTTATGGTTAGAATACGGCTGACACATGAAATGATTAGCTTCAATTCAATAAGTTATTAACATAGATCTGCCTAGCCTTTTCCCAAAATATGTTGGGGTCGGATTCCAGTTCAACCACTGCCAATCTGACCTCCACAACCCAGTAACTGGGTAATACGATACGCCTTGGTAAGACTGGGGTACGAGCAGTCGGCAGCAGAACTACAAATGACAGCCAAGGTGCTTCCCAACGCACGGAGGAAACGATATTGTAACCAATGTAATGATGGTCACCCAGCCAAGGAGGAACATAGGAAAGCACTGTTTAACCTTGGAGATGGACCCCACGAGCTTCTCAAGATATGTAACCAACATAACAAGGAATATTTTAAAGCTCTGTGGTCTTCAAGGAGGTAGAATTTACAAAGGACAGCGCACAAAATCTAGGTTTCCCGAGCTTTATCTTCACTCGTGTGTTTGATCCTACGGATTTACGAGGTTCCTACGGTAATTTAGTATAGTCCGGTACGTTAAAGACGCCAGGCACTTCTCTGTGGTCACGAATTTTCTTTACATTCTGTACCCGCTTACTGTTGACTTTGTCTTTAAATCTTAAAATATGAGAATGACAATGCCTGTTAACTATTTATATTATTAAGTGAAACCCATGGCTTGAATTGCCGTAATTTGGCGATGATTATTGGCCAATAATTAGCTTTGGAGACCTAAACCCAGCAGTGGGCTTCAAACACCGAAGACTAATCTGCCGGCACGCCCGCCGCAGCAGGGTGTTCGTCGTGGCGGGCGCGAGACGCCGGCGTCGCGGGCGCAGCGTTGCGCAACAAACAACGCACTCAACCTGCTTTTACTCGCCGCTCGTTTACATGGAACGCGTCAATTACGTAAAATTGTATCAAAAATTGTATTCACGTACCAACTACCACTGGCATGTGCTCGAAACGATTCGTTGCCAATGTTGCCACATCTTTCGAAAGAAATTCTGATAAAATGATTGTTATTTAATTAGCAGTTTACAATATCTGATACAAGTGCAGATATCGGTTGTGAAATTGTACATCGCATTGTAAATGTGCGTAGAGGTCTAATAATTATAGAGCAACACAGCCAGTCATTAAAACAATAATAACATGTTCTGTCGGTAATAATGATACATCTTAGAGTTGAGTAACATTCCTTTTAGGGTGGCGTAACGATAGGGAACTATCACACGAATATCATGTATCGATATTTGTGAAAGCTCTAAATTCCTGAAATGTTTGTGCGATTCCTGCAATATACTCATGCCTGTCTAACCTATTTCTGATTACCCAATATTTGTTGCTTACAAATAATTTGAGGTGTCTTATTGTTTCTAAACAAGTGAAAAGCGATTTTCAAAGTATTTGCACTACTAGATCTGTTCGGATACCGTAAGTCTACTTATGCAAGACAAAGCCACTTTTACTTTCATCGTGACGCGAATAAGAAATAAAAAGAAACGTTTTTCTCACAACAACGTAGTTTAAAACGAAATAACACAGTTATAAAACTATTAAGTTAAGCTCCTACACGGCACTGTATAGATTGACATTGGCCCTGATATTTGAACCGTAGTTTAGTGATTGATTATGTCTCGTGTCGCGACTTGCAGCCATGATGGTAATTAGGTAGACATTAGGGCCCGATTGGTGATAATTTAAACTTAAGTGCGTGTGACGTCACTTGGTAGTCGCAGCCGGTTATCACAACACAACCCACTTCACAGCCTCATAAGGGTTTGTGGTACAAGGCTCTTTAAAATTCACGCCAGGATCATTTTAATGGATATGGAATATACGGCTGCGGAACGAAAGGCGTGAATAATTTGAGAGGAAAATTAATAAAGTGAAATTTACTCTCTCTATGTAATTGAGTAAGTAGGTACCTAGTAAGTTGTTATTTAGGGGATGTTTCACAAAACATGATGGATTGAACGGCTGCAATCATTATCAATAAAATAATTAAGAATAAAGGGTCATGATTAAATACATTTGTTGTTGCTTTGTATAGAAAGAACGATTACAGAAGACATTTTCTTTGCAATAAAAACAATAAATAAAAACCTTAACACGGTTATTAATAAAGGAAAATAATCAATTAATAAATAATTCTCATAACAGTCATCAATTAAACATATAAGGTAAACGATCATATCTTCAGTAGAACAAACAGTTCTCGGTCGTCAGAGCTTCGCCCTTGACATTTCGTTACACTTCTCCGGTCGCGGCATAGACAACAGACCTTTAACTAAATCTTCTAAACGAATACATTTCAACGTAAATGTTTGCTAATTATTCACGCTAGAAAATATAATTTGTTAATTCATTAAATTCTTCTGACAGGTAGATAATAGCTGATGGGTCTCTATTTGACCTACGTTATGTCTAGATTTTTTCTTCGGGTACCTAAGAACCAGTCTGAGTGAACGGATTTGGTGCAGTTTTATGATGCAGCAAGGTTTCTAGATAAAAACTAGATAGTAATGTTGTAAGCTTTTAGTTTTTGATCTAAATAAGGTCTTTAACAAATCAATGTGTTGTAGCCACATTTTATGGGCACAGCATGAAATTAACATTTTAGAATTCAAGGTTATTGGAAAGTGTAAGAACGCAACAATTCTTCCAAAAAGATTCGGATCGCGAAACAAAGTTGAATATTAGGAAATATTTCAATTTACTTGAACTCCCGCTTTTTCGAAACAGTTATTAAAAGTGTCTTTCACAAGCCTTCGGTGCAAAGTAGGTTCATGTAGATTTTATTATCTCATTAACCCTCAGTAACCGTCCTCCGCTTAATATGGACTTTCCAGTCTCAGTAACCTGCAACACTATGTTGAACTGTCGTGATGATTATGAATACTCATCAATCTACGTTGCGTCTACACGGCGGGTACGTGAAGCCTACGTGGCGTCGTTGTGACGTCTACACATTGTCTACGCAGCTACAATGTCTGCGAGTTCGAATATCATCATTTTCATACACCTTTTATAAATTTGCTTTTACATTTGTAAATTACTTCGATTTTTATCCTTTCTGGGGTTTATTCATAAAAGCTGGTTATAGTTAAGAGGCATCGAAAAATGTACGGTTAATCAGTCACTAATCGTTAATTAACTTTAACTAGCGTTTATGAATAAACCTGTACCGTACAAAACGTATGTATACTGGATGGAAATTTTCAATGCCATCTGGAAGAAAACTACTCTAAATACTGGAGATATAAAGTTTTACTCAAAGGAAACCTTCCTTTATTTTTTAAAAGCAACCTAACTGCATTCAAAGATTTTCTAAAATTCGGTTAACACACTCGGGAATCGAACCAGCTAAGACCGAAAAAATTAAATCCTGTACTTTTATGCTATCGATGGATAGGGCCAATTATAAGGATCAAATCTCTCTAACAAACATGACAAATGAAATGAAAGGAAAACCATCAAATATTTACTTATTTTAATTGAACAAAAAAAAAATAGTAGTTCTTCGTCTTCGTTATTTTAATAAATAAATGAAGTAAAAGATAATTGTTAATTATGTACTTACATAAATAATCTGATGCACTTTTGAATAAAAATGCTTTAAAACCATGAAGTTTATACTTTATGATGATGTTGAAAATTCCTTTTTTTTTTGGGAATGGCTGTTCAACCTAGGAGGTTGTCGTCTGCTTAACCGGACTATAAAAAAAAATCGTTTGGACAACCCATTGAATTTATAAGTTAAGATTTCATGTTTTTCCTTTCATTTTATTTATCATGTTTGTTAGAGAGATTTGATCCTTATGATTTACCCTTTGAATCGATAGCATTAATGTACGGGGTGTTATTTTTTCGTATTTTTGCTGCTTCGATTCCCGAGTGTAACAACCAAATTGTCGTAAATCTTGTTTAAAAATAAAGAAAAGTGTTTCGTATGAGTAAAATTTGCTATCTCTAGTGTTTTGACTAGTTTCCCTCCAGGTGGCATTGGAAAATTCCACCCTGTATACGTAGGGAGAAGTTCTATAATCCTAAGCAACTTAACAAACTTACTAAGTGTATATAATACACGTGATTTGACCACATTATAATATTGTAATATTAAGGACAGCAGTGCTGTACCGGTACGTGAGTTCCGGTAGCCGCGGGTACAATCGAGAACACAAGGTCGGCGCTACTCGCTGTGTTTGGTTGGCTGTCAATCACTACTCACACCTTTGCGTTTGAACAACGCGGCAGCGTACCGTGGCGTTTGATGAACAACGCGTTTTAACAGTTTGTTCACTTTGTACTTATGGATGTTGTTTGGGATTACCAGAGCTTTAGCTTTATGGGTTTTCAAAACTTCAACTGAGTCAGTCGTGGCAACCACTTTCATAGCATGTCGTGTTTCTGCGATGACTTTCAACATCATTGACGATAACTTTTTTGTAGCTGTCAATGCCTTTTAAATTTTTGACTGTTCAGTTATAGTTATCGCTGATAGTTTGTAACTTTGCCTTGGCCCACCGGTGATAATGAAAGAAAATTATGACTTCGAAATAAAAATTAAAAAATATTTTTAGAACTCTGAAGAGTTACGACGTATGTATCTAGGACAGTAACATACATAATATAATGAACTATAATGTCTCGTAAATCGCGTTACATCAACCCCTATTTCCATGCGTAGAAACTAATCCCTAAAGTTACAGAGTTTCCAACAAACCTTCGTATATAAGCCGGCTTTTGAAAGTCAAATCAATTGAACTGTTGTTAAAGCTCATGTGAAGTGATTTGATTGACTTTTGTTATCTCAGACAAACAGTTACAGGTAACCAGAAGATCTAAAGCCTTAGCAACGACGCAACATGATTTTTGAATCAAAATACACCATAAACATAATCCTCAAGCATTTTGGTGTGCGGCAAGTACAATTAGTGTGTCCATCCACTGATGTGAATAATGTCTTAAAATTAAGTCAATTTTATGTGCGAAACCAGTTTTTTAATACTAAAATCCTTCGAATTTATGCTTCTTTTACGTCACGCGCTTGTACTGCAGGAGACCGCATGGTTTGTAGACGTATCATATGTGGTCGCGATCCTCAGCAGTGAGGGAACGACGAAGAAGGAAGAAGGAAGGTTGTACTAGGGCCTCTGATATGAATTAACCGATTAGGCTTTCAGTAAACATTGGTGTATTGTTAAAATACAAGTAACTAACTGACCCGCACAACTTCGTCTGCTCGAAATCTTTGCAACATTTTACATTGATGCTCCGCTCCTGTTGGTCGTAGCTTGATGTTATATTGCCTTCCTCAATAAATGGGATATCCAACACTTAGCCAGCCAGAATATGATGAGAGCGACTTGGTAACGAAATATATACTTAATCATTTTTACATAATATGTAACACCGTAAAATCAAGACAATATAGCAAGCAAATGTTGCGTAAATAAAAATAAAACATAAAAACCTAGTTTAACCACATAAATAGAAAGAAAATCACGATTGCTTGCCACATAATCCTACGTTTTTTGTCCTTACAAAAAATGATTGTTTACAATTTGTTTCGCTGTTGCTACACATAATATACGTAAAGTTATATTTATGTTCCAATTACGGTTTATTTGCTTGAACTTGTACAAAACAGTACTTACGATGTTGTTTTTTATAAGCATAGCGATTAGTCCTTTTGCTTTCGCAAGAGAGTCGACATTTGGGTGTCTGTCCATGGCCATGAAAATTAATTGACGGGATGTCACTTTAAATGAATTGCATATTAACAGGAAAGTAGATTAGAGCGGATCTAAGGAGGTACTATAAAAAAGTAGCGAAAGGCGTGTTTTACAATTGTAGATGTGCAATAATAGATATAAAATAAACGCACATTTTGATTGATCGATTGAGACTGTCGTGTAAAAGTGGTTGATCCAAATTCATTTTAACGGTTGTATGTCGCAAAAACGCGGTTATCTGCACTTTCAGAGTATAGTGAAAGCGCTAAGTTAAGTGTGTAAGTAAGCCGAAAACCTTGTGCTAATTACCTACAGCATATTCTAGTTATACGACAGGTGCTAAGTTAAACAACTTAGCCGATCATAAACTAAGATAATTTTAAAAGATAAACAATTCCATTTTATTTATAATCTCAACTTAATTGTGCTGACAGAACCATTATTAGGCGGTAAACAAAATTTAATTACATTGTGCAGTTTCGTTACATTTAATTTTAGTGTCCACTTTCCTACAAAACATTTTAATAAACATTCAACAACAGAAATGAAATTACGCAAGTTGCTCTTTTGATGATAATTAATGGAGTAGGAAATAACTATTTCGGATAGTTTTGTGAAAGTTTAGTACCTGGTGTTGTTACCTGTTTGGCTGTGTTGTTCTGAGTTAGAAGTAAAAAACGTAGTTTCTATTTGAAGCAGAGTTTGTCATAACGACTTTTGAAACGATCACGGTGTGGTTTTAGATGAGCGCGTTGGTTTTGACGGCGGAACAAATTGACAATCGAATTACGGATCCCTGCGACGGCGCCACTATTTTAGAAACATTACATTCTGTCTGCAAACTAGGTCGTGACAATATGGTTTTGAACGTCTGATGTTACCATTTGCGAGAGTCATTAGCGATCATTCGTACAACGCCGACCATGATTGATGACTTTGATGAGTATCGATCGTAATAATATCGCAATCACTTGCAATAGAATAAAATTATTGTTTTGTAAAGTTGTATGAACATTTAATAAGTTCAAGCGAAGCGTAACTGTGCGGTGGTTACAAAATGTTAAATCTGAAGTAAGTAACACTGTTGCTGAGAACGAAAATCATTTAAAATCGATATAGCTAGCAGTTGGTTTTGTAGTAAGCACATTATCTACCGATGCAGCTTACTCAGATTCTGTAGCGATAGAATAGTTAAAGTAATTACCATCAGTCGTGTCTTACATCATATATTATCTATACTTTGTTGTATACTAAAAAGCTAAGCAATTAAGCTCATTACAAGCTGTAGCTTGTTAGCAGTAAGAAGCCTATTAAGTGGATATTCTAGCTACAATGTGTGCTTAATACGTGACACGTAAAGGGGTCAATGAGCAGCTTCTTACCATAATAATGTAATATTGTATTGAATACGGTTTTATAATATAACAAAACGTTACGCATTGTGTTGTGACATTTGTTCGTAGCGATTCGATTCAGTGTGAGTGGAAGTAAGGCCGACTTTTTGTGCTGCAGCTTTGCGGGGTATCATGGCGTCTGCGAACGCGTGCAATGACTCCGCTTTAATTAATTGCCCACATGACGGACGCTCCCGTTGCAGACCATTTACAGTGGAATGGTTCTTATCATAAGACATTAGTAAATGGAGCTAATTTTAGCCCGGCGACGGCGCGACCGGCGCGTTGACCTATCAACTTGCAACTAAGCTATTCACTCGTATTTGATTTCAATGTAATTACATCTGATGTCGGACACTATCGCAGTTTCAGTATTATTAAATAGAATTTGGAGTAGAGTAGCTAGAGACAGAATAGCATGGAAACGAATGGAGGAGGCTTTCACCGCTTCTAGCGGTCCTTGTACATAATATAATAAACAAGTATATACATAAATCGAGAAACATATTACTACTAACATTTACACTTTAAGCCAAATATGTAATACTAATCATTAGTTAAGCTAAACAAAATTGTAGAAGGAAAATAAAGCTATTTTTATTTTATTTTTATTTTATTTATTATTTTATTTAATAGGCTTCGTCTGAAACATATTTTGAAACTTTGCTATAATGAATCGGTTAAAAGCGTCCACTCGTAAGAAATACTTGATATCGGGGAGCGCTGCAGTCGCATAAAAAACGTGACAAACTGCGAATTTGTAAGCGCAGTTCGGTGCGGCGAACTCTCTCTAGATGTAATATCAATTTGTTGGGTGGCCTTGGCACACTAACGTACCTATTAGAGTTTCTCTTGACAAAATGGGGGCAGAACATTTTGTTTGTGACTTAAAATGACAGCATGAATCGTCCGGGAAATCCTAGTTGCAGCGTCGCGTCGCGTCAACGTAACGTTTCATCGAGCTACTCATTAAACCGTCTGTGCGAAGTTTGTCGCAATGTCTGCTCACCTAGAACAGTTTGTTTACAATGCTTCTTTAAACGACTGTGGTTTGTCAATATAACTTGCTAAAACAAATGGGCGGGTGTGTGCTTATTTGGTGACTGACGGTGTAAGTATGGCGTAATTAGTTAGCAAGTTGATATATATCAGAATCAAAGCACTATATCTAAAATACTTGCTTGTAAACTTAGACGGATACTGACACATTAATTGCGTGTTGCTATTATAACAATGCCCTGGCTCTCAGCGAACAAAACCAATAACATGTTGACTTTCATAATCCTAGCCTCATTTCTATTTGATAGGTAGATATATGTGGTTGACTCAGCTCTGTGGGACAAAAAGCGCAATGAGGCCGTGTGGCTAGTCGGCGAGAACTTGTGAGCAAGCCGCTATTATGTGGATAGACTTCTACTTCTACCATGAACCTCCTACTATCAGGTAGACTCCCTACGGTAATAAGCAACTGCATACATTTAAGAGCAGAAAGTATGAAACCAATATAGACTTAAGTTTATATACTTGTCAAATACCAGCCAAGCGCAAACGGTATACTATGACTACCCTGGTCAAGTTTATTCACAGTAGCAGACAACTGTTGTCTACGCCTACAAAGCACGCAAATAAGTATGTGTATACACGTTAATATGTGTCTGAACAAACCCTTTTACGTCAAAATAGACACTTAAACTAACAGTATAGTTAATACGTACCGTTAATACCTACGTAAAGAAGGATAAGAAGTACTAGTGCTGCTTACCTCAGTATAACACAAAGCGCAATGAGGCCGTGTGGCTAGTCGGTGACCACTCGAGAGCCCGCCCGCATGGTGGTGGTCTTCACGTCATAGTACGACCGCGCGACACTGATACTCCCGGCGAATCATGTCCTGGAACAAAATGTACCATGTTAAGTAATGGATAAGTACTTCAGATTACATAACGGGCTAACGGTTTAGTGAAAGTGTTGTGGAGGTCTCATAGGCAGCCTAGTTGCTCCATGTAAAATAATGGTATTAAGGAATCACTCCCGCTATGCCGATTTCCCTTCGACTCGTGTTTTTTATCACAAGCTACAACTGGTCAGACTGGAAGCCGACCCTAACATAGTTGGGAAAAGACTAGGCACGATGATGATGTTTTCAGATTATATGAAAGTTGACCGACCCGATCCTCCAGTTTTTGAGTTTTGTTTTCATGCAGGGAACCGTGTTAGTCCAGGACCAACATATCTGGCTTTAAGCCAGGACAAGAAACCGAAAAGATGCATCATGTGTCACGAAGCTCATTACCGAGGGACCTAGTATAAACCAGAAGAAGAGAGATTACACATAATGTGCTTTCAAGTACATGATGACTGTGAAATATTCGTAAACTTAATACGAAGGAAAATAGCTTTTCAGATTTCTGATTCCAAAACGGACGATTCAGGGTGAAATAAATAGAAAAAAATTAAACCCTAGTTTCAGTTTCCTGGTTTCTCGGATACAAAAGTGTATATTGTGACACAACGATCTAGAAGTGATTATAAACTCTAAGTATCGGCTCAAGAAAATTCTAGTACATATTTTGAGTAAAATTCAGAAGTACAAATTGATGTTATTGCACAGAAATTATGAAAATGGAAAATTCAAATGGTATGAAAATACACTAAAAGCAATAGAGAAGCTGCAGCTGAAAATAGTTGGAAGATTTTAAATGTTTTTTTAATTTTATCGATACTCCAGTATTGGAAAACAGTAAAATCGAATTGCCTTTACAATGTGCGTATGGACCAGATTCGTTCATTTGTTTTTATAAATAGAGGTAGCAAAAGTTGTATTGAAAGGAAACTAGTTCTACGCGGTAGTCACCCTGCGACCGTGAGCCGGAGGGAACGAAACTTCGGAAAATTAATAAAAGTTGCACCGCAAAACAAGTTTTACTTAATTGAAAATTAATAATAACGTAAATAGGTACTGATATTTCCTTTTGTTTTTTTACCAAGAGCAGTAAAATAAAAGGAAATGTTAGGATATTAAAAAAAGCGATGAATTTACGGACTATGAGGAATTTCGTGAAGAGGATATTATTTGGTTTTGTGACTGTCCGACAAAAGTTTCTGCCTCTGGTCCTACGGGCAAGTATCTAATAAGTTAATTTAATAGTTTTCTCATCATCATGAACAGTACAGATTCAAAGCAGTCAAGTCTGTCAGCCCTTTATTATGATCATGGTAGTTTTCAAACGCTTTTTTATAAATTCTAGCTGATGGGTTTTCTATAGGTAAGCTGTTGGTAATATGTCTGGTATTACCTCCAAAGTTGGGTGCGCATAAAGAAAATCCATTAGATACGATACTTTATTATGTCCAGCATTCTATGAGCAGTAAGTCCCTCTAATAAATTTATTGGATGGCAAATCTTTTCGCCACAGGAGCTTTTCTCGTATAACTCATGGCCACACGAGATTACCACTATTGCAATAATACTGGTTTGATAAAAGCCTCTCTATTGTCAATCGTACAGGACATGAGCACCAAGCAACGTCACTCGAGAGATACAGAGTACGTCACCATCATTCTCCTTCCCTTATCCCAATTTATTTGAGGTCGGCGCATGTCTTCTACTTCCATACTTCCCTATTACTTGTCATCTCATGAGACACCTCCTTCCTTGACATATTATACAAAGGTTCTTTTATTTGTATCGATATCGTCATTGCCAACGGCATCCGACTAGACTGGAAGCCAACACCAACAAAGTTGGGAAAAGGTTAAGCAGATGGTGAGATGATGATCGTCCTTACCAGTGCTGTGTTTCACTCGTTCGACAAAAGGAATACTAGGCTAGATTTTCAATGGTATTTGGGGTACATCCCGTCTGGTAACTTTCCCATTTGGACAACTAAACAAAAGACATAAAAAAAACAGTGACATTTCGTAACTATTTTAATCTTCATACATTGAGTCCCGTTTCGTATCCCATAATTTTCAACTGTTTTTTTAACCGGTACAGTCAGCTCCCAAAGTGACAACTAAACTTTTTATTGATGTTGTTATTTAGTGTCTCTCTCAGACACACTAAGGTTTGTTACGAGAGAACTCAATTTAGAATTTGAACAGAAAGTACTAAGAGAGCAGAATCATGAAGAAGATGGTGGTGCCGCTTTAAATCGTCTTTTTAGTGAAAACACTTCAAAAAGAACTAGGCCTGCATGAATAAAATGAGTTATTTATTCTAACAGTAGAACTGTTACCCTTATACTTATGATCAAAGTACTAGGCTTGCAAACATTTAAAATGGCTGTTCGAAAATGGGCCCTCATTAAACATGCATAATGTGCTGGAACATGCTACTTATATTTCCGTATGAACATGACACAACAAATTCTAACCTATCAGAGTCGGGGTGCAAAAAGCTTGAGGTCGCTTCGCTCGCTTCGCTCGCTCTTGCATCCTACAAGGTCTCCATTATTCTAAAGTGCTCAGGGTCTCCAATTGGTTAAAGAAAAGCTACTGCATATTACGTGTGGTATTTTTTTTGTAGTTCTTCGGAGTTCTAACTGTACTTGCCAAATAAAAAGGTTACCAAACGGGAATGAATACACGCAAATTCAAAAGGTTAGGAAATGAGACTCAATGTATGAAGATCAAAATAGTTACGAATCGGCACTTTTGTGATGGTATATTTTGTTTAGTTATCGAAATGGGAAAGTTACCAAATGGGATGTACCCGGTATTTCGCTTTGCCTGATTTTATTTGTTGGCTCATTTTTGGCATTTATATTTTTATTTTGTGAATGTCAATGCTGCTGTGTTGATCCACATAATTAAATGAATATTTATAACCACGACATTAATCTAACCAATCATGATTAATTTAATCATGATCCAACGACTCGGACGCATTTAAAAGATAAAATTATAATTGATGTAGGTTAGTACTTAATTAGTATTAATTATTTTTATTAAATATTTTATGGGTAGGTCGGGATGTATCTATTGAACATTGATGTATCTACTGACTTAAATGTCATTTTAATCAGACTCACCTGTGTCTGGTGTTTCTGATTTAAATGTCAATTAAATATAACATTGGAATGCATCGACGATAGTAAATCGATGTTGGAATGCAACGAGAAATCGATAGGTTTGGATTTGAATCGATAATCGCGGGTCAAGTCGTGCCGGTGACGCTACGGTGCTACGAGCTGCTACGTCTAATTAGCATTAACTTTTAATAAAGTAGACATATAATTGTTGATCGTAATGTTGATTGTTTATTACTTGCTAGCTTTATTAGCTTTTATTTATAGATTGTTTGCAAACTCGAAAATAAGTTTGCTTGACAAGTTGTTTATTTTAAGTATATTTTTGTGAAATCATTTTATTTTTATTTTCCATTTCAACCAATTCTTGCTTTATATGTTTAGGACGGGAAAGAATATTATGTAATTATTATAATTTGCTTAGGTTTGCTTTCGAAGGGATTCTGTGCTTGCAATTAATTGGCTACATTTTTACTACCAGTCAGTAGCTCAATAATTGCCTGCTGATAGTTATTTATAGTACAATCATGACGTCTTTGTAGGTCACGGAATCATTACCTATGACCTCAATAGGGGTCACATGTCGAGACTACAATGCTCAACCTGTCAAACCTATTCACTGATTGTTGCCTATTATCTGATGACTTTTACATAACTCGGAATCATTATAAATTATACCTCTAATGTTGACGGTGACAGCGGACAATGGCAATCAGATATGCATGCCGTTTGTAAGTACCAGATAGTAATATTCTCAACGAATAGACGTTGTACTATTATATCTTAAATAAACGACGTTTGAGACGATGAAATCCTTTCAAAGGTCACACGACTTACGTAATAGGTCTGCTTAGCCGAGTTTTTGGTAGGCACACGGGAAATGCCAAATAGTCAGAATATCTATGGGGACAAATAATTTGCAGAAATCAGGTTTTTCTTAATGGGCGATGGCGAAAGAGGTTGGGTCATCTCATTAAGGTGATTGAGAATGTTAAAGTTGATAACTGGTCGAATGCCATCCGACCGGTTGGGTTAATGTAGGCAGTCGGCTGCGCCCGCGTACACGCACGAAACTTGATATAACGTTGCTAACTAAATTATTATTTTTATCCTTAAAATTAGTTTCTGTGCGACAGAGTGGCTGTGAGCGAGTGGGTGGCTAAGATATCGTGAAAGTCGTCAATGTGTCAATAGGTAACAGGTACAGACAAGACAACGAGGTCGTAATTAAAAGATTTATATCTAACACATATAGGATCAGATTGATCTTAAAGATAGGCAAATGGAGGCGAGACTATTTTCTGGGTGACCAGACTATTGTCCGGTGGAAAAAAAGTCGGATTTCAAGGCATGCCGCGGGGTCGCGCGCTGCACGCCCCGACCTTGCCATCCAAATAACAACCAATCATAGTCTGCAATAATTGTTCACCCGCCGTGAGCAGCTAATAGACAATAGGTAAACATCACTAGGAAAGTTATCTCGAGTCGTTTACCACGCGGGGTGCCGCAGACATGCCATGGACGGCTATAGATAACATGTCTCAATCACAATAGCAAAAAGTGTTAAGGTAGCTAATGTACTATTGTTCAATTTTATTCAATACGCACTCGACATAACTGGGGCACATTGTTTTAATTAATCGTATATTGTTTTTGTTAATTATTATGTTATCGTGTTAATAAGGTTACCGAGAGAGAGATGACCAACTTAGTTATAATCACATTCTGTAGTGTTTGAAGTTCCGAAATGTTTTATTTACTAATACGATTTAGCTTATGTAAATCTAATTGTTTGTGGTTACCTTGCACTGAGTTCGACGATTTGGTGGGAAGTTGAAGTGGATTCTGTGCAAGCTTACCGATTGCTTACACTAGGTATGTGTGCACTCCATTAGCGAAACGAATCGTAATTCATGTTATTTGCACGTTTCATCCTCATTGTAGAGCCTTCAAACCTTGACGAAACAAGATTAAGGCTATTCTTTGCACAATTCGGTAGGTGCGTTACAATCATCGAGTTTCCGCATTTCAAAATCAAACAATAGCAGTTTCGACGTCAGTAACACAAGGCACGGATAAAATAAAAAAGTTTTTGTTCATTTTGTATTCGAACAGGTTATAAGGATATCGAGTTAGTCGCTAGCTTATTCGATCGGAATGTGCAGTCATTATTTTTGCAGTTTTCCTGGTGTGATAATTTCCTTTCGAGGAATTCATACACGGCGCCTTCGGCGCCGTTTTCAATTAAATGCGGCTTCGTTAGGCACTGCACGAATTGCTTAATCGTCATCGTTTTATTGAACAATACATTACGCTGAGTGCACACACGCTAACGTGATGTCACGAATCGTAATGTGCACCTATGCAATACTTGCCACAGTAAGATGTGAATCCCTAATAAAATTTGGTAATGAAAACGTTTTTCGTGTATTCAAGAAAATGGACAGTACAAAAGAAAAGTCGTAATATGATGATATATATTACGACTTTTCTTGTGTGTTTTCATCCCTAAAATATTGGATCCTTAAAAAAAAGTTTCCGTGTTTTTAAAGTACATACCAAAGAACGTTAATATTTATTGAGACCCCAATACAGAGTGATACACCGCACACTGATACACTTAATCGACAAAAGCTGTATATCATCTTGTGTTTCAATATGTTTAATATTGAAATCGTAACACAAGATGACATACCACTTTTAACATAGTAGGTATGCGTGAACATCTGTTGTAAATACCGGACTTAATTATTGAACTAGACATACAATGGGCGCAGAATGCTGGCCGTGGGAAAGGAGCTGACATTTACTTGCGAGCGAGACCGAACATCTTCGGTTACCTAACGACGCAGAGACACCTCGTAAGGGCACACCAATCATTAATATATTTAATGGTTTCACATTTACTAAGTTCTATGACCAAGATCTGCTTAGGACTTGATATTAGGTACTTGTGCAATAGCCAAGTACTTAATATCAAATGTAACAAAAGACGCAGCAGTCACTGTCATTGGTTATTGTTGTATTTTCATGCTTCACAAATTGAACAGCTAGTTTCTGAACAATAAAGTTTCCTTACAAGCGTCCAACTATCTGTTCTCCTGAATATTGCTTGGAAACTTCGTCGATTTATTTTACACTTTGTAACTAATGAACAATGCAGAGTAAATAATTTGAAAATCGTAAAGAACATGTATTCACTAGTAAATAGTCATATTTACTAGTGAATACATGTTCTTTACGATATAATAGCAATCACTGGTATTCACCAGTTCAGTAGCTTGTTCGACGACGTTGTACACGATTGTTTGAATGGCGACGACTTAGCGACTTTACAAAGTAGGTCTCAGTGAAACAGTGGCTCATCTCCTCAGCTGTATTGTCACGGTCACGTTAAGATAATGTCAAACAGAATTTGTAATAGTTGAAAATATTTTGACTAGTGAGGTTACAAAGTGCGTAAAGTTAACAACTTATGTGGCAGTTTGTAATGCTTCACGTGACTTGCGAAACGTCTGCGGTCCGTTGATGGAATGTGCTTGATATGTGCTAAGTAATATCGTACTTTATGTAAATAGAAAGGTAAGCCATTAAGAAGTTTTTGATGCTCATTCATTGAAATATTGGTCACTACGTCTTGTTTGACGTCACTTTGGAGTTATTTAAATTAGATAGAGCCAAAGAAGATGAATGAGTGTTAGACAGAGTTCATTCTTGTTATTAGATTCAAGTAAATGAGATCGGTTGATCCGGCTTTGTTGCAGATCCGGTCTTCAATTAATAGTTTCAGGGGCTACGAAATGAAGCGATTCTGTGGTTTCGGTTTTCTGAAGTAACGTTTATGAATCATGTCCATTGTCCATGAAGGTTAAGATCCCATGATGGTGGTATTTAGCATAATCGGGCAAACCATTCCGTTATTTGCGAATTGATATTCAGTGGAGGATATCTATGTATAAGATAAAACATATTTATGTAAAACTAGCTGACCCGCGCAACTTCGTCTGCGTCACATTTTCCCCGTTTTCGCAACATTTTTCATTGCTGCTCCGCTCCTATTAGTCGTAGCGTGATGATATATAGCCTATAACCTTACCCAGGTTAAAATATATTTGATATTTGACAAATTTCATTAAGATCCGATCAGCCGTTTAGTCGTGAAAAGGTAATAAACAAACATACAAACAGAGTGACTTTCGCATTTATAATATTAGTATGGATACTACACTCGCGAGCAACCAAATCGACTCAAGCCTTGTCGGCGCACACATACATTGATACAACTAAAATCATGAATGGAAATTATTAAAATGATATGTCATTCGAAAGCTTAAGATGTCAGCTTTAATTTGATATCATTGTCATTGAAATCCATCCATCATTTTTGAAATAAATGATGTCTGAATGCAAGAGTAGGAAAAACGGGAATTTAGGAAAAAGGGTATGTGTCTCGTATTTGACAAATTAAACAAAAAAAAAAAATTAAAAATAAAATTATTTTATTTAAATCAGTATTTCGTATTGCCCCCTCTAGCCCTAATTACATCCCGCAGTCTGTTTTTGATGGACCTTATCAATTTTTTGACATTTTCTTGAGGAATGCCGTCCCACTCCTCTAATAATGCTGTCTTTAGCTCGTCTACGCTTGAAGGGACTGGATTTCTGGCCCGAACTCTTCTTTTAAGCTCGTCCCATAAGTGCTCGATGGGATTCATGTCAGGACTGAGCGCAGGCCAGTCCATCGTGCGTAATTCGACCTCTTGCAGAAACTGTCGAGTGACTCGTGCCGTGTGGCAGCGGGCATTGTCGTGCATTAACACGAAGTCTTCACCGACAAACCCTGCGTAGGGCACAACATGATCCAGTAGAATGTCGGTGATGTACCGATCAGCTGTTAGCCCGCCTCCTCGGCCGCCCCCAGGCACGAAAACAAGTTCGGTTTTTCCCTCTAAAGAGATACCAGCCCACATCATGCAGGAACCGCCGCCATATGCCACTGTTTCAGCGAAACAACATTGGGCAAATCGTTCTCCCGGACGCCTGTAGACTCGGCCTCTCCTGTCACTGCCATGCAGACACATTCTGCACTCATCAGTAAACAGGACCGATCGCCATTGCGCAACGCTCCAATTGAGATGCTCTCGAGCAAATTGAAGGCGCGCTTGTCGGTGGCCTGCAGTCAACTTAGGGCCCGTCGCAGGTCTTTTTGGCGTCAAGTTGGCTTCCTTCAAGCGTCTTCTCACTGTCCACTCGCTGACAGCCACTTGTCGTACACGTCTCAGTTCTTGCTGCACATCAACGCCCGTAAGGTGTCGATTGCGCAGCGAGGTTGAGACAATGAAGCGGTCGTCTCTCTCTGATGTGCACCGGTGGCGGCTCGTTCTTGGTCTCCGATTGAAGGCACCAGTCTCTTGGAACCGTCTGTATACTCGGGATACAGAAGACTGGCTCAAGTGGAGCTGGGCAGCGATTGCTCGCTGACTTAACCCTTGTTGCAACAAGGCAACAACTTGAGCGGCTTCTTCTGGTGTGGTATCCATGGGTTAGCGAAAACAAGGAATGCAATTTACGGAGATGTGTACCGGTCAACTTGTAACAAGCAACTGATAAGATAAACCGGAAGTGGGGGGGTTTTATAGCGGGAGCAGGTAGCGCAAGTCGTGGATTCCTAAAGAGGTAATTTACGCTGACGGCCAATTAAAATGTGTCAATAAATCAGCGCTTAGTTTTTTTTTAAGGTATTGATGTTAATTGAAAGCCTAATTCTTCAGCTTTCGAATGACATATCACTTTTGTAATTACCATTTATCGTTTTAGGAAAATCAATGTATATGTGCGCCGTCTAGGCTTGAGTCGATTTGGTTGCTCGCGAGTGTAGTTCCTTGAAGACTTAGTAATAGGATACTTAACATTGGCCGTCGATAGCTCCTCTAAAGGAAAAAAATGTGTTTAACAGGGATTATGCATGCCAAGGAATTATATTAATTAAGTTTCTAGTATCTTGGGCGTGTGCTTGCACATGTATGATACATGTATACGGAATCAGATAATTAATGGAATAAGTAGTATTAAGATAACAGAAGCAACAATGGATAGACCGTGTGAAAGATAATATAACCACATCATCTTTCACATAGTCTATCCAATGCTTCTCATCGTAGAATCTTTATCTTTCTATGTTTTTATGAAACTTCGTGTAGTTCACTAAAATGGTTATGTACTAATTGCAGTTTTCTTCAAGTTACAGTTTTTCCGATAAACAGTTATTATTGTTTTATTATTTCGCACCAAAAGCGTGAAGATATTACAATCAGAGAACGCTCGCGATACGATGGTGCGTTCTTAATCTTTGCTATATTAAAATGATTTCATCACATGTTTTCGAAGCAAGCCAAATAGTGTGTTAATCGGGTTTGGGTCGATTCACTCGTTTTGCGAAATAACTATCCACCTGTGCGACAATCAAATTTTGCCTAGAGCTATTTATTTTGTCTTCATCATTTTTAAAGGTCGACGTGAATCGTCTCTATAAAGGTCAAGTATTTAAAAAGTTACTCATTCAGTCACATTAAATTACTAATTCTTCGCATTAAAAGCGAACCATTAATAAATTGAGCGGACAGTCCCGCGGGTCTTGTTTAGTGCTCTGAGATAAAAGAACATGGTAGACTGAATGACACAGACAATGCAGTAAGTTTTAAAAATAGTCATCAGGTTTGCGTTGCCGCTTGCTACGAATTTCACTAGAAACTAGTCACGACTTCTTTCAACTTCTGTTTGCCACTGAATTTTTACTTTTTGTGACACCTGGCGGAAGCTTACCGTCACGATACAGCTATTAAATCCGGCAGTCTATTATTGCGTCAAGTTGAATAACATTTTAGCTACGCCTACCTGTACTGAGCCGGTACGGACACGGACGTTTATTGTACATTATCACTGGCTTGTTCAAGTTTCGAGTGCCACTCTGCTTCATTTCGGAGCCCGCAGAGAATAAAGACACTTCACTCAGCTGCCAGTTAAAATTTGCTTTGCTCTATCAAAACTTTCAACTGCGTAATCCTAAACGTTCTTTTGATTTAACAACAAAATGCCACAATAAGATCCCTTTCAATGTTGCATTGTGCAGTTTGGTTTTATAGGTGCAGAGAATATCAGAGATTGGCTGCGAGGTGCAGCGGAAGGCGAGTGAGTAAATATGTCAAGAATTCCGATGTGTAAAGTTTAAATGGAGGAACAATAGAGTTGTGGCGGGTCGCGTGAATACCGCGGTGTTACAGTATGGAATGCGGTGCTATTTTGAAAGGGGCACGTGCAAGGTCAAAGGTGCAACCAGCAACCGACAGACAGTTGTGTCAAGCAAGATATCCGTTCTAATACGTCTACGTTAATCATTCTCTTGCAACAACAATTGCTAACACTTGCCCACAATATTGCCGATAATTTATTTGTTTTATTGCAGTAAATCACCCCGGGTACGATCGACTTTATCGACACTCGTAATTATGTTGTTATTTATAACTTAGCTCGTAATGGTGGTGCGTTCGCGCTATTCTTAGATTTTTGTCAATAAAGGCTATTTGCAGACGAATGAGATTAGGTGGTTTGCAAATGTAATTGGACTTTTTATAGCAGCTGATGATAGAAAGTTAAGGATGGTAATAATGAGCGCAGTCGTGACTGACGACGATGGCGATAACTTATCACGCGGACACTCGAACAATTAGCTGCCAGCGCCTGCGCAACTCTTACTATAGTGCGCGCGGATCACGGCGCATGACGTTTGCAAAGAGTGCAATACTCAAGGCACATCCTATACACCATACAAGTAAGCTTTATACTCGGGTCAGATACACTTGAAGTTACTTTGCAACACCGTGTTAGGAAATTAGATACCCTTTTAACGTTTCGTGTTTTGATAAATCTAATAAATAAGCCGAGATAAACCCTTTTATAATTCTTACACAGTAAGTCAGCGACCTTAGAGGTCAGGCCCCGCGATATCTTTCTTTATTCGTGGGTGGGCACGGCTAACAACGTATATTTGCAAAAAAATGTGACGTAAAAACTATGTAGGCACAAAAATTGCGATGCGTTCACTTTCACTCGTTAACTATATAAAGGTGCCGTGCGTCGAAAAAAACTAGGAACTTTTGTATATTGACAATTGAATAAACTGTGTCCATTTTGGTTCTATGGTGCTAAAGTTAGACTTTAACGAAGAGTAAAAGTTATGCATGCGACGCAGGAGGCAGCGAGTTTGCAAATAAAGCGAAACTTTGCGAATGGTGGTGATTAACTAAAATGGACTTATTTGTAACGACATTGGTTTTCAATTACAATGGCGTGTATGGAGGTGGCATGCGGTGCGGCGTCACCGCTGGAGTATTTACACACGGTGTGGGTCGTCGACCCGCGCATCTCCGCCGTCGCGTGAGCAGCCGCCCTGTGATTACTTATCGCCCGTTATTAATAGCAAATAACAATAATTCCATTAATTGTACGCACTACACACTACTGCTCCTATATCACAATAACATTCAGCCAAATACCTATTGATTTATGTTATAGAAAAATACTACTCTAGCGAACAGATTGCACATTTCGTCGCAGCCAATCAAAGTTTTCCTGAAAGCCAGTCATAATTGTATGGTACAGATACACTGAAAGTGTGCCGAAGCGTTGATGCATGAGGGAATGTTAAGACTATAACAATTATTTTTGACTGCTAGAAATGACAGTGGAGACCAGACAAGTAGCAATTCCTCGTGGTTTCATTTCTTGCAGTGTAATTACAGCAAGCAACTCGGGCTGAGTGTTGTGCCATCAAAAATAGGACAGTAATTCTCGAGCAGAAGCAACTCTTTAATAGAGGAACTTTGTAATCTCTGGTTTTAGTGCGCAATCTCGATCCATGATCTGTTTTGATAATACGTTACAGTAATCAAGCGCATTGTTAGTAAATGAGTTTTTTACATAAGATTACGTGTTATTTTTCAGACGAATTATGTAAAATAATTTTATGATCCCAGAACACGTTAAGTCTAACTAATAAAGCGGGCAAATGGTATTCAGTTTGGTTGTTTAGCACTGCCAGAGTTTTACGACTTCCTCGATATTGACGAAACCCAAACCAGGAAGTTCTTAGACGATGTCAGTAAATGGCAAGTGGACGACATAAAATAAAATAATAAATAATTTTATTTATATTTTTGCCATGTTTTGTCACGGAGGCTGTATTTCATACGTAATTGTTCTTAAGGCATTTTCTTGTCCCATTAATTAACCAGTGCCTGAATGCCAAGGCTCACATCTACATCACTTCTGCTCAGAAACGGGTTGTGGTGTTAAATAGGTCGTCCCCGAGTGCGGTGGCACGTACTTGCACGTAACGTTGCAGTTGCTTCACCGTGCGCTTGCGTCAGCGGGCACGCGGCGCGGGCGCAGTGCGGGGTGTCTTCCGCGACCCGACGACCTTCACGACCCACCAAACTAAGCACGAACTATCAAATCTTCATCTTTCGGCTAAGAGAAAGATGTCTGTGATGTCAGATCGCGATCGTGACAAAGAAATTACATGAGGATACAGAGAGAGTTGGTGCAGTCAACTGTTGAAATTTATACGCTGAGATTTTTGTTTGGTCATTTAAGTTTTCCGGATGATGACACACTTAAATTTACACAAAAAATGTTGATTACTTTGATTAACTTTTCGCTATAAGTAATTGAACCATCAATAGGAAATTAATTTATCAATTTAATGAGTGTCTTTAATTAAAATACTTTTAATAAAAAAATTAGGCACGCCATTTTAAGACAAAAAAGTTCGGAAAGCAATTTATGATTACAAAAAGTGAAGGCCGGGATGAGTCAAAGTCATCACTTGTCTGATACATTAGAGAGCCGGGCCGAGGTCGCTGGTCGGCAGTGGTCGGTAGTGGTCGGCAATGGTCGGTGTGTTCGCCGCATGCTAAACACCTGTCGAAACACCTCGTTATCCAATGTTGCTGACAGAAAACATATATTGCACTACTACTGGACGAGAGACGTATTGTCGTGTTACGTACAAGAATTTATTGTTTTGTACCATATTGTATTGTGTTTAGATGCAATAACGATGCTTGTTTATAACCTGACTGAGTAACTTAATAAAGTGTTATTACTGATTTATAATTTTTATTTATCGTTTGTTAAGGCTCCAGCTTTCAGTTATTACAGACAGTGTTATCAAGGTTGTTTTTTGAAATGTTTCAGGTAAAATATTTTCAAGCTTTCTGTACGCGTTGGGGTCGTGGAAAGTGTTCAGTGAAGCGGGACACGGGTGCGCGCATTTATTAGTTACGCCACCACTTAGAGGTCGCCGCTACCCGACTAGATTTATTGTTTTAATTTCAATTAGTTTATTATTGCTCTTTTAACCTTATGACGATTAACAGAATCAATTGATATCAGTTTTAAGTACCAAACCGACGACCGGTCGAATTTGCGAACGGCAGTTCACAACGAATTTCCTCACATCGAAGTTAATGCAATTTCATAAGATATTTAGAGCTCCAATATTTTGAAACGCTCCAGTTGCTTACTTAAGATCGATCAGAGTGGATTTGCTTTTATCGACCATTTTAATGTTTCATATGAAACGACTCATACATACTTAGCATTTTAGAACGTGAACGCAAGACTTTAAACGCGAGCAATATTGTTTTATGACTTCGAAGGATCCTGTGAATGCAAATAGTGAGGAATGTGGGGATTGCGTATAAAATCGAAATGTTTTGTTCTGCTACGTGACCGGACTGCCAAACCGCCGAGTAGCAGACATTGCTATCTTTGAAGACCAATTATGAGTAACATTGATCGGTGGTAATCACTGTGTTTATCTATGCGGATGCACTCAACAAGGAAATGTTAAAGGTAAAAACAATCTAGAAAATTCTTATTAATTCAGCAATCAAGACTAAGCTTTTATATCTTACAATAGAACGACTGTATATTTATAAAGGGGAAACGATTCAAAAAACGGAGTCGCAGTTAAATGTACCGTTATTGTATCCTTGCATTGCAAATCAGTAAGGGAAAGCAAAATAATCGAGCATGTACCTATAGTATTCGTGAGTGAAATATGCATTAGGCGATTATGGGCCGTCTCGTTGTTTTGTGGACCTGAAGGATTGCAATATTTTTAAGCTAATGGGTGTATTGATAACAATGTCTCACGAAATAAATACTGTTGTTTTTCAAGTTCAAGTATCATTATGGTTGTTTTCATTGAGATCAATGTGTCTCCAACTTGTAGATTGCTTGTTGCATTAGTGGGTAGGTACATATCTCACCATATTTCCAGGCTTCCAGAAGCCTGGAATTGGTCGGTTTTCTTGTTACCAATTATAGAGCTATTTCCAGCCCGACCGTAGGTGGAGGAAGATGATACTGAAGAAAATCTCCAGTTTCTAAATGAACTGTGTCTGAATAGTTAATTTAAATTTCAAGCGTTGTCAAATCTTAGGCTGTGTCCCCAGTAGGCAAACTGTTAACAGCCGACTGAGTTTGCGGCGTATCGGTTTAGTACGCCCTTCCATATATTTGAAATGGAGTGTCCACAGTTTGCTAGTTTTAAGACGACTAGACGACACTAGTAAACTAAGTCGTTTTAAGACTCAGTCGGCTGCTAACAGTTTGCCTACTGGGGACACAGCCTTAGCTTTGTGAGTCCACCTAGAGGTAAGTTTTATTTACACTACCAATGTAAGCTTAGTCACAAGTAAATACGTGAACATAAGCTTGAAAAATTGCACAAAGATTGTATGCATAATTTCACGGCAAACATGTGAATTTATTCGTTGACACAAATGCATCTTGATTGTTAAGTAACCCTTGCATGCCTTACAGTGATCAACTCGCAAGTTATGTTAACCTGATGAATGCGAAAACCGTTTTTATGAATATCTAAGGTGGTAGCCGTTGTCACTGGTAGAGCAAACATGATTAGGTAACAAATATCAATAGAGAACGTAATGCTTATTTATATAGAACCTGTTACCACAATCAGTTTGCAAGAAGTATCGTGGAAACCTGATTTACCGGGTAGGCCTTGTAAAGTAAGGCTTTGATATTTTAGATGAGGCTAATAAGGAACAAGAGCAAAAACATTTTTTGGTCCAAGTCCGTCTGTTTGTAACATCGAGTGCTTCAGAAGTAAGTACGCGGCACGTGTCTACAAGAAGTTTGAAACCAGTTCTATGATCCGATTGCAAGTCGATTTAATCACTCGCTCACCGACTGGCCGGGTGACCACATAGCAGGCACTGGCGGGAAACGCACGACCACTTTCATCACCTCATTAATAATATATAAGAATATCATTCAACAAGTCACTACATCAATATACAACGAGTGTACAAATACATGAATAGTTATGTGAAGGAAAAATGTTCGTAAGTAATAAACGGAACTAAGTACAGATAAAACTAAGGTTACAATAAAATACCAAACAAATAAAAAAAATACTTACGTTCAAGTGAGCGTAACATCCAATATTGCCGGCAAGTACAACAACTACAAAATATTCAAATTCTCATTAACGTTATTGAACTTTTGCAACGTTATAAAATAATCACTAAAGTTTTAGCAAATCACATCAAATTATCCAATTGGAAGCACCGAAAATATTTGAACGCGACACGAAGCGGAAAACTTTTTTGTAGTCTACAAACTGCCACTGACGTTGGTTTCGATTTCGGAAAAGTAAAAGAGCGATATGCGGTTGCGCGCGGCTGGAGTTGGCAAAACTGACGTACGCAGCGCGCAAGCGCCGCCAAGGTATTGTTAAAAGTTACTTTTACTTGCGAGACTTGCGGCGTGCTTGCGCCTGCGCCTCTAGCCGCCGCGCCACTCGGGGACCTTGCGACCGTCGCGCCACCCGTTTCACTCTATACATGACCACGAAAGAGAAAAACAGAGGTCTCTCTCCTCCTCTCTGATACACCATTTGAAAAAAAAATATTTGCGTACGACTAGGAATACATAATATTTGAGCAATATTAAATTATTGCTATGCAAAGTAATGGTCACGGTTCATTGAAATTTTAGGTGAGTATTGCCTTATTTCCTTGCGTGGCGAGCCAGTGGAATGAACGGAAAAGTGATGATTACCAGGGCGTCAAACACCGTAATTGTTGCATGGAATTTGTTAATTACCGCGAAGTAGACCTAACAACCAATAGAATTTTCATTTAACGTTTATTTGGACGGTTAATATTTGCATTCATAATAATAGTAATGCAGATCATTAGCTTTAGAGACTAGACTGATCTCATTTGCATGCGTGAGCAATGTCACGAGAATTAAAAAATCAATAACGAGTGAATGATAAACCTTGATCTGAAAGGCGTTACCAATCAAATTTGAGTGTATTTTTTTGTTACGTAAAATCATTAAATGGAATCCGAAACAAGTAATCGTTTCGAAAAAAGCCCCACACTTTAGGGTAAGAAAACGTGTGTCCCACTTTTTCCACCTAATCCCTAGGAACACAAACTACATATTTTAAAAATGGAACAGTAGTGCGTTACTCTACTGTGCCGCAAATATTATACGGGAAAAATCACGCGAAAATGTTTGAAAAATCCGGGTAGGACACGAGGAACAAGATACGAGATTGCATTTAACATTCTATGGAACGATACCGAACAGGCGTGAGTGTGTAATGAATAAGTCAAAGTGCATTATCGTTGACACATTTACCTCTTGGCGAGGTTAATCAAATTGCTAAGTTAGCTAATAAGTTGTGTTTAGCGCCAAAATGCCAAAGAATTGGTGTTGCAACCTGTGCCCAAGGGTTTTCATCAATCGTATTGTCTATGAGGTGATGGCGTAGAGCCTGGTGCGGTCGTGCCAGCCGCGGCCTCGCACTGTACCAAATAATCTGATTCAGTTGATCCGCCCGCATTGATTAACAAACCCACTAGATATATGAGCCTGATTTGAAATTTCACTATATACCTGCCGCTATATACGTGACCAGAACTTTTGATCTACTTTCGCAACTGATCGTCCTAAATAAAATGTTTGAAAGCAAGTGCGATCTGATAAAGGAATGTCATAAGTTAAGATAGGCGCCTAGAGTTCGAACAGGATATCAAGGTAGGTAACTATTAATAAATCTGTTCGGTGCTGTGTTGTCAAGTTGCTCACATTTATCAGTAGCAGTACCTATGATTAGTATGAATGGCACAAAAAATATAAGCAACAAAAAAATGGGTACATAAAGTTATGTGAAGAATTGCCGTCTAATCTGATCACGATGAAAAAGAAAAAATGCAGAATATTTTTTTTATTATTGGCCACTAATAACATCCATTTTCAAATTTCAATACTAGACTAAATTGAGTGACCCACTAAATAACATACGCTGTTCTATATGTATACATTATATGTTTATTATTATTGTGTGAGGGGTAGTCCCAACAGTTACCTGGGTGTAATTGCAGAATACATCCATAGTCCTATTTGGAGGCATTGGATTGGGCTGCACATATTGTAGGCTGACGGGCGTCTTGTCTCTTTTTATATCATTGTTTTTTTTTATTTTTTTGTGATTTGTGTATTTGTGAATTACTAACATAGCTTTAAGTCATCTTGATGTACTACTAACACTCTATGGACCTAAAAGTCTGAAATAAATGTTTTGAATTGAATTGAATTGAATTATGTATACATATACATAATGTATGTATATGTATACATAATGTATCTTTGAAAATAAAAGTCGGTCAAAAATGGGATGTTTCACAGATACCGAGTGATTTTTAACATAGGGAACTAGGCCGCTAGGTAGGTGTAAGCCCATAAATAAAACATTATGTACGGCAATCGTAGTTCAAGTAGTACTTTATCACTGCTACCTCACTTTTCCACTTGAAGGTTATAAGCCTGAAATTATGTATGAATATAGATGAGAAAGATATAACGGTGTGATAATGTATAGAATCACTCGAGCCAAGAGCTTGTCAAGAAAACTGGTCCAATGTATACTAAGAGCATTTCTATAGTGACATCGCTGACAGCTCACAAGGGTCGCGTCTTGAATATGATCTCGCCTTCGAACGTTCGGATATTGAATCCGGCGATGCGATTGGTCAGTGATTTATATTTCTTTCGAAGCTGTCAACGAACAGCGGGGGTCTGGCAAATTGGTTAAAAGCTACTAGACTGAAATAATGGTTACGTTTATAATAATATAATAAGCTTCTTGCTTAAAAAAATTCAGTAGTAAGTTAATCGTTAATCTTTGTTTTTCCCAATTAGAAGAATTTTTTAACGGTCGTAAATCTTGCGAAACTAAAAGTAGATAGGCAACCAAGCCAGGTAGCAACAGTGACATACAAAATTAAGTTTTCATTCCCCGTCCAGTGGAGACTGTTACGAACAGCAGGCGTTCAATAGGCTTCCTGTCTACTGCCAGTTTTTATGTGACTTACGCCTTCCTGATTGTTATATAGGTATCACTTATTATGCGTCTAATTATGGTTTCGTGAGTGGATATTGGCTATCGATTTAACTAATAACTGGAAACTATAGAACTTTATTGTTGCGGTTTCTTGCGTAGCGAAGTTTCCAAGAACATCATCTGCCTATCCTTTTCCCAAATATGTTGAGGTAGGATTCCAGTCTACCGAATGTAGCTGAATAGTGCATACCAGTATTTAACATGGAGCGACCTATCTAAAGTCCACAAACCAGTAACTGGGTTACACGATACCCATTGGTAAGACTGGTAGCCAGACTTTCAGGCTTTTGACTACTCGTAATGAATGTTTCCAAGATATGGGCGTATTGTAATTTGAACATAAATCGCTGTGGTGTTAGTTCGTGAGGAAGCCCACACGTTAATAATAAATTCCGTCGGTCGGTGTGTGGCGCCATTGTAGGCTAGGTTGCGCCACCTGTCAGGCGCGGCACGAACTACCGCCGAGCGCCGCGCCGAGGCCGTGACGCGGTGCAACCAAGTGCCGAGCATTTACCGCGGGAACTGACATTCTATTGAATACGTATATGAGAAATAAGTGTAATGAATGATACTTTGCTTTTTCAATAATGTGGCCTAATACATATTTATAGGTAGAAAGAAGTGTCAGACCGATTGTTGGCTTACGATGTCATAGGTCCACATGCACTCGTAGTAATGCGTTTTTTTTTGTTGTGTGCATTTGTGGTTAGTGCCAAGTTGTTTCTTTCTTTCTTTCTAATCGAACTGAGTTTAATGATGTGAAAGAAAAAGAAGTAAAAATAATAGCGCTGGCCACAAAAAATATGGGACAAGGGCAAGAAGATAATGATGATGGGTAATGGAACTGACATCATTTAATTAGATAATTAATTTTATGTTCCTCCATAATAATTTGATATCAAGATTACTTTAGGATAATAAAGAACATAAAATCTAGCAACTTGCGGAAGACAATCTATTCGATTAAAGTCCTTCACTATTACGAATGGAATGCTCTTACAATGGCTTTCATAATTACAATGAATTACAAACTCACGTTTTAAATAGCAACTAGATAATTAATAAGTCTACTACATTATTATTATCTATAACGACTGCATTATAAGACAAATCAGTTTCGTTCATTGCCGTGTCGATCACGGTCATTAGGAAAGTCGAAACATACTTATGGTACAGACGCCAGGACTACAAGTTACAACAATCTGTCAAACTTTAATAGATTTTTAACTTTATCGTTAAAGAATTAGATTCAAGGTTGATTGGGAAAGGGGTTTGAATGAAATGGCTTGCCTGGCTTGCCGCCATTTTAAATTATTTTCAAAAATGTGGCCATGTATATGACCTATATTAATAGATAGCTAATATCAATAGAAACTAGTCAGTATGTGCTAACCTCTCAACACTCCGGCCGAGAAGGCCGGGCGGATAACTACTTAATGGAGCTGTGTGTCCGAGACACAGTCCTCTAAAGCTTCATGTTTCCGAGATATGATCTATCAAAGTTAAAATCCATTCACCAATGGTATCTTCAACACAATTTTTATTTTAATAGCCACGCATGGAACCTGTATTAATTGATATCTGGTATCAATACAAACTAGTTTTGTGTGAGACACCACCCTATAAAGTGTCACGTTCCCGAGATATGATCTAGAATAAATTCTAACTTTGATAGCTTATATCTACGCTTGCAACGCTTTGGAAGATATTGTCTCTTAAAAAAATAATTTGTATTGATGCCAGCTATTGATTAATACAGGTTTCATGCGTGGCTAATAAAATAAAAGTTGCATTGAAGATTCCTAGTTTGATCTAAACTAATATTATAAAGAGGAAAGATTTGATTGTTTGTATGTTTGTTTGCATTGAATAGGCTCCGAAACTACTGGTCCGATTTGAAAAATTCTTTCAGTGTTATATAGTCCATTTATCGAGGAAGGCTATAGGCTATATATCATCACGCTACGACTAATAGAAGTGGAGCAGCAATGAAAAATGTTGCGAAAACGGGGAAAATGTGATGCAAACGAAGTTGCGACCGACAGCTATAGGTTATAACTCAGAAACGTGACGCTTTAGAAGATTTTGTCTCTTAATAAACTGGTTTGTATTGATACCAGCTATTGAATAGTTCTGGATTGGTTCTGTATGGTGCCGGACATATAGAATAGCACCATCCCCTATCTTCCCGTGGGTGTCGTAAGAGGCGACTAAAGGACTTTCCGGAGAATGGGCAGCAGCGTTCTCTGTGCTTTTGTAACAACGGTACTGCGATCGCCATCCCGCCTGCCAAACGTGGCGATTAGGTATGGCAAAACCTCCCATATGCCAATGTGGCGACACTTGGGGGTGGCCTATGACCAGCAGTGGACGTTTTTCGGCTGAAATGATGATGATTGAATAATAGAGGTCATATGCGTGGCCGCAACTTTGAGGAAATATTAAAATGGCGGTAGTTAGGCAGGCCACGCTTCATACAAAAATCTTCCAACCCCTTTGACAGTTTCGGGTAGCTTGACGTGTTGGCGTCTGTACGTTATTTGACAACGTCATACGATATGTCACTGCGCAATATACCACGTTAGTCAGTGTTCCTGACATTTTGTAAGTTCAGCCGAAGTTTGGCCATAAACGCTTTAGTCATAGACAAACTCATGACACGTAAAAGGTCAATGCTATATCTTTCCACCGGTATCTATTATATTTATGGCTAAATTATTAATACCTAACAGAAACTATAGACAATACACGGAAATGTGGCAGAAATTATTATTTTTTTGCCGTAAGGGACAATGGTCATTCATCTTTAGTTCTGCTTATTGAAAATATATTGCTTAATAGAATTTAGAACCATGCTCATTTACTATCGAGGTAAACCGACGAGACAAGATAAATATATCTAAAGAAAAAAACGTTTGACCGAAAGGATAATCAATTATATTCTTTAAAGGCGGAACATATTATACACTGAGTATGCCCATTTAAGTCATTATGTCACCTTTGTAAAATATCTTATTGAAATTGGTTGTAATAAATCTAAAACTGGACAATATTATTCTGACGCATCTTCTTAATTAATTTGATACTTCAAATTTTTTTTGGTAGTATTTTGAATACTTACCATAAATTATAAACATATATTTTATTGTTCTGTTTTGGTTAAAGTCCTACAACTTGTCCAATTACTTGCAAATTTTCTTAGTCAATATTTAATCAGTCATGTCAGAATAATAAATACATAAGATAACATCACGCCTGTAATCCAAGATAGGTTACGCAGAGATGTACCTAATAGTACTCCTACATTTCCCCAGATATGTTTAAGTCCCATGTAATAGGGGGCGAGCCTTTTGCCACCAACCGGGCACAATTCCTGACACCGTGGCAGCTACTGAGAAATTCATGATGGAAAAACCCAATAGCATTATTATTATTCTTATTTATTTTCAATATTCCGATATCCATATCCGTTCTGTATGGTGTCGGACGTAAAGAATAGCACCATCCCATATCTTCCCGTGGGTGTCGTAAGAGGCGACTAAGGGACTTGCCAGAGAATGGGCAGCAGCGTTCTCTGTGCTTTTGTAACAACCGTACTGCGATCGGCAACCCGCCTGTCAAGCGTGGCGATTATGGCAAAACCCCCCTTATGTCAATGTGGCGTTGAGGGAGGCCTATGTCCAGCAGTGGCCGTCTTTCGGCTGAAATGATGATGATGGATATCCATAAATCATGCCTGTCGGAATCGAACCCATGACCTCATGCTTGGCAGCCGCGTATTCGACCACCAGACCAACGAGACAGTCTATGCCATAAAACCAAAGGTCTAAGAGTATAAAACGATTATAAAAACCTAACAGCGAATGTCATAATATCCTGTTACATATTTCTCCGCAGGAAAGTAGTTACATACAAGATAAATATGGTAATGTATGAATATATTAGGATAATTGAATTAAATTGATACTTACGTACAATAGATAGCTGTAATAAATATCTGTCAACTAATAAATCTATAGACCTTGCACCTATTAAGGCACACTTAAGTAGATTTGCTTTAAGTGGGTGGATTTTAAGTAAGAATTAAATTGGTCAAGTGTGAGTCAACCTTACGAAGTAGTTCGTAAAGATAAAGTATTCGTTGCTTAACGATTCATAAAACACGAAACTTTAGTGACATACAGTTATTAGAAATGGCGAAACATCAATCAATGCGTTGTGGTTATTTGACATCACTTTATTGAAGACATTTTGTTTTTGGTCCATGCACATTTAACAAAATAGTTAGGTATACAAGCAAAAAATCCATTCACTACAAGTAGAAGTCAATGTGATCATCATCTGCCTAGCCTTTTCCCAACTATGCTGGGGTCGACTTCCTGTCTAACCGGATGCAGCTAAATACCCGTATTTTACATATAGCGACTGCCTATCTGACCCCCACAATCCAATTAGATCATATTGTCAGGTCACTCCCACCTGTAAAAGTGATTGTATATGTATTATGTAGTAATTTGGCTAGTTCGTAAATGAGTGGTTTTTTTTAAGTCAATAAAAAGGGAGTTATTAATTAATAGGCTTTTCGTAGACCCCTCTACGAACTCGGTCTACGAGAATGTTGAAGATTTCTAAAGTGTTACAATTTATTTATTTAATTACGTAAATGATATTGGGATTGTAGTAGGTACTCGTAAGGTTTTCTTTATTTACCAAAAAACTGGAATAAAAATTGCGACGCGACGTCGGCAACCACTAAGAAAAGATTTTTATAATTCCTTTGGGAACATAAAAAACATAATGAGAATTTTCGACATGAACGAAAATTGGGAGCATCCCTAAATTATTTACATAAAATATACTGGATTTGGATATAACAAAACCATAAAATACGGAATACCGACACGGAATAAATATGTAGTTCTATGTCGAACATCAATTGAGAAAAATGAATAATAGAGGAATATGTGTATAATGCTAAAAACTGTTTCAGTATAAACATGTGCATATTTTACGTCTTCCGATCTAGACTACCAACACAAGGCCTCTCTCAGATAAGATCGTTATTACAGATTCATCCAAATTCCATTCAGCTCAGAAAATTTTAGGAAAGTTACTTCGTTTTTTGTGTAAGAAACCTCACACCTAGCTAATACCTACTAAAGTCAAGAATCGAACTCAATTCATTTCAAGACAAGTCATTGTCAGAGAGCAGATTTTGGCGTCCGTCCAGAATGAAAGATGAGAATGTGTAAAAATATGAAAGGGAAAAGAAAGGGAGGAAAAAAATATATAAGATGAAATATTACACATGACAGTAGGTTTTATGAAAAGATTTCTCGCAAAAAAATGCCAATGCAGTGCTCCCAAACGTATTGTTCGGAGAGAAATAGTGATGTGTTCTTTATGTAGCAAACATTAATAAGCATGGTCATATGCTATTAATTCTAACGACAGAGCTCATCTCTGTCGTTGCGGAATATTGCCTCGGGGAAGGCAATGTGAGCATTCGGAGCAATAAATCGAGCTATTTAAAAAACTAAAATTGCATCAGTCCGGTGATTATTGTAATTGGCTGTGCATATTATTATCGGTTCTTGTTAATTGAATAGCTATGCAGTTCGGTATCAATTAATTTTGCTGGATAAACTACCTACGAATTTCGTTTGTTTTGCTTTGAAAAAGTGTGATTAAATTATAGAGTTAATTAGCATAGATCATAATTTTCTGGTAGGTGGTTTTTTTTGTTATAATAAGTTTAAGAGGCAAAAAAGTCAAGCAAAATATTCTTATGTCACTTTAGAAAATTAAATCATTTCTAGGGTTCCGTACCCAAAGGGTCAAACGGGACCCTATTACTGTGACTTCGCTGTCTGTCTGATACCAGCCTGTATCTCATGAACCGTGATGGATAGCCAGTTGAAATTTCTACAGATTATGTATTTCTGTTGCCGCTATATAAAAAAATACTAAAAACAGTATAAAATAAAGATTTAAGGGGGGCTCCCATACAAAAAAGTGTTTTATTCCGAGTCCGACTCGCACTTGGCCGGTTTTTATGTATGTAGGATATACATTAAAAGGACAAACATTAAGAAATTGGTAAGCTAGCTTACAGTATAGTAACTGAGAACTGGTCCTAACACAATCCACTGATTCGTTTAAATGTACAATACTAGATAATAATTATCACTATCTCAAAAGTATAGTAGCACAAAGTAAGTATAAAAAAGGATACAAACCACTTGTAGTTTTAGTTTTCACGTCCATATCGCAATATTGACCTGCAAACCAGACTTGCATCGGTGTGAGCTACTAAAACCCGATTGAAAATATATTAAAGTCGAGAGACCATAAATCGAATTTTCGCTGCTAGGACATCACGAGCAAGTCCGTATTTCTAAAACCTCGACAGCCTGAATGTTCGGTACTCTTTAGATGCCAGACTAAAAGTGAAAACATTTTCCTTACAGGGTGAATATTTTTTTTTTCCTGGCTAACGAAATTAAAATTCAGTTCACTGGCTGTTATGAGCCTTTCGTTGAGTTAGTAACAAACTGGGACTGTTTTTAATAAATAATACGACATTATTTTGAAAACCTAAAAACGGGGTGTAAGGGATACCGACGCGAAAACGCTTACCAAGTACTCAGTACCTACATCATTCTGGAATAGAAATTTTTCATCAGAATTTTTACTAATAATCAGTTATTCCATACGTTTTGACCGTGTATATGTATTGCACTTTTGTAGGAAACAGCTGATTTATTTTTTTGCTTTTGAAAACTTTCTATGATGTATGTACACCTTGTATATCTGGCAGTGGTGCAGACTGGCCCAGTGCGGGTTGGTAGATTACATTTCTTCGATTTTTTGGTTCTAGGACATGTCGATTTCTACACGATGTTTCTTACACCATTTTGGGAGTGGTGGTTTGAAATAAGGGGTGTAAAAGACCCCTTAACAAAATCGAAAGAAACTTGTTCTCCCTGTCAATGCGATATTTTGTTCTGGATAAGAGTTAGCTAGTTAGTATGATTTGAAGAATGCTTGGAGTAACTTCCGTTTACACCTTGTTTATTAAACAAAGTAATGGGCCTGTCTGGATTCGAACCAACGACGTACAACTCTTATGTCGAGACCGATACCACTGGGCCAACTGCAACACTGGTCTGCGTTTCTCCTAAATCCTTCAGAAATACTCGTACACTAATCGTTTTCGTGCGATGAGTAATAAGCTCTTTTTTACTCGTCTGTTACATTCCGACTAAGAGAATGTTGACCTATGAATGTTTCCAAAAATATTTAGCATGTATTAATATCAAGGCGTGCATATAAAGCGTCACTTTACATATTCTTGTTTCGATGCAAAACATGTAGAGCTCTTACTTTTAAAGCAACTTCTAACTTTTGTTGAAACCTAAGCTGGATACCTACTTATTTAAATAGTTACTAATATTCTCCATGCTTCTTTTTACGTTAGGGTTGAGATTCAAAACCAAAACTATAGAAAAAATCAATTAAAAATCATTAAGATTTTTTTTATAAATTGGGTACCCATGTGTTTTTTCATACAAAACCATGATATTGTTTTTTTTTTTATTTTTTCCACAACAGAGCATGGCTAATTTTGTTTCATGATGTAGGCAAATCGAAATGTTGCAATGATCTTAGAAACAGCTAGATTCTAATTAATTATTTTATTTTAATATTTTATTGTGTAAAATGATTGATTAAGCTAGATCCCGCGGATCGATCCCGCCGATCCCTGTCAAAAGCTTATTAGTACATGGAGTGACAGGACAGTGTGGAAAATTCTTTTAAAAACAGCTCAAAATAATGCCTTAATTCCAGTAAAAATATATAAAACTGTGAGAACTGGAACAGTGAGCTGTGTAGACAGGTTGTCAAGCATCCATTTACAAAATTGACAACTAAGTCAATAATAAATAGTAAAGTATTTTTCTCAGGCAATTTTTACGACAGCTTTAAGTGGTCGATACATCCCACGCTTTTCTTTTATAAACAAATTGAATTGTATCGTGAAATGAAATATTGTTGTGAATGAGTGAATGTCGTTGAATTGTAAAAATAGTTTTAACGAACTTTAATATTCCACTGGTATTAGTTGCATGATTATTCATAACCACGAAATGCAAAATAATGAAGTGATTATGTATTCTCTATGACCGTTAGTCACATAAATATTAGCATATATTACTTAAATCTAGATGATATAAATGCTGCAAGACATGCTTTTACTGACATCATTAGTATTTTAATGACTCTGAGGACCACCTAAAGTACTGTTCCTTACGGTGAGTAATGGGCTAGCTCACCGTCCGTCCGTCGTATGACGACAGGCCGTGCCGACGCCGACGGCGCGTTCGTGTTCCACGCGCGCCTCAAGGAAATGTCAGCAAATCGGAAGGGGTCCGAGAGGGCCGATGCCTGCCAGGGCTGCGGGACTGTTCGAAAGAGGTACCGTGGCCCTGGAACACAAAGGGCTAAGAAGGAACATGGATGGGTTTTAGTCAGTCAAGTCTGACACTCCCTTCCGCTCCGCCCAGAGCGGGAGAAGTCATTTGATGATTTCCCATCCGAAAAAAAGGTACTGTTCCTTTGATAGTTGTTCTTAGTATTATTTCACAAATCCGTATTTGAAATGATTCCTAGAACAGTATTCTGTGAGTGATATTGGCATTTATCTGTAACCGGAGCCGAATCGAACAACACGAGATCCGTCGAATACCTATCTTATGTACATGTAGTGAACGGCAAGGTCGCGGGGTATAAGTTTCTTTCCAATTTTATACACACGTATAATCTCAGATATGTATGTGTTAATAGTGACGTTAATAAATATTTTAGAAACAGGTATTCTCTTATTACCAGCCAGCTCTATGGGGCGTGATCGAAATCGATTGTTTATAGCGTGTAGTTTTTTTGTAAATGTCGTTGTTGTGACATTGGAATTAAATATTTCACAACAATCACGGCACTCAATCTACGGCTGTTAATTACCAATGCTATAATTACACGAGACTGGGGGTAAAATAAACAACACTTTATCAAAATACTTGTATATTAATAACATTAATCACGCCTGGGTTCCCAACGGGTTAAGCAGAACTAAAGGAGAGGTAAAACACTCGAAACCACGCTCGGCATAAATCAGGCGAGTTAAAAGTCGATAAAACACAGACTACTTTGGCATGTAAATGCGCGCTGCAAGAAATTACGGTCTTAATTTAATGTCCAGTCAGCAAAATGATTTGTAGAACTAAAAGGCACTCAGACCGTGAATATTCCCTTTTTTGAGATAATGAAATTTAGGTTCGCATTATACTTACTTGAAAATGCCTCCCTTCTCAAAACTTCGTGCCCGTGACATTGAATTAATGGGACACATTTTTAATTCGAGATTATTATTATCCGTCCTTTTCTTCTCCAACTTTGAGACAGTATTGAAATAAGGTGGAATTTACAAACAAATATCTTACTTTATAATATTATTTCTTTAGCATAAGTTTAGCCGAACACCGAACTTTGATTGCAAACATGCATTTTATGCTGAAAACAGAATCTATCTTAGTCTAGAAAAATATCTTCGGCATAAAGTAACCGCTATATCTTGTAGACCCAACTAGCGCCATCTGTAGTCATAACTTGCAATATATTACTTTCCTTGGTCCGTGGTTTCGCACAGAACACTAGCTCACAAGATCTTTGTACACGTTTAAATGTAGAGGACGTGTCGTTCGACTCGTGGCAGTAAATCGCGTTCGCAACGTGATTGGAATTGGTTTAAAAAAGACGACATTATTTAAAAAAAAAATGCTGTTGTTTGTCACATGTAGACCGGGTTTGATTGGAGCAAAAAGAGTTTAGCTACGCATGTCTACATAGTGGTTGTATGTATGTGTATACAAGGTGTAACGGTAAGTGTATATACATACTCAAGAGTGTGGTTCAGACCATGAACATGTTTCTCCATCGGACAAACATCGTAACAGCGAAAAAATATCAGCTGCCCCATACATTTGCGTCGAACAGGTATTGAAATTTTGTATGGGGATCAGATAATTTTTTCGCTGTCTGAAGCACATCCTTAAGTATGTATATACCCTTTCCGTTACGGGTGCGCCAAAGTTCACCTAAATTTTCAACTCCGATAATTCGAAATCCGAAAATGTTCTTTCTAACATTTTTCATCCTAACAATCACAATTCCTAACTACTCTGTCTCTGATGTTCATAATTCCGAAGCATTCAACTTCATAATGTCAGTAGCAATAAACATCTATTATACTTTTATTTGTTTTCCTATATTTTCTCAACATAACCATCTTTTACACTATTATTCAAAGTCATATCTTTTTTGTTTATATTTCTTTTTATTCATAATAGTCAGTATTATATACATTAATTTTGCGTAACTTGATAACTGCAAAGATGGTGTCACCTTGTTTCGCAGACTGAAGTTTCACAGAATTTTGTTTCGCATAAAATGTTTCACATACTATTTGGTCCTCGTATTTTTATTTCGAATATTTTTGTTTCCACTATTATTTACTTGAATGAAACATATTTTACAGAAACACAATTCAATGAATTTTATAATCACATTTTTTTATTTAGTAAACGTATCAAACAGTTGAATTATTTTTTAACGAATGTTGTTTGTTCGATGTATGTTTCCATCGTATTTTATTTCAACGAAAATTTTAACCATAAATGAAATATTTTTCTTTAAAAGTCAAAATATTGTGCTACAAAAGTTAGTGACAGAAACGAATGGCTGCAAAAACCGACTCTACGTAGTCTTGTCTGCCCTACCCCTAGAGTGTTATTTAAAATTGCTTAGGCGCGGAGGGGCAAGGCGGACCGCGAGCTGAGGAGCAGGTGGTTTTAACAATCGCCGCCGCGGCTGAGGCTGGCCGGCCAAGCCGGCCAGCAAGCCGAAGCCGCGGTGGTGAGCGTGAAACACATCGGGGCCGGAGCCCCGCAGTGCCGGAGCCGTGACAGAAACCATACCTGCTGCATGTTGCATGCTTGCTGCATGCTTGCTTGCACGCTGCATGTTGCATGCTTGCTTGCATGCACGCTGCAAGTTGCATGCTTGCTTGCATGATGCATGCAACAGGCATGGACACTATTAGTGAGAATAACAAGATTATTTTCCTGCTTCACAAGAATTTACTTGCATTATTTTTGTAAACTCGGTGTTGTAATTTTATAGGAGGGTATGCATTTTATCAAAGGTATGAATTGAAACGTTTACATACTGTCATTCGATTAAACGTTATTCTTGGTAATATTTTTTATGTAAAACAAACAATATGTGGATAAAGAATATTTGATTTGTTATTCTATGATATGAATATTCTAACATGAAACTTTATATGAAACAAAGATGGATGATTTAAACTTCAAATTAAGTATTCTGCTTATTGATTATTCTATGAAATAATATTATCACAAACAATTTATGTGAAACGAAATTTGATTAAACAATTAGCGATGAAACAACGCACAACCCTGAAAAGATATCCATAGGTTAGGTTAGGTTAGAACTGTGACCAACTACGCGCGAGCCGAGCGAGCGTAGCGAGCGGTGCCGCGGCAGCGGCCGGCGAGTGCTACCTCGTAATTGGTCGCGAAAGTAGTTCTAAGTATTTTGTTCATAGTGCCCCCAAGACGACACTCTGACCTGAATGGTAAATGTTTCTTTCTGAGTATGAGTGAAAATATTATGGTAATTATGTTTAGGGATAAAAGCGTTATGACAAAAAACAGTAGGAGTTAAATAAATTTACAGTAATGATATTATTAATTACAATTTTCGGAAACATGAGTGTTATGAACATCGCCGTTAGCACTACAAATAGTATGAATGAAAACTTAAGGATGAAAAATTTTAGGAAGAGTGATCATTCGGATTACAAATCGTTAGGAAGAACAATTTCGGGTAAAGAACTTTAGGTGAGCCAATATGGACCCTTCCGTTACACCCTGTATATATATGTCTACTATATTACAAAGCTGTGGTTATGTACACAGTGGATGTAAGTTTCACAGTCATGTAAAGTTGCGGTCGTAGTTATTATTTTTAATGTTTGTATAAGTTTTGCGGCATACATAGACGTGGAACTCATGAAATATACGTAAACGTTTCGTACGTTCAGCTTGTAACACGGATGGAATATATAAAGTAATAACGATTTCACTGCTTCAGCTAATGCGTTGTTAATAATTAATGCGATTACCTGATTAAGTTTGAGTAATCAGACTACGGTTTGATGATATTGCTGCAATATGTTCCTTTCGCATGATTTCATAGTTAAAAGTTATTGTAATGGGAGTTATAGGAAGTAGTTCACTCCGGAAAATCTTGTTATAAAATAAACAGTTTTGATCATGAAGTTGGGTTCGACTTCCAGAGCTAAAAGTTAGATTTCCAGGTATTTCTCAGTAGCAGCCCGAAATCTGGATTTGTGTCCGGTCGATGGTGATAGGCTTGCCCAAGATTCCAAGGAAGTGAAACATAACTGTCGAAATTTGGATTTGCTATAGGTATCCCTTCCAAAATTACAGGTGTGATGTTTTATCTCATTTTCTGCCTAGCCTTCTGCCAGCCAGCCAGCCCGCTGCTAATATTATACATGGAGCGATCGCCTATCTCCACAACCCAGTTGTACTGGGTAATACGATACCCTTTGGTAATGGTTGTCAGACTTTTCGGGCCCATCTGTTACGACTGTCAAAGATCTAAAAATGACAGACGGGGCTTAACGTGTTATTTATTTATTTATTTAACACTTCAAGCACATAGTACAGAGGCGGACTTAATGCCATAGGCATTTTCTACCAGTCAACCTTTGGGTGATGCAGAGACAAGCAGTGGTAGGTACACATCATCTATAAAATATTATTCAAATAATACTAAAACAAACTACAAGGATATATAAAATACTATATATATCAAAATACAACAAATATATATATATTTATCATAATATAAATACTAATTAAAAAAAAGGACAAACAATGGGGAAAATACCAACGTGGTGACGATACTGCTAGCTTTTACCGAATGAACTCTCGAACTTTAATTTTAAAAGATAGGCGATTCGTAGCCATTCTGATTTCCTGGGGTAGCGCGTTCCACAGAGAAATAGATTGGACAAAGAATGATCGGTGAATGTAATCAGTGCGGTGAGAGGGACATTGAAGAACACGGTTATGCGAAGAGCGCAGACTCCTATTATGGTTGGCACAAATGTATTGAATTGGGGAGCGAGGTAACTAGGGGAAGTGGGAGAAACTAGAAAAGAAAACAAAGTGGTAAGCGCCCTTAGCTCCCAACGCTGACCTATGGGCAACCACTTAAGAAGGGACCGCTGCTCAGAGACATGATCGTACTTACGCAACAAAAAAAACAAAACGATTCGAATGCAGTTATTCAGAAGGCGGTCAAGTTTGTCGAGAAGATTTGCATTCAGGTCAAAGTAGGACACATCACCATAATCGATGATAGGGAAAATTAAGGACTGTACAAGCATTGTTTTCATATTCGATGGTAAAAAGTTTCTCAAACGGTACAGAGCTCGCAACGTACCAGTAACCTTCTGGCTGAGACGAGCGACTTGAGTATGCCATTTCATAGTGTTATCAATATGCAAGCCTAGATCCTTTACATCCGTGCTAAAAGGAACGACCCAATTATCCGAGGCACGGAGGAAACTTGGTATGTAATGAGTGGTCACCCATCCCCGGACCAACCTACATAAGCGCGTCTTAACCTGAAGATCGACTTGAGCTTGAGGCTGTTAATATTAAACCGCGACTTGAACTGATATTATATTTATGTACCCTTTATTTTTCTTCCTCATTAAACAAAGACAAAGATTATGGAGTTTCTTGCCGGTTCTTCTCCATAGGAAACAACCAACCCGAACCGAGCACCTTTTTGTCGACGTTTTATAAGTGCCCCTGTAGGCCTATGTAAAATAAAAATATTTTGATTTGATTAAATACTCGCTTCTAAAAATGTTACTGATGTATTTGCACTCAAATGAAAGTTACAGCTGGTATTACATGAGCGATTATTTCAAAGAACAGCAAATACGACCTTGCAATGTCGATGAAACGGAGTTGCGGTAAAAAATACTGTTGCGTGTGTGCAACAATTATGTTGTTTAGTTTCAGTGCTCATGTACTTAATCGAATGTTGTTTTTAGGTACTCATAAACTAAAACTATCTACAGCTTCATAGTAGAGATGTGTTGTTGGTTTTATTACTGTTACTGTTGGCCTGTGTCATCCCACTGCTGGGCAAAGACCTCACCAATTCTTACAAATCCTTCGATCCAGGGCCAACGTGAACCACTGGTCATTGGTTCTGTCCAGCTCGTCCCGCCATCCGCATCTCCTGCGAGGTCTGACGCGTTGCCTTTATAAAAGTGAATCTAATTTAAAATTATTCTTTATCATATTTGCATGTTAATAGAAAATATTCAAACTCATGGTATAAATGCCGAATGTTTCTCAGTTTAGTGTTTGTATTCATATGCTTTAGTTTTGCTTTGCTCGCTTAAAGTGTTTTGTTTTTTTGCCGCTTGGAACGTAACGTCAAATACGTGCTACTGGTCAAATCAAAGAAAATCATTCACGAACAAGAAGAAAATAAGAGAATTTCGTGAAGGCAGATTCGTAATATTAACAAATTAAAATTCGGCGAAGTCCTTTTTAGGGTTCCGTACCCAAAGGGTCAAACGGGACCCTATTACAGAGACTTCACTATCCGTCCGTCCGTCCGTCCGTCTGTCACCAGGCTGTATCTCATAAACCGTGATAGTTAGCCAGTTAAAATTTCTACAGATTATGTATTTCTGTTGATGCTATAACAACAAATACTAAAAACAGAATAAAATTAACATTTAAGGAGGGCTCCCACAAAAAAGTGTTTTTTTTGTTCATTTTTATAAATAACGGTATGGAACCCTTCGTGCGCGAGTCCGACTCGCACTTCGCCGGTTTTTGATATATTACTCTGTACTATTTGCAACTGTTTGCCTCTAACAGAGAACTGTGCGCACAGTTTCCACATTATATGACAAACTCCCCGACTTCCAGAAACTCGCAAGCAATATTTGTTATAATTTATTTACCCGAACCTTGCCTAGAGCATGTTACATTAAATAATACATTAGATATAAGGTAAACCACGACGCGTGAAGTTAGTAAACAATGCTACAATGTTCCAACATACATAATGTAGAAACAGGCGAAAAGCCAGCAATACTTATAGTAAAGCAAGTGGAAGTTCCTGATCGATCATCTGGAGGTATCAAGCTCGGCGGAGGAATTCCATATTAAACTTTTACGAAGCGCATTCACACTCACTATCAAAGACTTATACGTTTCCTCCCGAATGGAGGGTCAGTGACTGTATTGTATTTCAGTAAGGTTGAAAATACACCTGACTTGCATGCCATACTAGGAAGGTATGGCAGGCAAGACAGGTGTCTTAAGTTAAACGTTCTTCGGGTTTATTTCATCCTTTTCACGAAAGGTATAGGGTGGCTGTAGGCTGTCTTCATCTCGGTAAACGTTTCTTGCGCTAAAGTTATCAGAGACTTAATAGACCGTAAAGGCCGTCGGTACTGCGGCTTAATATATTTTTGAAGTCATACGTAGGGACTGGAATTATAGCCAGGTAGGTATGTACAACGAGAATAGGATCATTTGTAGTACTTACTTCTTGTTTCCACGTAATATGTATAGGTACCTTGTCCTTTATTTTAACATAAGAAAACCTATATGTGTGAATCTAGATGTCATTAACCTAAAGTTCAACTATTGATTTATTGAATACTTGAAGCTCACATACTGTACTTATTTCTTTATACTTAAGGTGTTCTAGAGACGTTCATATAGTCTAAGTTTGAAAAGGACTTATTTCAATCTTATTTGAAGAGACTTGACGGTTATAAATTGTTTACCTTAAATATATTCGGCGCTCAAGATGTTCCAGTGCACTTGCCTTAAGACAAACTTTTACCACCTTCTGAAATTGGAATGTCACCTGATCCGCTGAGTTCATGTAAGCAATAATTCTTCAATATCAATTATCAAGAATTATTATGCCATCATTCTGAAATCCAACACAAATGGTAATACTATCAAGTCATCTAAACGCTAAGTAAAACGGTTTCTTATTAAGTATAAAAGGTTACAGACTTACCAAAGCGTGTTATGATTATGATAAGATCAACAGAAAATGGCCGCAAAACTCGACGTTACATTTTTTCGCACACCACAAGCAGGTAGCTGGAACCAAATTGTCGAGGATTTCATTTCATTTCACGGATACCTGCCATTTCATGAAATTTTAATCAGAACACTCTGTGTATCTACTGGATTAATAAAGGTGAGTAGACACGTAACAGTTATATGTTAACTATGACGAAAATTGGGGAATTTTGATACTTAAATTATTAATGGAAGATAAGCTGGCGGAAGCGTTAAGCCGTTGGTCCCGGTTGTCATTTATTGGTCTTTGACATTCGTTACAGGTAGTTAGTGGCCAGAAGGAATATAATATTGCCCAGTACTAACTAGGTTGTGAAAATCAGATAGGTGGTTGCTCCATGAAAATATTGGTATACTGCTGCAATAGTTAGACTGGAAGCCGACCCCTAAGTAGTTGGGAGAAAGCTAAGCAGGTGATAAGCTAGCGGAAAAAGGTATTTTTCCTCGCCGCGCTGAGAAAAATAAATTATTTTTACACCAATTGGAGCGTGACAAAACCGATTGGAGGCGAAGTTTGGTAATTATCGAGTTTAATTACTTTCGGTCGAAGTTGTGGGTTGATGTCAAACCGTACTAGTATAATGAAAGCTTAACAATAGCCTGTTAGTAGGTGCACTGAGTCAATCCGATGGCAAATTAATTCATGTCGGACGGCGCTCGCTAATCATCACACAACTACAAACACATCGTTTATATTGGCTGCGAACTGTGTGAGCGAATTTATTTCAGTTAATCTTGTTTTCATAGTTGCCTATAAACAGCTTTGGGCAGCGCCAATAAAGGCCTTTATTTTTTTCGGAATAGTTCCGGAATAAAATTATTCTTTCAGAAAGGTTTTTCACATGTTGTTTTTAAAAAGTAACCATACCGATTCATTTTAAGGTTCAAGTTTACTGTGTAAACGAGTCTGGAAGTGTATACGTCGTGGATTTTTCTTGAAAAAAGCTGGGTTGTACTATCTTTAAAGAGTTCGATCCAGACACCGTTCGTACAGCGAAGCAGAGTTATAAGTTTTGACTGTAATACTAATGTAAAGTGCAGAAAGTTATACTTGACATGAGTAAGAAGTAAGCAAGCTTTTGGCGGCGCCAAAGAGAATCTAAATTATTTGAGCGATTCCGCTGGTGATGTTATAAGAAAAGTGTTGACGAGTGTGATGTTTAAACTCTTTTATGTCATCACATAGTTCACATCACAAAATTAATTAGATTTTGTAGCAATCAGTGGTCCGAAATTTTAAATACACCATCATCATGATGACCTTGATAACTCTTTTCCACTAACATAGGTTTTTTTTTTGTAGATCTTTAACAAAAGCGTATTACTAAAGCTCCATCAAAATACTTCCGTAGGTATTTCAGAGCTATAATCTGTCAAGAAGTTCCTGACGAGAGAAATATTAATTTTGCAACACAATTTAAAGTTAAAGTAATTCTACTGTCACGATGTACGATCCATTATGAAAATTAGCAATTCGTATGTAACTTTGTTTGTTACTAAGTGCTCAAATTACTGACAGAACATTTACCTAAATTAAATAGATAACTAGTAATTTATGTGATTACACCTACATTTTTTTTTTTTTTTTTATGAATGGCATCTCGCAGTTCAACCTAGGAGGTTGTCGTCTGCTTAACCGGACTATCCTGTGGGTGCCTTAAGAGTAAGGCCTCCAGCCAGGGCATAAAAACTTACAAACTAAGCGACTATACGCTGAGGGCACCCCCTGTGGGGTACGAGCCTCGGCTCAGGGCGTCGCTGGGGGAGGACTGCATGGGGACAGGCTGGATCTGAGTGATATCATTATTTAGGGGCTGAATTAAAACTACTGGCACAGCATCGCGGGCTGGCTCGAGCGAGGGTCGGGGAGGGCATGGACCGGGACGTCGCGACGGACCTCGACGGCGAGGTCGGAAAGACGGCGGTTTGTGTCTGAACTTTTTAAGAGTGCTAGTCTCTTTGCTACTCTCCTGGAGGAGGGTGATAGCATCATCGGGAGTGACGAGAGTATGCCGAGGACGGCGTACTGTACTAATGCGCGAGGGTTCGTAACGGGCGGCCGCTGCGATCAGGGGATTACGGTGTTTACTGGCGTTATCGAAGAAACGCTTCGAAAGACGTTTCATAAACTGAAGGACGGTGGGCATTCTAAGGTCTACGTGTAGACGGTCGTTACGGACATAAAAAGGGGCTCCCGTGACTCTACGTAAGAACCGGTTCTGTAAGGTTTGCATCCTATGGATGTATTTAGGCTTGGTGTGTGCGTACACGACGCAAGCGTACGTCATAATGGGGCGGATCACCGCGGTATAAAGGCGCAACTTGCACTTGAGTGACAATTTGCTTTTTGCCGAGATCATGAAATGAAGCCTACCCATAGCAAAGGCAGCTCGGTCGCGAGCTGCTTTGATGTGCGCCGCGAAAGACAGGTGGTTGTCAAGTAAGACTCCTAAGTACTTGGCTTGCTTCTCCCAAGGGATAGGCTTACCATACATAGTGATCGGACTGAGCGCGAGTGGCTTATTTTTACGCGGTTTAAAGAAAAGAACTGCCTGACTCTTGTCGGGGTTCACCTCGATTCTCCATTTCCGGAACCAAGCGCCTAGGACGTTGGCTGAGGTTTGGAGGGTGCTGTAAATAGCGTCGTGACTATAGCCAGTGTAATAGATGGCCGTGTCGTCCGCGAACAGGGCTAGCTGTGCCTTCTTGCTCTTGGGGATGTCACTGGTGAACAGCGTAAAGATAAGGGGAGAGAGCGGGGAGCCCTGAGGGACTCCGGCTCTAATGGGGTGGGGGGAAGACAGTGCCTTCCCGATGCGATAGCGGAAGGTGCGATCCGACAAAAAGTCTCGTAAGATGAGCACGAGACGGTCCGGCACTCCCAGTTTGTACAGCTTATATAATAAGCCGTTGTGCCAGACTTTGTCGAATGCCTTTGCTATGTCGAAAAACAACACACCCGTCATCGCTCCACGCTGGAAGCCAGCGCTTAAGTGTTCTACGATGCGGTGGGCCTGTTGAATGCAAGAGTGTCCGGTCCTGAAGCCGAACTGTTCGTTGGGGATGAGACTCTTAGCCTCGGCGAAGTCTTTGAGTCGCTTATACATAAGTCTCTCGTAGATTTTACCGAGTGCATTCAGGAGACTGATAGGTCTGTAGCTCGAGGGCTCAGACTTGGGTTTGCCTGGCTTGGCGAAACCGATGACAGTGGCCTCTTTCCATATTTGGGGAAACGCGTTGTTGCTCAGGGCGCCATTGAAGATGGCCGCCATTAACACGACGAGCTGAGCGGGGAGGAGTTTGAACACCCTATTGGTGATTCCGTCGGAGCCGGGTGCTTTCCGCGGTTGAAGTTTGTTAATGATGTCTTGCACTTCGTCAGCTGTGACCGGAGGCAGAGGATCATCAGGGTCTTCTTCGGGGGGCAGGGCGGCTTTACGTTCGACGAATGCGTTCACCTCATCGAGATGTCGCTTGTCTACTGGTTGCAAGCTGGGGGAGCACTGGGACTCCAGGCTGTCGGCTAGGCATTCGGCCTTCTCAGAGTCGTCGAATGCGACGCTCTTATCGGGACGGGTGAGGGGAGGTATCGAAGCTTCTTCGGTGGAGCGCATCTTGCGTTGCAGCTGCCAGAAGGCTAGGTGGGTAGGCTCGAGTTCGCTTAGCGTTTTTTCCCATTGATTATTACGAAACTCACTGGTGCGATCCTTTACAGCACGCTGTAAATTACGCATGTGGGCTTTGTTTGCCTCGCAGGGAAAGCTGCTGTAGGCACGGATGGCCGCGTTCTTTTCGTTTATCAGTTCACGTATGTCAGCGGGTAGTATCCAGCGTTGATCGCTCATTGCTGGGACTTTCCGTGAGCAGTCCTTCAGTACGGATTGCACGTGTTCTGTAAACGAGTTGATGGCGGCCGTCGTGTCTGCGACTGAGACTATGTGGTCGGGGATGGCCTCCAGGTGAGGCGACGTGGTGGATTTCAGCTTTTCGCTGACTTTCCTCCAGTCGGTTATCACTTGGGTTGGCGGGGGCTGGCTGGGGTCAGAAGGACCCGAGCGAGGAACTAAGTGCATGAGCACTGGTCGATGATCTGAGTTAAGCTCATGTAAAGTCTCGATGGAATGCAACTTAAGGTTGACATTCTTGAGAAGCGCTATGTCGAGAACGTCCGAACGTTGGTCGGGGTCGTGGGGATAGTGGGTGTGCTCCATAGGAGCGATGGGATCGAAGTTGAGGGACTCGCCCAGGTTATACAAGTGACGTCCTCTGGCAGAGGTCGTCGTGCTGTTCCAGGCGGGGTGTTTGGCGTTGAGGTCGCCCGCTATGATAACGGAGTCGCTCAAGCCGAAGAGGACGGCAAGGTCTTTGGTGAACAGATTGTGTTCCTCGGACGTGCCACCGGGAGGGATGTACGCAGAGGCGATAGTGATCGGTTGATGGCCGGTCATGCCTAGTCGACACACTGAGGTCTCGAGTAGAGACTCCATGGGAGGGGGATCTAAGGGGATGCAATGCAGTTCTTTTCTATAATAGATTAGAGTCCCGCCCTTGTGGCAACGTGACCGATCGTTGCGAACTATGCGATAGTTGGCAATTCTCGGATCGCGGTGACTGGGCTTGAGGAAGGTCTCCTGTACGAGGAGGATATCAATTTGATGGTCGCGGAGGAAGGTGGCGATCTCATCACGCTGGCCTCTAATGCCATTGGCATTAAAGTACCCTAATTTAAGGGATCGGGGTTTGGTGCACGTTAATCTCGTATTATCCATTGGAGTTAGTCGAGGTTAAGGTTGCGGAGGAGGTCGCCTAACTTGAGTAGGGACTTGAGGATAATTTTAAGTTTATCGCCACCAGTGTTAGCCGCCCTGAGATCAGCCGCCATGCGGTCTGCTTCGGGGGTGACTAACTCTGCTAGCGATTCTAAAATTACGTTATGAGAGGGGTCCACGGCCGCGGGGCCGGGTGGCGTGGGACGAGCGGGCGCCGGTGCGCTTGCCTGGGCCGCGGGAGTGGGGACAGGGGCATCTGATAGCCCGGGGATGGGGCTGGACTTTGCTTTACTGAGAGTCGGGAAGGCTTTCTGGTGGTTTAGCGTGGTCCAGGGAGAGGGCCTCTGAGGGCTGAGTCTCTCCGGCATCTGGGCAGAGGGTAGCCTCACCGATGGGCTTTCTCTTTGTTGGCGGGCGCTTGCACGCTTCACCAGGTTAGAGGAGGAGCCTTTGGGGGCTTTTGAGCAGCCGCGGTAGTTGGCCGTGTGGCCCGACTGGCCGCAAAGCACACAGCTCGGTGGCTCCGTGCAAAGCGACTTGTCTTTGGGACGGGGGCAGTCTGCCGTGCCATGGTCGCCTAGACACTTTACGCATCTGTGTGGCGCATGGCAGTTGGTTTGGCTGTGACCGTACATCTGACAGCGATGACACTGTCCGACTACGCTTGAGCGGTAGGGCTTCTCTATTGAGATGCCTGATAGGGAGCAGACCGACTTCACTTTGAAGATCGGGTGGTGACCTTCTACTGGGTCACAGATGACCAGTACCATATCGTAAAGGTCTCCGCCTCTCGCCTTATGAAGGCGGTGGACGGCTGCGACCGGGATGTCCTGGCCTAGGAGGTCATTGAGGATGTCCTCCGTGGGGATTTCCTTCGGGATCCGCCTGATCACCACGCGGGTGGGCTTCTCCTCTGGAAGAGAGTAGGTGTGGAAGGCTATGCGCCTTCCGATTAGCTGACGGGTTAGTTCCCTGAAGTCGGTGGTTGTAGGGACCACCACTTTGATCCCCTGCTGTGTGCTTCTTGCGCTTGTATATTGAATGCGGCGCTCATTACACATTTTGGACACATCTGTCCATTTCCCTTTGTCCTGAATGAACAACGGGGGAGGGGGCTTCAGCTTCTTTGAAGAAGCGGCTGAAGAGTTAGCCTTAGGGCTTGTTGGCCTGCTGGTATGAGCAGCGGCGGCCTTTGGTGCGGGGACCGGGGAGGTGGGACGGGACGCCTCGGGAGAGGGGATTAGAGGGAGCGCGACTAACTTTTTGGCCATGGCGGCCTGTGAGTTTTTGCCCTTCTTCCTCTTGCCCTTTCCGACGACTTGGTAGTCGTCTTCTGAGGACGAGGAAGCAGAGCAGGAATCTACAACCGATTCCGAGTCGGAGATTGGTACGGTTGTGTCCATTTTCTCCGAAATGGGAACAATAGACGCAGGTGCGGACTGATCCATTGTTTGCGAAACAATGGGTTCGGGATTAGCCGGAATCGCGGCGGCGACGGCTGGCGGTGTGCTTTTGCCCATGTTCCCAGAAACGGGAACAATGGACGCAGGTGCGGGCTGGACCTTTGTTTGTGAAACAATGGGTTTCACAACTTTGGGTCTTGGAGTAGCCTTAATCGCGGCGGCAACGGCTGGCGGTAAGCCTCTGTCGGCAGGCGGCGGTGACAAAGGGCTGTCGAGCGCGTCACTGAAGTCAGTGACGGTATCGTTGGTTTGCTGAATGGCAGCAATTTCCGACCCATACTTCTCAAAATTTGGGTCGGTCGTGAAGACGCGGAAGAAAAAACGCAACAGCGCTTTTTCCTTCTCGTCTAAGGACGACATTTTGTCGGTTAAAATTTAAAATTTAGCAAACATTGAGTGAAGCTCCGCGCCTAACAGCCTAACAACCTAACTCCTAACTCCCCGGGTGGGTGGGCCCGGGGGTGTGTGGCCTCTCTGTCGGGTGTGCAATGACAGGGAGGTGAGTACCTACTGGTGTGCCCTAAGCTTGTGAACCTGACGCCAGTCTTATTGTGCGACAGGGCCCTACGCCCCAAGGGGCCTCTAGTGCGAAGGGGTAGACACTCCCAACCGACACTAGGTGACTGCTGTGAACGAAGTCAGATTTAACTAGTGTTTCTAGACCAGGCTTGACTAGGGTAGCCCCCAAGGCCAAGATTCTGGCTCCCGATGCCAATGGAGTGCCGGGCCCTGAAGGGGTTTGGCGGGTAGGATTGGGTCACCACCCTCTTGGTTTCGTTGGCACCGTAAGGTTTCCACCAAGAACCTCGAAACTGAGGACTTTTCCCTGATGGGGCAAAGGAAGTTAAGTCGGAATAATATCCGAAGCAAAATGAGCAAGTGCTGTCTTAATAAAAAGACAGCAATTGTTCGGGGGTGTAGTCGAGAGACTACTGATGACGTCACGACACTGGGAAGTGACGAACCGATGACGCACACTGATAGCGAGCGGAAATGCGAGCAGGTAGCGGCACGTCCGTTCGCGACGGCGGTCAGGCGGCGAGTGTTACACCTACATTTTTTTTTTTTTTTTTTTTTTTTTTATGAATGGCATCTCGCAGTTCAACCTAGGAGGTTGTCGTCTGCTTAACCGGACTATCCTGTGGGTGCCTTAAGAGTAAGGCCTCCAGCCAGGGCATAAAAACTTACAAACTAAGCGACTATACGCTGAGGGCACCCCCTGTGGGGTACGAGCCTCGGCTCAGGGCGTCGCTGGGGGAGGACTGCATGGGGACAGGCTGGATCTGAGTGATATCATTATTTAGGGGCTGATTTAAAACTACTGGCACAGCATCGCGGGCTGGCTCGAGCGAGGGTCGGGGAGGGCATGGACCGGGACGTCGCGACGGACCTCGACGGCGAGGTCGGAAAGACGGCGGTTTGTGTCTGAACTTTTTAAGAGTACTAGTCTCTTTGCTACTCTCCTGGAGGAGGGTGATAGCATCATCGGGAGTGACGAGAGTATGCCGAGGACGGCGTACTGTACTAATGCGCGAGGGTTCGTAACGGGCGGCCGCTGCGATCAGGGGATTACGGTGTTTACTGGCGTTATCGAAGAAACGCTTCGAAAGACGTTTCATAAACTGAAGGACGGTGGGCATTCTAAGGTCTACGTGTAGACGGTCGTTACGGACATAAAAAGGGGCTCCCGTGACTCTACGTAAGAACCGGTTCTGCAAGGTTTGCATCCTATGGATGTATTTAGGCTTGGTGTGAGCGTACACGACGCAAGCGTACGTCATAATGGGGCGGATCACCGCGGTATAAAGGCGCAACTTGCACTTGAGTGACAATTTGCTTTTTGCCGAGATCATGAAATGAAGCCTACCCATAGCAAAGGCAGCTCGGTCGCGAGCTGCTTTGATGTGCGCCGCGAAAGACAGGTGGTTGTCAAGTAAGACTCCTAGGTACTTGGCTTGCTTCTCCCAAGGGATAGGCTTACCATACATAGTGATCGGGCTGAGCGCGAGTGGCTTATTTTTACGCGGTTTAAAGAAAAGAACTGCCTGACTCTTGTCGGGGTTCACCTCGATTCTCCATTTCCGGAACCAAGCGCCTAGGACGTTGGCTGAGGTTTGGAGGGTGCTGTAAATAGCGTCGTGACTATAGCCAGTGTAATAGATGGCCGTGTCGTCCGCGAACAGGGCTAGCTGTGCCTTCTTGTTCTTGGGGATGTCACTGGTGAACAGCGTAAAGATAAGGGGAGAGAGCGGGGAGCCCTGAGGGACTCCGGCTCTAATGGGGTGGGGGGAAGACAGTGCCTTCCCGATGCGATAGCGGAAGGTGCGATCCGACAAAAAGTCTCGTAAGATGAGCACGAGACGGTCCGGCACTCCCAGTTTGTACAGCTTATATAATAAGCCGTTGTGCCAGACTTTGTCGAATGCCTTTGCTATGTCGAAAAACAACACGCCCGTCATCGCTCCACGCTGGAAGCCAGCGCTCAAGTGTTCTACGATGCGGTGGGCCTGTTGAATGCAAGAGTGTCCGGTCCTGAAGCCGAACTGTTCGTTGGGGATGAGACTCTTAGCCTCGGCGAAGTCTTTGAGTCGCTTATACATAAGTCTCTCGTAGATTTTACCGAGTGCATTCAGGAGACTGATAGGTCTGTAGCTCGAAGGCTCAGACTTGGGTTTGCCTGGCTTGGCGAAACCGATGACAGTGGCCTCTTTCCATATTTGGGGAAACGCGTTGTTGCTCAGGGCGCCATTGAAGATGGCCGCCATTAACACGACGAGCTGAGCGGGGAGGAGTTTGAACACCCTATTGGTGATTCCGTCGGAGCCGGGTGCTTTCCGCGGTTGAAGTTTGTTAATGATGTCTTGCACTTCGTCAGCTGTGACCGGAGGCAGAGGATCATCAGGGTCTTCTACGGGGGGCAGGGCGGCTCTACGTTCAACGAATGCGTTCACCTCATCGAGATGTCGCTTGTCTACTGGTTGCGAGCTGGGGGAGCACTGGGACTCCAGGCTGTCGGCTAGGCATTCGGCCTTCTCAGAGTCGTCGAATGCGACGCTCTTATCGGGTCGGGTGAGGGGAGGCATCGAAGCCTCTTCGGTGGAGCGCATCTTGCGTTGCAGCTGCCAGAAGGCTAGGTGGGTAGGCTCGAGTTCGCTTAGCGTTTTTTCCCATTGATTATTACGAAACTCACTGGTGCGATCCTTTACAGCACGCTGTAAATTACGCATGTGGGCTTTGTTTGCCTCGCAGGGAAAGCTGCTGTAGGCACGGATGGCCGCGTTCTTTTCGTTTATCAGTTCACGTACGTCAGCGGGTAGTATCCAGCGTTGATCGCTCATTGCTGGGACTTCCCGAGAGCAGTCCTTCAGTACGGATTGCACGTGTTCTGTAAACGAGTTGATGGCGGCCGTCGTGTCTGCGACTGAGACTATGTGGTCGGGGATGGCCTCCAGGTGAGGCGACGTGGTGGATTTCAGCTTTTCGCTGACTTTCCTCCAGTCGGTTATCACTTGGGTCGGCGGGGGCTGGCTGGGGTCAGAAGGACCCGAGCGAGGAACTAAGTGCATGAGCACTGGTCGATGATCTGAGTTAAGCTCATGTAACGTCTCGATGGAATGCAACTTAAGGTTGACATTCTTGAGTAGCGCTATGTCGAGAACGTCCGAACGTTGGTCGGGGTCGTGGGGATAGTGGGTGTGCTCCATAGGAGCGATGGGATCGAAGTTGAGGGACTCGCCCAGGTTATACAAGTGACGTCCTCTGGCAGAGGTCGTCGTGCTGTTCCAGGCGGGGTGTTTGGCGTTGAGGTCGCCCGCTATGATAACGGAGTCGCTCAAGCCGAAGAGGACGGCAAGGTCTTTGGTGAACAAAGTGTGCTCCTCGGACGTGCCGCCGGGAGGGATGTACGCAGAGGCGATAGTGATCGGTTGATGGCCGGTCATGCCTAATCGACACACTGAGGTCTCGAGTAGAGACTCCATGGGAGGGGGATCTAAGGGGATGCAATGCAGTTCTTTCCTATAATAGATTAGAGTCCCGCCCTTGTGGCAACGTGACCGATCGTTGCGAACTATGCGATAGTTGGCAATTCTCGGATCGCGGTGACTGGGCTTGAGGAAGGTCTCCTGTACGAGGAGGATATCAATTTGATGGTCGCGGAGGAAGGTGGCGATCTCATCACGCTGGCCTCTAATGCCATTGGCATTAAAGTACCCTAATTTTAGGGATCGGGGTTTGGTGCACGTTAATCTCGTATTATCCATTGGAGTTAGTCGAGGTTAAGGTTGCGGAGGAGGTCGCCTAACTTGAGTAGGGACTTGAGGATAATTTTAAGTTTATCGCCACCAGTGTTAGCCGCCCTGAGATCAGCCGCCATGCGGTCTGCTTCGGGGGTGACTAACTCTGCTAGCGATTCTAAAATTACGTTATGAGAGGGGTCCACGGCCGCGGGGCCGGATGGCGTGGGACGAGCGGGTGCCGGTGCGCTTGCTTGGGCCGCGGGAGTGGGGACAGGGGCATCTAATAGCCCGGGGATGGGGCTGGACTTTGCTTTACAGAGAGCCGGGAAGGCTTTCTGGTGGTTCAGCGTGGTCCAGGGAGAGGGCCTCTGAGGGCTGAGTCTCTCCGGCATCTGGGCAGAGGGTAGCCTCACCGATGGGCTTTCTCTTTGTTGGCGGGCGCTTGCACGCTTCACCAGGTTAGAGGAGGAGCCTTTGGGGGCTTTTGAGCAGCCGCGGTAGTTGGCCGTGTGGCCCGACTGGCCGCAAAGCACACAGCTCGGTGGCTCCGTGCAAAGCGACTTGTCTTTGGGACGGGGGCAGTCTGCCGTGCCATGGTCGCCTAGACACTTTACGCATCTGTGTGGCGCATGGCAGTTGGCTTGGCTGTGACCGTACATCTGGCAGCGATGACACTGTCCGACTACGCTTGAGCGGTAGGGCTTCTCTATTGAGATGCCTGACAGGGAGCAAACCGACTTCACTTTGAAGATCGGGTGGTGGCCTTCTACTGGGTCACAGATGACCAGTACCATATCGTAAAGGTCTCCGCCTCTCGCCTTATGAAGGCGGTGGACGGCTGCGACCGGGATGTCCTGGCCTAGGAGGTCATTGAGGATGTCCTCCGTGGGGATTTCCTTCGGGATCCGCCTGATCACCACGCGGGTGGGCTTCTCCTCTGGAAGAGAGTAGGTGTGGAAGGCTATGCGCCTTCCGATTAACTGACGGGTTAGTTCCCTGAAGTCGGTTGTCGTAGGGACCACCACTTTGATCCCCTGTTGTGTGCTTTTTGCGCTTGTATATTGAATGCGGCGCTCATTACACATTTTGGACACATCTGTCCATTTCCCTTTGTCCTGAATGAACAACGGGGGAGGGGGCTTCAGCTTCTTTGAAGAAGCGGCTGAAGAGTTAGCCTTAGGGCTGGTTGGCCTGCTGGTATGAGCAGCGGCGGTCTTTGGTGCGGGGACCGGGGAGGTGGGACGGGACGCCTCGGGAGAGGGGATTAGAGGGAGCGCGACTAACTTTTTGGCCATGGCGGCCTGTGAGTTTTTGCCCTTCTTCCTCTTGCCCTTTCCGACGACTTGGTAGTCGTCTTCTGAGGACGAGGAAGCAGAGCAGGAATCTATAACCGATTCCGAGTCGGAGATTGGTACGGTTGTGTCCATTTTCTCCGAAATGGGAACAATAGACGCAGGTGTGGACTGATCCATTGTTTGCGAAACAATGGGTTCGGGATTAGCCGGAATCGCGGCGGCGACGGCTGGCGGTGAGCTTTTGCCCATGTTCCCAGAAACGGGAACAATGGACGCAGGTGCGGGCTGGACCTTTGTTTGTGAAACAATGGGTTTCACAACTTTTGGTCTTGGAGTAGCCTTAATCGCGGCGGCAACGGCTGGCGGTAAGCCTCTGTCGGCAGGCGGCGGTGACAAAGGGCTGTCGAGCGCGTCACTGAAGTCAGTGACGGTATCGTTGGTTTGCTGAATGGCAGCAATTTCCGACCCATACTTTTCAAAATTTGGGTCGGTCGTGAAGACGCGGAAGAAAAAACGCAACAGCGCTTTTTCCTTCTCGTCTAAGGACGACATTATGTCGGTTAAAATTTAAAATTTAGCAAACATTGAGTGAAGCTCCGCGCCTAACAGCCTAACAACCTAACTCCCCGGGTGGGTGGGCCCGGGGGTGTGTGGCCTCTCTGTCGGGTGTGCAATGACAGGGAGGTGAGTACCTACTGGTGTGCCCTAAGCTTGTGAACCTGACGCCAGTCTTATTGTGCGACAGGGCCCTACGCCCCAAGGGGCCTCTAGTGCGAAGGGGTAGACACTCCCAACCGACACTAGGTGACTGCTGTGAACGAAGTCAGATTTAACTAGTGTTTCTAGACCAGGCTTGACTAGGGTAGCCCCCAAGGCCAAGATTCTGGCTCCCGATGCCAATGGAGTGCCGGGCCCTGAAGGGGTTTGGCGGGTAGGATTGGGTCACCACCCTCTTGGTTTCGTTGGCACCGTAAGGTTTCCACCAAGAACCTCGAAACTGAGGACTTTTCCCTGATGGGGCAAAGGAAGTTAAGTCGGAATAATATCCGAAGCAAAATGAGCAAGTGCTGTCTTAATAAAAAGACAGCAATTGTTCGGGGGTGTAGTCGAGAGACTACTGATGACGTCACGACACTGGGAAGTGACGAACCGATGACGCACACTGATAGCGAGCGGAAATGCGAGCAGGTAGCGGCACGTCCGTTCGCGACGGCGGTCAGGCGGCGAGTGTTACACCTACATCGAACAAAATGTCTTTTATATCAACGTTCTTTATGTGACACCCCGTAATGGGGAAGTTCGGTATTTTTAGATTTCTGCCGGAAATTGTGCGATAAAAGTGTTGTGAAAGATTCTTTTGTGTAAAGCCAAACTTAATGGAAACTGTAAGACAAATAATAAACACTTTTTGGCGTTTTCTCTATTTCTGCGGACTGTAAAGAGATAGTTTCGTTTCGTTATTTTCAGCAACGGTTTCGCTTTTTTGACAAAAAATATACTTTTTCGAATCACGAAATATGGTATCGTTTGCTTAAGGCTTGATTTTTTCCATTCCAGGTAAAACAAAGGTTGTAATTATGTTACGTCTATACAACAAAAAAGCTTATTAATATTTTAAAACGTTAAAAGAATTCAGTAACCCAAAAGCAAAATATAATATCCAACATAATTCCAGGAAGCGCGTTTTACAACGAATTAATTATCATTCTCTTTTTCCGACCAAAGACCGTGGGATTATTTATATTTAATTTCAGTATCTAACCGCCGCAAACTGTTTTACGACTTTGTTCTTTCCCCATTCTTGGCGGGAAATTAAAGCAATAAAAAAAAGTTTGGCTAGCCATGGAGATTTCAACTAATCAAATACTGGCCAGCTTAAAAAAAAGAACATTAACTGGCTTCTAAATGAAAATTTAAAGTAAGGTGCGGTCAAGCCGCCCGGACTGTCTGCAAATAGCAGACTTCGAAAGATATTCAGTACATTAGCTGTCAAAAACATATGTCCTGCGAAGAGTCCAGTCCGCTCAGCTTGACAGCTCTTTTACTCACATCCTTTTATTTATAAATATTTACAATCATAAAAAGTAAATATTCTTCTTGCTTATGAGTAAATTATGCGTAACTTGGGACTGGGTTAGCACGTTTTCTTCAAGGAAATAAAGTCATTTTCTGTTGCTGAGCAAATGAAAGGCATATAAAACTAATGGAGCATGTTTTATATCCTTTTTATTCGTGCTAGTTCTGAGCTCTATATTTTTCTCAAGGCTGTATGAAAAAAACAGTGCACAACACAAGATAGTCACAAGTTTTAACGATTTGGTTACTACATTTATTAAGTTGGTACCTATTAAAGACTTGGATTTCTTAGCTTGACAATAAACTAAACTGCGTATACCTCATGACGTTCACAGGCTGAAAACAATAAACTAATCGAAAATATCCAGTAGTTTAGTCACTGGAAATTATTGTTCATTTTCTGCACTTTCTACATGATTAAACTAGCAACGACAGGTTAACAACACATGTTGCGAATTCGCTACCTCTATAACCTTAGGGAAATTCTTTCCTTAAATTTAATTTCCAGATGCGAATCAGTGTAAATTGTAGCTAAGGTTAGTGCATCAATATTTATAAATGGTGTGTTCCATGTCGTTAACAGTTTAATGCTATTTAGTTTGTTTTATTTTTTAATTTCTATGTTCGTATTTATTTGATAGTTTCAAAATATTCCTATGAACCAGTATTGCATTAGTATTTTTATGTTTGGTCGTCGCCAATTTGTACAAGTGTACGATCAGCATTTCAGCCATACTAAAAAAAAACTTATACAATAACGAATGTATATCTTGTTTCCAATAAAACTTTTGTAGCTTCACATGACAGCTTAATAATGTTTGGAGAATAAGCTTAAGAATATTGTGCTTTGTATTTCTGTTTATTTAGAAGTAGAAAATTATCTGGACCTTTCGCAGTAGTAAAACTTATTTTCTGTGTAAAAATAATAAATTTACATGTGTGAAAGTAGCTTTGTTATCAAGAAATGCGCGCGAAAATATTCAGCTAGTTTTCTTTCCACTTGTTTACAGTCGCGTTGAAGCTATTTGTTAGAATTTAGTATTTTTTCTTTCTTAGTAGTGTTTGAGTGTCGGGAGCGGATAGTGAGATTGGGCTCCTGAGCGGAGCTGAGCGTGCGATTCGTGCGAAACGGGGTGTCGGTGCTGAGCTCTGTCGGGCGGCAGTGTGGCGGATCGCGCGTGACGTCAGCGTCCGGGCGCGGACGTGGCCGCGCAGGCGCCAGTACCCCCTGCCTCTCCCCGCCCCGCCGGCCCGCGCCCCGCCCACACCCTCGCCCGCCACTTCTCGGGCGGCGTGCGACACCTGCACCCGCTCGTCCGCCCACCACAACTTTCGCCTACCCGCGCCGATGCAATAAAATAAACTTTCCGTTAAAAGTGCGTGTGGCAATTTATCGGACTTGGACTGAAATTACTTTTCAGTGACATTTTCGCTACTTCTGTGTTTTGTTAAAAGTTCGGATGTTATTATTTCAGGTAAGTAATTTTGCGTAGTTAGAAATAAATCTTTTTAATTTATTTTCGCCATTAATCATTTCAATAAAATCATGAAATAATTTTCAAAAGACGGAGTTATCTTATCATTGTATTTTACTGAAAAGAAATTCACGTAATTATCTCTTCACATGACCTATGTCTATCTAGATCTAAACTACAGCTAGGCAATATTCGCTCCTTTTTTACGGAAATCGTGTTCATATGCACAACAGCGGGAAAATGGTCTCGAATAAATAAACAAACGGTTATTGGGCCCCAATGCCAAGTGCATAGAGTGCGGCGGTTGCGTAACCGGCTGCGCTGAGATCAAATCCGCGACCCGAGCACTGATCTTGTCAACACACGCGATATTACGTACTCACTAAAGGCAAATTATCTTCGATAAAACTTTCACAGGAGAAGCGAATTTTCCGAAACCATGCGGGTACTGAAGTGCTGAAGTTCCTCCGACGATATTGGTGTTAGTTTTTGTCGTAGTTATGTAAAATGAAAGTTGGCATCGGAGTCCCGCCGTGTGAATCGTGGCTGTGCCAATTTCGGGAACCCCTATTAGTGGAAGAGATATAACAGGCAACAGCACTATTGTGTATGGGAACAAGTTAAACCATTACAGATAATGGTGCGTAACAAGTACAAAGACATTGGAATGTAATGTCGTGCCATTTTGATTTCATTTCGACTTAATACTTGTTTCGCGAGATAATCCCTACTGATTTTGGTCAAACGACTTTCGAACGTGGTAGCTAGATTTTATCTTTAGCATTAGGTACTATTGCTGGCCAATTCAGGAAAAGGTAAATTATTGTAATGTGGGATTATTGATTTGTGGGTTTTAAGGTTTTGTGTCATTTTCAAATCCAAGTTTTACTATGGGTAGGCACGTGTTTTTAAGAAGACCACAAAGATTGCCCCAGTAGGATTCATCTAGCCAACCCAGCCAGTCATTTCTTTGAAACATTAATAGCATTTGAGGTAAGATGGCGCTCATGAATTGGCTGGCTATAATCTTATTGTTTCATCAAATATCGTCATGAAATCTGCTATGGTTGTTAAAATTATTTGGTGTCTCATCATCTGCTTAGCCTTTTCCCCAACTTTATTGGGTCGGCTTTCAGTCTTACTGGATGCAGCTGAATAGCAGTATTTTACATGGAGCGACTTTATTTGGTGTCTTTTGTCCATTATTTAATTGGACATAATTGTAAATATCAAAATATTCTGCAATGCTGTGTTATCGTATTTCCGTTTATATAGACATGGACAAGTAATAGTAGAAAACCTTATTGTGTTCAGTCCATAGGTACCAACATATAATCATTTTATAACCTGTGAACCACGGTACTTATTACCTGCCATTAAATATGGTTTCAAGCAGGGGTTTCGCACACACGGTAAATAACATAGCTCAGCACACATGAGGGTGCGTAAGCGAAATTTTTCTCTCTTTTTGTGCTGCTTGCTTTTTTAATACCTGCGATTTTCATTTATGACTGAGGTAGGTGTTTTGAAGAGCTCGTGGTTCAATAATAACAGACGCTTGGATCAATTTTCAGGCTAAGCCGTGCTTGCCTAGAGTTTCCTCTGTGCTTTGGACAGCTTGTTAAGCCGCTGGTCCCGGCTGTCATTTGTAGATCTTTTACAGTCGTTACAGGTAGTCAGTGGCCTGAAAGTCTGAAAACCAGTCTTGCCAAAGGGTATCGTATTACCCAGTACTAACTGAGTTGTCAGGTCAGATAGGCAATCAAATAAAGGTATTCAGCTGCATCCGGTTAGACTGGAGCGACAACAACAACATACTTGGCAAAAGGCTAGGCGGATGATGATTGTTGTAGGTGATTTATTTTATACAAAAAACGTCCTATTTTGCAAAAGATGAAACTGCCTCGATAAAAATTGACGTAAATAGACTTCAGCGTCACATGAAACGAATGAGAGAAATGTTTTTACTCTGAAATAAAAATAACTCGATTTTACGATACTCAATACTCGCATGCTTACATTTTATTACGGGAAACGACTGTTAGACGTTAGAGGCAGTTGATACTTGTCATATTATATCGTTGATAACTTGATCAAGAAAATTTCATCCGACATCGCCGACAGTAATTTCAGGGGCGAAGAACCTTCCGTATAGAATGACAAATTCCTATACAAATTAACAAGTTAATTAATTCCTCCAGAGCATTTCAATGGACTGTGTCTATCTAATTACGATATCAATTTCAAATCTCCGGCCTACGGAGGGAATTTTGAGACATGTGTTAATTAAGAGTAATCAAGGCATTCGTACATTAATTAATGGGATTCATATGAACCCCTTTTAGGACGTGATTTCATTATTTAATTTACTTTTGTAACAAAAGGACTCTTTATAACCGATGAAAAAAAAGGAAGAGGTTCTCAATTCGACGCGTACATTTTTTATTTTTCGAGTAAAATGAAAACTATTTGAGTGCTTTTACATCTGTGTTTACTCTTTCAGCGACAATGGATACTATTCAAATAAGAATCTTATTTTTCGCATCCCTTATGCTTCAGTCGATTGTTCACGCAATTCTTGCTTTGTTTAGAGATTATTTAAAAAGAAAGAATTTTCTGTTTTTATATTTAACTTGGTTTAGCACGAAATGTTACGTATGGCTGAAGAATGTTCCGAAGTGCTAAGCGTGAGATAGTTCTGCTTCATCTCAAGTTAGATCTTAGTGTTAGTAACTATACGAGATATGAAGTTGTAAATTAAATTATTTCGACGATTCTACACACAATAGGCGAGACGTTTATTGATTTTGTACAGTACTGGGTATTATTCACCACTAGGTTTTAATCGGAAACACGTCTGGCTGGTATTTGAACAAACCCCACTCATGCGGTACGTTTTGGACAAACACACTGACCAAACGTTTACTTGACTGAATCCTATTTGTGTACCAAGGCCGCTTACAGAACCATTCTTGCTTGTATTTGCTGCTCCTATTTCGTGTGGAATCATCCACCCGTGACCAAACACCTCTTAACGATACCCAGTTTCTTTATAACATTCTGGAATTTCCAACCGCATTCGTTTAGAAATGTTCATGTCATACTTTTCTTCATTTTTATTATTCTTGTTTATGCCCGTACTAATAGGGGCCGTAAACACTTTCATAGTTACTCTAAAAAGGCTTTCACGATGATATATAATAATAGTAGTGCTTAAATCGTGCCATAATTCTGCTGGGAAGTTGCTACAATCATGAAGTTTCTTGCAAGGTGGTTATTTAAAACTAGTTGTTCTTATTGTTCGTAAGGCAATTTCGTTGCAATTTGTTCTTTGTGAGTTTTAATTAACTTTATTTAAATGAGCTATTTGAAGTCCCCCTTTTCGTAGTATAATTTTGGTAGAGATAAGACTGCTCTGTTGTTATAAGTATAGGTGCCAGATCTAAGACGTGTCTAAGGCCGAGTTCTATAAACGTTACTTGAGCTAAGCGTTATTCCTGCCACTGAATGCAACTGTCAAAACATGTGCTAAGTAACGTTTATGGATTTTGGCCTTAATGATTCTATTTGCGTGGCGTGCCATCAGGAGTAGTAATTAAAGAAAATGTAATCGCGACTTTTATCGTGATGAGTTTTTCCAAAAGTTTTGACATTAATGTTTGTTGGTTTCGTTTTGCAGTGTTCAAGTTTTTTGGCAGTGTTCCGTTGGACGCTTTTGATTCATTCCGTCCCGTGCTCTTCCATTTTTATATGTCAGCTCGTATTAACTTCTAAGTTAATTTCTTTCTTGTTATACTGTGTAACGCAATCGTTTTATCTACTATTTTAAGCCTTCACTGTTTATAACTAAACATTCACTGTCACTGACTGGATATCTTCCCTGATTATTAATTATTGTGAGCTCCCGATATTTCTACGTAACTCATCCCGCGATCATAGCGCTTGCAAGACCGTTGAAATATCGGGAGTTAACAATAATTATTAATTACAGAAGATATCCCGTAAGTGACAGTGTTAGTTAAATCATTTTTATACCTACTATTTTAATTATTGATTCGAGTTCTGGGCTGTGTCAAAATATCCAAGACTAAATATACTAAGCTAGGAGCTCCTTAGGTCTCCTTTGAAATATAAGTACTTAGATGGAATCGAAGACAAGACAATGTTTCTGGTAATAAGAATTAAGACGAAAAGAATCAGTGATACGAGTAGCAAGAATCTGTCCTCTTAATAATAAACGCTGAGTAAAGTTACAACTGAATTGAAATTGGAATTAGATGGAACGGCTTTTGCCATAAGAAAAGGCGTCAGGTAGGGTGACCTACTCTCACCTAAAATATTAACGTCGGTTCTAGAGACAATATTTAGAGACCTAGACTGGGAAAAGAAAGGCTAAAAATCGACGGCGAATATTTAAGCCACCTACGTTTCGCAGACGACATCGTTGTGTTCACGGACGAATCCACACAATTAGAGGAAATGTTGCAGGAGCTTGTGAAAAGAAAGCAGAAAGGTAAGGTTGACGATAAATGCAACCAAAACCAAAATCTTAACAAACGGTTCAGAAACGCCAATAATTGTAGATGGGCATGGAATAGAATACGTAAATGAATACATCTATTTGGGACAATCCATTTCATTTGAAGACCAAACTGAAGGAGAGATCCCAAACTGATAGGAGAATAGCAATATCATGGAAAAAGTATTGAAGTTTTAAAGAAATCATGAAGAAGTCCCAGATAAACATGAAGCTGAAAAGTAAGTTGTATTAAAAAGCCATTCTACCATGCCTTACATATGGTTGCCAAAATGGTCACTACGGAAAGCAGACAAGCAAAAATTCGGTGTCATGCAAAGGAAAATGGAAAGAAGCATGTTAGGCATAAGATTGTCTGACAGAATGACTAATGAGGTCATAAGGAGAAAAACTAGAATAACGGATATAGTGGAAAGAGTAAGAATTCTGAAATGGAAATGGGTAGGACATATCTGTAGAATGGAAAACGAAAGATGGGCAAAGAAAATCGTGGAGTGGGCGCCTAGAGATGGAAACAGAAAGCAAGGAAGGCCGCAAAAGCGCTGAGAAGATGAAAAGAATGTACTGATAGGAATGTAATGTGAATGTGATGAAATTTAATGCAATGTTGATAATGTATTGTTGATTTTATTATTGATAATTATAGAGTAATGTTATGAAATAAATGTAATGTAATGGTGATATTGTGATGTTATAAATCAATTTTGATAATGATATTGTAAAAAAATATGTCAATAAGATTTATTACACTTACGTAATAACTAAAGGCTTTTTTTATCGTTATTTTTTTATTTATTTTTTATTTTGGAGTTGCAACCAGAAGGACAACGTTTTGAGCAACGAGCATGCAAAATTCGAAGATTTAGTTTGTGATAACTTTACTCCCTGTTTATTAAATTAGTGGTTTAAATCTATCCTAATATTGTAAAGTCGAAGAGTTTGTTAGTTTGGTTGAACGCTCTAATCTCAGGAATTACTAGCTCTAATTAAAAAAAAAAATAAGTGTTGGATAGCCAATTTATCGAGGAAGGCAATAGGCTATATAACATCACGCTACGCATTAGGAGCGAGGAATAAATGAAAAATGTTGCAAAAACGGGGAACATGCGACGCAGACGAAGTTGCTAGTTTCAAAATAAAATTACCATAATAACAAGCACTTTCTAAACTTTTTTCTTCTTATAAAATTGTATCTATTGCAATACTACAAGGAATGACAGAAATATCTACTCAGTTTATTCTTCAAAAATCAAATGTAAATTAGCTCTTTGTGAATAAAGCCCTAAAATGCAAAGTAACAAAAAGTCGCTCGAAGCAGTAAACTTAAAGGAGGCTCGGGTGCTAATTGCTACCAAAGATATAAAAAATACTTTTAATAATCTGTGTATGGAAGTAAAACTGAATGAAAGTCTTTGGTTATTATTTTGTACTTGTCGCAAAGTTTGAGTACTAGAACAGAGTTTGTTAGTACGTCGGTCAAAGAAATGTGGCTGTAAACCCTCTTGTGAAGCGCAGTAAATATTATATTTATAGGTTGAATTAAAGAATTTAATATTATTTCGTGGTAAATAAATTCTGTGAAAATAACTTCTGCTATTAAAAATAATTCATATTTACAGAAGTAGTGCAAAAATGATTTGATAAATGAATCTGTGGTTTTATTTATTGGAGGACTGGCTGAATAGTATGAAACAGCGTATGCTCGGTGAATAAATAATGCCAGGCAACTACCTGCTAGTTCGTGGTATTATTGCACAGCATACAAAAACAGAAAATATAGAGAATGTTTTTGTGGAACCGTGTTATATAAACACAACTAATATTTTACAGCAATTCGATATCAAAGCATTGGAAGCACTTTGCTGATTTCAGTATGGTTATTAATGGAAATTTAAGACTTCTCTTCTATTTTGACTTTCGTGGCAAGGAATATCTAACGAGTTAAAAAAAGCCAGCTCATGCATATTGATGAGTCAAGTTATAATTTGAATTTATTGTTGACATAGTCTGTTATTCTAGTTAAAAGCTTTGAAAAATCGTACGTCCTTGGCAAGTGGTCCCTTTATCTTTGAACCTATTTCCAACTGTCAGCTGACATTTTAATGGACTAAACGTGGTTGTAGTTTACCTGGTCCCGGGCAAATAGAGTTGAAAAAACTCAAAACTCAAAGCATTTATTTCAATAAGACCATAACAGGCACTTTTAAAAGTCAAAAAAACAAATAAAAGCGAGGTAACAGTCCCAGTCACAAAGCAGAATAACTTGTTGTATCGAGAAGAATGGGCAAGAAACTCCATGGACACTGTTTTAAATCAAAATATGTTACAAAATCTTGGTTACATCATTCATGTTGATAATTATAAATATGTGAGAACGATGTAGAAATACGTGCAAGTTAAGAGCGTCCAGAGTCAAAGATTAAATCAATAATTCAAAAATAAAGTAATTAAAATAAACCGTGGCAAAAGATGACCGGTCACAACTGACAGCGCCCAGCGCACGATCATGACGCATGTATCATTCAACTCAACCATATTGAAGGGAACTAAATAACCTGACACGCCCGCTACCATCAGCGTGACATTTAAGTGAGCATGACATTCACTCAACCATCAGGGTAAATTCGCGTCACTGAAAGATGTAGTTACTCACTAAATGGTGTCTTTACAGTAAATAGTACTCACATATGTGCAATGAAATTATATAATACTAAGAGATTGAAGCTATACAATGCAAAGATATTTATCTGTGGAATGCGCTACCAGCACACACAGCAGCAGATAAATTTTTAAAAGAAAAGTTCGTAACCACTATTTAAATCAGACGAAGTAGCTCGCGATTAGAAGTCTAGCCATAGTTATTATTATTAGCTTTCTCATTTTCATTTTGGCATTTGTTAAAATATTTATTAGTCTATTTTATGTGTATTTGTATTAGTATCTATGTAATTTATAGACAATTTCGAAATTAATTACATATTTTTAGATAATGTTTTGTACCCTATCACAATGTTGTCACCATTGAATTTACACCATTTACTTGTACTTGCTGGTGTCTATCAAAGCAAACAAAAACAAAGCTATTCCGTCGTGACGTCATTTCCACAGTTCTGTCTTCTTTAATCTGATGTAAAGTTTCATAATGTCGTCCTCATCCTTTTATCTGCAGTCGCTTTGATTTATTTGTTGGATGCGGGACTTGGAATACAATTAAGTTCACCTGTAGTAAGTGGAGGTATTTGTCATTACAGGAGTTTACTGTGGGACAGTAGTTCGATTAGTTTAGAGTTCCTTTCTATATGAATAGTTTACCTTTGTATGTCAGGAAGTTATAGTAAACTAATCTTAGCTTAAGTAAACTAAATAAATTAAGGCCACAAATAGCTACCTTACAAAACGCCAATCTGACGACACAACACCAAATATATATATATGACAATAGACAGAGGTATCGGGAAGCATCTATTACTCTGATGAAATATAAACGACCTCTGTAAACGCCGCCTGAATTTGCTAACGTCGTTTGATATTTTCAGAGCTCTTAATACCGTATTATTTATCCAGGCAGTGCGCCCTACAGGGTCATATTTTAGTCAAAGTCCGCGACACCCGGCGTAGAAGGGATCGTTTGTAACGGCACTCGCGGTCATTATCTCATTTCATTTATACTCGACGAACAATGCTAGCTAGACGTCTGAAACAGGCCGTTCTCTGAATGAATATTAATGATCATAGTTCCAACGTAGTGTAACTACATGACTCTCATTTGCGAACACTCAGCCGCAACTGAACTGGCGTAGCGACAGAAAATAAAACAAATCTAATTAATATTAAAACTCTTTTGTATAAGGAAAAGACTCCCAAGAATTAACGCAGACAGTCGGGCAGCCCGGAGATATTTTTTCATTAATTTGGAGAAGGAAAAGTTTTCGGGAAATTAAAATACTCTCAGATCCTGTGGATGAGTAAGTGCTTAGAGTTGTACAGGAATACAAGATATTATTATAATTTATTAAAGTTGGAAAGTGTCAAAGTCTACGAATAAATAGAGGCTGACTGATTGTTTTTAACAGTGCAAGAATAAAATAAGTACTTCTAAGAGTTTAGTAAGTGGGGGTGTGCGAACACACATTTACCTAACCCGTCGAGAAGTGGAGAGGATGACGGTCAAGAAATAAATTACTAAGTGAGACCGAGTAACAACGAGTATGTGTGTAGTTGGCAACAAGAAGTCTCGTTGACCAAGTCCAAAGTAGGTGGATTTATGTGAATCTACCGAGTTATGTGTGGTCGGTGTTTGTGTGCAAATAGCCCGTTTTGTAAGACCCGTGAAAGCGAGACGTCTCGCCAAGTGTTTCTGTTAAGATTTCCACGTGGTTGAAGGGTAGTTAGCTGTAACTACTCACAACTCCGACCACCTGCGTTGCAATGAATGCTCTCTGCATGCGAGCGCCACAGAATTCCCTGGTGGCCTCGCTGCTTAATTAATGTCTTCATCCGAGCTACCAACAGTTTACGTAAATTGTTTCTACTTACGTATCTTGTTCCTTGATGGCATGTGTTAACTTTTAACTAGAAACAAGCAGATCAATACCTCTCAGTGACACTGATTAGCTCTAGCTTAATTAACTTAACTTCAAAAATCTTTAGCAAAATGAAATGTTAGCTTTGTGTGGAGCCGAGAGCGCCTACAAAGATTCCAAAAAAGCTAAGCGGATAATTAAAATTAAAAATACAATGCAAAAGTAATTTAAGGCGCTTAATTTTAAAAAGGAAAACGTACTTTGTTAACAAACACTTGAGCTGTGGAGTGACGTAGGTCGATATGAGTTAAAAGCTTCGGGCGCTTAGGAGCGCGCCCTACGAAAGTTTTCGTATTTTCGCTCGACTTGCGCAGTTATGTACGTGTCGGTGTACCTAGCATATTATATTATACACATAGTGACTTTCACAACTGAGACGAATGACGTTGTATTATATTTACCAGTTACTTTATAAACCTTAACTTACTTATTTTTCTTTACAACCTGGCAGGGACAGAAATTGCTACCCATACTTGTTCGAACCGAGATTTCTTTTTTCGGCGGTAAAAGGGGATTGACGCCACGAATACGAAGTGTTAATTCCCGTTTAAAAATTCAGGGCAGGTAGCAATGTACGAAAAGGTTTCATTATTAATTATATTATGGACGTAGAGGCGGTTAATCAGTTTGTTAATGATACAGATTAATGTTTTAAAGCAGCGATATTTTAACCAATTTTATAAAAGGTTTAGAGGGGCTGAGTGATACTTTTATGAAAAAATTCCCTTAACTGAAATGAGGTACTTGAAATTATTTTAAACTCAGTTATTTTTGATTTTCCACGAGGCTATCCAGCGTACTTTATCTCAATTTATCCCCACTGCGGCGGAGACCAAAAGCACACTAATGTTTTGTCCCAAGTCACCTGATTGTAATCTGATAAACAGTAAACAAGACAAAAGAAGAATAGTTAGCATTTTAAGAGCGAGAAACGGTTGCAACAACTTTGTGATTTATGACAAAAGCACGTTGTAATGTTTTCAAACAATGTAAGTATCTAGTTTATCTTCTATAAAGGCGTAAAGGCTTTTTACAGTAGCTTTATAAGTGTGCATGTCTACTAAACTAAACGTTTATGCCCACCGCAATGACAGTCGATTTGCAAGGTACAACGTGGTACAAACAGTCGCGTTACGACTAATTGTTAGTGGCTAACAGGTACGTACGTTCCATCGCCGTTATGGGATCATTTGGCATGCCAGCGCAGGGTAACAGTTATATAACTTACGGCATTTAGATCTCTATTCAGTTAGAGGAACACGTAAATTGCAGCCTACTACTGCATGGTATAATCGTTCGTAGTACCTAGGTAATAAGTTTTAGCTATCAGTATTGAGCACGAACGTCATAAGAACAGCTTATGCTGGAATAAAAAGTTAGCAAGATGGTAATTTGGAGGGTTTTACTGCTTAAGGCAAAACTCGTTGATGATGGCAAGACGAGCTGGACAAAACCAACGACCATTAATCTGTATTAGCCTAGGAACGAAAGAACTAGCAGTCATGGGGGAGGCCTTTGCCCAGCAGTGGGGTAGTGAAAGGTGAGAGTAACTGCTCAAGCCGTGCCGAAAGTTAGTACATTTAGGTAAAGCCATTTGGTTCGACTTTATTATTCTTGATGCTGCCCAAAACCTGATAATAAACGTACAGAAATAAAGAAAAACATGAAAGAAATTGGTCTGCAATCAAATGGATATTTTTGTTAACAGTAAAATGTTAAGTACCATAACAAAATAAAAGGTTCTTAAATAAAATTATGCTTCAAGAGTGTCCGGACTAAGTCAACGAAATGTAACAACGAAGTGGATTTGAATGAAAAAAAAGGACTTTGACAAAGGAATAAGACTCTCAGATTAATGATCAGAACCTGCTGCTCCGCGATTATCCCAAAGTGGTGTATAACGATTTGTTGTAAAATGCGGCAGCACTAGTTTGGAAAACGCAAACAGAGATTGTGTTGCAAAAGAAATACAACAACATTAATTAGGTGTTATTATTTTCCATTGAAATGTCAATATGGTGATTTCACATATAATTAGATTTCATAGAATTTGTTAGGGGTTTATAGTTAAAAGCACCATTGAAAGTCCGGTCAACTAAATGTTTATTTCCCCTAATGAACATGTTTCAATTGCAAGTAGAGATAGGTACCTATTTAAAATTCTTTTGTTCCGTGATTTATTTATGCGGATTATTTTAGTAATACTGGGGAATGGAAATATCCGATTGAAAACACGGAATTCATCACATTTCAATGTAAAATTAATTGATCATAATGATTGAATATTTATAACTGACTATTGAACACAAATATTAATATTTTATTTTAATATTTGTGTTCAATATATGTTCAATATATTATATTTTAATAAAAAAAAACTGCTGCTCTATTACCCCCTTTAATAGGTTGACTTTACATATAGTTTATGTGTGCTGTTTGGAAAAGTCCTATATAGTCTACACTCTTTAATGGAAATCAGTTGCCTAGCCTTTTACCAAACTATGTTTGGGTCGGCTTTCAGTCCAAACGGATGCAGCTTTACCAATATTTTACCTGGAGCGGCTGCCTCTCTGACCTACATAACTCAGTTACCTACTGGCTTATACGTAGAGGTATCCCTAGGCAAACCTGGTTGGCAGACTATCGCGCTTCTGACTACTCGTAACGACTGTCAGTGGTCTACAAATGACAGCCGGAACCAGCGGCTTAACGGGCTTTCCGAGATTCGGAGGAAATTCGGTATGTAATGATGGCCACCCATCCGGGGAAGAACCTTGGCAAGCACTGCTAAACCACGATGATCGAACACTGGCGTTGTTATTATTTAGCCACTCGCCCCTCGCTTACACTCTTTTATGGAAAATTCGAGTGTTATTATTTTCGTTCAACTTTCATATTTATGTAAGTGGAAGTTTGAAAGTAGCAACTGTCGCCGAGAAGTTGTGTGAGAAGCGGTTGTCATGGTATGGGCATGTGATGCGGAAGGATGAGGGACATGTCGAGAGGAAAGTTTTGAGTATGAATTTGGGTGGTTATAAGAGTAGGGGAAGACCGTAAGAACTTTGTATGGATTGTGTGAAAGATGTAATGGCACGAAAGGTGAATACTGAGATGACAGCCTGCAAATATTTATAAGAAGGCTTTATTTTAAGCACAGCCTGCGCTTGAAATAAATCGACGACAGGTGGACCTTCAAAGTTTCTTTTTTCATTAATTTATTCTTCAGTTGTTTAGGATGTTCATTTTCAGTCCGTCATAAGCGAAATTTATTTATATATATTTTTATTGGTATGTAAGAAATATCTATTACTATCATTATATTATTACATGGGTTCTTCCACTAATCTATAAATTCAGTAGGTATAGATATCACAATCCTAAAAGGACGTCTTCAGCCTAATGCTTATCAATTTATTATTGCAATAACATCAGAATCCTAATTATTCTCGTTAAGCAAACATTGCTGTATAAACAGATACCTAACGTTTGGTTCTTTTGAAGTACTTTGATTTATGTTGAGAACATTATTTGGGAAAAAATAATACAATATAAATAAACTTTTTGTGTTTGAAATGGGAAAGGGTTGTTTTTAAAACAGCAAATCCGAAACAATAAGCATAATGCTAATTGATTTTTGTTCGATAAAATTAGTAAGGTATGTAAAAAATTTCACCAAGTTGTCTGACCTCCACAACCCAGTTTATTAACTGGTCAGACAGGCGGTCGCTCCATGTAAAATACTGGTATTCAGCTGTATCCGGTTAGACTGGAAGCCGAACCCAATATAATTGGGAAAAGGCTAGGCAGATGATGTTCTTAAGTTTTCAGAAGATACGTAATTTAAGTTTCACATTACTATCTCCAAAGTTTCGAAAACGTTTGTTAAAATTCATGAAGGACGATGTTTTAAAATTCGACAAGCTGTAAGTTACGCGGATACGGAGTTCTTATCTAAAAGGAAATTTTGCTTGAGTCAACTTTGCCAGTGTTGATTTGAAAGATTAATGTACCTTGTCTTTAAAAGTCATGGATCCTTCTGAAACTTACATAATTTCCTTAGGCACTGGTTATTTCGTTTTAACGGTGAACTAGACTTTATTTCATGAGACTTAAGCATTATTTCACTTATTATTTGAGAAAGTTCAAACAAATGTAAAATAATTTTTGTTATGGGCCGCGTTGAAACGGGCTATGTCGACGGAAGAATCGACAAACTGACACATTGTCATTGTCTGTCTGTCTTGCGACACTTGGGGGACACCTATGTCCAGCAGTGGACGTCTTTCGGCTGAAATGATGATGATGATCAGTCATTATGTCGATTCTTCCGTAGACAAAACTCATTTTTACAGTGGTCATGCTACGCGAGCTAGAATGAAACTTAATAACTGGCGAAATGTAGGTTTACTATTAGTTACGCTTCTGCCTAATCCTTTGGGAATTATAGGCGTGATGTTAATAGGTTACGTAAGACTTATGTTCATGCTACCAAGAAACCTAACCTAGAACTCTGTAATGTAGACTATTTATTCCTTGAGTGACGTATTACTCGGAATCAATTATTTTCAAAATCGTTTATTTTTTCAAGTTCTTGCAAAATTGATGCCGACGCCAACTTGCAGATATTTCGTGATCATAATAGCATGACTTTTTAAATTACAGCGGGCATATTTCACCCCTTACCAATTAAAAAGTAATAAAATCGAATGTTGGTACCGGTGGGGTAAATTACTGGAAGCTTTTATAATTAATTCAGTTTCAGATAGCTGTAATTATCGTTACAAAGTTTTCGGGGCAAAGTCCTGCACCCCGATTGAGTAACACATTTTTCTACCGCAATACGAAGGATTTTTAGATAATATGTACATAGCTTCAGGTTTTAGGAAAATTCAGAAAATTTTCCAAAAGATGGATGAAGTTCATTTCGGGTTCACCAGTTTTGGGTATGAAGAACAGGGTGTAAAGTTACTCAATATTCTATCCAAAAGGGAAGATCCTCCAAGGTGTTATGTCTGGTGGGCAACTGCCCGACAGTTGTTGTCGGGTTTTTCCTATATAGTCTTAGGTCGATGTAAACTTTGCTTTTGAGATTAAGACCATATTAGTTTTAAAATTTTTGTCATAGATGGCGCTGTAGTACTTTTTGTTATAAGTTGCTTTTTGTAGGTCATCCCGGACAGCCCGGCTTCACCTACTGCTGGGTATAGGCCTCTCTTTGCTTGTGCTAAGCTCCACGTTTTTGTGCCAGACTCATCCAGGATATTCCCGCGATGGCAACAATGTCGTCTGCCCAAAGATGTAAAGCAACATTAAAACGCTGTGATGTTAAATTGTCAAAACGTATGCAAATGTGTGTATGTAATGCAATTACCCCGTTGCGTCAGCTGAAGTAAAATAATTTAAAAAAACAGTTATTTGTTTTTAGTAAATAAAAAACAAACAAAACAATGAGTACTGCTGTATGGCTGTTTCGTCAAAAATATGAGGTTGGCGTTGGAGTTTTCAAAAACCATGTTGTTAAGCTTCATAAACTGTCAAAACATAATTTTACAGACAACAAAGCCATGTTCAAATACAACAACATATAATAACATTATTAATTTGTAAAATTAAATCTTCATTTTTAACAACTATTTTCATCCTACGCCACTAATTAAACAAATTATATCAGCATTCACGTGGTATGCGTTACAAAAGGCTTCCATAAATTTAATTTCAGATAGCCGCCATTAACACAAACCGCGAGAATTTACATCGGACGGTGTCGGTAATTACAGATTACGCTTTTTATTTACATCTAGCTTTTGGTGTGGCTTTAAATCCCCTGATTAGGGACTATTTACTGGCCAGAGTTTGGAGGGACATGCCCCTTGTGATTCACGTGATTTTATTATTTAAAAAATTAATCGGTATTTAATTACTTTTGAACAAGATTTTTTGGTGACTGTTTAAAAAGGAAATGTCAATTGTTTAATTTAAAGAATCATTGTAAGAAATTATATTTTAAACGTTTACTATGGACGCTGAGACACGAACGTCTAGAATTCCCAATAGTTCGTAAGCTACATCCGTACGTTCATTTTCTAACGAGTTGAAGGCTTTAAATCAAAGAAAACTTTAACAAAAGAAGCTTTTAGGTAAGGAATAGGTAAGACACCGGATTTCACTTATATTGTACTAGTTTTTGCCCGCGGAATCGACAGTTATACCAATAGAATGTTCTATTGAAATAAAAGTGTTCTACGTTCATAGGTCACTTAATCGATATCCGTTCAGATAAAAAGGTAAAAGATAGACAGACAGACAAGCTAAGTTGCCTTCGCATTTATAGTAGGTACAATTTTATTTATTAATAAAGGTAGTGAACGAGAACCTTTCAAACTGGGATCCATAATACATGCCATGGAATAAAATAACTGTGTTTCCAATCAGTTTTCACTAGACCCAAATCGAGAGCTTTCAAAACTTGCTTGATTGGATGTGAATTGAAGGGCCGGTGGGTTTCGTAAACAAAACATCTACAGGTAAGATAAATTTGGTTAACATCAGGCAATGTGACTTTATTTAATGTTGGAATAAATCAACAATACTTACAAAAATTTACTGAAAACTTTGTGTTGGGCAGCTACGATTTTATTTGCATTTTTGAGTTCAAACCTTCGTGATATAACTTTCCATAACCTTATTTTGGCCAACTGTTGAGATTCTACAACAAAACAAAGTTGTTTGCTCTTAAGAAGATGCATTAAGTACCTCAGACCGCAGTAAGGGTCAAACAATTAGACATTGAGTACATAATACACCGAAAACAATAAGGCGAAGTAGCAGTACAAATCGCTATATACATTAACGCTCAACTTATAAAACATCACTTTGTCTCTGTCGTATTCAAACGATTAAAAGAAACGGATTGATTTTTTTTAAATTCTTTATTGATAGAGATAAAGATTTCAACTAACCGAAGAGAGACGGAGAGAAAGAAAGATAGAAATTCTGACATATCCTTAGTGAATGTTTCGCCAGTGCGAACACACAGATAATAGTATCAGAAATGTTTCCAATATTCTTTGCTTGAAGCAAGGAACTAAAAGCACAGGTGCCACCGTCCATCAACGGTTTAACGTGCTTTCCAACGAACAGAGGAACTTGGTACAAAAAGGTCACACATAAACAGACCAACCTAAGCCAGCGCGGTTTATCCTGAAGGTCAGAGAGGCTGTCATTATTTAGCCAAGAGCTCCTTCCACCGTCACCGCCGTCGGCCGTCGTGCAGAACATCCCTTAAAAATGATGATGACGTATAATGCTGTAGCTCTACATATTTGATTAAAGGTGCTTTATCCTCTGACCCAAGATCTTTTACAAAGACTTCTCATACTGTCCTAGTGGCCTACTAGCTTAATTTAATGTTAATGTATGATACGAGGAGCGGACGTACGTATAAAGACATAAAACAAAAAAGTCAGACTTTTGGAGGAGACGAACGAAAACGGTTCGGTAACAAAAAGCAAAATGTAATTCTCCGCTTCGATTCTTATCAGGCGACGTTACATCTTTTTCTGCTTTATAAACGAGATTTTTTTAAGATGTGTTTTTAGGAACGTGTCGGCGGAGATAAAAATAACCTTTGGACATTCAATTAAATTTGTAGAAAAATGTTATGAGTTAAGTTTTGAGTTTGAATGTAGATGGGTTTAAGAGCAGAGGAGAGAAGACCAAAGAAACGATGGATGGACTGTGTGAAGGATGACATACTAAGAAAGGAGGTGTCTGATGAGATGACGAGTAATACAGAAATATGAAAGAAGAAGACATGCTGCGCTTTTAACCATGTATGGACAGGAGATTAAATCCAAAAATATATAAAAAACTTCCTTGGTTAAAAAAAATACTCTGCTTTTTCAAACATTTGTGTATAGATATGAATGTTATATTCTGTCCATTTCTAGTCGTCCAGTGTCGTGAACTCGCGAGTGTGGGTGACCCAAACGTTTTCCTTTATCGTGCTCCCTCGTGGGTGTGCTTATAAAAACAAACCCCCACACTCATAGGCATCCAGTTTCATATGAAATTATCTGATATTTTTGCGACCGCCGCGAGCAAACCACAGCCCACGGCGAAACGCCAAGTTGATCTCTTGCGACCGTCGTATTAATTTAGATGTCAAACCAATTCCGAAGTAAACCCAATTTGATTAAGAATCAGTAGGGTATCTATTATAATCTAATGTAACCTGAGGACTCTAAAGCCGGCGCAGCCATAATTAATTGAGTTGAATCAGTGCAACAATGCCCAAGTTGGTAGTTGATTGCTCCCAAGTACTAGTAACAAGCAAGTACTAGAGGATTACAATTTCCTTGAAACAAGTTTCTGTTATGAACCAAGTGTATTAATGATCATATAAATATATCTGTAATCGATAATAACTAAGCTCATTCCATCAATGACAATTTAGTAAGTTAATAAGGTCAAAATTCCTTCGTATTTAGATTAATAAGATTAACTTTCCTGTACGAAACAGTGGACAAAGAGAAATGGAAATAAGTAAAATACTTAAATATTTTACTTGGCTCATCTTTTCCTTGTAGGGCCAATTTTGCCATTGAACCAAAAATGTTTTCGTCCTTTGATCTTAAATCGGAAGGATTTCGAGTTATTGTTAACGTAACGTGAAATAAATTGTTGTAGATACCTATCTATTTTTTTTCGTAAGTGAACCTAATCGGATATTTTCCGAAGTTATATTACTTGTATCAATTTACCAGCGATTATTTATAAATCTGAACTAAACGCTGTGACATCAAATTGCCGTGGATCGTTCGTTTAATGTCACCTAAGAAAGTTTTTCGCCAGAAATAATTATAATCATCCATTATACTTTGTCAGTTCCCGTCGACTCTGATCCTTTATTATAATTAAAGCCATCAATCCTAGACTTTTTCCGTAAGACAAATAATGATTATAAGCCCATGTTTCATTAGACGCAAAAATACAATATCTGTGGTGAATTTCTGTCGGAGGATTAAAGCTACATAAATTAAGTTATACACATTTATTAAAAACAGGTCCTGAATAAAATCATAAATGTACAGTACGTTCATTTACAATTGCGTCTTAACTATAAAAACACATTCATTTAAAACTGCGTCTTAACTATAAAAAACACACAGATAAAGAATCTGGTGCCCGGTTGATTGCAATTAGGCTCGTCCCCCTATTATATGGGACTTAAATATAACTGACAAAATGTGGGTGTACACAGGTACACCTCTGCCTAATCCTTCGGGGATTACGGGCGTGATGTTAATTATAATACAAAAAAAACTAAAAGCAGAAACTTAATATAATAAAACACGATTCAAAAATACATATTCATGTTTGCTCGTACAAGATTCACCGTAATATTTTCTCCATATCACGCTTTAACGATAAGGCATAAGTAAAGCGGAAAAGATGTCAGGTGTAATAAAAGCCTAGAAGATCCCTGCGCCCCTTTTCACATCCATAATCACATGTAATGTGGCCTCAAACTATTCAAATGTAGTATTATGTAATAAAATCTCTGTGTAATAAAAGTTTTTCCAGTGCTGCATAAGTCTACGTTGAGGCTGGGGCAACGGATTCAACTCGCACCATAAGCCGAACTTGATTGGACGATTTCGAATGCATCGAACTGAGTTTTCACTTAGTCTCGTAATACTTGGAGTCTAGAAATATCCAGAATTCTATTTCCAATTCGTTCAGCACCGTATTTGGGAACTTATCGGGATTTTACTGCATACTATTTATTTGCTGTTGTCAGTTTGGGGCAAAAACACTTTTCGTGTTTTTGTGCCAGAGGATAGCTGGAAGCTCATTAGTTTCTGTGGATTCAAATTGCAGTAGTGGGCTATGATTCATGTACTTGAAAGTTACCTAAATTATGACTAACGGTTGTTTTTTCGGAATAGGTTTTCAGTAATTAATATGCTGTGCAAAGCGATTCAAATGTACATAGTATTATAATATTCACAACTTGTAGAAAAGTTGCAATAACTTTACCATCGCTGCAAATGTTATTGAAACTATTTGAAATAAAAATCAGTTCTTCGTAAATCTTTGTTATAGCATAAAAGTGTCTAAGTTTGTTTTATTTAAACTGTCTGTCTAATAAGTACCAAGGAAACTACAATTTAAACAACTGTAAATGTAAAACAAATAAATTATTGTTATTCTGAGGTACAATGCTTTAACGGACGTTTGAAAATAGTGGATGTCCAATCATAAATGCCTAGTTCAGTTCCGACTTCATAATATATCGGTCGACGTCCCGGAATCCAATCACCAACCATCGAACCCTTTCCCTGCTACGTGGGGTCAGTTTTTGCTCGATTCCAGTCGGAATTTAATCTGTTTAAAATATGAAATGGATTCTGCGGCTACGTCAAATAATACCGGCCATCAAGCCATAATGTTCGAAGCTAAGACCCGCTTATATCATTCTACTTATCAGAGCAATTTTGTTTTAGAGCGGCCGTTATGAGCAGTATCAAAATAATTGTTTTTATGGTTATGGCTCTAAAAGGACATAGAGAATAGACGGGGGCGTGGATGTAATTGTTTTAATTATATTTAATGTGTGCTCATAATCACTTATTACGGTTTGGATTACATTTATAGTGTGTTTTGTTGTTTGATGTTTTTATTAATTACTAAGTTAATTAGGGATATAATCCTGTCAATCCTTCGTAGATAGATGTGTTTATACGTTTAGTTTGTACGTGTAGATGGAGGTTGCCACCATTAGACTCGGCTCTGATCAAGCCGAGGTGCGATAAGTGTATGTCAACAGGGATTAAGAGGGGCGATTAATTGCTTCCTTTGCTCTTCGCAGGAAATACTTGTACTTATATATTTGTTGCTAGCGTAGGAAGGTTTATTTTAGTGTTTTTATTGAGTGGTAAACAAACAACCAGTCCATTTTTGTAAAAACTTAAGTGAAATGTTTCTATTACAAAACTGTCAGCCGGAAAACAGTAAAAAACATCATCATCATTTCAGCCGAAAGACGTTCACTGCTGGATATAGGCCGCCCCCAAGTGTCGCCACATTGACCGGTCCCGTGCGACTTGCATCCAGCGGATCCCCGCAACCTTCACCAGGTCATCGGTCCACCTAGTGGGAGGCCTTCCAACGCATCATCTCCCGGTTCGCGGTCGCCATTCCAGAACTTTTCGGAAAAGTAAAAAGTAGTAAACATATTTTTACGATAAAAGAAAAAATACAACGCATGAGCTATATGCTTCATATTTCTGACGGAATAATTTTGTTTGCGTTCATAAAGGTTTTTCAATATTTGGCAAGTTGTGTGGAAGAAGTACTTAGTCATGCTGCGCCAAACTCAGGTATATTGGGATAGGAGCAAGAGAATGGATTATTGAGGAGCTCGCGGCTAAAAGATAACAGCCGCAGGGGTCGATCTTCATGGTAAAACAGTTATTGCCAAAGTCGGGCAAGCACGTTAAGCCGTTGGTCCAGGCATTCATTTGTAGATCTTTGGCAGTTGTTACAGGTAGTCAGTGGTTTGAAAGTTGACAACCAGGCCTAACAAAAAGTATCGTATTACCTAGTAACTGGGTTGTAGAGGTCAGAAAGGCAGTCGATCCATGTAAAATACTGGTATTCAGCTGCACCCGGTTAGACTGCCAGCTGACCACCACATACTTGGTCTAGGCAGATGATGATGAAGGGCAGTGGTGCTGTTTTATAAGTTAGAGCTATGACTGTTTATTCAGCCTAATTGACAGTTTGACTCAGTTAGCTTACAGCTCGTACAAACAGCTTTCTGGACGTAGAATTGCAACATTTTAGCTTTCTCTTTAAACCTCGAGGGATGTTTCCATACATATTTGGATCAGTAGCTGGTAAGTGGCCGAGTGCAACTTAGATTGTTAGTTTTCTCCCGAGACTTATATGCCTACTGTGTCTGTTTGTGAAATTGGGAACTTAGGAAAGCAAGTAATTTTTTTTGATTGTATAATAGTTTGTAAAATAATTGAAAATACTGCAGAGTCGCATTCAATGCAGAGCAAGGTCCTTTGTAATGACGAAAGAATGATAAATAATTTTCTTATCACTTCAAGAATATGTAACATAACTTTAAACAATCTTCGTTTAATGTTTACCAGTTGCTAGTTCGTAGTGTGTCCTCAAAAAGGTTCGCAATTTCCCTTTCCCAAGGATCGAGAGGTTTCTATTATGTGGGTATATAAAATGGCCGGAAATGTGAAGATAATAATATTACTAGCTCTCTCACTTATGCTTAGGGCGCGATTTGCGTCACATACTCGCGAGATGTGGACTATTTTATTAAACCTAATGGAGGGATAGATACACGCAGGCGTACTAGTCTACGCCTGAAGGTCAGATAAATCTAGGAATTTAGGTCATAGTTGGGATTGTAGCCACTTACGATTCTTGTTAATGCGTTGGATAATCTGTGTTATATGGTGCCAGTCTTTGGCTTATAAAACATTATTATGACGGAGGGAATTGCTTTTGTCGTCCTCTTTATTTTTTTATCAAGTGGTATGTTTATTTACTTATTCAGTGGTATCAAATCAACTATATAAAGTTAAAAAAAAAATGTTGCAAAAATAGCCAGTACTTTTCGCTAACCATGTAAAAAATAACGCAATGAAAACAAACACATCCAAAAATCTCCAAATATAATTAAAAATTACAATCAAACGTCGATCATGTATAAACGTTGAAACGTTAAGTGTTCGAATTGATATGATGCGGTTTTATTGTTTCGTGGTAAAATACGTATTCGGCTGTTACCAAAAGTTTCTTTCTAGGAATTATTAAGCCAATTTCATACAATGCTGTCGAATTTACTTGCTATTTAATTTGCAGAGATGATTTTCTTGTAAATAGTTGTACATTTATGCATTTCATTTCAGCAGGGTAACTTGTTACGCATACCTGAAGTGTTTAAGGAAGTTTAGTACTGGTGTGCTTACGGAATAAAAGAAAGAAGTAAAAAAACTTATTTATTTGGCACATGCCACAAGTGCACACAATAAAAAATAAAATAAATAAATAAATCTGAACATAAAATGAAATACAATATTAAGTAAATAGACTTTGTAGAGACTGGCTTTTGAAGTTACACGTTTCCTGTAACGCTTCCAAGAAAAAGTAAAGTTACTTTGAATGAAATATTTTAATACAATTAAAAAAAGGTATTTGTTTCTTTTCACCGTCCCCAAAACATTTTTGAAATATTGCAAATTCTGCTACACTTTTTGATCAAAAAATGTTCTTCAGTTTTTCCTAGATGATAAATGAGATAAATGGAAACCTTAAAGATCGCCTAGTGAACCATGACGCAGATATATTGAAGCGATAGGTTCTACCGATTCCTTTATGTGACACGGGGGTCTGAGCTATTAGTCTTCTGCTGGTAGGCTGAACGAATGACTAGGCCAACCTATTTCACTTTTTATCGAATGGTAAATTGAGAAAAGAAATGGGTGTTCGACCGTTCGTATATAGATTCTTTTTCTAGAGATATGAAATGATTGTCTGTACGAGCATAAAAGTTCAGCGGCAATATTTGAAACTAGGAATATTGATAAATCTATTGAAGTTGGTACACGATATTCTAAATAAAGGCATTAAAACATTGTCTTCCATTAGGCTCCATCGCAGTCGTTTCAAAAGAAAGAATATCCTTACCTCAACTAACTTTTTAGAATTCATCGCTGATGTGTCTCAGCGATAAATTCTGAAAAGAAGCTGTAATGCATTGAAAATGGCGATGTAACTTCACCTGTCTTCCCGTTCAACATGAATTATCGCCGCAGCGTGTATCGAGAGTCATTCGTTCACCCACGATGACTGGCACTTGAATAATCTTTGTTCTTTTGTTTCTACCGCGAGGGAAACCGTTCACAGTGAACGTCTGTCGTTCGGTGTCGACGGCTAAATGGACGAAATTCGATATTTTGTGTGATATATGTTCAATTCTCTTCCCACAATGCGTTTGTTTGCTGAAATAATAGTTAAGTGCAGTATTGTACGCGTTAATTTGGATAGTTTAGGATGTAATTGCGTTATAACTGTTTGATTGTGATAGAGGTGTTGGTGGGTCATTAATGAATAGGAAAATGTTATAGGAGTAGCAGAGATAAACTCAGAATATTTAAGTAGATTGTATTTTTGACTAATTTTCGGACTGAAGTTGAACTATGATAATAAATAGTAAATTATTGTTAAGTTTAGGCAAAGAAATGATCATACGCTATTCGGTGACTGCCAAAAATTTTCAAGTAGGTACACGTCTTGTTGATCTAAACTTAGCGTTAAGCAAGTTAACTCATTTATCAAACAACTTGAGTATTGGGTTACTTGTTAGTGCCTATCTATACCTATCTACTTACTGAATTTATGGATACAGACTACAGAGCAACTTCAAATTTAGTGAGCGAATGTACTCCGACTGCCTACAAATTGGAGTTAGTGAATATATGTAGGCAACTATCCGGCGCTGCGGATAACAACAAAAGCCAACAACGATTTTTTTCTTCTTTGGTTTTAAATACTATTACAGGTTACAAATAAGATAAAAAAATTGGAACTGGAACTTTTTCGCGCAATATTTTCGGACCAATCATTTCGCTCAGAGGAGTGCCATAAATCAGAACAGAGTAAGCTCCTGATAAAATCGATACCCCAAGTCGAAAAGGATTCGCGCGTAAAATACGGAATAACGAGAAAGTATTTCCGAACATAAATATCTCCGCCGCGATTTGTGTCGTTTAGCATTCGATCTTTACTACAACACAAGATATATCGTGGCCTCTGTATTTGTCTGTTTGTGCACGTACTTAAAATAGACTGCCATTCATCTTTGATATTAAAAATGAACTGAAAAAATTGTTTTCGACGGATTCAATAATAAAATGGAATAGTAAGTTTTGCGAAGTAGCTGAAAGTTAAACTGTTTGCCCGATAACGTCCGGGATGTCAGGACACCCTAATTTCTATTTTAATTTAGGATCGGTGTTACGTCTCTTTTTAGATGCCTTTTCAAGTTACTAACCAAGTTCTTGGTGTTTTTAATTTCCTGTTCAGGTGACTCTTAATTTACTACGTAGGAATCGTATGATTTATGAAAAGGACCTAAATCCAGTAGTTTTATGACAGGTCACTCCAGAGCGCACATTTTATTAAATGTAAGATTTATCTGGGATCCGAGGATTCAGCTTTTAAGCGCAAAAACTGTCACAGTCACACCACGGTGAGCTTACATTGGATACACAACGTCAGACCTGCGATATGCCTGACGGAAATATTCTCAGTCGCCAGAAAGCTCTGCACCTTATCTTTATTAAAAATAAAAATGTCCGGGTACTTATTCGTTTGTGTGCAACTCTAGAACTAATTTAACGTTAGAACTAAAACTATCAGAAGAATAAAACTTTTCTGGAAAATAAACGTAGAAGAACTTTGAATTTGGGTCGCATTTTAAAACATTTTTCTACCCTTACTCATCACTAAAATGTGAAAGACACATTAAATATGAACAAAGGTAAATAATATTTTTCCTTATGAAGTAGTTGTCCTCTCATAGCAACTGTGTTCGGGTAAGAGGGTCGTTGTAATACAAAGATAAAGATATTGCTCGGAGCAATCCCAATAAAGCAAAAGATCAGGGTTATGTTTCAGGTCAGGGAATGTAAACAATTAAATCCTTGGGGCGAGTGCTTACTCCGGCTGCTACCCGTGTAATCTCTCAAACGAACAGAGACATCGCCCTACAGAGGTTTGCGTGACGTAGCAACTTTTGTGTACGTTATTTAACTGGATTTTGCGACAACCTGCACTGATGTAATATCAACTAAAACCATACTATTAGAATCGAAAAACAGGGCTTTCCGAAGTATGCATATTACGTAGCAAAAACAGATAAAAGAAGTCTAGAAAGCATTTAAAATGTGAGGTAGATTTTGCACAATACGATAGTGGAGCACAATTTCCGTACCTAGGCAACACATTATGATTCTCACACTGTTATTTTTCTCACCCCGCTTTTGTGTTATGCGCAAAAAGATAAACTCAGCTTATCCTGTGTTTTTCCTTCGTTGTCTGATCTGAACGTAGATAGAAATCCTCTTTAATGTTATTTCACTTTTATTACTAGGGTCCGATTTCGTCTGAAGTCATCTTTGCAATCTCCATTTTCCTCTTTCAAAAACTAACGGAAACTATGTTCAAAGCTGTATGGCATTAGTCCCGTCAGACGGCTCTACATCTCCTCGACGGTTGAAAAGGGTCAATTGTTAAAGGATCACCTGTTTGCCTGATAGTTCTTGATTTATAGCCGAAAATTTTCGGATATACGGTGACAAACGACTTGGTTGAAATTGCATTGTACGGTTTTGCATTTTTAATTTTTACCGTACAGATTGTAAATTTTCATGATCATTTACACATTATCCTCATTAAATATACGTTACGAACATCACCATGTACCCCAGTGGCCGTTTGTCGGTAGACATTACTTATTTATAAAGGGTGAAACAAAAGCTATCGCTCCCATGCGTCATATTAAAAAGTGATTTGCAAGATATTCCTAAAGTGCAAAAAAATCGGAGCAGAGGCGAGGAGTGAAACTTTTTACCGTCACGTTAATAGGAATGCGAAGTCGGGATCCATGTACTGACAAGGTACTTAGATGTCAAACTCGGTAATGTTATTCTCAGCCGTCCCATTTTTTTTGGAGCGTATGTAGAACGACTCAATAAAAACTGAGTCTTGGTCTTGTAGTCTCTGAGACGCAATATCTAAGTAGGTACGTAACGTTTTTATTACATTTATTCCTTATAGAAAATGATAGTTACCTACTAATCGTAATATTTTAATTAGCCACGGTCTGGTATTACAGAAACAAAGTTTACCCACGCTTGTATCCCTGGGGGTTTTCGGAAATCTATCGGGTTACTGCTCCTTGTTAGTTCTAGTTATTATAATATCCATTTATATAATGGCAATTAATTATGTTTTGTATTAACGATGAATATCTATTGTTTTCCTAATATTTTTGTTCTAAAAATTCATGTAACTCACAAATTCATTCTTTTCAACAGGACTGGTTTTGTTTGAGACCGTGTGCAATCTTTGTCTTAACTTTCTTTCATCATCATCATCATTTCAACCCGAAAGACGTCCACTGCTGGACATAGGCCTCCCGCAAGAAGGGGGGGTTTTGCGATAATCGCCACGCTTGGCAGGCGGGTTGTCGATCGCAGTACGGTTGTTACAAAAGCACAGAGAACGCTGCTGCCCATACTCTGGCAAGTCCCTAAGTCGCCTCTTACGACACCCACGGGAAGATATGGGATGGTGCTATTCTTTACGTCCGACACCATACAGAGCAACTTTAACTTTCTTTAATTTTATTTAATTCCCTTTATTTATTTTCTTAACATATCCTTTACATTTTTAAATATTTTTACAAAACAACATATAAAAAAAACATTTAAAAATATAAAAAATAGTAGCCCACCAGCATCGGGGGCATCCGGGCTACCGGTGGTCAGGGCTCTTGAGAGAGGAACCTCCTGACAATTCGTGCCGTGTCCAGAAGTACTGCTTTCTGAATCAAGCCCTTGATCCAGCTGCCAAGCGAAAGACTTCTCAGATGTTGGTCGAAGCTTTTAGCTATTAAGCCATTGGCCGACACGACTATCGGCACAATGACTGCTGTAGTCACGTCCCACATGTCGACAACCTCGGGAGCCAGATCTAGATACTTGAATTGCTTATCTTTCTCTGCTTTCACGAGGTTCTCATCATGCGGGACCGATATATCAACAATCATTGCGCGACGCTCCAATCGATCTATCAACACAATGTCAGGCTTATTGGCAACAATAGTCCTGTCAGTGATGATAGTTGATTATTAAATTTTCATTGTTAAATTGAATGATGATTATAAGTAAAATAATAATTGTCAAGTAACGGTTACATTAAACTAGCGAGAGAGAGCTTGAGATATCTTTATTATAATTTATAATCTAAGCTTGAGATTTCTTTATTACATTTTTTGATATAACGCTTATTTTCTCCAGCACATGATGACAGGTAATTAAATTAATCCTAACTAATATTATAAATGTGAAAGTAAGTTTGTTTGTTTGTTATCTCTTCACATCTAAACCTATGAACCGATCATCCTGAAATTTTGCATGTACGTTGTCAGGTGTATACAAACAGACATAGGATACCTTCCATCCCGAAAAAAAGTACTTTTCCCGAGGAAAACAACAATACCGTTCTTATGAAAATAGATGGCGCCACATGTCCGAGACGATTATTGTCAAATTCCGAATTTACGCGAGCGAAGTCGCGGGCGAAAGCTAGTGTAGTATAAAGAGACACACAATCCAACGAGCATTAATTCTGCGAAATGATAGTGAAAACCAAAATCACAATTCAATTTACAGGTAGGCGCAGGTTACATATGAACAATGAGAGCCTATTAAAACCTCTGAAGTTACTATGAGCAATTCAATGATAAATAAAGAACTTAAGACTGCTATTTTAAAATTCTCTCAGCTTACGGTCAGGATTAACATCACATACGTACACATAGCAGTAGGTGTATACATGCAAGAACAAGTACCAATAGTTCATCCAGTTCATTGAGTTAGCCACTCCGTTCAACCATGTTTTGACGGGATTCTAGTTTTCCGGAGTGTCTGCCATCTGAGTTAAACACCATTACCTTTCATTCAGAATTCTGTTTGAAGTTTCATTCAGATTTCTGTATTGACTGATAAAATTTGCTTTTCAAATAATATGTAATATACAAGGTGTTTGGCGTATGTGCCGACATAATTTTTCTAGGGATTTGGGAGGTCACTAGCTAGGTTTTACCCATACAACCTATGTACCAAATGTCACGGTTAGTTAAATTTTATTTAAAAAAAATACCCATTATGTTTAATTGAATTCGAAACAACTTATTCGTGTTTGGGTGTAATGGGACAAAATTTGTTGTATTCTCCAAAGCCTTTTAAATCTAAATAAATCATTGTTTGATACAACTGGTCTCAAGAAAATTTCTTACAAGCTTCCAAAGTTTGAAAAAACCAAACACCCTGTATAATCAAAGTAAAAACCTCGTGGAAATATAATTGAATATTCAGCTTCATAAAATAATTTTAATGTTAATCAGTATTAATTTCACAGCTCTTATTTGCCTTTCTCGATGTCAAACGAAAATCAGAATTAAATTTCAATTAAAATAATTTGAGCCGCGATGAGCGACTAATTTGCATTTAAAACCGATGTCAATATACGCTCGATAAAGCGAAAGATATAACTGGTATCGTGTTATTAATTACCATCGGGTAAAGATGGCGGCCATAAAAGAAGGGAAGCATAATTACATAGCAGTAGATAAAAGCGAGTCTAAGTGAAATTAATGAATGAATGCTCGGACTTAAATTGAAGATGTTAACATTTTTACTACCTGTTAAATGGTTTTCAAAGGAAAGTTTTATGTTTTCAAAACAAAAGCGCTAAATTAACTACATGTAGCCATGGGTAAATAACCTACTATTTAAATCAGTTTTTTTTTTCTAACGTCCTCAGGGACAGCTATCATCTGTACAAACAATCGTCTTCACTCGCAACAAAAACCGTTACTTTCCCGTGGCCTTCACAAAACCGTATTATTTGTCCAATGGCCACAATCAGCGAATGTTTACTTTTACCTGCGAGAAAAATGTTTGTCCATAGCGTACAGAGCGGTGAGAAAACAAACATGGATTTAATTCCAACATGTCGACTACGCCACGTTGTTATACTGTTTCGCAGTTTACACGTGCTGTTCGGTGTACACACAATAGACTATATACACAACTAATGAAGAATAAATCTAATCTTTAAACATGAGTTCTTGTGGCAAAGTTTCTGAAATAGTTGAGATAGGCGTCCTGAATACCAATTCTCCTAACTTAAGAACCTCTAGGTATCTAGAGAACCTCTGGGTACCTTTAGAGCCTCTTGGTATAGCAAGTTCTTATTGCTAATGAGCCTGTGAGAATGTGACGGAAGGTTGTTTGTCGACGGATTCAATAATAAAATGTAATAGTAAGTTTTGCGAAGTAGCTGAAAGTTAAACTGTTTGCCCGATAACGTCCGGGATGTCAGGAATAAATTTCCCTAATTTCCATTTTAATTTAGGATCGGTGTTATGTCTCTTTTTAGATGCCTTTTCAAGTCACTAACCAAGTTCTTGGTGTTTTTAATTTCCTGTTCAGGTGACTCTTAATTTACTACGTAGGAATCGTATGATTTATGAAAAGGACCTAAATCCAGTAGTTTTATGACAGGTCACTCCAGAGCGCACATTTTATTAAATGTAAGATTTATCTGGGTTCCGAGGATTCAGCTTTTAAGCGCAAAAACTGTCACAGTCACACCACGGTGAGCTTACATTGGATACACAACGTCAGACCTGCGATATGCCTGACGGAAATATTCTCAGTCGCCAGAAAGCTCTGCACCTTATCTTTATTAAAAATAAAAATGTCCGGGTACTTATTCGTTTGTGTGCAACTCTAGAACTAATTTAAAGTAAGAACTAAAACTATCGGAAGAATAAAACTTTTCTGGAAAATAAACGTAGAAGAACTTTGAATTTGGGTCGCATTTTAAAACATTTTTCTACCCTTACTCATCACTAAAATGTGAAAGACACATTAAATATGAACAAAGGCAAATAATATTTTTCCTTATGAAGTAGTTGTCCTCTCATAGCAACTGTGTTCGGGTAAGAGGGTCGTTGTAATACAAAGATAAAGATATTGCTCGGAGCAATCCCAATAAAGCAAAAGATCAGGGTTATGTTTCAGGTCAGGGAATGTAAACAATTAAATCCTTGGGGCGAGTGCTTACTCCGGCTGCTACCCGTGTAATCTCTCAAACGAACAGAGACATCGCCCTACAGAGGTTTGCGTGACGTAGCAACTTTTGTGTACGTTTAACTGGATTTTGCGACAACCTGCACTGATGTAATATCAACTAAAACCATACTATTAGAATCGAAAAACAGGGCTTTCCGAAGTATGCATATTACGTAGCAAAAACAGATAAAAGAAGTCTAGAAAGCATTTAAAATGTGAGGTAGATTTTGCACAATACGATAGTGGAGCACAATTTCCGTACCTAGGCAACACATTATGATTCTCACACTGTTATTTTTCTCACCCCGCTTTTGTGTTATGCGCAAAAAGATAAGCTCAGCTTATCCTGTGTTTTTCCTTCGTTGTCTGATCTGAACGTAGATAGAAATCCTCTTTAATGTTATTTCACTTTTATTACTAGGGTCCGATTTCGTCTGAAGTCATCTTTGCAATCTCCATTTTCGTCTTTCAAAAACTAACGGAAACTATGTTCAAAGCTGTACGGCATTAGTCCCGTCAGACGGCTCTACATCTCCTCGACGGTTGAAAAGGGTCAATTGTTAAAGGATCACCTGTTTGCCTGATAGTTCTTGATTTATAGCCGAAAATTTTCGGATATACGGTGACAAACGACTTGGGTGAAATTTCATTGTACGGTTTTGCATTTTTAATTTTTACCGTACAGATTGTAAATTTTCATGATCATTTACACATTATCCTCATTAAATATACGTTACGAACAACACCATGTACCCCAGTGGCCGTTTGTCGGTAGACATTACTTATTTATAAAGGGTGAAACAAAAGCTATCGCTCCCATGCGTCATATTAAAAAGCGATTTCCAAGATATTCCTAAAGTGCAAAAAATTCGGAGCAGAGACGAGGAGTGAAACTTTTTACCGTCACGTTATAGGAATGCGAAATCGGGATCCATGTACTGACAAGGTACTTAGATGTCAAACTCGGTAATGTTATTCTCAGCCGTCCCATTTTTTTTTGGAGCGTATGTAGAACGACTCAATAAAAACTGAGTCTTGGTCTTGTAGTCTCTGAGAGCAATATCTAAGTAGGTTTACGTACGTAACGTTTTTATTACATTTATTCCTTATAGAAAATGATAGTTACCTACTAATCGTAATATTTTAATTAGCCACCGTCTGGTATTACAGAAACAAAGTTTACCCACGCTTGTATCCCTGGGGGTTTTCGGAAATCTATCGGGTTACTGCTCCTTGTTAGTTCTAGTTATTATAATATCCATTTATATAATGGCAATTAATTATGTTTTGTATTAACGATGAATATCTATTGTTTTCCTAATATTTTTGTTCTAAAAATTCATGTAACTCACAAATTCATTCTTTTCTACAGGACTGGTTTTGTTTGAGACCGTGTGCAATCTTTGTCTTAACTTTCTTTCATCATCATCATCATTTCAACCCGAAAGACGTCCACTGCTGGACATAGGCCTCCCGCAAGAAGGGGGGGTTTTGCGATAATCGCCACGCTTGGCAGGCGGGTTGTCGATCGCAGTACGGTTGTTACAAAAGCACAGACAACGCTGCTGCCCATACTCTGGCAAGTCCCTAAGTCGCCTCTTACGACACCCACGGGAAGATATGGGATGGTGCTATTCTTTACGTCCGACACCATACAGAGCAACTTTAACTTTCTTAAATTTTATTTAATTCCCTTTATTTATTTTCTTAACATATCCTTTACATTTTTAAATATTTTTACAAAACAACATATAAAAAAAACATTTAAAAATATAAAAAATAGTAGCCCACCAGCATCGGGGGCATCCGGGCTACCGGTGGTCAGGGCTCTTGAGAGAGGAACCTCCTGACAATTCGTGCCGTGTCCAGAAGTACTGCTTTCTGAATCAAGCCCTTGATCCAGCTGCCAAGCGAAAGACTTCTCAGATGTTGGTCGAAGCTTTTAGCTATTAAGCCATTGGCCGACACGACTATCGGCACAATGACTGCTGTAGTCACGTCCCACATGTCGACAACCTCGGGAGCCAGATCTAGATACTTGAATTGTTTATCTTTCTCTGCTTTCACGAGGTTCTCATCATGCGGGACCGATATATCAACAATCATTGCGCGACGCTCCAATCGATCTATCAACACAATGTCAGGCTTATTGGCAACAATAGTCCTGTCAGTGATGATAGTTGATTATTTAATTTATCATTGTTAAATTGAATGATGATTATAAGTAAAATAATAATTGTCAAGTAACGGTTACATTAAACTAGCGAGAGAGAGCTTGAGATATCTTTATTATAATTTTTAATCTAAGCTTGAGATTTCTTTATTATATTTTTTGATATAACGCTTATTTTCTCCAGCACATGATGACAGGTAATTAAATTAATCCTAACTAATATTATAAATGTGAAAGTAAGTTTGTTTGTTTGTTATCTCTTCACATCTAAACCTATGAACCGATCATCCTGAAATTTTGCATGTACGTTGTCAGGTGTATACAAACAGACATAGGATACCTTCCATCCCGAAAAAAAGTACTTTTCCCGAGGAAAACAACAATACCGTTCTTATGAAAATAGATGGCGCCACATGTCCGAGACGATTATTGTCAAATTCCGAATTTACGCGAGCGAAGTCGCGGGCGAAAGCTAGTGTAGTATAAAGAGACACACAATCCAACGAGCATTAATTCTGTGAAATGATGGTGAAAACCAAAATCACAATTCAATTTACAGGTAGGCGCAGGTTACATATGAACAATGAGAGCCTATTAAAACCTCTGAAGTTACTATGAGCAATTCAATGATAAATAAAGAACTTAAGACTGCTATTTTAAAATTCTCCCAGCTTACGGTCAGGATTAACATCACATACGTACACATAGCAGTAGGTGTATACATGCAAGAACAAGTACCAATAGTTCATCCAGTTCATTGAGTTAGCCACTCCGTTCAACCATGTTTTGACGGGATTCTAGTTTTCCGGAGTGTCTGCCATCTGAGTTAAACAAACCCTTGGGAAAAGTTAACTTTCCCAGTCGGATGTTCATTTGTGTATTTCCTCGTATTTCCTGGTAAATGATTTAAGACGGAACAACCCTGTAACTTGTTACATTACCTTTCATTCAGAATTCTGTTTGAAGTTTCATTCAGATTTCTGTTTTCACTGATAAAATTTGCTTTTCAAATAATATGTAATATACAAGGTGTTTGGCGTATGTGCCAACATAATTTTTCAAGGGATTTGGGAGGTCCCTAGCTAGGTTTTACCCATACAACCTATGTACCAAATGTCACGGTTCGTTAAATTTTATTTAAAAAAAATACCCATTATGTTTCATTGAATTCGAAACAACTTATTCGTGTGTGGGTGTAATGGGACAAAAACAATTTTTTGTATTCTCCAAAGCCTTTTAAATCTAAATAAATCATTGTTTGGTACAACTGGTCTCAAGAAAATTTCTTACAAGTTTCCAAAGTTTGAAAAAAAAATATAAACACCCTGTATATTCAAAGTAAAAACCTCGTGGAAATATAATTGAATATTCTTGGTGTTTTTAATTTCCTATTCAGGTGACTCTTAATTTACTACGTAGGAATCGTATGATTTATGAAAAGGACCTAAATCCAGTAGTTTTATGACAGGTCACTCCAGAGCGCACATTTTATTAAATGTAAGATTTATCTGGGTTCCGAGGATTCAGCTTTTAAGCGCAAAAACTGTCACAGTCACACCACGGTGAGCTTACATTGGATACACAACGTCAGACCTGCGATATGCCTGACGGAAATATTCTCAGTCGCCAGAAAGCTCTGCACCTTATCTTTATTAAAAATAAAAATGTCCGGGTACTTATTCGTTTGTGTGCAACTCTAGAACTAATTTAACGTTAGAACTAAAACTATCGGAAGAATAAAACTTTTCTGGAAAATAAACGTAGAAGAACTTTGAATTTGGGTCGCATTTTAAAACATTTTTCTACCCTTACTCATCACTAAAATGTGAAAGACACATTAAATATGAACAAAGGTAAATAATATTTTTCCTTATGAAGTAGTTGTCCTCTCATAGCAACTGTGTTCGGGTAAGAGGGTCGTTGTAATACAAAGATAAAGATATTGCTCGGAGCAATCCCAATAAAGCAATAGATCGGGGTTATGTTTCAGGTCAGGGAATGTAAACAATTAAATCCTTGGGGCGAGTGCTTACTCCGGCTGCTACCCGTGTAATCTCTCAAACGAACAGAGACATCGCCCTACAGAGGTTTGCGTGACGTAGCAACTTTTGTGTACGTTATTTAACTGGATTTTGCGACAACCTGCACTAATGTAATATCAACTAAAACCATACTATTAGAATCGAAAAACAGGGCTTTCCGAAGTATGCATATTACGTAGCAAAAACAGATAAAAGAAGTCTAGAAAGCATTTATAATGTGAGGTAGATTTTGCACAATACGATAGTGGAGCACAATTTCCGTACCTAGGCAACACATTATGATTCTCACACTGTAAAAAAATATAAACAGCCTGTATATTCAAAGTAAAAACCTCGTGGAAATATAATTGAATATTCAGCTTCATAAAATAATTTTAATGTTAATCAGTATTAATTTCACAGCTCTTATTTGCCTTTCTCGATGTCAAACGAAAATCAGAATTAAATTTCAATGAAAATAATTTGAGCCGCGATGAGCGACTAATTTGCATTTAAAACCGATGTCAATATGCGCTCGATAAAGCGAAAGATATAACTGGTATCGTGTTATTAATTACCATCGGGTAAAGATGGCGGCCATAAAAGAAGGGAAGCATAATTACATAGCAGTAGATAAAAGCGAGTCTAAGTGAAATTAATGAATGAATGCTCGGACTTAAATTGAAGATGTTAACATTTTTACTACCTGTTAAATGGTTTTCAAAGGAAAGTTTTATGTTTTCAAAACAAAAGCGCTAAATTAACTAAAGGTAGACATGTAGCCATGGGTAAATAACCTACTATTTAAATCAGTTTTTTTTTCTAACGTCCTCAGGGACAGCTATCATCTGTACAAACAATCGTCTTCACTCGCAACAAAAACCGTTACTTTCCCGTGGCCTTCACAAAACCGTATTATTTGTCCAATGGCCACAATCAGCGAATGTTTACTTTTACCTGCGAGAAAAATGTTTGTCCATAGCGTACAGAGCGGTGAGAAAACAAACATGGATTTAATTCCAACATGTCGACTACGCCACGTTGTTATACTGTATCGCAGTTTACACGTGCTGTTCGGTGTACACACAATAGACTATATACACAACTAATGAAGAATAAATCTAATCTTTAAACATGAGTTCTTGTGGCAAAGTTTCTGAAATAGTTGAGATAGGCGTCCTGAATACCAATTCTTCTAACTTAAGAACCTCTAGGTATCTAAAGAACCTCTGGGTACCTTTAGAGACTCTTGGTATAGCAAGTTCTTATTGCTAATGAGCCTGTGAGAATGTGAGGGAAGGTTGGCTGAAAAAACGTTCTAGATTGTGCATTTAATCTATGTGGATGACGGTGCGTCTTCGAGACTTAAGTGTGATCTATTGCTAATCTGGTATTTTCTTTAGAATACAAAAGTTTTCTTAGCTTCGACTAACTGTTCATCTGGCACGTGTCGCCATGACAGTGGGTACAAGATGTTTCAATATCGGGATCCTTTTTATCCCGGAAGGTAGAAATTCGTGATGATACATATGGGTCTCCAATATTTTTATCATTCGATAACACCCAGCAGTTAGAACCCAAAGGTATTCCATTTATCGGAGTCCGTTCGCCGATCAAAAAGGGATTCGCTTTGTATGTTTGTATGTACCGTTTAGGTGCCGCAGATATTTTAACTATTCATTGATTCAACGGTTTTGAGTGGAAAAGTGTTTGATTTTAAAAAGGATTTCAAGTATTCTACGTATGAAACAGATATTTGAATATTCCAAAGAATAGTTACAAAGGAAAGATTAAAGTGAAAAATTCTCAGCGCTTCTGTGCTACACATTCAGGCACTGAGCGTCCATAAATCTAATTAAATGACGCGTTTTCACAACTTGCTCTGCAGTACACAACAAAATATTCCAAGCAACCTAATCACATTTAAAGCTTTAATCTACCACTCCTCGAGTGACGTGGGGAAACGCCATCATTTAGCTTAAGTACTGGTAAAAGCGGCTCGTGTCGTGCAAAATATAATTAATATTATAATTCTGCGAAGGTTTCAGAAACGATTCTGCTACGATCATTAATATGAGCTGATAATATTATATTTTATTTGTCAATTAATGAAGAGTGTTTTATTATGTCGATTTATGTAGCATAAAATAAAATTCCATCACCGTCACAGGCGCCACACTTGACATAAATCATGTTTCAATAGGACGCACTCGGCTCG